>VCAZ01000015.1:4024667-4624667 GCA_005784505.1 Bagarius yarrelli | reverse complement strand
ATCTATTTCTGCTTGTTGTTGTAGTTCCATATTTAAATATATTAAAATAGACACACATGTTTATAGCAATCTGTTACTCAAAAGTTGTTTCTTACATTTCTCTCTTTAAACTGAAGGAATCTGGCTTCTAAACGCTAGGGTATCTGTCACACTCCCTGAGCAAAGCCTCATGGGAAATGATGGACTTTGCTCTACATCGCTGAACCCTTTTTTAACGAAGTTCAGACCTTCTCGGATCGATCTTAGTGCCACACACCTCAATCAGACCAATAATTAATTTCATATCTTAGACTGCAAACATCGTCTGCCTGTGGATGTTTGGGTGTTGCCAGAGGTATAATTGAGCTGGCGACACTATCGGCTTAGAGTTTAGCACCTTTGCTAAATTGGATGCATTGATGCGGAAGAGGAAACTGAGCTTCCTTTCAGGAGCATCTCAAAGCACAAGAGATCAGCAGATTGAGTCTTTCATGGCAGAGTGTGTGGGATGGATATGTAGCTATGGGTAAAGTCAGGTCACAGATACAGGAGGTATTGATTAGCTGTGTGAATCATTTACCTCCGGGACTTAATGTTTATAGTTTTTTTCCTATCAATTTGATAGACCTGAGATGCTAAAAACAACATTTTAACTTTAGGGGTAAGAAAGTTATATATTTTTATCTACACTTTATGTAAATCATTGTTGATAAGTTTTGTGAAAGAATCTTTATTTTTTTTTAACATGACAAAATGCATTTTTTTTAAAAAAAATCTACACGTTTGTAGCTTCTATCACATAGAAATTTCTCAACAATTTATAAATGGCATCATAATACATATAAGACTGCTGTTACTTTAGGGTGATACCAGCATCTGCTTTGCTGTCACAATAATCCAGCACTTATATTATAAATATTTAAAAATAAAAATTACTTCATTGACACTAACTATTAGTTCCAATTAATCATCACTAATTATGTACAGCATTTTACAGATGTTTCCACACTCATTTATGGCATTTAGCAGATGCCCTTATCCAGAGCCACTTACATTTAGCTCATTTATCACATATTACAACTGAGCAATTGGGGGTTAAAGGCTTTGCTCAGGGCACAACGGTCATAGATTGGTGGTGCTGGGAATCAAACCTACAATCTTCAGGTTAGCAGTCCAACTTAACAACTGTGCTACCACTCACCCATAACCTAAATGATTCGTGTAAACTCTATAGAGGTATACACGATTGAAAACAGAAGTGGTAGGCATATGCTTGCTCTTCTACAAGTAAAAAAAAAAATAATAAAATATGTTATTTTTTTTCAAGCCAAAATTGTCATTTCCATATTTCACTATTCATGAGCTTCGCTGGCAATGAGTCTCACCCATGCAGGTTACAGTAGGCATCTGCTGCAGCAGATTAAGCTTAGAAAACCCTTCATTATCCACACATGCACACACACACACACACACACACATACACGTTCCATTCTATGTGTGGTTGCATTGTAGATATTTTTCCCCACCCCCATCTGAGTGTATCACATTGAGAGAGCATTAAAGCCGAAGTGTGTGAATGCACGGCATTCATTGCTCATTGTTCACACCAAGGTAAGTGGAGTAACCTTTCGACTCTAATCACTGCACCGAGAGCACAGAGAGTGAGAGGAGTGGAGGGAAGAAAAAAAAATAAAAATGAATCTACAAATCCAGCAGATGCTTCCTTTTGCATGTAAGATAGTGTGTGCAAGGGAGCAAGGCTAATTCTCCCTCTCTCTCTCTCTCTCTCTCTCTCTCTCTTTCTCTCTGTCTTTTTTTTTACTTAGAAATCAAATTAGAGAGGTGCAGCAAGCAAAACATGTCAACTCCTTCATGCTTCTTCATGCTGTGTTCCGGCGACACATATCTCCCATCTCTATTGTGTGAGCACAAAACACACCTATAAATTAGCATTTACACACTTACTGATGACACATACCTCTTTGTGTCCTTCTACCCACTTTTATGTTAGGGTTATGTACATAAATATTCCATCAATCTACTCATATCCTGTTGTCTCCTAGTTTTAAAGTCTGGAGGTCTAAAGTTTATTTACAAAAGAACAAGCTTTAAGAAAGTTTGATTTTAGTTTTTAATATGTTGTTTTCTTGTATTTATGTTGTATCTAAGGATGGAACATCAATCAGGCACATGAAACATCACCTAATATTTTACAGCGTGCAGTCTATCCTGGAATTTTCTTCTGTTTTTTCCCAATTACTCTCATCATTTCATCTAATACATAATCAGACTCATTTTGGAGCTGTAACTCAGAATTTGTGGTTCAGCTGTTACCGTTTGAATAAAAGAAAGCTTATGCACAGCGTTCATATAAAAATAAAGAGCTCTGTTAGGAGCGCTAACAACTCTGCATTACTATATAAGGAGACAAGTTAATGTTGGTCTGTAGAGGACAATAATGTATAAAATAAAAATAGAAAATAAAAGAAGAAAACTATACCGTGTGTTGTATATGCTGAGTGTATATATAAAGTGACTAGCAGTGAAGTATAAAGTGCAGTTGTGCATGAGTTCTGGTGTATGTTTGTGTGTGCGTGAGTATGTGAGCCTAGAAGAGTCCTGGTCCGAATAGCCTTTGGAAAGAAGCTCCTCTTTATTCTCTCTGTGTTTGCTTTCACAGAGCGGAAGCACTTCCCTGACCGCAACAGAGAAACGAGTCCATTGTTGGGATGACCGAGGTCCTTCACTATCTTCTTGGCCTTGGTCCAGCACCGCTTGCTGTAGGTAGACTCCAGGTTAGGGAGTTCAGTGAGGATAGTAGGATCATCTGATCGCACCACCCTCTGTAGAGCTCGCCTATCCTGTTTGGTGCTGTTACCAAACCAGAGGAGGAATCAGACCTTTTAATGGTGCAGGTGTAGAAAGTCCTTAAAACCTGAGGTGGCAATTTAAAGTCCTTTAAAGTCTAAGGTGAAGTAGACGCTGACAGACCACAGTGTTGATGTGACAGGACCATGACAGGTCACATCCTGTAGCTCATATTTAGAATAGCAAGCACAGCACACAACAATTTATCTGATTCCTCCTCTCAGTAACTTCTTTATCATCTGATCTTTTATCTCTGGATATGAGATTATAACATTATAACACTGTTTAAGGCACTCACATGTCCAGAATTGAGTTGATTGAGTCGAGTAAGATCATGTAGATGAGCAGCTACTTCAGCTTCAGTTATTCTCTGGTGGTCCGCCTTCTTATGATAACGCTGCATAAAAAAACTTTGCATGCCGTAGGTACACAGGCCTGACAGGAAATGTGCATCGATACACCTTTATTGCACATGTTATGTGCATATATTTTAGATTATTGATATTCCCCTCAGGAAAACTATTTTAATAGCTGAACTGGTGTTGAGAGGGAACGCTATAAGTGATTTTTTTTTGCAGCTCTGCCTGGCTTGTTCTTAAACATAAGCTTGCCACAATAAATCACTATTTTTAAAATGATATTTTTAGAGAAAGACAAGCTGTTATAGCATAATAATGTTATGACAAACCCATTTTAACAAAAATATGTCATTTTTTTTTTTTTTTTAAATTTCATTGAAAACATCTCAGCGAGACATCTGACGGGTTTACCCAGAACGCCTGACATTTAATTATGTGCAATAAAAGCTAAACTTATTATCCACATACATCAGAATACATTTTAATTAATCTCCCATTAAGGGTGCCAATAGTTTTAGGGCTGACAATACATGCACTACTGATTAATATAAATAATTATGTATATGCAAACAACAGTACATACATTAGTCACACCCCTTTTGTCTCACTTAAATACCTTACACTGTCCCTCTAAAAAACACACCCTTTTTGTCCCACTTATATACATAGTCTGTCCCTCTCAATGAAACACCCCTTTTGTCCCACTTATATACATTAGTCTGTCCTTCTCAAAGACACACCCTTTTTGTCCCACTTACATACATTAGTCTGTCCCTCTCAAAGACACACACCTTTTGTCCCACTTATATACATTAGTCTGTCCCTCTTAAAGACGCACCCCTTTTGTCCCACTTATATACATTAGTTTGTCTCTCTCAAAGACACACCCCTTTTGTCTCACTTACATACATTAGTCTGTCACTCTCAAAGAAGCTCCACTTTTGTCCCTTTTATACCTGTCAGACTGTCCCTCTCAAAGACACGCCCTTTTGTCCTATTCAGAGACTCTTTCTTCATGTAACACAGTGTTTTAATTATAAAATTATTATTATACATTTTGTTCTGTGTGTTATTGGTGCTCAGAACGTTAAAACTGTGGAAAATCTCCCCAGCAGAGATACTTGATTTAATATTTAAATATTAAATGGTAAAACTGCTCTGTAAGGGTTGGCATATGTCAACAGAGGTGCTGATAGCTGAAGGTAATGCCGCTGTGTACATATTTGTTTTAGCTGACATGGTGCTGTCTCATGTTTTTGAGCTGATGTAATAACCAAGCTCAGGTAAATATAGAGAGAAAAATATCAAACATACGACACGTACTGCTATTCATTTAACATCGTCTCACTTACGTGTTTTAGAGAATCTAATTCTGTACATGGTTGTATAATTTTATATCTAGTTAGATATTTTTTTAACTATTTCACGGCTGATAAATTATGCTAATCCATCAGATGCACTGGACTGGAAATGAATGAAGTGAGTGAGTGAAGGTGAGATTAGCCTATCCCCCGATCTATTTACAGGCCGAGCGGCGTGTGCGTTTGGAGCTCGGCTCCCATTTCACTGCTTATTATTCCATCATCGATGCCTCATTTCATCTTCACCCCCGCCTCTACACACACACATGCACTTCCCGCATCACCACACTCCATTTAGAGCCGCTTGCTTATTTGACCAATATTTGTTAGCATATTAGCATGTAATGGGAGGGGGATGTATTACCAGAGAGCGTGACAGGATGAGAGAAGAGAAAGAAGACAGACAAAGCGAGCTTGTTTCAGATGAATATGAAGCTGTATTATAGTTTATTTAGTGTCACACCCTTTACAGATTGATTATTGACACCTAGATGAGTCGTGAAAAAGTTAATAATCAAGGGGGCGTGTGCAGATCATCAGTTATATTTTTGGACAATTACGATATCAACATAGAACTCTTGCGATATGATGTGTTGTTATACTTCATCAGATGATAAAGTGATGTTACTAGAAGTTAGCTACATTTTGCTATAACTGCACATTCTGAAGTGCTTTATTCCTTTTATACCTCAGCAAATATCCAATAATTCAGTAATATGTTATATTTTCTTTATTGCTACACTTAATTTGGTAAAACAAGTTTGTGTTCTATAAACAACTATAAAGAATTAGATTCTTACCAGCCTCTGATTTTTTTTCTTTCATCAAAACAAATGCAAGAAACTGGCAACAGCTAAAAATAAAAATATAACAAACAGTTACAGCTTTATTGCTTTAACTGCCATTAAGTGCTAGCAATTAATAATAATAATAATAATAATAATAATAATAATTGTTGGAATTAATTAATACATTGGTTTTGTTTGTTTTTATGTTTTTATACTAAACATATTGTATGCTGATGTAAAATGTAATATAAAAGCGCTCCTGTATATAAAATCGGATTAATCAGCATACCGGTGCTTCTTTCTTGTGTCTGTGATAACAAATTTTTAAAATCACTACAATATATGCTGTTCTTGTACTTGACCATTGCCTATAAAAAGACGAGAAAGAAAGTGTGTAATGGTGCAGATTTAAACGCTTCTTATTTAGCAAGGAAGATGCTGTGTGAATCCACAGTCCAATCTAAGCACCCCTCCTCCGTTGCCTCCTCCTCCTCTCTCGCTCTCTCTCTTTTTCTCTTTTCTCCTGCCAGCGAGCAAGTAAAAAAACATATTTCCATTTTAACGCCTTCCAGATGATCAAAGCATCAGCTTAATATAATCAGCTCAAAGCCCGTTTTTACCAGCCGACCCTACCGCTGTGTCTTGGGAGCCCCTCGCTTTGCACTGCTATCTGCTTCCAAACAGGTGCTATAATACTAAATTAATTAGTCGGAGGAGATGCACCTTGTTCTTGGCCCCCTTGTGGGTCATGGCCTCGAGGAATGAACGCCATCTGGGCTCGAGTTGGCCCTCTGAGACTCGACTTCACAGCTTTTTACATGACAATTAACCCTATTAGCCCCCAGTGCACTGTGCACATGCTTTAGTTTTTCACTGGGGAGACTGGAGGCGAGCTTCTAAAGCCTCAACATGTTGCCTTCTGCAAATATTTACACAGGTATCAAAATTTATTTATGACTTTTAGCCTTTGTCGTTTGTCAAAGAACACATTATTCTGTTTTGCTTTCTTTATCCAGTCAAGTCAGATTAGTTTTTTTTTTCTTATTCTTAGTTTGAAAAGAAAGAAAAGTGTTAGTTATCGAATGTTTATGAACTTTAGATTTATCTATAAACTGGAAAAATTAGGGGTTTTTTTTCATTTCTTTTTCATCACTTTTTCGCTCATTATAATTTCATTTGTGTAAAATTATGGTATTTCTTAAAGCTCACATATAAAGTAAAGACGTGAGACGATCTATCAACATGACAATATGAAAACATGATGTAATATATCTTTATGTTTGTTTACTTACACAATATCTTACTTAAAATGCTAAAAATTATTACAAAAAAGGTTTAAAGGTTTAAAAATATGTTTAATCTAATTTACATTTATTTAAAATGATTCTCTGTAATTATTAAGTCAAATATTAGTTGTTCAGAGAAACAGTAAAAGAAAAGCTAAAGCTAAAGCTTGTGAACTTTGAAACCCGCAACATCAGCGGCATGTCTGCAGACGAGCTTTTTTAAGCAAAGCCTGAAACCAAAGTGTCAGTTTGTTCACAGAGCTCTGACTCTTTATGGAATGCAGACTGAAAAGAAGCTGACGTTAATGACGTAAACACGGGCTTACAGAGAACTCACGATTACAGGATTTTTGGTTGGTTGGGGGGAGTGACGTAATGACTGAGGCTCCTGAGAGATGAAGTGTAAACAGTGATAATATTAGGAAATAAGACTATGTACAAGTCTTATGTATTATATGTACAATTATCTACCAAAACTTCAGAAATGATCTCAGATCTCTTTAGTATACCGTTTTTCACCTGATATTTTAGTATTACACAACTTTCATTTTGTCATTTATTTTGTTTTTATTTTTAAATATTTTTACGTTTTAGTGTATTTTAATTAACTTCTAAAATAACAGAAATATAAACTAAAATGTTTTAATCTTGAATTATGAATATTCTTTTTAATTATTAGGATGAAAATGATTTAAGACTAAAATTTATTTATTATTATTTCTATTAATAGAATTAATAGAAATTTAACTTAAAATACTAAATTCTGTCAAAGAATTGAATAAAAAATTATACATCTTGCTTTTTTCTATAAAAACATAAACAACATAGAGCAACATTAATCTTTGCTAAGACATAATACAGAACATAATGCAGTAGCTTAGTATGCGCTCCCTTTCTCTCTCTCCTCGCTCTCTTTTTCCCTCGCTCTCTCTCTTTCTGGCTTTCTCTTTCTGTCTCTTTCACTCCGTCTCTCTCTCTCTCTTTCTCTCTCTCTCTCTCTCTCTCTCTCTCTCTCTCTCTCTCTCTCTCTCTCTCTCTCTCTCTCTCTCTCTCTCTCTCTCTCTCTCTCTCTCTCTCTCTCTCTCTCTCTCTCTCTCTCTCTCTCTCTGTCACTCTCTCTCTCTCTCTCTCTGTCAGTCTATTCTGTGAGCTGTACAGATTTTGTGATTAATCAGTCAAGGCGGCGTGACTCTCTAGGGCTCTCAGATTGCAAATATTGGGATTTGGTTGTGGTGTGAAGAAGCTGAGAGCAGATGGCCCGCAGGATGTTCGGTTGAGGACGTGCGGCGATTGATTCCAGCTAACACACACCCCCTCGTTAGCCTGAAAACACCTCTGGGACAGCAGTCAAGTGCCTGTCTAACCTCATGTGCCAAAAAAGCCCCTAAAGAGAGGCGAATTTGAGACGGAGCTGCTCTCCTGCCCCCTCTGTAATAACGGAGGACTGACAGACAGAGGAAATTACCCCTCTCAGGAAGACAGAGTGGGGCAGATTCAGCAGCAGGGGGGTTAATCTGGCTAAAGGTGCACTTGCCTAACCTATTCTGAGAGGAAACACATACATTGACTTACTGTATAACATGAAAAGAAATCGTACTGTGTTTGTGTATGACACACACACAAATATACATACACAATAGCAATCTAATAAAAGTATAAAAAGAATTGCACAATAATTGAAATTCCTTACATTTTTATGAAAAAATTTATGAAAATTAAAAAAATATAGAAATCTAATTTAATTACATTCAATATTGTTAATCACATTAAACAATAAAAAACATTACATATTAATAAAATCTGATGTTGAAAATTGTAAAATAATAATAAGTGACAGACATTTTACCATTATTATAAATCTAATTTTGAAAGTTTTTTTAAATCTATTTTGTTAAAGCAATTAGTAACAGGAAAAAGAGGGAGAAAGAAAGAAAAAAAGAAAGAAAGAAAGAAAGAAAGAAAGAGAGAAAAAAGAAAAAAAGAAAGAGAGAAAGAGGGGGGACAGAGAGAGAGAAAATAACAAAAAGCTGCAAAAGACGTCAAATGTAATAATGTGGAATAATAGCTGTGTGTGTGTGTGTGTGTGTGTGTGTGTGTGTGTGTGCTGTGTTGGTAGACTCTCTAGCTGAATCCCTGTTACATACTTCACTCTTCAGCAACAGTGGGGACCAAACACATACTCCCTCAGCAGGGTAATACTGCAGAAAGATTTTTTGTACACCTCACACACACACACACACACACACACACACACACAGTTTTTGTTGTCTGGGAGTTCTAAGAGTCAATTAGTGTAATATATTATACACTATATAATAATTAAATATATGATGTATGTTATGGTGTATGTATACCTGTGTAATATTCTCTCACTTTTATACATTTGATAAATAAATAAATAAATAAATAAATAAATAAACACACATTGTATTTAACGAATCGCTAATTGGAATGAGATTAGTGCTAAATATTTTATAGAATATGTCAAATTTACATATTAATAATATTATAATTGAAATCTAATATATCATTGTGTTATGTATATCTTCAGCAAAAACAGAGATACCCATTTTTGTGCATTAGTGTGTGTGTGTGTGTGTGTGTGTGTGTGTGTGTGTAAGGTGAAAAAAAACTTCCTGCAGTCTTACCCTGATGATGAAGTGTGTGTTTGATCTCCACTGTGCAACAGAGTGAAGTGTGTAACAGGGATTCAGTTAGAGTCTATGTCAAACCACATACTGATCCACATTTTATGTCTACACTCACAGGAACATACACTCACACACACCGACTGCACTTAAGCACACACACACACACACACACACACTGCATTAAAAATGCTGAATACAGAGTCTTACAAGCTGCTTTTTATAGTAAAAGTATCACAAATGTTTAAAAAGCATAAATACAGTATATACAGTGTAATAACAAAAGTTTTGATGTGTGTGTGTGTGTGTGTGTGTGTTTTATTAAAAAACTGCAAAATCTCAGCAGCGACTTTCTGAAGGTTGACTGATCTCATCACACACTCATCTCCTAGCAGGTAATTTTCATCTCTCGTCTCGTCAAGAGGATCTGCTGCTTGTCTTGATTTCTGATCACTCAGAAATTGAACCTGTGCATAAAAGTGTGTGTGTGTGTGTGTGTGTGAATATTAGGAGTGTCCCTTTTTTATTTAATACCAGGGTTTAACTGTAATCAATCTGCTCTGATTGCTCTCAAAGCTTCCATCAGCGGAACAGGAAAAAAAATTCCTCGTTCATCTTTCATCTCTCTTTTCTTTACTTTCCTCCAATCATTAGTGTCCTTTAAACAGAATAAAACCTTATTTTGCGTTTCGATTTCACAAAGCCACACAGGATCGAGCTCAAGGAGGAGAAATGATGATGACGCTGACTACAGCTATTAATGCTGAATAACGTTTGAAGATGACAGAGTTACACACTTCAAACACAGAGAGAGGGTGTGTGTCTGAGCTGTTAATATACTCACTGCGATCAGACTACACAAACACATCCACACACACCCTGCATACGCAGGGGTGTTTAAGGGGACAAAGCATTAGTCATCATGTTGTCAAAATTATTTTAATGAATGGTACATTTTAATAAAAACTATTAAAAGCTTTTTTTATATTTCAATTCTAAAACCCAAATCCTCAAAATATTGGAATTTATGCCACATTTCAAAATACAAAGGCAAGCTATTTTCCATGAATTATTAAATTATAGCCACAACCTATTGCCACAGTTTCCCTGCTTTAATTCACCAAAATCAAACAAAATACATATTGTATTTCTAACAAATTGTGTGCTTTAGGATCTGGGGAAATACTATAGGTTTAAATTCTGAACAAACACATGCAAATGTTAAAATATTTACCACTGAATTATTTGCCATAACAATATTATAAATATCAGAATATTTGTAGCTTGATTATCAGGCCACAACCAGTCCAGTATGTCTTTTCTTTCAGATCTATGAATACAAAATAAGAGCTATGTCACGTTATAAGCACTTAACGTCAACACAAACAGTGCCCGCAATTCAGCAACAGATTCAAAACATCAGCGTAATATGTATAAATTTCTGTCAAAATGTCATTTTGTCAAAGGAGAGAAAAAAAAACACATACGTGTGTATGTTTCAGTGCAAACACAGCAGCAGGGTGTATGCGTATGTGTGTGTGTGTGAAACAGTAGCCGGCTAAAATAAGGCCCTTTTTCGGCTCCGAGATAAGAGATGGAAATTGCCACTGGAGAAAATGAGGGTTATTCAGCACTCCCGATAAGCACCTATTTGCTTTTGGTCATAGTGCCTTCTCACACTTTATAAATCATCATTTAATTACGCAGACGAGCGGCTGATGGTCGACCTGGCCGGCCCGTCGGCGCACAGCCGCGCACAAAGAGGGAAATTATACGTGTCCTTGGCATTTCAATCATCATCGCTAATGCATTAGCGTTCAATTACATCAGACACTTTCAGCAAGTGCACAAAAAAAAATCTAAAGACAAAAAAGAGAGGAAAGAGGAAAAGGGAAGGAGAGGAAAATATACATTAAGTTTATATACCTGACAAATGTTATTTTACTAAATAAATTATTAGTACCAATGTGCATTTTGAAATATTTTTGAATTCAAAATTTGCTTTGAATAATATTATTAAGAATTATAAATAATAATAATATGTAGTGATGTTTGTTTGCTTATATTATATTATATATTTGTGCGTATTATAATAAAATTAATACTATTGTAATAACTATACTATTATGTCGTTATTACAGATTTGTATATGTTATGATATAATTATTACACTGTAATAACAAAATTGCACAATCATTACTGTAATTTTTTTAATGGAATAAAATAAATAAATAAGGAAGTTAATATGTAGGGAAACATGAATTCTAAAATAATTACTATTATAAATATGTAGCCACAACAAGTAGCAATAAACCAAAAGATGTTTTGGAAGTCGCCTAAGCTCATGCATGTTTTTTTCTATGGAGTGTGTAAGTATTGGTAGATAATATTATAATGAATTAGGTACAAGCATAAATTCATCTGGTGATTTTTAAAGATTTATTATTACGTTTTAATGTAGACTAAAGTGAAAAAATGGGTTTGAACATAGAACATATGTTTGTTTGTTTTTTTATTCAGGCCTTAAATATTTTTATAATAACTTTTTAAAGAATATAAATACTGATGAAATTCAAAACAAGCTTAATGTACTAATAATCAGTGTAATGTAATTAAATGTATACGGCTAAATGTCAAGGTATAGTTTACAGTTAACACACACATGAAACACACACTTCACAATCCAGCAGCAATATAATTCCAAACTTACAGAAGCTTCATATCTATATATTCTAAACTGCCACCCGCACCCTGAACACACACACATTCACAGGTCATCACAGCATCTATAGCTAAAGATATCAGATTTATTGGCTTTTAATCTTTTATGTGCTGTAGAAGAGGCTGCGTTATTCTCTCCCCCTGGGCTATCTGTTCACTCTGAGAGAAGATGCTAGTGTTTTGATGCCATCTATTGGAGTAAATGTTTATTATAATCCTAGAAGAGACACACAACTCAAGAACATCACACTCATATAACACACACACGTTAATCTAACTCACACTTATATAACGAACACTAGTCAATTTTTAAAGGTGTCATATTTATAAACTACAGTAAGAAAAATATTATAATTATCTCTATAGGACTTCTCTGTATATGTCTATACATGGCTATACATTTTTATAATACACTTTTTAATGTATGCTATATGAAACTATAATATACATTTCAATCCTGCAAAACCTTTGTCATGTAAAACAAACATGATATTATGTGTAATGATTCATTGTAATACGACAAGATGTTATACAGATATGATATGATTTATTTGATACATTACGACTGCAATTTATTACATATAGAATATAGAGAATATATAGAAAATGTGCATGCTGTAGGAATTTGTTTTCATTATAATACTTGTTTTTTAAGCAGGTCTCCTGTTCATGAATCTCAAACTGATAACCTGATAACGCCACTAATAACATTTATCCAATTAAATTAATTTATTAATTAATTTAATTTAAATCTGTTGTCATCATTGACAAAGCTGTTGTCTGTTACCCTTCATTTATTTTATTGATCAGCAGGTGTTACATTTTTATAACAGTGGATTAGAAATTATTATTGGACAGTAAAACACAGGTTTATATCAATGTGCTTATTTTAACATATTCGATTTATTAGCAGTTTTTTATATAACTGGCAAAAAAAACCTGTATCGTTGATATTGTGAAGACGTTTATTTAATATTTAACATTTAGTTTTTTTGACATTTTCAGGACAGAGCACCTTTTCACACTTTCTATCCTTAATGGAAATATTGTAAATGTAAAAAAAGTTGTTTGTCTTTAATGTGTAAGTTGTACACTGATTGTAGATTTCAGGATTTCATTTTATTCATAACAAAAAATTATTTACAATGAAAGCACTGACTAAGTAAACATTCTGTTTCTTTTACATTCATTATTTAATGTGCTGATGACATGTGAGTGTGTAAGTGAATGATTTACCAGGATATGTGGATCTGACAGGCTACATGAATCCACAGCAACAATTCGGTGCGGTTTTTGTATGAGTGTTTGTTGAGCTGTTGCTCTAGGATCCAGAAAAATCTAAAATGATCTAATTATTAATATTTGTTAAGAGTAAATAATCTGATGTTGATTCTAAAAAAAGGGTTTTTTTAAATGATATAAGTAATTAAGTAAAATTATTTAATATTTTTTAAAAGTTATATAAGTCTTCCGTGGATAATTGTGCTGTGATGTTATTTTTAGTTTATAGACAGAATTAGTTATGATATTATAACTTGAATATACTGAACCTCTTCAAAAGCCTCAAATAATGTGTGATAAATGCAGGATTTTAAAGACAATGTCATATACCAGTGTTTTTTATACTGTGATTAAAATCATTGTGTCTTCAATTTTTAATTTCAAGGCTGTTTTCTTGTCAGAGTGGTTTGAAGCCAATTTTCTCTCATTGTACATTTAAGCAATTCATCTCAGCACACTTTACTTTCATCAGCGCCAAATAAACCTTTGGCCCTACAAAGGTTAAGAAATAAACACGTATTTTATTTTTTCAGTTACATATGCACTAAGAAAGGGCAAGTAAATGACCTCATCCAGTTACTGAATCCACCCATCAGCATGTTTGCCCCCGGCCTTCACCTCTGCTCTATTTTCTGGGTTTTTTTTTTTTTTTACAAGGCTGTTGATTTTGCACTGCATTGCAAAGCTTCTGTCCTTGAATAGACTTTTTTTTTAAGTAAGTGCAGGCTTAAACGATGTGAACTAGCCCCACCCTTTACTCTAACCCTTTTAACCCCTTTAACCCAGCAGTCTGAGCAGTAACTATTTTTACTTTACATGTGAGGAAACATGGTTTGCCAGAAAAAGAGGTTTATGCAAAAGGAGTCTGTTCATTATTGTGTTTAGCCAATCCGAGACCCAGAGTAGAATAATTACTCTCTTTAGTCTTTACATGATGGAGAGTTTTATTCATAATATTAATTAGAACAACAACAAGTCTAACCAACAAAACAAATTTGTGACAGTCATTATTGCTTGATATGATGAAGTAAACAGGATTGTAACTGTTAGAAAAGGTCATATTCATGAGGTCTGTGTAAAATCCTTAGGATTACAATAAAGCTCGAGGAATACAATATTCCCAAGGCTGCTGTGATGAAAAAATGTTCCTATAGTACACAGCCATTTACCAAAACTGTTTTTCTAAAAAAAAAGATGAGTACATCATTGGTTTTTCAGGAATTTAAACTCACAGCTAATTAGAATACCAACCACTCAGCTACCATTTCCACAGATTCCAACTTATTCTGTATGTGCAATATAAATCATCTTCATTTTAAGCCTCAATTTTCCTTTAATTCCTAAAAAAAATACATAAAAAGCGGATTGTTATGTTACAAAAAATGCTAAAAGCATAAAAATTTCACCTGTTGATGTGTAGTGTCAGGTTCCTATCAGTGGCTATGTCAGGTTTATTATGCAATACGTTAACAAGAATTTAGACAATCTGCTAAGAACCTTGTATAACTACGTAATATTGTAACAGACTGATAGTTATGTTCTAAATTTGCAGAGCTCTGTTCCTCCTGTTTGAAGGCTTTTACTTACCACTCTGTATTTTGTTCCTTGTTTCTGTACTTTTCTCAATTTGTTTTAAAGATTTAACATCAGCAAATCAACACGGTGATCAAACAACACAATTTGGACACGAACACCAAAACAAAAACTTTTTAAGTTTGGAATTATACTGCTGGCAGTCAGATTTTTCGCCTCTGATTGCTAGCAGCTAACTATATATTCCATAGACGGAAAAACACAGCTTGCTTCCTTCATTCAGACAAGAAAGAAAGAAAATGCCTCTTGTGGAATCTACTTGCTGCATAAACTGCAACAAACTTTGGCAAAGGATTGCAGTTCTTGAAACAAAGTTACTTGCTGGACGTTCATAGAACACAGCGGAAAGTTGAAAACCCTGTGAATCAAGACATCAGATTGTCAATACAATCATCTCGTATTGCTGCAGTCACATACTCTACCTCAGGTATAGCTATGACAATTCTTGCAAATACTGAAATAAATCTTGAGAACAGATTTAAAGCATTAAGGAATGTGACTGAAAATTCCGTAACATAAGTTGCCAGCAAACAACATTTCTAATAAAAGGCATTCAAGGTTAAGCAAACTGCAGCATTCGCCATAAAAAAGTACCACCAACACCAGGACACTGATAGTGGGTGACTCTATAATCAGAAACATCGTAGCATTTCTAATGTGAGCAGTAAACTTCAAACTTCATTCTAATTAAGGAGCGATAGGATCATTATTCTTGTAGGGATGTATAACATTCAAAAAGAACAGTCAGAACTCCTTAACAAAGATTTCAGTAAATTACTTAAAAGACACCAGTGCCACGGTCCTTCTCACCAGACACATAATCCCTCTCCTCAGCATCTTCACCTTTAAGCTTTTCAGAGAAAATACAGGAACTGGTATATGCTAGGACAGAATTCTCCCACTCTATAGCTGCGACCCACAGATATTATCAAAAAAACAGAGCGCCCAAAATCTTATCAGCCCAGCTTGCCCTCCTCCTGTAGGAGCTCTCTGGCCATTGCCACAATGCCAGGGCCCACACCCTCCTTTATCTGCTGTTGGTTAACCAAAAATTACCTTTCTGTTTCTGTTTCATCCTGGATACAAAGTCTAAAGCTTTCTCAAACCGTACTGTACCGACTTTGTTGATAAGTTTACTGAAACACTATCAATGATTTCCTCAGAGTTTGTTGATAAGTTTACTGAAATATTATCAATGATTTCCTTAGAGTTTGTTGATAAGTTTACTGAAACATTGTCAATGATTTCCTCAGAGTTTGTTGAAGAGTTGAAGAGTTTACTAAAACATTATCAATGATTCTGGGCACCACCATTTCTGAAGTGGGACAATCACATCGACTCCACTGTTAAAATGCCCAACAGAGGATGTTCTTATTTCTCCTGCTGAGGAAGTTCAACCTGCCACAGGAGCTGCACAGTTCTATTCAGCCAACATCGAGTCTGTCCTGTGCACTTCCATAACTGCCTGGTTCGGCTCAGCTACAAAATCCGACATCAGAAGACTACAAAACACGGTCGTTTGGCTGAAATGATTATTGGTGCGTAAACCAATATGAGTAAAATGGCTCAGAAAATTACTCTGGATCCCTCACATCCAAGCCATGATCTTTTTAAAGTTTTGCCGTCTGGCCGACTCTACAGAGCACTGAGCACCAGGACAGCTAGGCACAAGAAAAGTTTCTTTCCTCAGGCAATCTACCTCAGGGACACTTCAATGCTCTCCTCGTTGTTCAATAAAAATAAAAAATATATGCACTGCAATACCACTACAATACCACTGTTACTACCCGAATCTGTACTTTTCTGTGCAATAATACAATAATAAAATTTAATTATTATTAATAATACTAATAATTATTTTTCATATAATATGTGACATTGATGCTAACTACAGTTCTGTTCAGCAAATGTAAATGAAATTCGATTGCTTGCACCCAAATGTGCAAGTTGTTGCGTGCCGGCCACCTGGGTTTGATTTTGGCTCAGGTTCTCTTCAGTCACACCTCTCTCTATTTCCGCCATTCAGTAGTAATAAAGGCAAAAGAATGCCCCAAAACATCTTTAAAAAAACTAGTGTCAAAACTTCTGGGAACTTTTATCCTAATCTCAAAAAAAAAAAAATATCTCTACCTCAACAGCTGCCCTCCTTACTTTTGACAGATTTGAACACAATATGGCACATTTTTTGTTATGAATAAAAGATTTTAGAAATTCACACTAGAATTTCTAAATGCATCTGATATTCAGGCTCACACGTCTGGAAAAAAATCTCTATCATTTCAAAGATCATTTATGATCTGTCCAAGCCAAAAGCCACTCAGAAGTGAAGTGAAGGCCTCTCGATAATATTGAGACACGTCCCAACTCGGCTGATATCTCTCACCCGTCTGCTCTTATTGTGCTCCTGTCACCAGCCGCGCAGATTTATGACACACAATTACCATGTCTGCAGTTGCCACCTCATAATCGTGGCTATTATTTAACGATTGCAGCGATAAATTGACTCGTGCTGCTGTTTATCAGCTGCCAGCTTCTTTTTTCTCCTCCTGATATGTCGCTTGCTCACAGCAGGATTCCTTTTAATGGTCACAAACTGCAGCCTCTGGAGAGGAAAAAAATCTCCAAACATTACAGGAAAAGGTAAAAGCAGACAATTATCCAAAAGTGATGCTGTTCTTCCCTGGGCTGCTGCTCCTAGCTTTCCTGATTTCTCCATCACATCAATCATAAAGATCAACTGTGGCCATTGATCATTATTTTAGATGGTACATTTTTAATGAGATGTTTACAAAATGCACTACAAAATGTGAAAAGATCACTGAAGAGGAACAATAATATTATCATGGCATTTTTGGTAGCACTTTATGTCATGTCATGGTTCCTATCCTAACATATTTAATGCGTTAATTAAAATAACACAACAGTGTGATCATTCTTTGATTCTGATTGGTCAAAAGGCACTGGTTACTTTTAACCTATAATGCAAGTTATAGGAAAAAATAAAACACATTGGAGCATGCAATGGGGTGGTACTATCATAACAACCCGAAGCCCAAAAGTCTCTCTCCTCTTACATTACTGCTTCTAATAACAGCTCTCCAGGAGCAAACTCTAAATACAACCACTACTGCAGAACTGGTTTGTCTATAACGGGATGTAGATGTTAAAAATATACTAATATAAGAGGTAATAAAGTGCACTTAGTTCTACAGCCTGCAATAAATCCACTCTCACTTAAGCATAATAGTTCAGGTCTCAGCTATTCAAACTGAAATCGCCAACTATTTAGAACCAGATATACCGCACATACTATATATCTATACTATCTATACACATAAATAGATCGAAAATAGTTATGACTTGGTCATAGTTATTTCTTTAATTGGAATATATTTTTAATTTCTGTATGCACGATAATTTACTTTTTTTTTTAATTACAATATATTACTTGAATTAAAATACTCTAATTATAATATTAAAAGCAAAGGAAAAATTTCTGATTTAAATGGTCATGTTTGTTGAAGCATTACCACAAACCTTCATTAACCTCATAACACTTTTAAAATATTCTGAACATCAAGTCTGTTGTAGAAATACAGAACTGCTGTAAAAATATGTAAAATTAAGAGCTAAACATTTGGATAAATTGGTAAAAGTGGAAATTTGCTAATATTGGTAGCATATTTAGTGTCACTATGATTGTGTTGACACTATTATTATTTGCCCCTGAGGTCAGATACATGAATATCCCGAGCGTTCACAGAAGGACAGCGAGATTTTATTTGAAATATAATGATAGCTTTTACAAGCATTTTAATCAAAGGAAATAAGGGTAAAGCAGCAGAAAGCAGAAAGATGAAGGAGAAAGAGGGGGGCAGAGTAAAAAGAATGGGGTAAGTATGTTGAAAGGATAAGGATAAGCAGGATTTTTTAGGGAATTTAAAGAGAAAAGGGAAGATGGTGGACGTAGGGTAAAGCAGGAGCAGTTGCAGAAACAAAAGAAAGTCATCACAAGTGAGAAAAAGAAAAAGAAGAAAACAAAAGTAAGCAGACAGAACAAGAGAAAGCAGGAAAAAGCAGAGGGAAGCCGTCATGAGTGACTCAAAAGTCTCAGGTCAGCAGGCTGTAATTTGTGGTTCATGTTAACCCGCCCCCGCCCCCACTCCTATTCAATTACATAACTCTTCCTCACTTTAACACTCTATTAACCTCCACACAATTTACCCTACAAACCCATGCTATAGGTCAGTCAAGGGGTAAGAGCAATGATGATATATATCGCCTGTTAAGAGGACAAAGTGCTGTTTGTAAACATTTTATTAAAAGTAGTTATATATTAATAACAGATTAATGACATAAAAAAACAAGTTTGTTTTCTTTTGGATAATTGAACTGCATGATAAATGTGTTAATAAAATTATTATTATTATTATTATTATTATTATTATTATTATTATTATTATTATATCATTATCATTATTATTATTATTATTACATATAATACAATGCAGCAAATAATACAAAATATAACTGTAGGGTTTACTTTTTAAAGTAATAATAAATTAATTAATTAATAATACTCAATCCTTAATAATGGCACACCATTATCTGTCAACAGAAAGTGTAATATGTTGAGGAATATTAGAGCAAAAGCTACAGTAATTGTAGTATAAGTAAAACAAATAAATAATCATAACTATATATATATATAATATGTATATAATAAATACATAATATTTATTATTGTGATTATTATAAAATGTTTTTTCTTTTTGAAAAAAGGAAGTATATAAAAGCTCGATAAAGAGCAAATGACATATGAGGTGAAGATGCTGAATATGGATAAACTAAAAGGCTGCAGTTCTGCAGCTGGTCCTAGGGGCGCCAGAGAGGCAGCAGTTTAACTATTCTATTCAAATCCAAATTGAATTTACGCACACTTTCCTTGTTTTTTTGTTCCAGTGCAAATTTTGACATTTCTATAAACCACGTGAGAAATCGACTCATTTGAATATGGATCTTTCTGTATGTTGTTAGCAAAGCTTGAAGCGTGAAACTCTCTCTCTCTCTCTCTCTCTCTCTCTCTGTGGATAAACAAATCAAAAGTTTGGCAGGAAGGTGATGGGGTGATGAAGAGGAGCTTTTTAAAAAGGTAATTCATGCATGTAAATAAAGTGTGTGCCTTTGCATGGTATTGTCTGGCTTAAAAAAGCAAAACTCCACTGTTTTGTACTCAATAAAATAAATCAACTGCCAATCATCATCACGCAAATGCCACTTTTTTATTCTTAATCTTTATTATAAAAACGTTTTGTTATTCATTCCAAATAGCAGCTGCCAAGCTTTTATCACTTTACCCACATCCCAGAGGAAAAAAGTATGAATTCTTTTAAATTTCTTTAACCACATGCTAAGACGTCAGTGCTCATTGGCTCATTTGATGAATAGCAAAAGTTTAACTTGTTAATAATTTGCTTAATATAAAAATACACAAGTTTAAGGTAAATAGATTGACTGCTATTTCCTGCTTCAAAAGAAAGGTTAAGAATAACAATAGGCAAAAGTGGAAGACTGATACACCGGAAAGTTATTTCTGTGGTAGTGCAGAGACATCATCGGAACATGCACACACACACGCACACACCCACACACACTTACCTTTAAGAGATTATTGCACTTAATCACTTTAAAGAAAACACAACAGATCTCCTCCTTCTCATCCTGTGTATCTCTCATCAGATGACTCCAGTCGAGCTGAGATCAGCAAACTTCCATCACTAACATTATCAGCATCTAGATCCGTTCTTGTGCAGAGCATTAGGCATAGCATCCTTCTTCCTCTTCTCTTCCTCCTTGTCCGTCTTCTTCTTCTTCGTCTACACCAGATCGTACTGGATGAATCGCGTCTCATACGTGTTCTCTCATTGCAAAACAAACAGGCACGTCAATGTCTTTTCAGCAGCGTAACCCTGCGAGTCGGGCCTGTCTCTGAAATGCTTTTCTGCCCCACAACACAGACGGCTTTCATTATCTTCTCACTCGCAGCAAGGCCTAGCTTTAAAAGCTACTGATTTCTTTTTTTTTCCTTTTAGCCTCCTACACAAAGGAAGGGCATTTTGTAAATTACTTGCTCGTTTCAGACCAACAAAAGGTACTTTCATTGAAACTCGTTCTCTCTCTCCCCCCACCACCACCACCCACAGCACCACCATCACCTCCTCCTCCTTCTCTGTTCTCCATTTGATTTTGCTCAAATTTGATTACAAGGATTGAAAAAGGAAAAGAAAGAGGAGGAAATAAAAAAACAGATGGCATCCTCATTCAGTGCCCTGAATGGTTTTTATCTGGGTGCCTATTTAAACTGTGGCAATCCACAAGCATTTCAACTGGCTACAAAGAGAGAAAAAGAGAGAGAGAGAGAGAGAGAGAGAGAGAGAGAGAGAGAGAGAGATGAAAAAACTTGACAAAAATTATTGGTTTGCCATTTCATATAGAATTGGCAAAAAGAAAAGGCTTTTCTGTTGCTTCCTCTCTCTCTCTCTCTCTCTCTCTCTCTCTCTCCTTTTATATTTTTTTCTCTGTATCGCCTGCATGAATCAAAATAATAGAGAATAAGGTATTTCATTAAAAATTATAGCTGGATTTAGAGCAGGCTGTCATATTAATAGCAACCTGCCTGTAGCCCTTCAGCATGCACTATTCTTTTAGACAAAAGACGCAGAGCGGGGGCCGCATATCAATTCTCAACTCCGGGCCTGATCAATTTTCCATCATTCAGGAAAACGTGAGGCCGACTCTTTAACAAAAAGGTTTGCACAGGACCGATGACCACCCTGCTAAGAGACAGACGCCTACTCCTCCTCCACCACCTCGACAGAAAGAAAGTGCTCCAACTAAACTTGACGCATTCTTTTAGCAGAGAAAGGACGAGAGACGTGGGCTATAATTCCCTCTGTATGGTCCACTGGGCATTTCAGCATGCTCTTGTTTTTCAGCTGGAGATAATTACAGGCTAAAAGAAAAGGAACAGGGAACGAGCTAAGCTGAATTATTCCTCTCCTCGCTGTAAACATTTTTGGATGATAAAGTGAACACCAGGCTCCGCATGCAAGATGCAAACAGGAACTCTGTGGCTGCAGTTCCTGGTACATTGCATTAATATTTTACTGGGTACATTAGTGTAGACCGTTAGTTCTTAACAGCCCTTTTATTTCTTAGAAAACTCATCAGAAAGTGATAGACATTCCACAAACTAGTTAAGATTAGAAGTTTGTGATTCTCTGTGATTGTTCATTTCCCATCAGCCCTCAAAGACTAAAGTACATCACATGACCCTGTCACATGCCTCTTTATCAAGTTGACCTGTTTTATGTTTTTCTCTGATTTGTATTCCTATGTTATTGTTTAGCATTTGGTTGCTAAGCATTTGTCGTGTGCTTGCAATTACATGTGCTTAACTCTTTTTTTGATGTACTTATTTGTTTTCCCGTTTGTTCCTTTGAATTCAGTTTATTCATTGAATAAGCCTTATGTTGGTGTGGGCGAGTGTTTAGATTTAAAGCCAACAGGACAAACAAAGACCAGGTTTATTCTGCTTAACAATATCATACAGTGCTGCTGATGTGATGTTGTAATGAAATTACAACATTCTTTAAATTGTCTTTAGTAACAGCCTGGGCGGGGTTGCACTGGATTTTATAAGAATATTTTTGGTAAAAAAAAAAATATTGGAACAGATTCCATATTCATAATTATTATTCATCATCATGTTTGTATCACTGAACATACAATTACAGATAAGGATAAAGAGAAAAGTAATGACAGACAAGAATATGAACATGGATACAGGTTATCCTTACCCATATTTATATCTGAATCCATATCTGTATACTGTATGTTCAATGATCTGAATTTATCTTTTAACACAGCTTTAAATACAGATCCCAGTAAAAAGAGGTTACATATACAGACATCACCGATAAAAGCATAGTTGTGGAAATCTTTGAAAAAAAGGTGAAACCAAACAGATGTATTTCTTCACTTAATTTCAGACCCTTTTCTAAAGGATATTTTATTATTAAGGACTAATAAGTTATGACTTATGACTTACCCTCTATAGATTTACACTACTGCCTGTCCCAGAAGATCTCATACATGAGGGAAAAAATAACTTTTAATATTTTTCATATATAGTTTGTGTATTTACGTTTGCCTTATAAAAAAGTAAACAGACTAAGCAGAGAACATTTTTAAATAAAATACCATTATTTTTACATGTAAAAAGATTTTTTTGGACACCCTGTAAATGTGACCAGTTTATTTTTAACTGCCTGTGATAATTTATACAATAAATTGGTCTTCTAATGCCCAGTAAAGCTGGATTAGACTTAATCACTAGTTATTTTCCATCCGCCTTTTTTATACTCATTTTGGACTATTGAAAACATTTGATGAAAACACCAAGATTTATATAAACTACAATGGAAACATATGTTTACCGAATAAATTTCAGCATGTTATGTGACTTCATTAGTTAATGTGATAAAAAAATGGCGGAAGTGTCCGTTATGTTTGGGTGGATGATGAAGTCTGAACATTTTTAAATGCAACACATAAGAAAGAAGTGACAACATGTTAATGTATTAAAGTATCAATGCTTTATATATTTTATCTACTGATTTACTAATGTTTAACGAATGCTTAACTAATGATTATAAAGTGTTACCAAATTTTCTTTATAATATTTGGCGCCGGTTTTATTTTTTCTTTCACTCGTTGCTTTACAGTGCTTTATTTATAAATATTTTATGCAATATTCATTTTGCACCTAAGTTTAATTCTCATCTTTGCAATGACATTTCCTGTATCTTAACCAATGTTACCTTTCTGTGTCCCGCAGGTTTTATATTTGATGGTATGTTTGGTTTTCTCTGTAGTTTAATATGAGCATCTCTAAAAAAAAAAAAAAAAAACCTACCACCAACTGGAGTTCAGAGTAATCACTTTAATCCACTATAATGCACAGCAGATCCCTAAATTCAGTTTGTCATCGGTTTGTATTGGAAGGTGAGGGTAAAATGTAAACACAATATTAATGCTAAAACACTGTAACGATAAAAAATATATAAAGAAGAAGAAGTTTTCTAAAAATTTTTAAGACATTTATTTTTGCGGCATGATTTCTGGTGGTACCCACTAAAAATAGCTAAACTTATTTTCACTATACCTTCAGTAATTGTTGCAGAACATTTTTATCTATTTTTTTATTTTTTTATTTTAGTAGCCAAATCACAATAACGTATCATTGTGTTAATAAACTACTATTGTGATCTGTTTGTTTTGTCACGTATCATCATTTAGTTCAGTCGTTGCTACATGGAGTTGTTGCTACCCCCTGTAGTGGGAACAGTACAGCATTTCTGAAGTTTGGTTGTGTAGTAAAACTTTTTTTCTTTATGATAAAGTACGATTCTAGTTCCACATCTAAAACACAGTGTACTAGAAAACAAACACTATCATTGTGGTCGGTTAGTGCAGAGATGCAGTGTTAGTCATCTTTTTACTAATTTTATGTCTGATGAGATCACACAGGCTAAACGTTTGTATTTATGGGTTACTACAGGAGAGGTTCTCGGACTTTCTCCAGATGCGTCTTTAGGATAAAAGAAGAATAAAAATCTGCTTCAAAGAGTATAACATCACATCAGACCTTGGTACAGCTTAAATAAGTTCAAAGCAAGAGAGACTAAATAAAGCCCTGATTCGATGGACCTCATTACAGTACAAACTGCATAGCAGTGACGGATAATAACACCAAGCACACTAGGCAGATGTGGCAAATTTATTTTAATGTCTATAATCATGGACTTCTGCTTTAGCTGTGCTAATTATAAAGCCAATTCCTGATCTGTGTATGGGCTTTAAAAAAATGAATGAAATATGAAATACATTCATACAGACAGGAAATAAAGTTTTGTATCCTTTATTAAATTTTTCTATTACATCTAAAGTTGTCACTATTTTCTTAAAATCTCAAATATAATATTTTTTAGATGGGTTTCAGTTGTTTTGTCCAAAAATGTATGTCTTAAATATCTGCACAGCTGGAATTCTGAGCTGTTTTTCCTTCCAAGCGCACTTGAATTTCTTAGGGGACTTCACTTTCCCTCTTACTCCAAGAAACATTCTGACCAGTGTCCTGACTAGAGTAATATTAGCCCTATCTGTGTGTGTATGTGTGTGGTAACCTGTAATGGACTGGCATTCCAACCAGCTCACCCGGTGTTTCTGGGATTGACCCTGTGAGACTGTGCTAGCTGATTTGTTGTTAAATAGCATGCTAGTTGCACCACTGTGATAAACCTCATTGCTGTGACAGTAAGGCTAGGAATACCTACTGGATTAGAGTACAGAAACCTAAAAGCAATAAAAATTGTAAAAATATCAGACACTAAATTTAAGACAGCGCATCTATTTGTAACATTTTCACTAACAAACATTAACACCTTATACATTATAGAGAAGTCTTTAAATATGGGACAGATGGAGGTTACGGTTTCGAAAACTGAATCAAGTTATTCAGCAAAGTGTAAACCAGATAAAAAGATAAGATAATTGCAGTAAAAATATCCATTTGAAGGAAACATGTTGGCTTACTAGAAACCTCAACACAGAGAGAATCCTTATTATTATTATATCAGAAATAAACTGTCTGTCTATAAGACATTAGGGTATATGACTATTAAAACCAGTAACCAGACTCATTACTTTTCTTAATAAGAAACTACTAGAGTTTTTTAAAATACAAGATTTATAGATTTTTTTAAGTTATTTAAACGTTCCTTGTTCTGTACAACTTATTAAATAATAATTTAGACTATAAAATGAATTATTTTAACATATAATCTTTCTGTAACTTGCTGACATAACTAGACTTGCTGAATCGTTATTATCTTTAATATATTATATTATCTTGCAAAAGCAATTTACTAAACTTGTTAAGTAGACTTTCTAGCTTGCTATTATATTTTGTGCATTTGTACATTTGTTCCATTATAAACTAAGAATACTATTAGTAACTGACTATTACAACATTATATTCATTTTGATATATTAGCTTGAACTATTTTAATCAAATAAAGCAAAATATTATTTTGAAATGTTTTCTTTTTATTATAACATTTTGGACCAGAACTTATTATAACTAATTAATTTGGGGGTTTTTAACCTAGAAAAGTAATATTATGATAGATTAAATGATTATTCCAAGATGATGATAGTGATGATTGTTGTTAATATTAAATCTTATTTGTAACTCATGATTAATATCTTCTAACTTACTTTTTTCTATTAATACATTTACATTTACAGCATTTGACCAATGCCCTTTGGCAGACTTACATTTATCTTTTTTCAACAATTGAGCAATTAGGGGTTAGGGGCCTTGCTTAGAGGCTTAGAGGCCCAGTACTGGGAACTTAGTGGTGCTAGGAATCGAACCCCAATCTACCAATTAGCAGTCCAACACCTTAATTACTATTCCAACTCCCCCTTCTATCAGACTATTATCACTATAATTATGAATATTTTTATCATCATTATCACTTTGTGATTTATTTATCTAATACTTTTAAGGATTGTTTCAGTTAATGAATTTATTACCGCATTACTAATAATAACATACTGGGATACTAAGTTAAACTAATGACAAAGCTCTTTAAAACTTGATGTTCTACCTTGGGTTCTGTACTTTAGAAATGCGTACACTAAATAAAACTAAATGCAATTGCAATAATCATGTATTTTATTAATTTCCATATTTGAGATAAAGCGTAACAGGGCACATGTTTGGACTAAAAGTTAATAAAGTAGGAGGCTTTTGCTCTCATGTGGGTGTGAGGGAGCAGTCAGATATAAAAGTTTATTATCATTATGTTGTTTAGTCTATTTGCAGAACACATTTATTCCTGAATTCCTAGTAAGTGTCTCTTCAGCGTTGTGATGGTCACTATGGTCTGTCATGCTTTTACTAGAGCCTGGAGCAACCATGGTTATAACATGGTTATAACACAGAAAGACGTTTTTATGCTAGGTATTTTTAACAACTTCCAAACTTTTTACAGTGCATAAGTGGTAATTGTTGCTTGAAATAGAATCAAAATTAAAATTAAAATAAGCTTAAAAGCCAACTTATTTTCGAGCTATGCAAAGACTCATCTACGCACACATGCAAAGACACACCATCAAATTATTATATCAACTTTCAGGTTAGGAAATTATGTCTGTAAATAAGCTTTAATGTCATTGTTTGTCTTTCATCTCATTAAAAATTTTGTTCGGTTTTATATAAATATCATGTTGTGCTTTACCATCGTCCTGAACAGGATCATAACTTCTCTCTGGCTCTGTTGCTATATTTAGCTGACCATTCTGAAAGATATGTATGTATACTAGAGGAGCAAAATGCTGTAAAATTAATGCAAACTTTTAAACACTGTGGTAGGTGTGAAACTGCCAATATTTAACACTTAGAAAACACAGCCGGACACAGACCTGCGGCTAAATATTTAAAGTTTTAAAAAGTAGCAAAGGAAACAGCGCATTAGGATCTTCATATGTTATCTGACATCACATGCCATCAAAAACATAATTGACATGAAAACAGCCACAAAATTAAAGCACCACTGCGGACACTATCCAAATGTGTATATTCTAATCGAAAAAAAAAGGGACAAATTATATCATGTCTCAGGGGATAATAAAGCCATCAGCATCTCATTAAACACTGTGTACAATCACACTTACATACAGGAACCCCACACTTCTGTATAAATTGCCTGTTGTCTGTAAGGTTCTATTTCATAAAAATCCTGTACGAATAATAAAAATAACATTTTAGGCTTGAACAAGCCAAAAAAAAACCACCAACAGACCAACAATTTAATGTATATATAGAAAACAAACTTCATCTGGGTATCAGATGCAAACTGCAAACTTTCTCATAAACATTTTCCTTAAAGCTAATATTGTGTGAAAATGTTAAATTAGGACAACACAGAATGCAACTCTAGTCCTGACATTGAACTCCTTTAGCTTTTACACCTGAAAAAAAAAATCCATCCCTATCTCTTTTGACACTGTGTGCTGCATTACATCGGCAACCCTGACACTGGTGTCTAAGTAGCAGGTGAGGAAGCGCACAAGGATCTTTAAACTCTCACCCGCCGTCCTAATTATAATGAGAAATAAAAGCTCCTGAGTGCCACATTGTCAACCTTAATTATCAAATCTGCATCGTAAACAAGCTCAAAACTTTGTTCATTCCAGCCAGCATCCCAGAAGACCACAAGCCTTTGATATTAAAAACTAATAATTATCAAATCCCAAACAAAAACAAAACAAAAAATATCCCTGAAATACCTTTAGATGCCCAGAGGAAGCCCATGGCCAGAGAGATGGCGTAGATATCACGCTGCCTCACATTCTTACGTTGTTTCCTCTCTCTGCGCCTGAAAGCGAATGCTTAGAGACTCAGTGGCATATTTAATTAGAAGCGAGCTGTTTGCACTATCAGTGTGAGGATCTACCTCTCCAATCTCTCCTGAGTCAATCTTCCCCCATCTCTGATTTTCTTTTATATTTATGCTGGAATATTTAATTGTAGACAAAAGGTTACTCGGGCTGCATTCACCGCACACAGCCAGAATAATCTGCTTTAAAAGGCTTGACATTTCAGGCTTTTCAGAACGGCTGAAAAAAATGATATCCCTGCTTTTGTTAATCAATGAAGTAGAACTCTCGTGAACAAAAGAATTAAATTGCTTGGTTGGTTTAATAAAAAAAAAAAAAAAAAAACGACAGACAGAGTTGCTTCCTCTGGGCTTTTTGTGCACGCAGGCACCAACACTGTAATTCCATATGATTTAGGGGCAAAAACTCTAATTTCTGCCCACAGTTGGCTGAGGTTTTTTTCTTCTTTCAAAAGAAAAAATCTTTTCAAGCTCCAGCCAGGCTGAGGACAGATTTATCATTACGCCTGACTTTCACTGACTTGCAGCCAGTCCACTACAATTTACCGTCTCTATACAGCCAGAGAAGAAAACGGGGGTAATTATGCAAATGAAAGGGACAATAATTAGGATCTTTCCTCTGCGATTTGAGTCTCGCCTACCTTCTTTCTACTGGTTTTTACAGATTTAGATTTGTGAACACACACCTTTACGCATCAATTATAAATGAAAACTTATAAAAGGGGTTACTAAATACACAGAGGTTTTTTTCTGGGATCCTGAAACAAGGCTTGTTGTAGGATTTTAGGAAACAATGGGGTGACTGGGGTTACTATAATAAGCAGTATTCACAGATATGGAGCGTCTTTTGCTGTTCTTTACAATCGTGGTGAGCAGAAAAGCATTCAGAACACATTAAACCTTTATAATGATAAGCTTCAAGAGAAGAAGAGCAGGTTTTATAGCTATTAGTGACGTAATTTAAGGCTAGAGTGGACTAGAACAACACCTGATTACCACCTTTTTACAAACTAAGTTTCCACCTTTGCCCAGGTGTGATAGATGTTTATCTATTTTGGTTTATAATAATAATAATAATAATAATAATAATAATAATAATAATAATACCCGGGTTCGATTCCTGGGACTTTCTGTGTGGAGTTTGCATGTTCTCCCTGTGCTTGTGTGGGTTCACTCCAGGTACTCCAGTTTCC
Organism: Bagarius yarrelli; assembly: GCA_005784505.1. Classification (NCBI taxonomy): domain Eukaryota; kingdom Metazoa; phylum Chordata; class Actinopteri; order Siluriformes; family Sisoridae; genus Bagarius; species Bagarius yarrelli. The sequence goes on along the minus strand of VCAZ01000015.1, from coordinate 4,595,061 downwards.
TCCCCCACTCCAAAAACCTGTATGTTGGGTTGATTGGTGGTTCAAAATTGTTTATAGGAGTGAGTGTAGGTGTGTGTATGGCCCTGTGATGGACCCCTCCTACCTTTCGCCCTTTCAAAGATGGCTGGGATAGACTACAGCAGATCCCTGTGAGCCCCGAATTAGGGGATAAGTGGGTTTAGAAGATGAGATGAATGAATGAATAAATGAATAATAATAATATTAATATTAATAATGAGTAGTAGTAGTCGTTTTAGTTTTTCACAAAATAACCTATACAGCATTTTTCTCATGATACCATATATGAGACTGAATTGAAAATATCAAAAGTATTTTTACAGTTCCATCTCTATAGAAAATTATATAAAAAATCATTTCAATATCAAGCAAATTCAAATTTCCACATCTCTCCATAGTCTTGCAATAGGTAGGCTACTAATAAACTATAGCCCTTTCCAGTATGGCGAAACTATTGTCGTGTCGCAGCACGCAGACGTCACGAGTTTGGATTTTGCGACGACTTGAAAGTTTGCGACATCACCGGCCGTTTTTTTGGCAGATTCGAAGTCCCCTTTCTAAAACATGTATAAGTCCCTGACGTTTTTGTGTATGAAAGTAGGTTATAAACGTTATGCCTAAGGACGTGAGGACTAAAAGGACATTTTAAGGGGAACGATGGTATGAGTTAATTTTAACTGTAATGTCTGAACGTGTGTTTTAAATGTGTGTAACTCCTAATGTCGATCCTTTGACGGTTCAGGGAAGTAACTCTAACACAAGCTAATTAGCTGAGCTGTTTGTCCTTTACCTCCATTTACATTTAATGACCAGTTTATGAGTCTAAACGAAGACATCAAAACAAATAAATCTGAAATATTTTAGGGTTTTGTTAAATAAAGATACCACTAATAATAAAGTGTGTGTATAGGGTTTTATGGCCAGCAATCGTGGACAGCTGGGTTAATAAATAGTTTTCTTGATTTTAATTCAGGCTTGTTATTAGTTTAAACAACGAATTTATAAAAATGTTAGATATTTTATTTGCAATAAACTAAACTTTAAAACTACAAAATGGTTGTAGTAGTAATAATAATAATAATAAATGTAATTAATTAATATATACTGTTTGCATCATTCAAAAGAGTCGATTCAAAGAGTCAATTTAAAGAATCAACACCGGAGTGAACAACAGATAGAAGTGAATTTTTATCTGTATCTTTTACACGCTTTTAGTTGATCTTAATAAATGTTAGTGTTTGTTTTTATGTTATTTATCACAGTGTGAATGTTAGTGTTTTGTCCCATACAAATTTGACAAGTTATGGTATAATTTCTTTATTTGGAAAACCTGGCGATTATTTTTATTATGTACAATCTATTAAATAGACACTATGCAATAGTAATTTGTGTATTTGTAATTTGTTATTGTAATTATGCTTTATTATATATGTGTGTGTGTGTGTGTGTGTGTGTGTGTGTGTGTGAATCGCAGGCCAGCACCATAGTAACGGTGGGTCTCGCCCTGGCAGCAGCAGGATTCGCAGGTTTGCAGGATTTTGAAATTGATGAATTTCTAATAAATAAAAAAACGCATCACAGGACAGTGTGCTTTTCCTCTGTGTGCACATATACAGTACACACACTACCATTCCACTGATATACTAATATTTTGTAGTCAAGGGCTGGGGGTGGTGTGATAATCAAGGGCTGGAATAATGATAATCATGATAAATTATGTCAAAATACCATTTTAAAAGGTTTTTCCAAAATTGACAGTAGACTTAATAAATACAGCATTTATACTAGATAAAATATTTAATATTATGTAATTATTCATGATTTTAGAAGTGTTTATTTATTTGAATATTGTATATAATTGTATGTATATGTGTCAACCCAAACTATTATTAAGAATAGAGAGTAGGTGAGGTTTTCCACACTTACAGTGCCTTAAAATCGTATTTATACCCCTTTGTGCCTTAAAATCGTATTTATACCCCTTTGACCTTTTTTCACATTTTGTCACCTTATAACCACAAACTTAAATGTGTTTTATTAATATTTTATGTAACAGACCAACACAAAGTAGCACATAATTGTTAAGTAGAACAAAAATGATAATACATTTTTCAGGATTTTAAGCAAATAAAAATCTAAAAAGTGTGCAAAATAAATAAAATCCAGCGCAATCAATTTCCTTTAGAAGTCAACTAATAAGTTAATAGAGTCCACGTGTGTAATTTAGTCTTAGTATAAATGCACCTGTTCTGTAAAGGCCTCAGTGGTTTGTTAAAGAACACTAGTGAACAAACAGCATCATAAAGACCAAGGAACTTACCAGACAGGTCAGGGATAAAGTTGTGGAGAAGTTTAAAGCAGGTTTAGGTTATAATGAATATCCCAAACTTCGAACATCCCAAGGAGCACTGTTCAATCCATCATCCAAAAATGGAAAAAGGATGCCACAACTGCAAACCTACCAAGACATGGCTGTCCACCTAAACTGACAGACCGAGCAAGAAGAGCACTAGTCAGAGAAGCAGCCAAGAGGCCCATGATCACTCTGGAGGATCTGCAGAAATCCACAGCTCAGGTGGGAGAATCTGTCCACAGGACAACTGTAAGTCGTGTACTCCACAAATCTGGCCTTTATGGAAGAGTGGCAGGAAGAAAGCCATTATTGAAAGACATGAGAAGTTCCCTTTGCAGTTTGCCACGAGCCATGTAGAGGACACAGCAAACGTTGAAGAAGGTGCTTTGGTCAGGTGGCCTAAATGCAAAGCGCTATGTGTGGCGGAAAAGTAACACTGCTCATCACCCTGAACACCATTCTTACTGTGAAACATGATGGTGGCAGCATCATGCTGTTGGGATGCTTTTCTTCAGCAGTGACAGGAAATCTGGTTAGAGTTGATGGGAAGATGGATAGAGCTAAATACAATTCTGAAAGAAAACCTGTTGGAGGCTGCAAAAGAATTGAGACTGACCCTAAACATACAGCCAGAGCTACAATGGAATGCTTCAGATTAAAGAATATTCATGTGTTAGAATGGCCCAGTCAAAGTCCAGACCTAAATCCCATTGAGCATCTGTGGCAAGACTTAAAAATGCTGTTCACAGACGCTTCCCATTCAATCAGGCTGAGCTTAAGCTATTTTGCAAAGAAGAATGGGCAAAAATTTCAGCCTATAGCTGGTAGAGACATACCCCAAAAAGGCAAAAATTTTCTGGTAAGAGACTTGACCCCAAAAGTACGGAATTAAATGCACACCACCTTCAGATTTTTATTAAAAAGACTTTAATTGCAGCGAAAGGTGGCTCTAAAAAGTCTTGACGCATTACGGTACTTATTACTTTGCTGGTCTATTAGATTAAAAACTGTATGTCATGTTTTTGTTACGCTTATGTGCTACGAAATACATTACGTTGTGTTTGTAAGGTGACAAAATGCGAAAAAAGTTGAAGGGGTATGAATACTTTTTCAAGGCACTGTATATTTAAATAAATAAGTCGGGTCGTCGTGGAACTGGGGTACCGTTTATATTGTTTGATTATTGTTTTGTTTTTTTTAACTCTAAACCTAACCCCTATTTTCATTGTGAACTTTTGTGAATGTGTTTCTCAAACAGGTCGATATGCCATGCAGGCCGTGAAACAGATGAAGCCTCAGGTGAAGCAGGCTCTGCAATTCTTTCCCAAATCTGTAAGCAGGTTTATATACTTATATATCATACTACTTATATATAGTATGATAGTTTGACATTTTCTCTTGTAGACATTTGGAAGCGGTTACTACAGAGGAGGATTCGAACCCAAGATGACAAAGAGAGAGGCATCTCTCATTCTCGGAGTCAGGTACGGATCATGTTGTACAGGCTGTAGGGAATAAATCACTGACATTGACCTTTTTGTCATGTGATACTGGTGGCACGGTGCCAGCTAGAACCATTTTTTTTCTCAGTGAAGTTTAATTTTTTTTATCTGTTTACTGTTACAGGTAATGTTAAACAGCTGGACTTGCAAAATCTGCCCTTCTGTCATGCTGAAAATCCTAAAATTTCAGTAGAGCATTACCTCTTTGTTACGAAATTCTGAAACTAAAGATAAATATTCAATGAATTTTCCTTAGAATAAAAAACAGCTCGGTGTAATAAAATGATTGCAATGTGGAGGATTATATTATTGTGGCAGGAGAATCTAAGAGTTGTTTGACATTTCATTTTTTTTATTTCTCTGCCAGTCCCACAGCCAACAAAAACAAGATCAGAGAGTCACACAGGAAGCTAATGATCTTGAATCATCCTGACCGAGGTGAGGTCTCTCTTTAAAATAAAAAAATGTAATTCACATGTAAGTGAACAGAAAGTCTTCCAAAAAGGGAAAAAAAACTAGTTTTGGTTATTTCGCACTTATCTGAAGATTTGTTCTAGCTTTACATCTTTAATTTTGATCACTAAACTCCTTATTTCTCTGTCTGACACTAAAGTCCTGTTTAAACTAAGTCACAGCTTCGTTCTGGTTTTGTTCCTGTCCCGTCAGTGTTTGTCATTCAGATATAGAGGAGCTCAGTCTAACCTCTGTTCTCTGTCCTGTCTGTGTGTTTTCTAGGCGGATCTCCGTATCTTGCAGCAAAGATAAACGAAGCGAAAGATTTACTAGAGGGACAAAGCAAGAAATAGTTAAATGCACACTCAGTGAGTGACCTTGTTTCATTAAAATCATCAGTATAATCACAGGAGTCACGTCTCATTTTTTTTATTTTAACGTATAAATCCTGATCGAGTGATTCGGACACTCTGAAAACAGATCTCTTACCACACTGTTTATTACTCGTCTTCACCAGCTAGAAAGGGCATCAGATTAAGTGGTATTCTCAGTAACAGTGAAGTTATCCCTGAATCCCTACAGTTCAGATGAGTAGGTGTGGCCTATAGACCAGTCAGTCCCATTAAAGACGTAAAGGATGTGATGATATTACTGTAGTATTAAATAGAGACATGGCTCATATCCTCTTTAGTTTAATAAAAGTGCCATGACCTCTGAACCTGTCACTTGCCCGAGTGTAGCAAAAGTGGTGACCCAGGGAGACAGGGGAAGAAGGTATGTCCTTGTCCATTTTTGTTTCAGTCAAAAAGGTGTGGCCTATTTTACAATTCAGTATCAAAAAAAAGTTTCAGCATCAATAGAAAAAAAACGAGATTCTATGGAAGATCGAAATTTTATTTAAGAACTAGCTGCATACAAAACATATTGCACATCAAACAACCAGTATAATCATTTAAAAAACAAAAAGGACTGTTTACAGAACGGAAAATCTGGAAGTTGATCTCTTAGTAGTCCAATTTCTCTCCTGCGTGCGATCTTTAGGTGACTGAGTTAGTGTTCAAAGAATTTCATTTTGCAGTTCTTATTTAAATACTGTACATTTTAATAAATAAACCAAAGCGAGGAATTTATCGCTAAAGTCATTCCGGCTTTTCGAAAGTCACATGGAGTGTTTTCATACCAATGACAGTAAAAGACCAGTTTTCCAGGCTAATGGGGACAGAAATAAAAATTCAGTGCAAAAAACATCCCTTTTTTCTCCGAGTACATTTCCTAAATCAGCAGGACGGCGTGTGCCGCTCACATGATGCTTTTCTATCTAATGTTCACATTTCTGAAACTTCAGCACCGGTTCTGTCCAATCCATCAAATAAAACAGAAATTCCTTCAGATTTGTCCATCATTCTGGGATCTGAGAGGAGATCTGTGCTTGCGTTCTATGTAGGCAAACTTTTTTTTTTCAAAATGTCTAATTTGAATGTAATATGAAATATCAGCACATACTAATACAAAGTGGTTGCATATGAAAAAGAAAAGCAGCTTGTTCTCCTCTCTGGTTTTAATTTGACCTACAGCCAGCCAGCGACTCTACTCTCTGAAGGCACAACATCTGATCTCATACTTAAAAATGTCTTAAAAAGTTCAATTTCTTTTTGTCTGTTAAAAAGCCCAGAAAGTTCATGCATTATGCTTCCTTCTGTCCTATTATCATCATCATCATCATCATCTTTAAATGACATCAGCAACACTTCTGAGGTTTGTCGGTTAAAAATAATGTAAAACGGCATGAATGCGTTAGAAAAACCGCCCCAATAAACATAAACACTGAGATTACTGACCAGAAATAGACTACCTGCCAGTCCTGTACAGAAATAAACACGGTCACACCCCAGTACATCACAATTTCTCTTTAATTTGATCTGTCGAGTGTCTGATTTTCCATTTGATCACATTACTGTTTTTAATGGGTTTTTCTTTTCTTGTTCGGTCCTGATTGGTTCGGTCCTGATTGGTTAGCAGAAAATGATAGTATAATGACAGTAGTGAGTGAACCGCACACAGAAAGATTTATAATTATGTCAATACATTTTCCTTTTACCATGACAACAATTTAGCAATTCAAGTTGAACCAAACGTTCACTGATGTAAGATGCCTGTAAGGGGCGGGGCTTTCAGAGGTTAGGTAATATTGTCACAGCATACTCGGGTAAATCACAGCACTTCTATGCAAAATGTGTAAAGGTTGGCAGGTCTGAAGCAATAACATTCCCAGAGAACATTACAGAGAAGTGTGTTTAGCCTTCATGTTGAGGATAAATGGACAGAAAAAAATGTTAATAATGCATTGCACTTCAGGGCTCATTTTGTTTATTTCAAGTTCTCTCTTTATACCTGATCCAAGGTGAAGGAACAGAAAAGTGCAGCAGAGAGAAGAATCTGGAAGTCCTTGTGTGTGTGTTTTTGTTTGTATGTGTGTGTCTATCTTTGGCGAGCTCATACAAGCACTATTGTAAAAATGTAAAGGTTACGACTGTTTGAAGAAAAAGTACAGGAGGCATTTAGGAGAGGCCGTTAACCACGGTTGCCTTGGCCACATCAGTTTTTTCAGTGGCGGTCGTTTCCGTAGAGGCGCATGGTGCCTTTTCCTGCTCGTCGGTGTTTGTGTCAGGGCCGTTACTGAGCTGTTTAGAGACGCTGTGCTCAGATATAACATCCACCTGACCCTAAGAGTAAGCAGCAAAATATTTAAATCCAAGAAAATTAATGGGGAAAAAAAAAAATCATTATTGAAGTTTATAATTTACCCTAAAAGACCTTACTTCAGAATTCTGGAAGAAACTTATTAATTAACACCTTCTGGCCAATCAGCATCAACAATTGAAAAAGGCAGTGATTTTTAGGAGATAGTAGAGAAATTCTGATTGTAAAACGCTGAATAAAATGTAGTATCATACTATAAACAGCATAAATTTAGACCCACCAAGTCTTTTTTGTTCTTCAGATCTCGTGGTGTATTCTGCCGGCTGTGGGATTCAGCGCGTGATATGTAATCAGCCACCGAGACTGTAAAGAAAAACATCTGATTAACACTACAGTTCTGTTGATGCTGTTTTATAAAGCACGTTTCATGCAATAAAATAAAAAGAAAATAAATTCGAGTAGTTAGTAGGACCTTAACAAAAATGTCACAAGGAGTAAACAAACTAGCACATGCTTACTTAAGTTAGCAATAATGAATACAGACATCACAGAGCTGCTGAATTCTGACTTAAAGGTGTTGATTTATTTGCAATAACAAAAAAACAAATAAATGAATCAAATATATGATTAGGATTTTGCAAGGATATATGTGTCCATTTCATATTTTTGGAAGGAGTCTCCAGTGTTAGGCAGGGGTGTCAAACTCAGTTCCTAGAAAGCCAAAGCCCTGCAGAGTTTAGTTTCAACATTATTTTAAACCACAAAACATGGATTTTTTTTTTAAACGAGCCGTTAAGAAATGATTCGCTGGATCAGGTGCAATTAATTAGGGTGATAGCTAAAGTCTGCAGGGCGGTGGTTTGACACCTGTGTTCTAATGTATCTGACATCTTCAGAACAGAGAAATGTGTAGGAAGAGTGTGTCGGAAGATTGTTGGTTTGATTCCCAACAGTACCAAGCTAACACCACTGGGCACATTAACTCCAAAAAGAGAACTTAGAGAATGGCAGGAACTTCTTCTATGGCTTCTTTACAACATTGAATCAAATTTTTGTATTTTACTTTAATAAATTATAATCATTTGCTGTTGTATAAAGATAAAAATAATTAGGAAGGGGTATCTCAGTGGTTAAGGTGTTGGAATGCTGATCAGAAGCTTGAAGGTTAAATCCTGGCCTCATCAAGCTGCCGCTGCTGATCCCTTAACCCTTACCTGCTCGGATGGAGAAAAATGACAATGAGAATGTAAGTCGCTCTAAAAAGGGGGCATCTGGTTAATGGCAGAAATATGAATGTAAAAACAAAAAGCTTGTCTTTATTATTTAGTAGATCTGGAAGCTGGAAATCCACATGCTTTTTAGCTAATTCTTCAGAAACTAAAGCCCTCTAACGAGTAAGTTACCCTCACTTAACACTGGTTAGGGTTCACTTCAAGCACACTTGGTACATGCACTACTGCTCTACCTGGCTGTCTCTCTTCTGGAGGCCGAATGCGGCGACGACGGCTGCGGTTTTGCCGTGGAGGCTTACGTTCAGGCTCATCTAAAGCAAGTAAAATGCCATTGTTACTCAACCTCAGGACCGCTTCCGTAAACACTTCAGTGTGTTTGGCCTTGAGGTAACTACAGTTTATACAACCTTCATGTGCCACAGATAAAAACGTATAAACCTGTTCTGCCTTTTCAATTCCTTGCCTTACGGAAAAGGATCTAGCTCATCCTTTTTAACAACCCTGCTTAAGTCATGTGATTAAAAGTAGTTTAAGATAAAAAACAAGCAGGAAGTTGGGTGAAAGAATGAAAAGCCATGTGCATGTGTGTACTTGCCCAGGCCGTTCTCACTGAGCGAGGTGTTGTCATCAGATTTAGGGCGTCGGCGGCGTGAGCGTCGGTTCCGAGAACTGGGTTCGCACTCACTAGCTTCTGCATCGGCAATCTGATCCGATTCAGAGGTGTCCAAAATACTGTACGGGTTTCGGTCTGGATCTTTCAGAACTACCAATAAAAAAAATTTAAATGTACAGGATAATGCCTGATACCTCCATCTATTCCCATATTATGATATTTTCAAAACAAACTTTAGTTACTTAATTATGTTGCTTATTAAAATCAAACAGAAAGAAAAACCATATCTGTTAAAATCTAAATAACAAAACTCCTATTTATTGATGCACTGCTTACAATTTCACACAAATGACTGCAAATGAAGATTCTGATAAAAAAGCTGAGCTAGTTTATTTTTAGACATCTTAGTTATAGAATTATTAATTGTTATTATTAATGTTTTGGTTTTTTTTATCCCAAACCAGAGACAACAGTGTATGGTTTAAAATTTTAGTTACTGTATTACATGAATTCCTTTGTTAAGAGAAATGCACATAAAAATCCAAAACGCAGAATCAGCAGCTCCGATATATATATATTGTTAGACCCAGTAAATAGATGTTAACAGATCAAAAGTAATTATTATTTCACTAAATGTACCTGAGCTCATGGTGCTCCCTGACCCTTTTCCGGGCCCACGACCTCCGACTCCGGAAGCATTGCGACCTCTAACAGCTGCCTCTCTCCTCCTGCTGTCCCTGGGCTGAAGGCTACGCTCGTCCGCTTCTCCTCTTTGGGAGAACTCATTCAGCTCGTCTCTCCGCTCGTCTCTCCGCTCGTCTCTCCGCTCGTCTCTCCGCTCGTCTCTCCGCTCGTCTCTCCGCTCGTCTCTCTCGTCTCCGCTCAGAATCTGTCTCTGAAGTGTATGAGTGCTCCGAGTTCGTTCCTATAGACAGATAAATGATGAAAAGGTTCATTTATTTCCTTTTTACACCTGAATTAATTATTGTTTTTTATTAATATCTAGATAAGTTTTTTTTTTTTATTTAAAAAAATTATTTATGGAAGAGACCAATCTGATCACAGGTAAGATTCTGACTATTCTACCCAGCTGAGTGTGCGATGTGTATTACCGTAGGTCGAGTTGTGATTAGCAGTCCTGCGTGCACGTCCCCGACCTGCATAAGAACGTCCTGAGTGCACTGAGACAGCAGAGACACCGTCATCCATCCCACAGCTCTTCTCTTTGTCTTTCTCAGTGGAACGTCCCGGACCAGGACGGAAACCTAAACCGATTTGACGTAACTGCTCATCGATCTGCAGCCGCTCCATCCTCAACTGCTCCACCTCCTACGAAAAAATAACAACACAATCATCAGCCACAACTAGCATACAACAGATTACATTCATAATGTGATGAATTTACTAGAACTGCAGCTCTGGCAGTAGTGCAGCTACAAAGCACAGATTAATTTAGATAACGTTATTGCTGGTATAGTAACAACTCGTTTACAGTGACTTGTTCAGTGGAGACTGAACACAGACGGTGCAGACTACACATACAAATAAAACAAGCTTTTTTTTTAATGTATTTTTAAGTGGAAAATAATTTCCAGTGTCAGGGAAAGATTCAGAGTTAAAGCTGTAACCAAGGAGGAGAGAGGAGTTTACACTTTTGAGGGAAAAAGAATCTGCTGAGAAAATGCCTGTTTACAGCTGTTACAACATAAATGAGGACATGAACTGAGCTGTTAATTCATTGACAAACTATGAATTGGCTTTCATTAATGAATTAAAAAACTATTAAATCCTGTGGTATGAGAGGTAAAGAGTAGTTGGGATGTGTTGTTATTAAAGTCACTGCTTTAGTAATTTCAATACAGCTTTCATAGCTTTATATGAATAACCATGAATAAAGTGAATAGTCTCTTTCTATTTTGTCAGTCCATAAGCAGTACTCACGTTCAGGTAAGCAATGTGGTATTCCAGAAGGACTTGAACGTTACTGATGCTCTCCTTTGTGCCAACAAACGTGAAGGGCACCATTCCCTGCAATGACGTAATGAAACACAACAGTATAATAATAAACTAATAGCAGCAGCATCAATGTAAAGAGTGGAGAAAGTAAAGGGTGTTGTGAATGAGATCACACCTCTTGTCTGGGAAGGTTGTTGTCATTGTCTCCTTCAATCCGTACTCTTACCACCCCGGATTTATCCACAATCTCCTGAATAACTTTGCCATTTTTACCTATTACTTTACCTGTCATAAAACAAAACACAGTAAGGAAAAAAGCCAAAGAAAAAATTGTTTTAAAGAGCCAATATCATTGCTGGAATAAACCCGACATACCAACTAAATTTCGGGGAATTTGTACCGACTCCTCCAGGAACTCCAGGCAGCTTCTTGCTTTCTGAATGGCCTCGGTGGTCTGGAGTAAATGTGTAAACGAAAAATTAATACCTATAATCACATTGTAGATTGATGACTTATGCTGACGTGACAGTTTAGTACCTCTCCATAAATCCTGAATGTGCCACTTTCTTCATCCAGTTCGATGGCAGTCACTCCGGGAATTTTCCGGGCCTGCTGGATGTTTGTGCCATGGCTGCCAATGGCCAGACCCATCAGATCTACTCGCACCGTAAACTCCTCCTGAAACGCTGATGCTAGCTGCTTTGTGCTCTGAAAAAGAATTACACAAAAATCAACACAGATTAGTGTTAACGCTCCAGCTCATCATAATTAACCATCAAGTGTTTTTGGTAGTAACCTGCATCGCCATTAGGTTTAATTAAGTCACATAATGAAATGTTACTCATCAGGTTTTGTGGTATTTTGTGGTATCTTTGCCCATTTCCTCTAACCATCTCTTATTAGGTTACACAATTGAAAGGTTTTACATAAAGTTCTGGAACCTGTGCTGTTACCTCTAAGTGCTTAGTGGCCTCTTCATTCCTGTACATCAGCATGAGTTTAGTGCGGATGCTCCTCAAGTGCATGTCGCTCAGGAGTGAAACTCTCTTTAACGTCACCTCATTTACAGACTGTAAAACACCAGAAATCACACACATCTATATAGGAAATCAATAAACATTTGCACATTTAATCTATTATCAATATTATAAAAGTTATTTTATATTCGTCGGGTGATAACTTTAATTATTATAAAGAAAAAAAATCTAAGAACATAAAAAGAAGTATAGCGTTGGAAAGTCGGAGTGATTTTTGAGGCGAAAACTTGGGAGTTTTGGAGCATTAAGGTGGGATACAAAGGCAAAAAATGTCATAGAAAACGTGATGAGGTAGAAAAAAACTAATTAGAAATTAGGACATTAATGCAAAAGAGTTGACTAATAGAGGTCAAGCTGATTTAATAAGACAATTGATCATTTTACATTTACAGGAACTTTCTATTGAACTGTCATCAGAGCATCAAAGTAAAATGTTGTAAAAGCATATAAAGGTGTTCCTTTTTCCCCCCGATGTGTAAAAGAATGTGTGAAAGTATTCTGCACTCACCAGGACGAGCAGCTCACCGGTTTCAGGGTTGTAGACGATCCTGCTCGCTCCTACAGCCTTCTTGAAGTCTTTATGAGCGAGTTCACTCTCGCAGCTGGGGGAAAAAAAGAAAAACAGGTGGATGGGGAAAGAGTTTATGTAGTAAATATAATACAATTTGATGTTTAGAGAGTTTATTGAACTAAAGTGTGTATCTGATGATTAAACAGAATGTGGAGAAATACACAGGATCTGGATAGAGGAACTGATTAAGTAACTGAAGGATTTTTGGGTGTAATATAATCAATAAAAGGTTAAATTTAAAAGCAAAAGTGAGCTAGAAAAAAAAACTCTGAGCTTTAAAAGAGGGGGGGTTTACAAAGCGACCTCTTCGTCGGGTGATGGGGAATAAGTATTTGTGGAGTAAATGATTAAAGGAGATTTCAGAAAAAAGGCGGGTTTTGAAAAATAAACTGGAAAAAAAAAATTAGGTGAAAAAAAAATTGTCAACTTGTTAAACAGGGATAGAAAACTTTTATGAGCTGAAGCTAATATAAAATAGAAATGTGGTTCAAGAGTAATGTGATTTTTGTAAAATAATAATAACCAAATAAAAACAGCTGGGAAGTAAAAGTTACAGCTTTGACTGTGGGGTGTTATGCATCTCCATAACATTCACGATAACAGGATTAAAAATTGGGATAAAGAAATAGGTGAAAAACTTTAAAAAGAAACACAAAGACGAATCCACTCACGCAGCCTTTAGATCATCAGGAACAGGAACAGTGCACTTATAGAAGGTGTTGCTGGTCACCGCTTTGTTAAGGTTCACCGGCCGCAGACGCTCAAACGTGACTATTTCGTTGTACGTGGCATCACAGGCTGCGTACTCGATTACGTAGAACTACGAGGAGATAAGAATGAAGTTAACAGGTTGCTGCAGAAGCTGTAGGAGAAACTGAAGACAGGCACAGGACAGCACTGTATACTTACATCACCCTTCAACATGCGCACTTTGGCGAGCCACCAGCCACACGGTTCCTGTTCATTCGCCCTTGAGTAGATCTGAGACACAATCAGGAGATGATTCGTCCCCTTCAGAAAATAACTTACTGAAAAAAAAGTGTCATCCAGCAAGCACTCACCTCCACCTCGTCCCCCTCTCCGATCTCCTTCTTCACATCAGCAGGAGGAGGCAAGCGAACGTCACTGAATGGGACCTGTCTCTCCGGCTGCCAACTTATAAAAAAAAAAAAAAAAAAAAAATTTGAATTGCTTTTTCAAATTGTCAAAGACGAGTCAAAATCAGAAAAACACTTACTTGTTTTCAAAGGCGATAGAAAGCGAATCCTCATGAACATCTTTGACGAAGCCCTGAAACACAAAAGTGTGGTTTAGGCTCAAGTTCTTCATTTATCACATAGTGATACAGTGTAGAAATCTTTAACAGCAGCTTTCAAAGCTTTACTGACATTATAGAACACAACCAATAAGACACACAGGACATAAAGTGCACAACAGCACAGGACCACACGGTGGAGGACAACACAAAGCAGAACAGCGGCATGCGAGACAACAAAGTGCAGAGCCCTAGTTCAGGAATCGTATTTTCTATAAACAGTGTCATGTTTGCTGTGTGCATGGAAACATTTACTTGTCTGGCATTTATTTGGCATTTTCTCTGACATTTGAGTATAAAATGAAACACTGTGTTACACCATTATGACAAAATAATCAATGACGGGATCTGAGGTAATGCGATTATATCGCTCGACTTTATCAATAAAGTGACTGACAATCTGGACACACTCTTCTAAAATACTGTAATATCATCCCCACTAAATATAAGCATACACCTTATACATAAGGAATTATTCCAACACCCTCAGTAAATTCCCAAATATGGCTTTTATTTATGACAAACGTGTGAACTAACGACAAAGAGTGGCTGCGTTTACATAGGATTGTAAACCACATTAATGTATATTAACCCAATTGATTAATAATAAACGTTTATGTAAATCTGCTTATGGATAAAATCTGAATTTCAAAATAATAATTAAAATCTCCATGTAAACATATTGATCGGAATTTAAATGCTCATGTAAACACACTGATCGGATTTAAAATGCTCATGTAAACACACTGATCGGATTTAAAACGCTCATGTAAACCCCTCGATTGCAATTAAAATGTTCCATGTAAACGCCTCGATCGGAATTCAAATGCCCAATCAAATTATCATTTTAATCGGGTTGGGAGAGATACTTAATTAAACAGCAAAGCATCGCTATAGAAAAACTCATCTAGTTGCCGATGTGTAAACACCAGTTTGGAATAGAAAACACTGCAGAATATTTGAATCGGAATGTACCTAGTCGGTATAATAAAAGAAGTGTACATGTACACAAAGCTGGTGAAAGATTCTGCTTCAAGGATCACCAGCAGCCGAGTCTTTAGGAGAAACTTTTCGCTCGTGTTCTCCTTACAGATGAGTTATCAGCTCTCAAACAGAGAATTAAAAATAGAGCTGGCCGCCAAATTTATCTGCTCATATCTTCCAATGACAGCTCATGATCCAAATAAACCAACAGCTGACACTCAGGCCAGAAACACACACTTATGTCAGAACTTCTGTATGAAGCTTGGAGAGGACATGGAAGTCCAGATCTGTTCAACAGCACTGAACTGTATGAGACCCGGTAGAAAGAGTGAAGAACAGAATGCGGCGTACTGCTGGTGTTGGATTGAAATAATCATGGGTAACTAACCGACTTTAGTATTGAGCATTCGATTTAAAACGCACAGGTCCGACTGGTGATACAGAAAGATGCCTGTCTTTGGTCACAACTTTGACTCCTGAAATATTATATCCATGAATGGGATGATGTATTCTCTCTCCACTGTCAATTACAGTGACACCAACCAATCACAGCCAGCCATCAGTGAGCTCATTAATGGAAAGGCGGGCAGATGTGTGTGTTACGCTGCACTGTGCCGCAGCACACACAGCAGTGTTGAAAAGCTGTGGCAGTCTGGGTTCATGTGTTCAGTAGATAGCATGTGCTAGTCTTTTACCTTCCCTTCACCTTTACCTTTTACCTGCTGCTGCTGCATAAGACAGAACTGTTAGACGGAAAGTGGGGAGGGAAAAAATCTTTAATCATAAATAACATGTACAGCTTTTAGCAGTTGCGACTTACATTCATCACATTTACACAAGGGGTAAGGGACTTTCTCAGGGGCCCAGCAGTAGTGGCTTGACAATCCAGGGATTTTAACACGTGTCCAAAGAGTAGTAAGACACCACTAAGCTAGCCCTTACACCAAAATTTAAAATAAATTATATTAAATAAATTAATACAAATTCAACAATATAATTTAAAAAAAAAACTTATTAATTGGGGGATATTATTTGGTTATTTGGTTTTTGTTTCACCTACAAGAATGCACAAAAATACTTTTGTCTGCAATAACGTTTTACTTTACTGTGATATTTAATACTGTGAACACACCCATGGACATCAACAGCCTTCCACCACACCTATAAATGAAACAGGGCATACGAGAGTCGAACTCGAAACCGGTAAGATATATAGTACCAGGAGTGAGAGTGTGTAAGAGTACAATCAAGATATAGCAGTTTACTAAAGAGCAGCGTGAAAATCAGCATGAAGAGAGCAGCGTGAAAAGCGTGAAGAGCAGGAGAAAAAAAGCAGAGTGAGGAGAAGGAGAAAGACCAGAGTGAGGAGAAGGAGGAAAAGCAGGAAAAAGAGCAGAGTGAGAAGCAGCAGGAAAAATAGGAGGAAAAGTAAGAGGAGAGAGCAGAGTAATGAGCATGAGGAAGAGCATGAGAAAGAGCAAAGTGAGAAGCAGGAGGAAACAATAATATAAAGAGCAGAGAGGAAGAGCAATAGGAAAAGCAGGAGAAAGAGTAACAGGAAGGACAAGAGGAAGAGGAACAGGAGGAAGACTAACAGGAGGAGCAAGAGGAAGAGAAGAAGGCAAAGGAGTAACAGGAAAAGCAGGAGGACAAACAATAGAAAGAGCAGGACAAGGAGTAACCGGAAAAAGAGCGGCAGGAAGAGTAACAGGAGGAAGAGTAACCGAAGAAACAAGAAAAACAGGAGGAGGAAGAGGAACCGGAAAAACGGGAGGAAGAGTAACCGGAAAAAACGGGAGAGGAAGAGGAACCGGAAAAACGGGGGAGGGAAGAAAGAGGAAGAGTAACCGGAAAACGGAAAAACCGGGAGGAAGAGTAACCGGTAAGGAAAAAAACAGGGAGGAGGGAGGAAGAGCAATAGAATAGGAAGAGCAGGAGGAAGAGCAATAGGAAGAACAGGAAGGAAGAGCAATAGGAAAGAAAAGGAGGAAGAGCAATAGGAAGAGCAGGAGGAAGAGCAATAGGAAGAACAGGAAGAAGAGCAATAGGAAGAACAGGAGGAAGAGCAATGGAAAGAAAAGGAGAAAGAGAAATAGAAAGAAAAGGAGAAAGAGTAATAGGAAGAAAAGAAGGATGAAAGAGCAATAGGAAGAAAAGGAGAAAGAGCAATAGGAAGAACAGGAGGAAGAGTAATAGAAAGAACAGGGGGAAGAGCAATAGGAAGAGCAGGAGGAAGAGAAATAGGGAAGAGCAATAGCAATAGAAAGAGCAATAGAAAGAACAGGAGGAAAGAGCAATAGGAAGAGCAGGAGGAAGAGCAATAGGAAGAGCAATAGAAAGAACAGGAGGAAGAGCAATAGGAAGAGCAGGAGGAAGAGCAATAGGAAGAGCAATAGGAAGAGCAGGAGGAAGAGCAATAGGAAGAGCAATAGAAAGAACAGGAGGAAGAGCAATAAGAAGAGCAATAGGAAGAGCAATAGAAAGAACAGGAGGAAGAGCAATAGGAAGAGCAATAGGAAGAGCAGGAGGAAGAGCAATAGAAAGAACAGGAGGAAGAGCAATAGGAAGAGCAGGAGGAAGAGCAATAGGAAGAACAGGAGGAAGAGCAATAGGAAGAGCAGAGGAAGAGCATAAGAGCATAAGAAGAGCGAAGGAGGAAAAGCAAAGGAATGAGGAAGAGCAGGAGGGAAAAGCAATAAGAAGAGCAATAGGAAGAGCAATAGGAAGAACAGGAGGAAGAGAAGAGCAATAGGAAGAGCAGGAGGAAGAGCAATAGGAAGAACAGGAGGAAGAGCAATAGGAAGAGCAATCAATTTAGTCAACAGAATCAGTTTATTGTGCTGTTTGTCATGTTTAGTGTTGTTCACTTACACAAACGCATTTTAAATTCTTTGCAAAAAGGTTCCACTAATATCAGGAAAGCGAAAGTTATTTACTGGAACAAAAACGAAAGTGAAAATGTTCTCTAACGCAACCTAAACAAACTGAAATGCTGTGGTTTCGGTCAGTTAAATTAGCAAAAAAAATCCATATATTGATTCATCGATATAATATTGATTCATTAATTTAGTGCCTCGTTCACATAAAAAGTAGTGGTTTTTTTAGTTAAATATTTTGATTAACCAACAATATTACTAGCGCCGCAAGAACCCGCCCGTAATCTGACAACTCCCGGTTTCTACGTTAAAATTGGTTGGGGTTATTCCACAACCCGCTCTGTGATTGGTCGCCATTGCCCCATAATAACCTAGGAGCAAATCCCAATGGAGTAGGTGGGATTTGCCGGAAAACAGGTGAGATAACATAACGTAATCCGAACCGCAAAGCTATGCTAACTATACTAACTATAAAAACCGAACACACAATGTAACACATTTCTAATACAACCTAGCCTTAATTATTACCTTAACCGGCGTCTTATATCATTTAATATAATTGCCACCAAAAACTGCTAAATAAATAGTGAAACATGTTTTACCTTATAATAAGCTCCATTGGAGCCGCGAACCTCTACTGTCAGTTCGTCCATTTTAAACACGCTAAGAATTGTGGGTAAAAGTTCTAGAAATATTCAGGCTAAAGTGACGCTATCGGGCTCAATCTCAAATCTCTGTTTACAGAATATTTAGTGCACTTCGTCCAGTGCTTCAATAAAATTGCCTTATAATATATATTTTTTTATTTTGTACATTTATATATGGTCTAGTTGAAGCCCAATTTCATCTTATTATAATTACATTTTACTATAATGTATAAACAAATTAATGTTTTTATGTCTTATTAGTGCACTTATATAGGGAGTGAGAATCAATTTGAGGTTCAGCCAATCCTTCTATGATTTAACTATGAGTTACAGTGGTGGAACAACGCTTATGACATTTCTAACCCCCTGAGCTTTTTTTATTTGTGACTAATGTTAGGTTATGTTGTAACAACGGCTTTTGTCAAAAGATAAAAATGTTTTTAATTATTCTGGAGACTTTTTGATTCATTTATAAGCTTTACGTTTTAGATGAGTATAAACATATTTCTAAACAAATATTTATACTAATTTAAGGTTTCCAAGTACAGGATTCAGAAATGTTTTATATCATTTAGGATGAATGTATGAATTAAAAATTACAGAAGAAAAAAAACATCACCAAAGACACTGCTGGATACAAACTTATGTAAATTTTGTAAAGCCTTTAAATATGACCCAAAAATATCATCACAGGTCCTACAAAGCGAAGACTAATGTCCTAAATCAAACAAACAAGACTTGTTAGTTATCTGCAGACAGAAATGTAAAAAAAAAATGTAAATGTAAAAAAAAAAACATGCAAATGGTTTGTACATTTTTATGCTCCAATGTATATGATGTCAAATCAATAAAGACATATTATTTCATCAACCTATTTACACCACAGAGTGTCTAATAAACTGGTACAATTAATCAGCAGGTAAAAGTTAAAGTTTTACAATAGCGCTTAAAAATTGAATCCTAATATTCTTTTAAGTCCAGTGCATTTTTATCCTCCTTAAACTATCATTAAAGTTAGTTTCTAAACAGTCTGAAACCCCACCCATCCTGCTGACACTATTTTAGATTTCGTCTAATCTTTACACCTATAGTAACCTCCACGCTAAAGTGTTGCTGTGAGCATTTGCTTATTCAGTCACAATATTACTGAGTTCAGACATTAATGTTGGATGAGGAGGTCTGGGGTGTAGTCAGTGTTCCAGCTGGGGTCAGGAGTCAGGACGCTAGCAGGACAGTACGGTTCTCCCACTCCAACATTAAAACACCATGTCTTTATGTAGTTCAGGGGCTTTGTGCACAGGGGTATTGTCATGCTGGAACAGTGTTTTGGCCCTCTTACATCCAGTGAGAGTAAAATCTTAAAACAACAACATGCAGAGACATCTGAGACAACCGAGACAAGTTTCCTCCAACTTTATGGCAACAGTTTTGGGAAGACACACTTATGTCTGTGTGCTAGTAAGGGTGTCCACAAACTTTTAGCTATGTAATGTGTATATAGACATTTATATATTTAGACATTTAGAATGTTTATATCACTTGCATTACAGAATATATTTTATATACATTACATTTTAAATACAAATGTGAAGAGCTTTCCAAAGCTTTCTGTTTGACAAAACCTGCTACTGACACCTAGTGGAAAATCAGTGAAACGTTTCACCTTGAAATTTTCCTCTGCTTATTTATGCAATAGCCGTTGGTAGTACCAGGTGAAAAAAGAATTGTTGTTTTTGTTGTTTTGCAGGTTTTATTATAGATATAAACGTTTCAGTATTTTCTGTATTTAAACTTTTCTAGGTAGTAACATGTATTTACGAAAATGAAGCTGTTTACAATGTGTTTCAAATGGGTATACAGAAAAAAAAGTCTGATCTTAACATTTAAATTCTTAAAACATAACAAATAAGAAGGTTTAAAGCAAATTTATTCAAATAATTTGATTAATTAATTTAAAAAAAGTTGATGTAGTTGTCATAAAAAACCTAATAGTAAAACACATACATAAGACATTGAACACTTTTTATCTGAAAGAACTTTAATAGACTTGTTTACAAATGTACATCCATCAAAAATTGTACAGTTCTAGAGTTAATTTTTTTAAAATACTTTTTTAGATCCTACATTTTATATTATTTAATATTGTGTTATTGATGAAGTTTTATTGTTATGCATTTCTGTTTTATAGAAATCTGTTATTTATAAACTGTTTTTCAATCTGTTTTGTCATAACATACCCATTGAATCTGATACATCATAGACATTCATTTATTTATTGTCTAGACTATAAGATTGATCAAGTTT
Organism: Bagarius yarrelli; assembly: GCA_005784505.1. Classification (NCBI taxonomy): domain Eukaryota; kingdom Metazoa; phylum Chordata; class Actinopteri; order Siluriformes; family Sisoridae; genus Bagarius; species Bagarius yarrelli. The sequence continues at coordinate 4,574,500 of VCAZ01000015.1, read as the reverse complement.
TGTAAAAGGTCATGTTAGTATTGTAGTTGTTTCTAAATATTCTCTTAGGTTAACTAATTTGCCTTTCAGCTTACCTTCCTACCCAGTAGTCCACCATATCACACTATTGTTTACTTTCTTACTTATAGTTTAAACTTGGTTTAACTTTTTACTGTGTATTTCCGGTATTTCCACCTTAATTTTTCTCTCTATCCTGTGGTTTAAAGTTTAGTTTATATTCTTAACCTATAGTTCACAACATTACACATTTGTTGACCTTTGAACCCCTAAAAGAAGCTCTTAAATGAAGCTTTGGTTTGCAGGTTGTAAGTAATTTATGAATCAGTGATTAATGACTTCTGTAGCTCTCGGGACATTTTAAATGGACTGTTAAATAAGAAACCTGTCCTCAAGACATTTACTGTATTAATTAGGAATTATTGGAATTTGTACTTGAACTTGTTTTACTCTGAGGTTTTTCATTTTGTTAATATGGGTCTTCTTCTTGTACTCGTTCTTGACTTGCATCAATAACTTTTTGGTTAAAGTCTAAAATCTTGTATAGTATATAGAAATATGGTGTTATAATGTGACAATATGTACAATTTATACTATTATATCTGATCAGAAAAGAGGGGCATTTGTTTAATCTAAATTCAAAATTTGCTTTAATGCGTCTAATTAGGTTTATTTTTTTTTTTACATACAAAAACGTCACCCGAAAAATTCACCAGGAGAAAAAAAGTTAAAATTAATTCTTTTTTCATGCATTAAATAAGATTTGTTTTGTGATTGTCTCTAACTTTTTGGGATTTATACTGCCTATGTCAGTTGTAGGAGAAGTGGTAGCGCATTGGTTAAGGTGTTCAGGGTTTGATTCCCAGCACCATCACCACTGCTGGACCCCTGAGTAAGGCCCTTAACCCCCAATTGCCCAGTTGTATAAAGGAGGTAAATGTAAGCCACTTTGGATAAAGGTGTCTGCCCAATGCTGTAAATCTGAAAGTAAATACTACATATCAATTTCAGCTAGCAATTTTAAATAATAATCTAATTTAATTTTTATTCGTCATATACATAATCATACATAGTACAACATACAGTGAAATGCTTTCCACGGCTGTCTGACATGTAAACATGAAAGTAAAAAGTGTGAGTAAAAATATAAAATAAGAAATAAATTAATCTATATATAGAGATATGTATAGATAGTAGATCTATAGATATCTCTATATATAGTTTAATTTAGTATAGATATGTATATACAGATATTGATAGAAGTACTAAAGTGTCCTTGTGCTGGATTAAAAGTGTTAAGTGACTCTGTGCTGTGCCAGTCCAGTGTGTTGGTTTGTGCAAATGTGCAAATAATGATTGTATTGTCTTTCCATATTATATGGAAAACGCTAAATGTTGAAGTGAGCTGTAGGTTCGGCCCCTAAAAGCGTTTAATAGTTTTATACCATAATCTTCACAGTTTTTTAAGACCTCATTAAAGCTTGATTTTGGCTGCTTGTTGGTTAGTCTTGGTCTTAACAATCAAAGTTCTTGATTAAACCCTTAGATCTGTCAAAATGCACTAATAGTTTATCATAACAATAGATATTTTTTATTGTTATTTAGCTCAGTAAACAGTTTTTCATCCTCGTGAAGTAAACAGCTAGATATTCTTCTAAGAACAGAGAGTCAATAATCTGTCCTGTTTTTTGGCTGTATTGAGTTCAGAAATTACGAGTGAAGGCAGGTTAAGTTATTAACAGTTATATGCAATTTAACTTCTGCAATTCTCAGCACAGGCAGCATGGCAAGGTCTCTATCCCTACTAATGTGTGCCAAAAGATATATAAAATATTCCAGGAATATTCCGCTGTGTGTGGCAGTAAGTGGGAGTGTGTTGGTGCCACATAAGCCGTTATGGCAGAGCTGATAGCGCAGCCTCGTGTCCACACTAACCAGTTTACCAATTCCATTATGCTAAGCCAGTACACACTCGCTGCTGATGAACGATTAGGAAGTGCGTAATCTCCCATGGCACCATCGCTACGCTACGACAGAGAAATTTTATTCATCCTATCCAATTTTTTCTCCGTTTTAAGGAAAATAAATTACTCTTCCTCAGTAATCAGATCCATAGCAGGGCTGGTTCATGAGTTAAGCCAACTTCCATTAGGCTTTCATCTCCTGCTGTATTGCAAAAAATAAAATAAATTCACAAGTACACACTAAGATATTCCATTGCTCATTTGCCCAAGCTCTCTGTATACTCTTTATGCAAAGAAAATCTGAGTTTGATCAATATAAATGCGATTATAATATTATGAAATCACAGAGCTGTCAATTAAGGCATAATTAACTGACATGGTCTTTGAATTAATTGGCCTGGAAATCTGTAAGTCATTTAGTTAAGCTGTTTAAAAAAAATAGAATTTAATGAGCAAATGTATGAGACTTAAGTCAACTTTTATTGTAACAGTTTAACCATATATAGCAGACGAATCGTGATGCTACATGAAACAACACAGAATTACACAAAACCAGAAAAAGAGGTTCACAAATGCAATACAAAAACACTACAGGACACAGATACATAAGATGAAATAGCTCCAATCACAGTTAGGCAGTGCTGGGCGGTGCATTTGGTACCTGGGCCTTCTATGAGGACTTACCCGACTGATACACCTCTTAATACCACCGCTATCCCGTCGCAATTATAGAAACTATCAATACTTTACAAAAATGCGCATTATAACACGGCGTGGCATTACAGAGAGAGAGACATTTAGTGTACTGAGGATGAAAACCATTTTTATTAATGCAAAAACCCTGTTAAGCAGTGTAGAAAAAAAACCTTTACACTACAACCGCAATTGTACGACATACATCATCTGAAGCAGTTCAGAATCAATATTTATCTCATAACATCATAAAAATATTAAAGCTATAAAATAAAATATATAATACATTTGAAGACTGTAAGCCAGCGTTACGTTCTTGGAACTGGTCTGGAAACTCTTTCGGGGCTAATACAAGCTAGTTAGCTTCGGGGTTAACGATCTCCCCTCACAGTGACTTTTTTTCCCGAAAAAGTCCGCCTTAAAACAAAATTTTTGAGTATGTCCGAGACCAAGTCCAATTTTTTTTCCCCTTCATCAGCCATTGTGGGCGTAAAAATTTGAATTCATCAGACGTGTTTTGCTAGACGAACTTGCCTGTAACAGTTTTACTTTGATCAACCAATCAGAGGACGGAAAAATGCTGACATTATCGTGGGCCAGCTAGCTGGCTCTGGAGATTCGAATTTGAAATCTGATTGGGTAAAGAAACATTTTTAACTAATTAGCAATCTTCCACTGCTAATATAGTTTAAGTTACATGGGCAGCACTACTGATTCTGAAGGCTCTGGCAGATTAGATTAACATATCAGCGCAGTGCAGCACGAGAAACGCTACGGAATAAAGAGAATATACTGTTGGAAATAAATTAATACAATTTAATGGAACAAATATTAGAATTTAGGTTGTAAATGCAGGTCAGCTTCTGATAGTGTTTAGGCAGCAGAGCAAGACTTGCTGGCCCTGACTATATAATGCAAATAGAGAAATCATGGCAACATAAACAGAATATTTATCTTAGTTTATATGGGTGATGCCGTGAACATCGATTTATATTGAATGTGTGTGTGCATGTGCACTTAAAGCAGATCAGCAAAATATGATAAAAAAAAAATAATAACACATTTGAACACTTTGACAAACATAATAATAACAACAGTAAAGATCTAAAATCCTTTTTATAATTACATTTAAAAACTAGCAGGATGTGCAACATAATTTAGGGTTATCTCAAAGACTGATTTTTAATGCAGAAGACAATAAAAAAATATCGCTATAAAACAAACTATGAAAATGTAGGAACCAGTTAGCTAACCACACAAACAAAACACATCTAAACTAGCTACCCACAGCATCCCAGTATCAATAAATGACACTGCAACATAGTTATAGATTTTAGTTCTAAAATGTCATCACATAGAAAATTGTACTGAAACATTTCTTCCTTAAGAACAAATGCTTATTCATGACACACATCTTTTCAAATGTTTTTATTTGTAGAAAAATCCAAATATAATATTTAATCTTAAATGTAATATCAAATCTAATTTTTCATAAGATAGCTAGAGCTAGCAAAATTGCATTTTATGGTCATTTCCAAGAGACATTATAGCCACAAGCACAAAACAGCTTAACAAGTGAGTTTGCTAGAATCCTTACTGTTTAAAGCAAATAAAATTACATTAGTAGAATTGAAATTGAAAAGAAAAGAAAAGAAAAGAAAAGAAAAGAAAAGAAAAGAAGAAAAGAAAAGAAAAGAAAAGAAAAGAAAAGGGAAAAAGATAATGCTGATCCCGGATTAAAAATTGACTCCTTTAAATTTTTACAATTGACTCATTTTTAGTGTGACTCATTGATGAACTTTTTAAAATAAAGCTAATGATTTAAAACAAACTTTTTCTTTAGACTGACACTTTTTTGTGTAATATTGTTTATTAACATGGTGACCTGCATATTTATTTAAAAAAAAAAGAAAGCAAGAAAAAAATACATGACTCATTTATGAAGCTAAACATCATGTATCATTATGTTTTTTTAAGTGGATATAGTTTAAAACACACTTCATAAAATCTGTAAAAAGTCTCTATTTTACACTTCAAACGTTTAAATAATTATGAGACATATATAAACACATGCTTATTACAGGCATCATAGTTTCTAAGTAAATATTAATGCTTTAAAATCCGACACACATGAGCTAGGCTTTCAGAGTGATCAGTTGATCTAAAAATGGATCTCCCATCCTTTAAATGGCAAATGAGTTCGTTTTGTTTTGTGTTGAAAGAGAAAGAGAAAAAGAAAGAAAGAAGTGAGCCGGAGCTGCAGATCTATTAGTTAACTCCCCATGCGTATCCAATATCTCTTCAGTCTGATGATGCATTTATAGGTATAATTGAAAATTAGCTGTACATGTTTTTTTTTGTTTGGTAGGCAGGCTAATTTATCACAGTCCATTGTTCCTCGGTGACACTTTCGCCCTGCGTCTAACGAGGCTGTATGAGATGCAAGTTGAGCAAAAGCGCCCGAATCTATTCCTCTCATGCTTTTTGTGTGCTTTGTCGCTAATTGTGGCCTCCTCTCCATTGAGCGGTGAGTGGACTGAAAAAAAGCGCGCTGGCTCCACACCGGCCCGCTCCACCTATTATCAAAGCTACTTTTCAAAAGCAGGGAATAGATTTTTTTATCCTCTTCCTACTACATGAGAGATGAGCGAGGAAAATGTAATTTGCTATGCGTCCATTAGTTCTTCATTAAAGCAAGATTAAATTGCACCTCAAAATCACATCTGCCTTGCCATGATTAAAGGGTGGCATTTTTCGAGAGGCCAAAACTAATTACTAGTCCAAATGAATGAGGGGTTAAAAAAAATACAGGCGTGTTTTTACATTAGATACTATGGCTTGTAATTAGATTCGACCTAATTCCACTATTTTGTCTCCATTAATGAGATGGGGCAGTTCTCATCTTCCCCTCTCTCTCTCTCTCAGTCTCTCTCTCTCTCTCTCTCTCTCTTTCTCTCTGTCTCTCTCTCTCTCTAACTTTCTCTCTCTTTCTCTTTCTCAATCTTGACTCACTGCTCCAAATACATCATCTACAAACATCAGTAACGTTTAAAGTCGATTCATAAATAAATTATTAGTGGTTGATGGGGCAACATTAGCAGTTGTGGATGTCTTTCCCAAATCCTTCTAAATATTTAACAGTGTGTACAGTATGTCACCATTTTTTACGAATACAAATTTCATTTCAACAAATACACAATTTTATTTTAAATATACAATTTCTACTGTCTTAACAATGTTTTCTCTGTCACCTAAAGGTGTTAAGAAAAAACATGACACAGTGATGTGATCGGATTGATGTGACACAATGATGTGATTGGGTTTATGTAAAAGTTTTCTATAACAGGACATAGTGAAGTGATTTACTTCATATCTACTACAGCGAGTATCATAAATACTGTACAAATACATAAATAATTAAGCATAAGTAGGAAATTAATTGTGACAAAAAATAGCAAACAGTCACCAGAAGACCCACACAATAGTTCAACAAGGTGCAAATAAACAAAAAAGTGCACTAAACTCTAATATATTTTCTAAATCTCTGTTTTTTGTTGATGTCAATTTTATTTTGTTCTAACAATATTTCAGCGGTTAGTTGATAATCAGTACTAAATTTGGGTTTTTTGTCAAAAGCAAAATTTCGAAAAAAAAAAACCAAAAAACAATAATAACCCCCCCAGTCATCTTGCAGCCTAAACAAATGCCTATTTCGTCTATGCTAAATTCATTCTTTAAATTTATATTCATCACCTATAATGTGAAGGGGCTCCATAACATTAAATGTAACTACACACAGAAACGAAATCCATGTGCTGTTAGTTAATGAAGAAAACATTAGAATCATCTTTATTTCTACAGTTTAAGACAGGAATAATGCATGTGGCACCTGTACTACTTTGGCTCTGTACTGTAATCTGCACAATGACAATACAGTTACAGCTAAACCGATGCTGTTATTAGAAAATCATTACAATTACTTTAAAGGTACAATAGGTGATTGTCTTTAGAAACATTTTTTACTCTGCTGGTTTAAAGTCTCTCCACATCCTGATAGCAATTATTAAGTTAAATAGTCTAAATGTATTTATGTGTAATTTATATATTCAATACAACCAATAAATGTTCGTCCAATCAAAAATTTTGTTTTGAACACTATGATAGGCTTTCCTACCTGTCTGTCAACATATGTATTTGTGTACCTCTGCACACCCTGTTCATCATCAGCACGTCCATGTACTGCAGGGAAAAATGGCTGGAATAGAACAGACCGAAAACCCAAATTATTATTGTGTTGTGTTTCCAGTCTGGAGACAAAGGCTTTGACAGATAATGTCATGGTTGCAGTATTTCTTTTGGACCAGTAGGAATATGGTGTTTGGGTATTGGTGTGTTTTGACAGTAACGCATGGCTTATGTAGTTTATGGAACTTTATGAATTAGATCAACTACAGCAGAGCCATGTAATTAGGTACTATTTATATGTTTGGTATTTTAGTACTGGTACTAACTGTACTTAAAGTTTTCTTACCAGTGAACGACACATGATGTGTTGTAGTAGTGTTGTCTCTGGTCGTCTAGTCTGTGCACATTTTTGCGTTTGGACAGTGATTTGCAGCGAGGGTAAGACAGACACTTTCAGTGCTACCAGACTACAGTTATAATTTGAACACAATTATCTCTGCTTTATAACCCCATCCTGATTATTTTACCTGATTATAACAGGACCACACATGATCATTTTCCACAATATTTTTCTTGTATCTTTGTTTTTCTCTATATCCGCTTTCAGATTAAAAAACCTCCTGCTTACAGAAAATCACTGACTCTTGGGGACTACACATGCATGACCTTTTCACTATTATTTACTCTTCCACCCTAAGCAAAAATCCACACACGCTTATTTTTATCATCAGATTTTTACCTTCTACACACACACACGCACACACATACTCAAATACACTTTCAGAGCATAAATGTTGAGTGCAAGCTTATCCTAAGCACGTTAGTGTTTGTGATGGTGTGTGTGTGATAGCGCCGTAGCAGCTGCAGCCCAAATCAGCAAAATAAACCGTGATCTTGGAGTGTGTGTGTGTGTCTGTAAAAGTAGACGACACATGTAGCAAATATGCAGTACAGAATTTATTATGATAACAAACCATTATAAATGCTGCTAATCTTCTTAGAGCCGAGGTTCAAATTTATTTTGTATTTGTGCTTCATCAGGCAAATATTTTCTTCCCAACATGCTGTGCGCTTAACACGGCAAAACAGCGACACTTCCTATAAAGATCATCTGCTTAGGATTTATTGAATTTGGTTACATTTGTCCAATATATCTAGTCTAAGAATTACTATAATTTCATAACTAAGTCTAATAGGTTAATTAAGAAAGATACCATGAGACAACCTAATGATTTTACTGAAGAAATGGGACAAAAAAGTACCCAAAATATCAAAGAAATGAAACACCAGACATTCCTTCAAACATCTACTAATTAACAACACTTACTTGTTTTACTACCTAAAATTACCACCACTATGTGTTCTGTTACTAAGCAACAAATGGACAAATTTGTTATACTAAACAGAAAAAAAAACACAATTAAATGTAGGACAAACTAAAGAAATGATTTTCTAATAGCCTTTTATTTAAGTGACTATTTCAACTTCAGCATTTTGCTTCTTGATCCAGATGTTTTATAAGCCACAAATTTGTAACATTTTTCAGTAGAACTAGTTACTACATAGGCTACTGTTAATAATAATAATAATAATAATAAAAGTGATGATGATGATGACAATATTAATGATGATGATGCTAATAATAATTTTAATGATGATGATGATGATGATGATTATTATTATTATTATAAGAAGAAGAAGAATATTGCTGCTGATAATGGTTGTAATACTAATAAGAATGATGATGATAATAACAAAAAGGATAACGGTTATAACGATGATACAGATGATAATAATAATAATAATAATAATAATAATAACACAGATGGGTGTAGCAATGTAACATCCCTTTGCAGAAATATTGGAAGGCTGCTAGACTGATCGTCGAATTAATCAATCAGCCTGTTTATAACTGTGTTTCCCGCCAGTTTGAGTTTAACACATTGTGGATGTGATTGGGACATTTACATTTACAGCATTTGGCAGATGCCCTTATTCAGAGCGACTGGATAAAAAAGCACAGCTTTCCAGAAGAAGTATGCTATAGTATTGTGTAGCAACCACAGCTAGTGGAAACCTTCAGGAATCAGTCAAAATGCTTAGTTAATTCATTTACAGACGCAAATAAAACATTATAGAATGACCATCCCAGTCCCCTTAATTAAAAATCTTTTAAAAATAAGCCATCAATGTTCGGCAGCCATCAAACCAGACTGATCTGGAAGCATTTTGCAAGGAAGAATACAAAAAGACCTACAGCCAGAATCCACAGCTATGTTGGATGTTATTTTAGCAAAATTAGTCTCTATAAAATATTGATGTGATCATTTCATTGCAATGCACAATTTTTTAAAATTTGTTTTTGTTGTGAATCACGTCACAAAATTATATTACTTCAGAGTGGTAATAGTAACCCCACTTTATCACACCACACTACATTTTTTCATAACAGCATGACACAAAGCTTCCCCCCCCCCCCCAAAAAAAAAAAAATTCTCTCTAGTAGTAAGTGGTAGTACAGTGGTGTTGGGCGGCTAATTTGTAGATCGAGGTTTGATTTCCAGCACCATTAAGTTGTCACTGTTGGGCCCCTGAGCAAGGCTCTTATACCCCAAATGCGTAGCTGTATTAAAAAGAAAAATGTAGATTGCTCTGAATAAGGATGTCTAGCAAATGCTGTTAATGTAAATGTACAGACAGTATAGTATTTAAAGAGAGTATCTTAGTATAGTATCTTATTAATACATTTACAGTATTTGGCAGATGCCCTTATCCAGAGTGACTTACAATATTCCTTGTTATACAATTGAGCAATTGGGGGGTTAAGGGCCTTGCTCAGGGGTCCAACAGTGGTGGCTTGCCGGAGCTGGGAATCGAACCACAACCGTTGGGTTGGTAATCCAACACCTTAACCATGAGCCACCACTTCTTCCCCGTTTAATAAAAATACATTTTAAGAATAGCTTTTTATTTTTTTTAAAAATGATATTTGTTTTTATTAAATAAACCCTTTTAATGATTATATGCTAACCTATAGTCTCTCTTGCTCATTTTTTTATTATTGGCATCCTAGTATATGACATTTAAGCAATTGTTTTAGTACTTACAGTAAAACATAGCATATTGTATATTGTAAACTTTCTGTAATAGTTTATTTTAGGGTTGTTTTGGCTTTGTCAGCATTGTCAATACAAGAAAGTTTGGCATAGTTATAAAACATCACAAAAAAGGACAAGGGTTCTTGGAAATGATGATTTCAGCATTATTTAAATTTTCTCTTTTTCTATCAGTTATATTCATTCCTGTAAACACGAGTCACAGCATCAGACCCACATATTAAAGACGCAATCTACCCTCTGGCTTTTTTAGTTCAAAAAAGTGCCATTTGCGAATGAGGAACTAATGATTTAACTGAATTCATCTCATCAGATCCAGGAAAAATCCTAATGTCACTTATGTCACCCTTTAATTCAAAGCAAATGAGGCTGGGCTGTAATAAGGAGCTTCACCGAATTAGGTTCCGTTTGCAGAAAATTGCAAAGGCCCGGTACGTTTATCTGCAAATTTCACTCCTGCATAAGCAAAAAAAAGCCTTCATACATTATTTGGTTACATTCCATCACTATGAGGAATAACGGCGGGTAAATTCTATGCATGCTAATGATAAATAGAAATCCACCTACCAGCCTACAGATAAAATGAGTTTAATTTTCCTGGCGCCTGGTGCTGGGTTGGCCTTTCACAAATTACTTATGCACAGCTATTATTAAAATAGGAGGAAAAGCAAATTAGTCGTCATATCTCCAGACTGGATTTAGCCAAGGCGACCCAAGCCCACAGAGTCAGCATTTTCCTCTTCTCTCTCTCTCTCTCTCTCTCTCTCTCTCCCTCTCCCTCTCTCTTTTTCTCTCTAGCTCCCCCCCTATTCAATATTTCTCTCCATTTTCCACATTTCTTCATCCTTCTAACACTGTGTTGTAGAAGGTCCGACCCTGTGTTTACCAAATTAACCTAAATCTTTGCTCCACTACAAGTTTAATGCAATTTATGGCCTTGCATTCAGCATGTGTTCAAATGCGTTTGTTGCTGAATCGTGATGACCTTTCGCTCCACGTCGCCTCGTCCTCTTGCTGCCGAAGGAACAGAATGAGAAAATACGACATTGTGAATTTGTGATTACTGCTGTACGTTTGTAGTGCAGCCCTACTTTCTAAACTTGTGATGCGACAAACATCCATTGATAAAGAAGTGGAATTTCAAATAAATAGTATCAAATGCAAATAATAAATTAGAGTAAACTGTACAAATCCCTTTGCCGGATTGTGATCATAAAGTAGGGAAGACTCAGCAGAAACGTTAGAAACAGTCGTTACTAATCATCTTCTTAAATCATCATTCTTCCACAGCATGCAGTCTGGTGGCACTCAGAAAGCAGGTGAGGCCTTAAGGCAGAAATTGTTTTTCAAAAGTCATTTTGCAGATAAGACCATTTTCATTTTAAGGTTGTTTTTATATCATCATAAGCACTGTTAAAATCTCAATTCATAATTTTTATTTAACAGCATCTCTGACAGTGGTACAGCTGCAAATCATAGGTTTATATTATTGCTCTATTATTGAGAATCATCACTGATATGAGTGGGGGAATAGGGTTTCTGTCAGGACACCTTTATTTTCCACTATCAGCGTCAGAGGTAGACCATAACTATACTTTTCTTTACATTTTCATAACAGAGGAGTTTGTGATTTCTTGAGTGCTGACTGGAAAGTTAAATTCCCAGCACCACCAAGCTGCCACTGCTGTTGCACTGTCAGTTTCTGCACTGTATGTTTCTGCACTGTCTGCATTCGGTTGCACACATGCACTTTATGTCTATCCTGTTTAGTGGCTCTTTGTTGTTTTGTGGAATTCTATGTTCTGTGTAGCACCAGGGGGTCCTGGAGAAACGTTATTTCATTTCACTGTGTACTGCATCTGCTATATATGGTTGAAATGACAATAAAACCCCTTGAACTTGAACTTGAAGTTGAACTTAAACTGCTGGGCCCCTGATCAAAACCCTTGACCCTCAACTATGCAGTTACATAATAAAACTATATACAGGATAGAAATGTAAAAGTATAATGTAAATGTGTATAAGTAAACAACAATTAATATCTGATTAATAATAGTCAAGGTAGTACCAGTATCTCTAAAACATGGGGATTTTAGAAACTCTAAAATATGGGGGAAATGGAAGCACAGTGGTTAAGGTGTTGGACTGCTAATTGGATAATCAGGGTTGGATTCCCAGCACCACCAAGTTGCCACTGCTGGGCCCCTGAGAAAGGCCCTTAACCTCCAGTTGTTTAGTTGTATAAAAGCGATAAATGTAAGTCGCTCTGAATAAGGGCGTCTGCCAAATGCCTTAAATGTAAATATAAATATTCAGTAATTTATTGGTCAGTTCTCTGCGTCAGCATCACATAATGGATAATTATTCTCTACATAATACAGGCTTATTGTGCTTCCTTATTAAATTATTCATGTTGCAAAATGTGTAATAGAGATAAATAATAGTGCTAAAATAGACTTACGTGACCTGTTATAGACACCAGCCTGAAGCCATTATGCCAATTTTATTTTGCTTTAATTTATCTGTAAGAAAATGTGCTTCAAATAATTCATTGTTTTTTGACAAAAAAAGAGAGATGTTTAAAATGTGTCTTCCAAAGATGGATGGTTTACGGAGCAAAACTTTCTGATTTATTATTTATGATCTTTAACCCTGGGATTTTACGAACTTGTCTTGTGCTCTTTAAGCGACTAACCCAATTTCCTGCTCAGGAAATGCTTCAGTTTAATAACTCAGTTCCATTTTTGCTTCTTTAAATCGTGAGAATCTCACCTCAGTCAGCGAGATCGTCTGAGAATAAATTCATTCTTCTCGCAAAGAGGCTCAGCCTGGTTTCCATCATAAAGTACTCAGAGAATTTATTTCTGCAGTAATAATTATTTGAGAGCTGATTCAAGGACATTCAAGGACCTTCAGACCTTCTGCTGGAGAAGGACACCTCCACACTCATCAGTTATTATGAAGAAAACAGAAATGAAAAGGGGTCGATGTTGAGAACGTAATAAAAGAATGATAGATAACATAACCACACTTCCACTCACACACACACACACACACACACCATTTTCTATCTCAGGAACTGCTCGTAAATTCCAGGGAATCAGCCTGTTACTGAATATTGCATATGTGACATGTGATGACCTAAGACAACTCCTCAACTGGACATACACTGATATCTCCTACTCTACAGTACAGAGGTCTGCTTCTTTTTTTACTTTCCTTGCATCCTAATCAGAAGTCAGGTTTTAGAAGTAGCCTATATATCATCTAGTTACAGTATAAAAATGAAATCTGACAGAAAACACAACTACCTCTATATTTCTAAACAAGCTACTAATAGCTATCTTCTATACCCGCTTATTCCCTAATTTGGGGTCACAGGGATCTGCTGGAGTCTATCCCAGCCGTCTCTGAAAGGACCGAAAAGCAGGAGGGGACACCCTGAACAGGTCCATCACATCGCCACACACACACACTCGCACTCACTCCTATGAGCAATTTAAAATCACCAATTAACCTAACATACATGTTTTTGGACTGTGAAGGGAAACTGGAGTACCCAGAGTAAACCCATGCAAGAAAGGGATCGAGCCTGGGCCTTCTTGCTGAGGCAACAGTGCTAACCACTAGGCCACCGTGCTGCCCCTGTTAGTATAATAGTAAATTGTAAATCAGTGTTTACTATAATGCTCGGTTTCTGATTAAGAGATTCTGTATATTTGAAAATGTTTAAAAATAGTTGATCTGAATCTGTTTAGTAAATTGTTTATATCAGGCATTTATGATAACAGTCTTAAAGTAGCATATCTATCCTGAAAAATTGTCTTTAATCTAACCCAAATACCTCAATTTCACTACTTTAAACCGGTTTTCTGTGTGGTTATGTTGCACTGCCATCTATTGGGTAATGGAAAATGTTTGGGGGGTTCGTTTTACAGTAAACTGTAAAAAAGAAAATAATAAGTCGTGCAAATACTGTAGATAAACTGTAAAAATAAAATAAATAAAAGACGTTTACATTTTTGGTTCGATTGAGGTTGATGACGGGAATTTTAAGTGAATCGGTTCAACTCTCCGAATCATGGTCCAGTTCTTTACCTCACAAACGGCTCAGATACTAGATAAAATATCGCTTTTTAATAAAACGTTGAAAATCCTTTATGTTTTAATCTTACTTTTCTGTCTATTTCAGCTTTATCTTAGGATCCGGCCACATTCTCTACCTTATTTCCTAAATGTAATTTTACCCCGTGTTTTATCATCTTGACCATTAGATGGCGCACAAATACCAATTTAAGTGCGGTTTCGCACTTTTTTTCCCTCTAGATTCATTGTTTATTTACAGTATTTTATATATACACTTTACGGTATTTATAGTTAAATATATTCATTTCAAGCTGCCTTGTGCATACAAGTAGCTACATTGTCTTAAATATGTTAAAAATCTTTACATTATTTAGCCAGCAGCAGAAATAAAATCAGTTCAAATAATTTGACATAAATGTCTTTACACACATATTTGGGCATTTTTCTATGTTATAAATGACTACTTTTTAAAAAATAAACAGTTATAACCTGATATATGGTACAAACATATGAGTAAAGCTGGCTACGTTCACACTGCAGGCAAAATGTGGCCCTAAGATCTGATCTGTTTTTCTAATGACAGTGTAAACAGCACAAAGCGTATGGAAATCTGATTTATTCAATTCAGATTTGTGTGCCACTGACACCTACTAGTATTCTCTGCAACATATATGTGATTTCTGTATAATATTCACTAAAATTATATAAAACATGACATGTTATTTTTATAATATATTATACAATAAAATGTAATGCTTTTTTTAAATCTTGTTGACTCTTTGAAAATATTTACAATTTGAGATCTCCGAATTTATTGTCATGTATACAGAAAACATCATAAAGGAAGTAAAAAGGCAAAAGATGTAAAATGCAATAATACAAAAATTATTATTAGTGCAAAAATTATTCGTATAGCGATTTTTACAATGGTCATTGTCACAAAGCAGCTGTACACAAACAAAGAAATGATCAAATGCAAATGTGCATGTAAGGTTTTAAAAATAGTACAATAGTTTGTTTAATTTCTTGTGCATTAAATTTAATCAAATGTTTGATTTACACTATTTATTGCTTTTCCAATGTTGCTAAATGTTGTATTAGCGTATTGTGTGGTAAGCCTATTTGCATTGATTTTGATTTAGGAAAATTGCAGGAAATGCAACTTTGAGTAGAGCTGCTCCAAGTCATAAATGTGCATAAATATCCTTAAGATAATATGTTAAATTTTCTATATTGACAGCAATTTGCACTGCTTTTTTGTTTGCACTTGCAGTTACTTTGAAACATAGATTATTTTTATTGGCTTATTATTGGTTTAATAAATAAACTTTAATCGTTGCCTTGTTTAACAGTAACAGTAACTTAATTCCTTCTCGCCGTATGTTATAATATACATAAGTATATAAGTACATAAGCATAGTAGCAAAAAAAAAAACTTGAAAAATTCCTACCTGGCAACAACAACAAAAAAAAACTTAATTTTGTTTTGGACTCAATCTGGCAACCAAAGCGTATGTGTTTGAGCGGTTTGTTGTTTCAACATCATTCAGTCAGGGGAGGGAAAGCAGCTTCACTTTACTGAGACATGAAGGAATAATAGATTTTATTTCCATATTTATTTTTAACTGGAGTATTTTTCTGTCTCCGTACATGCCGTAATGTACAGAAGGCGAATTCTGAGTGGAAGGGAAATATACATGTTGCGGAAGTATTTCAGCGCAGAAAAGGGAAAGCGAGCTGGCTAACTTTTGCTAGCTAGGAAGCTAATCCGTTAGCAACGCATCATATTGAGCTAGCTGAACTAAGCTAAGCCGAAAGTCCGAGGATGCTGCGGTGGATACGGCAGCAGCTGGTGAGTTACACTTCTTCAGGGTTTATTTTTAATAACAGAGGAATTATTTTTTTATGCAGTAAGAGGAAATATATAGTGTTTGTTTAATTAGCATTAGCTTTCGAACTTAGCCTACTAAAAAAGTGAACTAATTCTATAAGTAAAGGCAGAGCCAGTTCCAGTAACACCGTGTTGAAATAGGTCCAACAGTTTATATGTTTATTTTTTTAAGCATTTAACCTATTATTATTCAAAAATAAAGTAAACGCTAAATGTAATTAAAGTTTATATTTCTATAACTTTCACTTACCAGCAGTACAAACTTACCTAATGACGTCATATCGGTGTAGGTAATATTGTATGGTAACTATCATTTGATACAATTAATAAATATTAAGTTGATAGCAACAAATGAGCAGTTAAATTTATTTTTTACTTAATTTATACTTTTATTAATGTAACCTGCTGCAGATAATAGTTTTATTTTTTTTAAAGAATTAGTATTTAAAGCATTGTCGTAAACAACTACAAATAAATACATAGTTTTCCTCTCTTTCTTCTTATTCCTTATTATTATTATTATTATTATTATTATTATTATTATTATTTAAGTAAAATAAAAGAATTATAAATAAAAATCATCTTATGAAATTTTAGCAGGCCCGGAAGTGTAATTCTGATGATTAAAATAAAAACAGTAAATAGTGAAGTAGACGTTTGCCATTGTTTTGCTATTAAATCTAATCTGATACTATTCTACGGCCATGTGTGTATAAGTTACTTACTATACTTTTAACTGTATGTTTATAATTATTTTAGCTAATCTGTCTTTAATTAGAAAAATTCTGGAACAATAGGGTAGTTTATGTTTTCATGTTGTCTATTTTTGCATAGAAATGTCGATATTAGGATTAAAGCGCTGGGCAATATGATGTCAGAATATCAGACGTGTCATTGAATACATCACAATCTGGTGATCTAAAACATGGCAATCATGTTTACTGGCTAAATGCAGCTGATTGCAAACTGATATTTTAATTTATTTTTCTCGTTTTCGTATTATATGTTTTATGTAACCTCAAAAAGGGTGTTAAACAAATGTGTTGGTTATATCTGAACTAGGCTTTAAATTCATTAAAAAATGTAGCAAGTTTAAGGCATTCTATGATGCATATTATAAATAGTAGAATTATAATATTTTTTTATAATATTATTGTCGCTTAGCTCCCAAGATAGTAATCTTCAAAATACAGTGAAGGAAAAAATTGTTATGTAAAAATTTTATCCTCTGATGATTTTGAATCTCCCAAAATGTTTTTGTTCCCCAATATGGACATCCCAACCCGTCAGTCTTTTCTGAGCTTCCTGCACAGAAACCTGAACCAAAACAGAAAGGAATTTTCGTTAAACTGTGGAATGTTGGTGTCCGTTAATGTTCAGTGATGTTATTGTTTCTGTAGTAACCCTTTTACAGATGTGCATCAGATGCTCCACATCATAAACAAACTAAAAATTGATATTAGTTTACTACTAATAATAGTATCACCACCTATTTTCGAATTTTATTCATTGTTGTATTATAGTCAGTCTTTGAAGTTACCTTTTTTTATTTCCATTTTTTTAACTTAACACCCTGGCATGCATATTAGAGTTGTGTTTTCTTGAGTAATTTAAAAGCATAGTAGTTAATTAACTGCTTGTTGAGCTGAAGGATAAAGTCAATCTCACCTGACAGGTTTTCTGTTGTTAGCGTTCCAGGTGTGTGTGTGTGTGTGTGTGTGTGTGTGTGTGTGTGTGTGTGTGTGTGTGTGTGTGTGTGTGTGGGCGCGCATCATGTGCTTAGGTTATGCAGGATGTTGGCAATAAGCGGGAAGCACCAGTTTTAGAGGTGGAAATAACTGTCAGTCTGTGTAGTAAATGCTTGACCCGTTTGTCTGTCAGTCGCAGTCTTTAGGGTGCGGCTTCTGTTCCTGTTAGTAAAATAGAAGAACGTTCGTTTATCTGTCTGTGTCGGGGCAGCATGAACTCTCAGTGTCTAATGATTGAAGGAGGCGTGGTCTTTTCCCTGTTCTGAAGTGTGGCCTCTTTGTATGTGTGTGTTCCTGTGCAGGTGTGGCGTCTGTATCTCATAACATATGTGGTGTAGACTGTGTACAGGTCATCCTTTAATAAAGTAGGCATTGTCTCTGTAGGTGTCACTTTAAGGATGTGGGAGAGTTTTTCACTGCCTGAGATGCAGTAAGGCTGTGGCTGTGGCCTTTCACTTTCACCCCTTCATCAGTAGCATGAATTATCGCTTGGCTTTAATTAGGATTAATGCATAACAGCATGCAGGGTGACTAGTTTAAAAGCCATTAAAAATTACATAGTGCATTATTAATTTAGGAATGTATAGATGTTATAAACATGACTTTATGAAATAAGGCTGTGTAAAAATATCGATAGAGCTAACTATCGCAATGTATATTTTCCCAATAGTGTATCGATATTCTAACCTCTAGTATCGATACATATATAAATTGTTTAAACTGATTTATGTTTAAATCCTCAGCGTGTGTCAAACGACTTCCTCCTCTTCTCCTCTAATCGTCTCTGACACATACAACCGTTCTGAATTGGCACTGTATCTGGATGGTGGAATTTTAAGTTATTCCGCTGTAATGCACAGTAAATTGTAAAGAAACATGATCACAAAATAGTGGTGTAATGTGCACATGACCGCCATATCCACTGTTGAGCTTCTTCTCAGTGACTGCGTGTTAAATAATTGTACGTTTTAGGTACCATACTGTTCTTTTCGTGTATTTTTGAGTAACACCTTGGTGCTAGTTTAAAAGCTCTTGATGATAAATAATTTTTTCCAGGCTTCCATACCACAGACACTTTCACTGATGTGTTTGTACCACTAAATCTCATCATGTGGTGTTCTTCGGGTGAGGTCTCAAACTTGGTTCCCTATAAGTTTATGTAACTTGGGAGAATTTGCTTTCTTCACAGTTAAGAGATTAGAATGATGAAATAACCAGTGACTTAAGATGTTAACATAACCTAATGAGTTGGTCAAGGAGGGTGTGTACAGTAGTAGTAAGTAAAAAATAAGTATAAATATAAATGTACGTTTTTTGGGGGGGAAACAAAATCTTAAACCCTTTTTAATCACTACAGGTTAATAATTATCAAAATTAGTGGTGCAACGAATCACAAAACTCACGGTTCGGATCACATCATGTTTTTTATGTCACGGATCGGATCATTTTCAAAATAAATTAATTACCATCTTAATAAAAATTTTTACTGAAATATTTACTCCTCAAACATTGAAGTGTAACATGTGACCTGAGACCTGAAAACGGACCTAAACTTACGATGACGTTTACGTTCTGTGGAAAAAGTAGACCTCTTAGCAGTCACTGTCACCTGCTGTGAAGATCAGCCTTTCGCTAGAAACCGAAGTGGTCAGTCGAGCTTCTGTCACTGCATTTACTTGGTTTCTAACATTATCTGTGGTCTCTTAGATATTTCTATTGTGCCTCATTAACTTCCACTCTGCTACTGTTTCTGTCATTAGCACCGGACTTCGCATCTTCCACTCTTCTGTGATGTGGTGAGCAGTTACAGTTACTTAGCTTTCTGTAGCCCTTGATGTCCACTGGTCTGTGATGATCGTGATAGATGATGCATTAGATAAATCTGCAGCAATTTAGATTTTTTTTTTCTGTTGGTAAAGTTCCTGCATGATCTTGCAGCAATAAATTTCCTAATTGATGCGGGAGGCCTTTAAATCTTTTCTGCTCCTCCACTAGCCAACGTTAACTTATTAACATGCCCGGTCATATAACAGTATATAATTTATACTGCTCAGTGTAGTTAAGAAATTAGTTTAAAAAAACCCCAAAAAACAATATCCGGCAGTAAAATTGTCTTTTATTCTGCAAGATTTAAAATAAAAATATACATCTGCAAGTTAGAAAAAATAGCAATTAAAGTTTCAGGAGATATTTACGATATTTTACCTGGTCAAACACAGCTCTGTTCACAGCTAACGGTTTCAGTGCATGTTGCTTTAAATGTTGACGAGCTCTGTTTACCCCACTCTTCTGTTCTGTGGTGTGTTTCCACTGCTCCAAAATTATTTCAAATATTTTTAAAAATGACTTATTAATCATTAGCAGACACCATTATAAACCATTTACAAAGGGTAGCTTAATGCCGCTCAGGTGGTGCCGATCACTTCAGATACATCTGCATCTCGTCAGTCCGTAACAGTTGTTTACCCTATTTATACAAAAGCTCTTCACTCACTCACTGCCTGCCTTCTGCACTCGTAAATAAAGCGACCTGCTGGGTCTGGTCATTATCTCTGGCTTCTATCTCTGGCTCCTCTCTGACAATTATTTTTAAAAGGTTTTACATAGAAAAGACAACATAACAATGTTCTCTAAGAGTGTACACCTTAGCCGCATTCACAGTGAAATTTGCTAACTATAGCACAATATTAGAAAAGACGGTTTATTAAGATTCATAGAAAAAAACTAGTCTCACTTCTTCTGGAGGTGACAAGTAGAGTTGGTACAGATCCAATTTTTTTTTTAGAAATAGCTTCTTAGCAAAGCCTGCTTTATACTTTATACTGTCATTTTTAAAGCAGTCTGGTGAGAAATAATTTACACACACACAAACTCATTTAAGCAACTCCAGCATTTTAAATCTTACATCAAGATCCCCATCTTAACTACAGCATAAAACAAAACAAAAAAACAGATAAAAATGTGTATTTTGCAAGATCAAATAAAGTAAAATTAAAGGGGAAACCTGCTCGATCTGGCAGCACTGCTCGGGCAGGTCTATGATAAAACGCCAGTGTCTGGGCAGTGTCAATCAACAGTCGTAGGCGTGGCCTTGGTCTGTGTGATGCCACAAAAGCAGGCATCTGGAAAACAGCTTGATCCGAGAAAGGGGAAATAATTTAATGAGATTAAAAAAAAGAAACACTAGTGGATCTTTATCATTATCGGGTGATTGTGTACACACTGCAAACACACATTTCAAAAGTGCATGTTGCCTCCAATGACTTTCTTTACAAAAAAAATAATGTCCAATAATAATACCAAAATATTCCAAATAGAATCACTTTGTTAATGTCATTTATATGTTTTTTTAACTTAGTGTTTGCTAGAGTTTCTCTTTTCCTCGCGTTAGCTGGTTTTTTTATATCTGTATAGAGTGTTTTGTATTGTTTGTTTGCACTGTCTTGAGTGGTATTTTGTATTGTTTATTTGCACTGTTTGCACCGGGTTGCACACATGCACTTTATGTTGCTAGGACAATTTGTTCTCTAATCATCAGCTTTGTGTTCTTTTAGGAACAACTTTGTTGTTTTTGTGTAGTTCTGTGAAGTTTTATGTAGCACTATAGTCCTGGAGAAATGTTCTTTAATTACACTGTGTACTGCACCTGCTAAATATGGTTGAAATGATGATGCTTGAGTTAAAATATTTGTGCACCTTTTACTTTCAATTGACAATTTGCCAACAAAACAGCAAAAAGCACATAACTTTTACATTAATGTAATCAATATCTGACATCATACATGAAATTTGTCTCCTGCTGCCAGTATATAACGTTAAGTGACTGTCGCTTGGCACGGAGAGGTGTGTGATAGTGGGCAAGCAACATACCCTGTGTTGTGGTTTAGCAAGATTAGTTTCTGGTCTTATTTATGTCGTGGCAGCTATAAACACATCACGTAAACACATTATAATGTTTAATTAAAATACTACAACAAATAAATGAGCGCACACATTTTTAATCATTCTATGTAAATTATCCATTGTACAAGTCCCTGTGAATGAGCTGTTATTATGGAAGTTATAAGGAGGAGCAATGATTGAGGAGATAATTTTGGTAATAGTGTAGTAATTATTATAATTTATTATATATATATTTCTGTTTCTGAATGGCTTTGTTTCCTAAACAGGATTTTCCTCATTGCAGTTTTTTTGTCTGGAAGGAACTGAAGGGCATGGCATGCAAAATGAATGTAAAGTCTGCTTCTACTGAGATTTATTTTAGGGTGAAAGGTTCTGGCTGTCTTCCCTTAAAATGAAGCGACTGTTCATTCATTTTTAGTATAAGGAACATAGTAACTTAGACATGCGCACACATTCCTATATAATCATTTATAATTAATGGTGGGAGGAATGTGTCAATAATGGATTACACTCTTTACTGAGAAAAACACTGAGACAATTTACTCCCTAGATTAAATGATTTTAATAGTGAAACCCATTATGTGGTCGGAGTTTAATCTTATAAGTTATGATGATGTCATAGTGTCTGCATGGTTACTGCGACAGGCGATGAGACATCTGACTCAGATGTTGACTGCAACTGGAAAGTGGACACGAGCGTGTGTGTGTGTGTGTGTGTGTGTGTGTGTGTGTGTGCAGAGCAAACACAAAAGCTAAGTGAAGGCAGCTGTTAAAAGTGTGTGTTGTCACATGGTCTTGGTGACGTGGCTTTCTAAACTCACTAATTTCCATGCTGTAGAAACAGCAGCTGAAAATGAAATGACTTTCATGTGTGCTCATTTTACTGCCAACTCAGATTATTTGGAAGTGTACGCTTTTCTTGACTGAAGATTCTTTACAAAGAATAAAAAAAATCTAAATATTGAAGTAAATATGCATTAAGAAATTGTAAACTTGTACTTAATGATTTTTTTTTAAAGTTTTAAGTGACTAGTTGCTGGCATTTTTATTTATAGGGACAGGATATACTAATATTGTTTTGTAAAAAAATCCTATAAGTATCCAAAAGTAAAGATAAGAAAACTCACAGTGAGTTTTTGTAATGTCATTAGATATCAGCCAGTTGGAACAAGTTTATTGGCAGTTCTATGTGAAAATAAACAGAGGTTACAATTGAATTTGTGGGCTAATAAATAAAAATAAACAATTAATTATATCGCGAAACATACACTTCCTCATTAAGGTGATGTGGTTTATAAATTCCGTAATAGAACAGCAGATCTAAAATATCACAATATTAATCGATCATTACACCTTTAAATCAGTCATCGGTGCTGCGAAATACTGAAGTTATTTTTTTATTACGTGTCCATCATACTAAAGTCATTGCCGTCTCATAAAGCTTTATGCTCACCAAAGACATGATCTCTACTGCTTACTTCCAAACATACATTTACTTTGTGACACTATAAGAATAATTTACATTTGTAAGGATTTTCTTCCAAATTAACCAATGAATTAACAATGTACAAACTAAAGTGGTGAACGTGGGACTGAGGAAACATCAGACCACAAAATCGACCGGGTTGGTCTGACAAATCATTTGTTGAGTTGATAGTATGAATTTGTAATCATGTCACATTTTATTTTATTTGCACAAAATGAGAACAGGACGTTTGTTAAATGCAGGTGATGTGGCAGCTAAGTGTTGTACACATGCGTAGAAAATGAATGTTTACTTTAGTAGCATGCGAGAGGATTAGTTAGAATTCGAAAAAGCCTTGTCTTTAGTTGAGTGTATTGATCGTGCTAGTAATCCTGAATCTCGGTTCCCGGCTCATGTCTTTTATTCTTAGGTGCTTTATTGAAACGGCTTGTGTTGTCTTGAAGATCGATCTGGCCATGATTCGATTAGTGTCTTCGGATTTAATTATTCGAACAAATGTGCAGGAGTTAGAAATCTAAATTGCACCATAATCCAGTTACTTGTGTTGCAAAAGGTCATGTCCTCCTCGGTTTGTCTTTACATAGGATTTAATCTTTTTTAGGAGTATGATTTTTGTCTTGCGTGTATCATGTCTGACATCCCACATCGGATCCTCAGGGACTGTAAATAAAAGGCCAGTAGCTGAATTCAGTAGTAAAATGATTAATGTTTGCAGTTCTGCCAGTGGGACCTTTCTGTAATGAATTGTTCAGCCTCTCTACGTCTGAATTAATAATGTGCTTTTCAGGCCAGCACCAGGGCACGTTTGTGCCTCAAGCCCATTTCATTTTACGACTTAAGGTAATATGCCTTGCTTATGCTCCTTAAAACCCGTCATTCTAAAAGTTAACTAATTTTTTTACCTTTAGGATTTCCCTTTGAGTCTATTTACTTCCGTTTCCATCTTTAATGCTGAGTTACAAATATGTCTTTATTCAGGCACTAAATATTAAATTAAGTGATAGTCCATATAGAATAGTACACTGGGGGTCATGCTGTTCTAGGTAAATGATCCACAATGTTCTGATGTTGTGAAGATTTGATTTTTCTTATAACAGCACGTCCTGCAGTATATTATTGCTTTTATGCCACTGATATTTTTAGAATGTCTCTTTCGAAGATAATAAAACACAAAGCTAATGTTATGAATTTTTAGTATATCACAATGCCGATGTGTCACTGGAACAGCAGCGCGAATCCTCGGGCCTGTTTAAGAATTAAATAGGACGTCATACAGTGAATCGGTACGTCACAGCGTTTGTCCTGTACAGTGCAGCATTCATAATAATAATGTTTATAATAATTTGTGACAGACTCTATAAGATGGGATATGTGAAGAAACAAATTTAACTGTACTGTAGAGTTGGGGTCAGAGCGCAGGGTCAGCTATGATACAGCGCCCCTGGAGCACGAAGGGTTATGGTGGGTAGCAGTGGTGGGGCTTAAACCCAGGTCTTCCAATCAACAACTCAGCGCCTTAGACTCGTGCTATTCTTCCTCTGACAGTGTAATACTTGCTGCTATCATCATTTAAATCCGCATGCAATTAGATGGCAAGTTGTACTTAGCAAAAACACCAGTGTCAATCACATCAAATCACTTTTACTGTGATGTTTTTTAATGTTTAAAGATGTCAGAAACATTTTTTTTCCAACACTGAGTCCTTCTGTAGACGTTACGTAAACATCTCAATACATCTCTAAACATCTGGAAGAATAGTCTTTGATGTGTACAGAAAAGGAATGTAATGTATTCCCGGGTGACTGGTGTTTATTAATGATGTGACTACTGGGAGAAGCTGAATCTTCTTTAAAAGCTGTGTTAGTTTCGCTGCTCCGAGTCTGTGTATTACTTCTGCAGCTGAGTAATTCTAGACTATTAATATTAATATCAGTCGTTTTATTAATATTGAGTTTGTGTTACATTGCCTAATAGTGATTTCCAGACATTTTTAATTAAATAAATTGTAAACCCAATAATCAATTGCTCTGTGTTTCTTTTTAATTGTTTTGGTGTCAGTTCTTGTCCACTGGAATAAACAACTCAATTGCATACATACTGTACATGCATACTAATAAATAAATAAATAAATAATAGTGTTATTATGGGACTTATGCCTGACCTATCTGTGTGTCTCTCTTTCAGGGTTTTGACCCCCCACATCAAAGTGACACCAGAACCGTTTACATCGCAAACCGTTTTCCTCAGCACGGACATTACATTCCACAGAGGTTTGCAGACAACAGAATCATCTCCTCCAAGGTAAATCTGGGCTAAGACAGTTGCATAATTACATAACCGCCTCCGCAGCACAACTAAATTTGCTGTCTGAATCCTTAAATTATAGGTTAGGTTTTAACAACTGTGTGGTATACACTGGAGACGCACCATAGGAAAAATTTTAACCAATGCTTATAATGGATAATTAAATCCTTGTCATTGCCGATTCCGATAAACAATAAGTTCATATTATTTATAATTTATATATCTATATACATGCAGTTTGTACACCCAGAAAAATAGAAAATCCAAGATGCAATGATGATATTTTAGTAACTCTGGCCTAATTAAAAAAGCAATATCAGTCCTGACTTTTCATATAATTATATTTTTGTGTAAAACAACTTTGCCCCTCCAAAATTTTTTTTCGCCCATTTCACACCAGTTGCCTTTTAAAAATCAAAATTTTCGACCTTTATCAATTTTCGATTTAAAAATATCAAAAAGCAGCCCAAATATTATCAACCAGTCCAATGCATTTATTTCAAACTCATTTGACTCTCATCTGACTTGTCAAAAGTCAATCTGGCAACATTCTGGCAACACTGGCCGCAGTCACTTGCAGTCAAAAAGCGGATTGATTGATTTACCAGCAAGCGTACTTTTAAAGGATCTATTTGTCGGATTGAATTTATTCATAGGAGCAATAAAATGGCGTCATTCTCAAATATTGTGTATTGGTAGTATACACACAACTCCTTTAGATATAGCCTCATTCATCGTCTGGATACACCGTTACAGTGTATCTGTCTGTAAATATGATGAAATATAATTTTATGACTTTTACTTAAAGAAAAGACAATTCTGCTAGTATGATATGCTCTCTGCCCACTTGTTTAGGAACACCTTTAAATCTGCACATTTCTATTTTTGTTTAATGTTTAAAATAAACGATTCATAAAATAATAATAATAATAATAATATTCAACTTCATTGTCATTGTGCAAGGTACATGTACAGAGCCAATGAAATGCATTTTTCACATATCCCATCTTAGTAAGTTGGGGTCAGAGTGCAGGGTCAGCTATGATACAGCGCCCCTGGAGCAGGAAGGGTAAAGGGTCTTGCTCATGGACCCAACAGTGGTTGGCTTGCCGGTGGTGGGGCTTGAACCCAATCAAACCAACCCCTGTTTTTTCCCCAGTTGAAAAACCCTGTGATTGCTGAAAGTAATTAAAATGCTTTTATCAGCTATAAGTACAGCTTTTAGGAGTTTCGATACTGACACTGATAAAACACCACAACACCTCTTTCTAAATACTGTCGACATTCGGCGACAATAACATAAAAAAAAGCCTTCATTGATAACATGGTGTAAAATGCTGTATATTTAGATGTAACTTAAATTATTTTAAGATGATATGGGTGCCATGAACCCAAATAAAATCCTTGCATATGTCAGGTGCTTAACATAAAATATTTACATTATTTAGTTGGACACTTTTATCTAGAGCGACATATAAAAGTGCTTTGAGTCTCATCACTGAACAGCTCAATATTAGTCACAAACAATGTGTAACAACCCAAAAACTGTTGAAAAGACCAGCAGAAATACTGAGCAACATGATAGAAAAGGCTATTTCTGGGCTACGTAAAACAATTAACAACTTTAAACTGGTTTTTGTTTGATGTTTCATCTTTAATTGGCTTTTTGGGATGTGAAATCCCTCACACAGCTTTATCGTTTCCTCTACAGTACACCATCTGGAACTTCATTCCTAAAAATCTGTTTGAACAGTTCAGAAGAATAGCCAATTTTTATTTCCTCATCATCTTCCTTGTCCAGGTAAGACTCAGTACTTCCCAGGATTTATTTTCTGTGTGTGCGTGTGCATGTGTGTGTGCATGTGTGTGTGCATGTTGGCAGTTTTACATGTGTATGTGTTGAGTGCTTTAACATACCATTAAGGAATTTTTCTGAATGACTCTAATTATAACAAGCCGCTGTCACAAATCATAGGTTCCATGTCTTTTCTTCAGACTGCTCGTCAAATTTTATTTTTTTAAGAGTTGTAATTCTGTGAAATTGATGGCATTTATTTGTTAATTTATGTAAGTGTGTTTTCAATTTAAATATTGTTTGTAAGAATAGCCTTTTTGTAGCCTTAATTTAAAGAATCTGAGCAACCTTGTCAATGCATCAGCGGTTATTGATCTAAACAAATTCATCGCACGTTTTAGTATGAATGCAAAATTTTTTTTTTTAAAAACATTTTATTTTCTTGATGCATATCAATATCAGAGAATTGATGAATTCTTATGTCTGGTGTTG
Source organism: Bagarius yarrelli (assembly GCA_005784505.1). Taxonomy (NCBI): domain Eukaryota; kingdom Metazoa; phylum Chordata; class Actinopteri; order Siluriformes; family Sisoridae; genus Bagarius; species Bagarius yarrelli. Next base: position 4,546,840 of record VCAZ01000015.1, on the reverse strand, counting down.
AGCAAAAATATTTAGTATTTAGTATTACTAATATTACTTTTTACAGATTATCATCCTTATACTAAATTTCACAAGACAGTCCCTTCACTAATAATAACCGATTCAAATGGATAAATAAAACGCTATGTGTCCATTAATAAATGAATAAATTCAATTGTAAGCATATTATTTAGTAATAAAACACAAACCTATGCTATTATAGGACATAATGTATAGCAGTACATTAATAAAATGTCATTTATCTTTAGGTTATAGACAGTTTTTAAGAGGTTTAATGGTTTTGCTGTCATAAGCTAATGGATGTTGCAATCCAGCGGCAGTGGATGTCTGTCTTATGACACTCTACTTTTTTCCACAGTTGATGATAGATACCCCAACTTCCCCTGTGACAAGCGGACTTCCCTTATTTTTTGTTATTACTGTAACTGCCATTAAACAGGTAAGCTTTTTTTGTCTTTATTCAAGCAAGCCATCACCACATCCACCGTTATGCCATACACTCGTTTCACAAAGCTAAACAGTTAAAATACTCACAGGCAGTAGTTCTAAATTCTGCACTCTTCATTTTTTTTAAAGATGAATATAAGACGATGGATTAAATTTAAGCTAATGTTTTTTTGGTTTTTTTAGGTAAGCAAAAGTATCACCACAGATTTTTTTTAAAGTAAATAGCACTAAAATGTTTGGTCACATATCCCTTATGTCTGTAATAATTGCATCAAGCCAGCGGTTGAATTCTAGTTTTCAGGCTTGTACTGCCGCTTTTCTTTTAGTTGTTGATGTAATGCATGATGTACTTTCTCTCCATTAGATTGGATGTGTACCCCTGTAAACAAACCGTTTCTGTAGATGTCAGCATTTATTCTATTATGTTCAGGATCCTTAGAAGAATTTTTCTTTTTTACTTTGTTGAAAGCTGCAATTCTAAACATCTCATTCATTTTTTTAAAACCAATTGTCTTTAGTGTCTTTCAAAAACACAAGTATTAGACTTTGGCATAATTTGTGAAACAACTGTTTGTGTCATTTCTTTGTGTTTTTAAATGTATGACTTATTGTAGATATATAAAATTATATTTCTGAGACTTGTGTCATTTAAAGGTATGTAGAACTGAGTGTAAATTGAAGAGGGACTGACAGAGACTATGCTTTCTTCCCTGAGATGGACAGGCACAAAGGCCACGCCTAAGTCAGTAAGCGTAATGAACATAAATGCCAAGCATTTTTTACTGGGAGACAGCCACAGACCAGAACCATATATTTACAAAATATTGTAAGACTGAAAAGAGCTCATCCCTCACCGAATTAGGAGGAAATCTTTAAAATAATGGGCGTGTTCTTTTTGCTCTTAGACTATTTCACAAAGTGACAAATCTGTGAAAAGTTCAGAGGAGGAAAGAGGACTCTTTAATTTACTAAGACCAAACCTGCCTCAGAACGTAAATATTTGGCGATGATGAGCTTTTAAAAAGCTATCACCTTAATTCCGAGGGTATTAATGACGGTTGCAGAACATGTCAGGGACGCAGTCACGCCACCAACAAATCAGTGGTGATTATTCTACTCTTTTAATTAAAACATTGTTTATATGCATATTTACTAATCGTTTACAAGGAGCAACCTTGTAAGTATGACAGCTAGCTTAGCTTAGCATATACTTGTTTAAATTATAAAATTTTTATTTTTATGTTGTAATTATCATTTTTTTTATCTTTATTTTAATGACAACATAATATTGCGCTTTACACTAGTTACATAAATGGATTTCTAACAGACTCGTCCTCTATCGTCTCTGTGGGCTTTAGTTAGTAAGCATGCTGCTGACATCATCCATAGTAACAGTGTCAACCCCGCAGCTTTGTCAGTAGGGTTTAAGAGAAAACTCTTACTTTTAAACTGCTGTTCAGAAGAATTCTTAATGGTTAGAAAAATGTACAGTGAATACCGGCCCTGGTCTCTAAAAAGAACACTGACATGCTTAAAGGCCACACCTTTATGCTGATGCTGACGGACACAGGCCCATACATCACTTTTACTGAGACACACACACACACCAGGGACACGCCTCTGTCTCTGCTGTGTCTTTGGTACCTGTCTGTAATACACTGGCCAGATTAGAACACTGATTTACCAAGTAATGTGATATTATTTCTAAGATGAATTGTTTAATTTTTCCTTGTTCCTCTCTGTCACTCTCTCTCTCTCTCTCTCTCTCTCTCTCTCTGTCTCTCTCACACACACTTTGCAGGGCTATGAGGACTGGCTGAGACACAAAGCCGATAATGAAGTAAACGGTGCTCCGGTGTTTGTGGTGCGTAGTGGCAGTTTGGTGCAGACTCGCTCCAAAAATATACGAGTAAGTTTCATTTTTATGTTTTAACATGCTCTTTGTCATCCAAGTGTGTTTCGTGCACTCTGTTGGCTGACCTCATTGGCCAGAAAATAAGATTTACGTCACTGCACTTTTTTTTTTAAACAAAGTTTTAAAAAAAAAAAACTCAGATGACATTGCTTTTTAAAATCCTCAGAGTCTGCCATGCGGCTTAGGTATCGAGAAATGATTGCTATTATAATTTTACAGAAATGGTTTCCTGTTGTTGCATCATACTTTATAACACTGTGTGTATATATAACTAATCAGTAGCCTGCAGTAATAGCAGCTGGAGTACCGTTAGGCCCTGTTAGTAATAAATTACTGCAAGAAATAAAAAGATGCAGTCATTCTCTGGTATGCTATAGCTGCAGCAGTGGATCATTTGCTGTTATTTTTTTCAGTGAAAGGGGCTGAGTAGTCTAGTGTAACATTATTATGGTTTCTCTAAATGTTCTGTCTGTCCGTCGATAGGTCGGAGACATAGTGCGAGTAGCGAAAGACGAGACGTTTCCGGCTGATCTCGTGCTGCTTTCTTCAGACCGAGCAGAAGGAACATGCCACATCACAACAGCCAGTTTAGATGGAGAGACAAACCTGAAGGTCTGTAACTAGGTGAAGTTTTACAACTGATACCAGAACATAGTTATTTCTTTTATCTGGTTATGTTATTCTATTGCTTTTTTGTACAAAATATTCATTTAACCCAGTTCAGCTGATATTTAAAATGGAAGTTACAGAAAAAATGAGGAACACTCGTTTCTAAATAAACATTTGAATACTTGTTTAGCAAGGGATTTTTTTTTTTATTATTAATTAAATTATTAATTCAAATAAATGTCCTAAATATGACACATTAAGCATGTGCTGAATTTACTGCCATTCACAAAAATTGAGTTAAGCTTTCCTGGAACACGTAATGTAATGATATGCTCCCATTATATAAACAAAGCTTGTACAAAATAATAGCACCGCTATAATGCTAACCTATGATGCAGCAGCGAATTGTTCAAACCAAGTTATCCGTATCTAGGTAGTCTTTAATCAGGAATTTAGTTAAAATTACATTTAGTCCTGAATGTAATCTATGATCTGATGTGTAGCGGTGCGGTGAAAAACGTAGCTTTTTATCTATTTATATCTTTTCTTTGCTGTGCACTAATATCCATCAAGTCGTTTATTGTGCTTTGGTCATTACCGGTCTCTTTTCAGACTCACTGTGCAGTACCTGAGACTGCTGTGTCCCAATCCGTGTCCCGGCTCGAGGCCCTACAGGCCGTGGTGGAGTGTCAGCAGCCTGAGCCTGACTTGTACAGGTACGGGAAGCAGATTTACCTTACAGTTCTGCCTTTTAGTACTCGTTTAATGTTTATTCAGTTTTTTGACCATGCTTACAAATTGGCATAGAATTAGCATTTTGTAAAAATTAGTCCATGCCTAACTGAAAACAAATATTCATAAATTCAGTTTCTACAGCTGAAAAATGCAAATAGTTACCCTGTAAAATTAATCTTTTGTAACATTAAAAATAAAACAAAAGAATATTTTTTGGTTTTTTTTACAAACATAGATTTCACCAAATGTACAAAAAAAAGAAATAAAGTTGAATAAAAAATAATACTAAAATAACATTTAACTCCTTGTCATAAAAGTTTTATTTTCAATTTATCAATAAATTATTAGCAAATATAAATGGTGTAACAGAATTTGTTGAGAGTAAAAAATACTGACAATACTAATACGACAATTACTTTATACATTACAATCTATACATAAATAAGGAATATTTAAGAAGATTATTGCATAGCAGATTACTGTGATAAAGTTTAATTTATTATATAAACGAGACACATGTAGGATAACCTTTGATTTTGTTGACTTTATAGAGTAACAAGACATAAAGTTAAAAAATAAGTTAGACTTAAGTTGGAATAAGTTTTTTCTGAGTAAAAGCCGAAAAGCCTATTATTTTTTTTCTTGTTCCGGATGTTTTTATTTAATGTGTCTGTTTTATCCCAGGTTTGTTGGGAGAATCACAGTAGCACAGCATGGGGAAGAGATTGTCAGGTAGGTTTGTTGTGACTTATTAATTTCACTGAGGCTAAAAACAGCTACAAGCTTTGTGTTCTGTTGTGTTCAGACCTCTCGGTCCAGAAAACCTCCTGCTTCGAGGAGCCCGGCTAAAAAACACCAAAGAGATCTACGGTAGGGTTCTCGTTTCGTGTACTTTAAAACTTCTGTGTGTTTTAAGATATATATGTGTATTGAGAGTCCTGTAAAGCATTAAACAATATCTGTGTAATTTTCTCATTATGTTTACACCCAGGTGTGGCTGTGTACACAGGCATGGAATCCAAGATGGCTTTGAATTACAAATGCAAGTCCCAGAAACGCTCAGCAGTGGAGAAGTGCGCACTTCTTTTCATTTGTCTATCACCTGTTCTCTTGTTTCCCTCACCTACATTTTAAGTTCATAGCTTCTAATCAATTGTGTAAATCTCTCTCAGGTCGATGAACACATTTCTCATCATCTATCTGGTTATTCTGCTTTTCGAGGCTGTCCTCAGCACTATTTTAAAATATGCCTGGCAGGCAGAGAAGAAATGGGATGAACCGTTTTACAACATGAAAACAGAGACCGAACGCAACAGCAGCAAGGTAAGATCATGTGGGGTATTTTAAACCACTTATCCAATCAGGTTTCCTGGAAGGTGGAGAAAGGGAGGGGAGAAAATACAGCTTGTGTTAATGCAAAAAAAAAAATCAAGACATAAGTTAATTTTAATAATATAGAAAAAAAAATAGCCAGAATTGGTACAAGGCTATACTTCAGGGTTTTTTTTTCTTTTTTTATACAGGCTAATTTTAAGACCTTTTTTCCTTACAGATTTTGAAGTTTATCTCTGATTTTTTGGCCTTCCTTGTTCTCTACAACTTCATCATCCCCATTTCACTGTATGTTACTGTGGAGATGCAGAAGTTTCTTGGTTCCTTTTTCATCGGTTTGGATCTCGACCTTTACCATGAGGAAAGCGACCAAAGAGCCCAGGTCAACACCTCCGACCTCAATGAGGAGCTGGGGCAGGTGTGTGTCACTGCTTGTGTATATGTCTGCAAGTGCTTGTGGGTGTTTGTAAAAAAAAATCTCAGCATGAAAATGTGAAATACATTTCTGTATAGAATAAAATTTCTGCTTACACACCCTGCAGGTGGAGTATGTTTTTACTGACAAGACAGGAACTTTGACTGAGAACGAGATGCAGTTTCGTGAATGCTCCATCAACGGTATCAAGTACCAAGAGATCAACAACAAATTGGTTCCTGAGGGAATGACTGAAGATGTCCCAGATGTCAGCTCTTATACTCGTCTCGTAAGACTTAAATAAAAATATACAGAGAACCTGGTAGAGAAACAGGAACATTTTTAGGAGAAAAGACAAGAATTATGATGAAACACTTAAACCAAAAATGTAAATCAATAATTGGGTATCAAGAGCAAGGACGTGTTTGCCTGTTTGCCTGTTTGCTTATATTAAATTACTTTGTGTGTGTCTCGCTCTAATACATAGCATAAGTGTGTGCGTGTGTTTGTTTGAGAGATACGCACGCAAAGAGCACTGTTTAATTTAATATAGAATCTGATATGGGTAAAAGCACAAAACGCAAACGTCCTTGCTCTTGATATACAAACACTGATTTAAACCTTTGGTTCAAATGAGGAAAAAAAATATGCAAGTTGGGATTCAGATTCCTCCTTACTGTAGAACGGAAGTGTGCGGTTTTGGCGGGATTTAGTTTTCTGAATTTCTTTTTCTTGAAAACATTATTTTCTGCTTTATATTTGCTGTCTAAGAATTCAGAACCGATAATGTTCAAATGTTCAATATTCTAAACTGATTTAAATGCCGCATCATATTCAGTTTTGTTAAGTTACACTTGTCAAAGATAGCCAACACAATGTGCTACATAATACCTACATGTTGTGGGCTATTTTAAATGTTTTTCCCCATTTGAAGTTGTTTGTATTCATTTTTTCCAGAGCTGGGAAGAGGAGCTGTTCCTAAAAGCGGTGTCTCTGTGTCACACAGTTCAGATCAGTTATGATCAGACAGACGGTGTGTCTGACCCTTTCTCACACACTAATGGATTCTCATCTCAGATGGAGTACTATGCTTCATCTCCCGATGAGAAAGCGCTTGTGGAAGCCACTAAGAGGTAAAAATCAACAGTGCTGTTGTGGTGTGTGGGTTGATTGATGTGTTCCAGCTGTGAAAAGGATTTTAATTAAAAATAGGCTTATGTCTATTTTGATATACCTTCTAGTGATACGTGCTGAGGTGTGGGTTAGAAAAGGAGAAAAGCTGAAAATGGTAGAAATGATGTATACAAAGAAAGAAAGGAAAGATAACCGATATAAATATATGCACAACAGGAAGGCGAAGGAGGCGAGGAGTGAGAAATATAGAGGAGAGAAGAAAGAAAGGTTTAAAAAGAAAAAATTAGGAAAGATGGCGATGAAAAGGAAGAAAGAGAGTTTAGAATTTAAAAAATTAATATGTTGAGAAAGATGGACTGGCAGGGTAGAAATGAATTTGAAATGTTTTTGATATATTGATTTAACTACTATACTTTTTTAGGCCAAAATCATTGTTTATCCTTTAAATGTTGTTTCTGGTGTTGTTTTGATTCTGCAGGATGGGAGTCGCTTTCTTAGGAAGTAAAGGAGAAAATATGGAGATCAAAACATTCGGCAAATCAGAAAAGTACGAGTTTCAGTTGTGCAGCAAATAATTACATGATGAATACGTCACTAGCTGTTGTGCTGCTATTAGGGGAAAATCAGCAGTGGGCTGGTGTAATGTAGTGGCATTTACTGTTTTAGATGTAAAAAATATGTCATTATAGGACTGGGCTAATAAACCATATCATCACATTGCGATAAACTTTTTCTATAGCGATAATAAGCTCTGGACATTGTTACTCGATATCGATTAAAACCCGTTACCGTCCTCCGGTGGGACACTGTGTTCTGTGAATAAAATCTTTTGTGTTGTACAGCAAGAAAAAAGCTTAAACATGCCACATATTATTAAAAAGCTAAACCATTTTATAATGCGATAATGATAATAATAATAATAATAAATTATATACACAGCAGGTACAGTCACTGTCACGATCAGGTCACCAACAGCCAAACATACATTCACAAAACTGTAAAAACCTCACCTATAAAGCCATCGGTCCCTGGAATTACAACAATAAACATGTGGTTACTCAGTAAAGGATCCAAACAATCAAATTCAGTAAAATATTTAGTCCAGACACATTTATACTGTTTTGTTGACAAACTATACTTTTAAATGTAATTATTAAACCCACTGATGTGTGTGGCTTCAGTCATTGTTCAGATACTCTATTAAAGCTGGCAGCATTAACCATTTATATATCTTTATCGATCAATATAGAGAATAACTATGAGATTGCATTTTTTCCATGTCGCTCAGTCCTATTTTATAAACATCTCATAAAAAAGCTGATAAAATAAAATTCCTATATGTAATACAATAAACAGTCCATTATAATGAACACTGATCAGAAGGCAGAATTCAGCAGAACTGTGTATAAAATTATTAAGTGTGTAATGTTTGTGCTTGATTGAATACAGTCACTGTAGTGTTTTTTTCCCCTACAGATATAAACTCCTTCATGTGCTAGAGTTTGATGCAAATCGAAGACGTATGAGTGTGATCTTACAATCTCCCTCAGGTGTGTGAGCAGAATTCTTTAAATTTGCACTATACAGAATTAACATGATCATGTAGTGCAGTATAATTATGCCACATTTATCTAAACTTACAATTGATTAAAGAGACTTTAAGCTTTAAATTGGGAAGAGAAATCATGGACTCGTTTACTTTTTGGCAGTCTGATCTAAAAAGTCTTATCACTGTAACTGTCAGTTTTATTAGAAATGTATTTATCTTATCAAGCACATTAAAACATTACATGTGTTCTTTTAACCATTATATCACAACATCTTAGGGTGTGCAAAATCACTATCCCGACGTCCACCGGGCTATTGTGTCTTTCAGTCACATCACCAAAATGTATCCCTACCCTGCCAGTCGGAATATCTCATAAGATAGAAAATGCATTTATGTTTAAATGCTTTTACATTCTCTCGCAAAAATTGTTGGGTGGTTATGTGGACTGGAATTTCCAGGCATCTGGGAACGACAATCAGTATATGAGAAATTAAAATAGCTTTTAAATGCGCACTCTCTTTTTATAACCAATTTGCGATTGTGTAGCCTATGTATAGGAAGCAGCAGCACTGATTTTATATGATATTTGTCAGTGGCGCTCCAGATCTGTTACACATGAATTCCTCCGACGTCATCCTGTCAGTCATTATTATCCTCACCTGACAAGTGAAATCTCATGTAGTAATCTTGGACATGTGATGGATGCTCAGCAGAGACAATTGCGAATATTGCTGACATCTGGAATAGGATGTTAGAACCGCATACTGTGTTGATGATCGTAATTTAATTATTTATTGTCCAAAATTGTTATTTGTGTTTCAAAAAATGTTTTTAAATGATCCTTTGGTCTACTTAAAACCTGAAAGAGACCAGCTGGGTTCTCCAATTCTCTATAGTCTCTATCTGCAAGCACTGACATCTTAAACATTTAAATAACAAACGGGCCCTGGTCTGTAATTAACAGTATTGCCAGGAAAAGTCTGGTGTAATAAACCCTGAGGCAGTCCGTTAACTGCATGCTGTATGTGGTCTGTTAGGGGAGAAGATGATGTTCACTAAAGGAGCCGAGTCCTCTGTTCTTCCCTACACCAAGAGTGGAGAGATTGAGAAGACCAGAGTGCACGTTGATGAATTCGCTCTGGTAAGAGAGCCGTAAAAGTCTAACTTGTTCTAACTGAGTGTAAAAGTCAGTCAGAACAAGCTCATTAATATAAGCCAGCTGCAAAAATAGTCAGAGCTACTGTTACAGAAAAATAATCAATGGGATAAAATTATAAGATTGCAGGAATGTTAAGAACTTTTTTTAATGAGAAAATCCTGCTTTTTTTTATGGATTTGCCTATTGTAAGACTCTTTATGGAGTATGTCATGTCATACAAAAGAAAGTGAGATACAAGAACAGCAGCTTTCCGTGTCACTGAAGAAAACTCTTTATATACTAAAGTAGTGATAGTTATATAGTTATTAGTAACCAATATTATTGTTGTCAAAAAATTATAAACGAGTGAAAGTGAATGTGATTTATTTGTTTATGTTGTTTGACACTGGGAGGGCTTTTCCTGTAAATAGAGATGCTGTCATGGGAGCAACTGTTTAATTGGGACAATTGGGAATTTCTTAATTCCTTGCATCAATGCTGCCATGCTGGTATTTTATTTTTAGCCGAATGTCATCATAACTCAATATAATTTATTGTGAAAACATTTTATAACTGTTTATAACATGTTGCTAACTACTGAAGATTCGTGATTCTTTTTTTTTTGTGGATTGTAGAAGGGTCTGAGGACACTGGTGGTGGCCTACAGGCTCTTCAGCGCGGAGGAGTATAGGGAAGTGGAACGGCGGCTCCATGAGGCTCGAACGGCTCTCCAGCAGAGAGAAGAGAAGATATGTGAAGCCTTTAACTTTATCGAGAAAGACCTGCAGCTGCTCGGAGCCACTGGAGTGGAAGACAAGTGAGTCACATATATACACACACACACACACACTAGGGTGTGTTCAAGGATTAAACTATAATCACAAAACATTTGAATGCCTTCCATCTTACTGTAGACCCATACATAGAGTGTAGAAATACACCAAAGCATAATGGAGCTGATAAAAATGTGTGTGGTTTATGCAGGTCTAGAGGTAAGAATGACTAGTTATGAATCAGTTTGCTGTAGTTCCGCCCTTCTTCTTTACATCCTTAATATCACAAAATAATAACCTTAAAACTGTCCTTGGTTCATTTTTACCTTCGTCCATTTGCTTTTATTCACTCTTCTGCTTATTTCATTTTCGGTTCAATTCATCCTTTTGTTTTCTCGACCTCATAACTCCCACATGCTCTGTGTGTGTTCTGAACATGTGACTCATCATCCTTTCCTGCAGCCCCTAAAATAGTCAACTGGAGTTACAGATTATATTCATGTGCACAGCGTGATGTGACTGCTTAACATCCTAGCCTAGACCCCAGAGCTCAGTGCAGCCTCTGAGATCGCTCTCTATAATTGCAATGATCGACACATCCTTTTAAACACTCTCTTGCAACACTTATTATACATCCTGAAAATTGCTCTTTCAATTTCCTTCTGTTTTGTATTAACCTTTGGATTTTTTTATTTAAAAAGTTTAAACTCTACAGTAACGTCTACATACTTGCAGTCATGTTATCCACTTCGACAAGCGCTTTTAAATAGGTCACTTTAAAAAAGGTCAAACCAATCAGTTTTAACACATTTAGAATGTTGATTACATTGCAAAAACAAGCCCATTTAAAAAATAAAAAAAAAAGCCTGTTCTGAATTTGGAGATGCTTCTTCGATTTGTGACAGTGTGTGTATATGTGACATGTGTGTAGGCTGCAGGAAAAGGTCCAGGAGACAATCGAGGCTCTGCGTTTAGCTGGAATTAAAGTGTGGGTGTTAACAGGAGATAAACACGAGACCGCAGTCAGTGTGAGTCTCTCCTGTGGCCACTTTCACCGCACTATGAACATCTTGGAACTCATACAGCAAAGATCTGATCACGAGTGTGCAGAGCAACTGCGCAGACTCGCACGCAGGTAAATACACACAGACACACACACACATTTCCCTATTTCTTTTAACTGCCCTATTCTTATTTTAGCTGAATATGGTTTAGGCTACTAGCTCTCCTTCAGATTAATGATTGGCTCTTTCTGACTCATAGATGAAATTCCAACAGAAATGCTTTGGAAATCAGATTTGATTGCAACATTTTAAGCCATTTTGTTGTAGACATCGACATAATATATTTTTTAAAAATACCTTTGCAGATGTTTATTTTAATTTTGTAGTTTATCACTTCTAAAAAATGATATATTTGGTCTTTATATCTAATGTCCCACCTAATGTGTGTCAGTAATTCCACCCACTGTTTTACTGCTGAGTATAAAAGTTGGCATTTAATCTTTAAGATGAAAATGGGTAACACTTTCTTTACTAGAACTGTTTTAACAGCTATACCTCCTCCGTGTCATGCCTCCTATTCTGGGGTTGATGGACACCACACCTCGTTTATTGGAGCTAAAAGACAGAAAAGACCTTTTTCCCCTGATTAGAACCGACAGAAAGAAAGGTCATTGCTCCTTTGCCAGAAGACAAAACGACCACGCATTGTTTTTTGTAATAGCTAAAAAAGCCATGCCATCTTGAAACTGATGCAACACACTAACAGAACACACCTACTGTATTTCAGCTAATTTAGAATTGATTGAAATATCAAATATTTCCATTTCTCTCGTTTCCAAAAAACAAATTTCTCAGTCTCACTCTGTCTTTAGTTTTCTGCTCGTAATCAGTGATCAATTGGTTTATTTCTGTGGCTGTACTTCATGAGTTACATGTTGAAACTTAACTAGGTATAAAGTGTTTATTGGTGAATCATTTAGAGATTGTATAGATTTAACAGATATAAGCCTAAACAGATTATCATGATGTGGGTGTGTGTAGAATTAAAGAAGACCACGTCATCCAGCACGGGTTGGTCGTGGATGGTGCAAGTCTTTCTCTGGCTCTGCGTGAACATGAGAAGCTCTTCATGGAAGTGTGTAAGAACTGTTCTGCTGTGCTCTGCTGCAGGATGGCACCGCTGCAAAAAGCCAAGGCAAGTCGTGTGTATATGCATGCCTGTTAAAAGCTGTGGTTATGCATGTGTGTTTGTGCAGCCGTGGTTAAGCATGTGTTGCAGCTCTGTGTGTGTATAAGTGTCCCACACTAAACAGCTTTAGTTGCTTTAATCAGTCTCTCGGTAAGTGAAGCCTTTTTGCCCAAATTAATTTTAGGCTTTTGCGTTTAATATGCAAAGAAATCTGTGCAAACAGAAGTGTTGTTAACTAGTATTACTACCAGCAATACTGTTACACGATTTTTCTCAAACTACACATAATTTGATAATAAAGGTTAACTTTCAACTTAAAAGTCTCTCATTTATTAAAGTGTCTTGGTATGAAATTCAGCACCAACAGAATTTTACATGTAAAATAACATCTCCTCGAGGAGGTGATACTGCATGTACTACAAAGAAATGGCTGTTTGTCTCGTCTGTCATCTTTTAATAGGCTTATAATAACCTAATAAACTAATCCAGCATTAGGAGTCATAATAAATACATGTATAAATATTACAATTCAAATCGCCATAATAATACTGGTAGTCACGCTGTTAATTTTCTGTTACAGACCAGCCTGCGCCCTATTAAAGGAAGAAACAATTATGCGGCCCTCACTGAAAAATAATTTGGGGGCCCCTGCTGTAAAATTAGCTAGTTTTTGTAATGTGGAGGGTGACGTGACTACACAATATTGCTGGTTAGCTGCTGTATTTTGGATTGACAGTTGTGCGTAATTGCATTAAAAAAAGTTTTGAATTGCTTTGTGTGATTTTGTGCGTACATATTTAGGTCAAATTATCCATTCTAGAGTTTAATTTCATTAAGGTTTTCCAGTCGAGTAAATTTTATAGTTGCAGTTTATTGATGTAATTGATGTATAATCGATTTTGTTAAGGGTTTTTTTTTTTGTTGTTAATAACTCATGCAGGGTTTTTAACATTGTTTTAATGCTGTGCTTTTTGGCAGGTGGTTCGATTGTTGAAAACGTCCCCAGAGAAACCTATTACATTAGCCATCGGAGACGGAGCCAATGATGTCAGTATGATCCAGGAGGCTCATGTAGGAATAGGTAAGCGTCTAAGTAAAAGCACACCAGCGTTTCTGTATTGTTAAATTACAGACGGATTAAAGGTGCAAAATTTATGTTTACTAGTACAAATAATCTGGACAGATATGTCGAGTATGTTAAAAATACACATATAACATATGATTAAAAAAAAAGAATAAAAACGTGTGGTTTAATGAAAACCTTTTCTCTTTTTTTTTACTTTGAAAGTTTTTTAACTGAGAAAACATTTGGAATTGTTTGCCTTTCCACCGGGCACTTCTTCAACCCCACCCCAATTCAGTCTGCAATTCACAAGCCAAATAATTCCCTTAAAAAATACGCGGTAAAATCCTAATAATCATAGTGATGCATGTCCAAAATTATTACATTTATTACTGTTAAACTAAAAGAACAAATGAACATCCTCATAAATCCTTATTAGCCAAAATGGATGTTTGTAGTGTATTATCAGCTGAATGCCCTGCCTTTGAACTAATGATGCAAAATTTAGTAGTAAAAGCTGCTTCAATGCACTAAATTTCCTGTATGCTGATGCTAAGTTGCTAATACCGTAGCTTGATGCTCGGAGAAGATATTAGTGTGATATTATAATTCTACTTAGCATGCTAACTGTAATTGAATCACCGTAGGTCCTTGAGACAGAGCATTACATTAGTAGGGGTGTTTGGTGAATAAACGAATTAAAAAAAAAAAAAAACTATAATCTTAATTATTTTCTTAATTTAATTTCAAGACCCCTTGATTAAAAACAAAATTGATCTATACACAAATATTTTTGGATGGTGACTCAACCCGTAAAATTGTTTAATCTGGAATGAAGATACCTTTTGTGTGTGAATGGATTGTTTTGGAAGGCAGTGTTAATGTCCTGATTAAATGATCTCCAGGTATCATGGGGAAAGAGGGAAGACAAGCTGTTCGAAACAGCGACTATGCAATCGCTAGGTTCAAATTCCTCGCCAAGTTACTGCTCGTCCACGGACATTTCTACTACATTCGAATAGCGACACTCGTGCAGTACTTTTTCTACAAGGTATGTTCCTATAGTTTCAACTGTTTATTTCTGGTTTATTCCTTATAGTCTCATCACCGGACTATGTTGCTTTAATGTTTTTCTGTATGTCTTTGTGTTTTCTTTTGTAGAATGTGTGCTTTATTACACCCCAGTTTTTATACCAGTTCTTCTGTCTGTTTTCACAACAAGTAAGTCTCTTTTTCACGGCTTGTTTTCTGTTAAACATCTTTGTGTGTTTTAATTTAATTTCTTATTTAGATTGCTTCGAAACTTGTCCTCTTACTGACCCCTCAGTGAACTTCAGTAAGTTGCAGGTCGTAGACAACACAAGCATAATGAATAATTTACAGATGTTGCTTTGTAACATCAAGCAGGTTATTTAAAAAACAGAAACGTCTCAGAGGACACAACCTGTGTAAAATATATTTCTGATTATGTGAATTAGAAAATCATATTTTACCTGCCTTTTCACCAACCCTTAAAAGATTTATTGTCTTATTGTGTTTATATAAGATTTATAAGATTGTGAGTCATGACTGGTCCAAGTGCCCAGTTAAGAGCCCAATTAATTGCATGGTTGCATCACACAACAAAATTCATTTGCATAAAAGCAGAATCTATGTCATCTATTACACTTGTCATGTGTTATATTTAAGTAATACATTTTAAATCTGTGTTGATTACTTCGGAAAAATAATGTAAATATAATAAAAATTATTATCATTATTAATTTCTTAATCTCTTTGTCAGGTTAAATATATTTTTGTGAACATATAACGAAACGAAAATATTTTGTATATATAGACAAAATTTAAAGCTACCAATAACACTGTAGATAAAATGTTTATTGTACTTCCAATTGTGTGATAAACTGTTCATCAGTAACCTGGAGTGTGTTAAACTTTGTGTTTTCCAGACGCTGTATGACAGTGTTTATCTCACACTCTACAACATCTGCTTCACCTCGCTCCCCATACTTGTATATAGTCTCTTTGAACAGCTGGTCCATCCTCACGTTCTACAGAGCAAGCCAGCACTTTACAGGTGTATAACGCGCCTCACTCTTTTAGCAGAGCCGAAAATGTGAATTTAGTGCCTTTAGATTAGGTTAAAAAGTAGAAACAGTGTGTAACTTGCATATTGTAACATCCTGTTCACAGAGACATCAGCAAAAACTCGCTGCTGTCCTTCAAAACCTTTATGTATTGGACGATCCTGGGCTTCTCCCACGCCTCTGTCTTCTTCTTTGGCTGCTACATCTTGATGGGAGAGGACACAAGTCTGATGGGAAATGGACAGGTCTGCTTTCCTGTATACGCACACACTCTCTTTCTGTTTTACTTGCTACTGTCTATTCTCTCACTTAAGCAGTTACAGTGTGTCGGAAATGTTGATATCTGTCGTTAAAATGTGTGCGCGCGCGAGTGAGACAAAGCAATGTTTTGTGGCAGCACTTTCTGCCCTGTTGGTAGGGTTCCTCAGTATTTAGTATTAAATTGATTGTCCTCTTGTAGCCCATACCAAGTGCTGGATAACATAGAATCTAATTTCTCGAAGCTATTTTGTACTTATTTTATTTTATTATAAAACATTTTTAGCCACTGGGGCATTTCCATAATTCTCTGCAAGCATACATTAGCTTTAACATGATTGTTTGTGTCTAATTGTATTATATTTTAGGGTTAATATGATGACGTTTTTATGTGAAATTTACAACCTCTGTAGCAAAGATGATGTTATACTTTAAAATTTAAAAACACAGAGTTTGGAAAGAAGACAAAACTTATAGCTGCCATGGCATAAAACTTATGGGTGTTTGTTAAATTACATGCAATTTAAAAGCATAAAAATGTTGATGTGTTAAATTAGATGGCTTGAATTCTAAGATAATGAACAGCTACGTTATCACACTACGTGAAACAATGAAATAAAATGCAGACTCAGACTGGAACTGCAAATCATGAGATTTCCCTGTGGAAATGAGTTTGTTAACATGAACGATGGTTAAACTTTACAAATCTACAGCTCCCCGAAATCATTCGACTAGTTAGAAAAGGCGCACATCTCCAATGACTTTTGGCTTTTTTTCTTTTTCTCCTTTCCCATTTCCCCCTCCTTTATTTCTCATCTTTCTCTTTTTCTCTTTTTTCACACTCGGCATGTTTTCAGATTTTGCGAGCTAACAGACAGCTGGTAAGAGTTGATTGGATTACAGTCATTGCATGCCTCTATTGCATGTCTCCAGAGTTATTTTTCATGTCGTGTCATCTTCCAATTTTTTGGGGGGGGGGGACCTCACTCACTCACGGGAGGGAGGGGATGGCTTCCGATGTCCTCCGGATTTCCTTTTCATTTTTAAATAGTCAAGTATCATCTTCTCAAGCAATGTTCTTTCATTTTTAATGAAAGCCTGAAGATATTTCACAGACACTTGTGTCCTAAGACATTTAACATCTGCTAGACCAATCATCAGCTCAAATCGACTGATATACTTACAAATTAAATTCCACCTTATTTAAGCTTGATAAGCATGCTCTCTGCGTTTTCAGATGTTTGGAAACTGGACTTTTGGTACGTTGGTGTTCACAGTTATGGTCATCACAGTAACTTTCAAGGTAAGTAATGTTTGTAATTAACTTAAAAAAAACCCCAAAAGATGTCATCATTTTTATTCATTTTTCTTCTATGATGACAGTTGGCGCTGGAGACGCACTTCTGGACGTGGATGAACCATTTTGTCACCTGGGGCTCTATCGCTTTCTACTTTATATTCTCCTTGTTTTATGGGGGAATTATCTGGTACCAAAGCACTTTATTCTCATACCATACCACACACACAAAAAATCATTTCACATTTAGACGCATAAACCATAACCTGGTTAACTGTTGTGATTAACATGTTAACTGCTCTACTCGGATTACAATAAATTTAGTAATTGCTGAAAAAGCTTTATCAGATTGTTGACTTTCGTTGTCAGTGTGTTATAATGATGCTATTAAAGGTTGTAGCAGGATTGTTGCTCTATTAGCTGCTGTAGCAATAATATTACCTTGAAAACACTTGCGGAAAGATTGTAACGTTGTTATAAGTGTTAAAGCTGTAATCACATCATGACCTATTCAGCTGTTGTCATTATTTACTCATGCTTACCATGTCTCTAAGAGTTTTAAAGGTGCTATAGAACAGCTGTTAAAATGTTGATATAGTAGACCGTATTAACTGCTATTATTTGAATATTTCCTCCGGTCATATGTGAACATATTATTACTTTGAGTAATCCTCTTTTCCCTTTCCTTACAGGCCATTTCTTCACACACAGGACATGTACTTTGTCTTTGTCCAGCTAATGTCCAGCGGCTCAGCTTGGTTTGCCATTATCATCATCGTCATCACCTGCCTGTTTCCTGATGTCCTCAAGAAAGTGTTTTACAGACACGTGCAGCCCACGAGCACACAGAAGTCTCAGGTCAGAATGCATTTCCTACTTAATGTCCTGCATAATTAATAATATTTCAAGAATTGCGTCTGTTCTGATAATGTTATACAATGACACTAATACAAAAACTGTCATTCAACACAGCACAACACAGCATGGCTTATGAGCAGCACACACTCATGACCTCATTCACGATAACACACTCACACTAACAGCTGTGAATGACCTTAAGCTATACCAACCACATCCTGTGGAAACTTCAGTATTTTACACTTTATCTTTAAGAAGACGCTTAATGTGTTTTCTTATGCTAATAATAATAATAACAACTTATTCCTTCTTCTAAGAAGCTGAAGAGTTAAAGAGCTGTAAAATAACTGTTTAATAAGTGTTTAAAGCCTCCCGGAGGAATGGTATTAGCTTAGAATTGTGCAGTGGTCACAAATCTAAATATTTTTTGGACTTGCATGATCCTCTAAACATTTTTATAAAATTGAAATGGTCATGCTTGGAGTTATATGCCAATATGTTGGCAGAATTATTTGTAAATAAAATATTTTTTTGATGTACAATCGCCATGAGCTACAGACACGTGGTAGATCTGGTTAGATATAGGACATGTCTGGGAAAGATTTAATGAGATGTTGTGTTCTTAATTTTCTGTGTTAAATTATATCTTTAATAAACTTAGAAAAAAAATGTTCTGAAAAACTCAGTTAAAATATACATTAAAGACTCTGGTCTGGTTTCTTATCTAGAAAAAAAGAGCAGCTGGTATAAATGAATATAAGTGACTTTTCCCCTTGTGTTTCATTATGGATTTATAAACAATCATAATGTTTTGTTAAAAAGAAGTTTATTATATTCAAGGCAATGTATTCTTGCTATTGTCAGTTATACCTAACTAGACTAGTTATACTACATGTAAAAACAGCTCTTAGTTTCCACCTTCGCCCACGGTGGAAGTGTCATTGGTAACTGACATTTCAGACACAATGCGGCT
Source organism: Bagarius yarrelli (assembly GCA_005784505.1). Classification (NCBI taxonomy): domain Eukaryota; kingdom Metazoa; phylum Chordata; class Actinopteri; order Siluriformes; family Sisoridae; genus Bagarius; species Bagarius yarrelli. The sequence goes on along the minus strand of VCAZ01000015.1, from coordinate 4,528,064 downwards.
AAATGTAATGCGTATTTTTGTTTCGCTAATGGAAATAGATCCCAAAAGAGATACACCTATTGTATAGCACGTTGGTTAGCTGGCTAGCTAGCTTACATTGTTTTGTAACATCCTGTTAAAATTGCTTTTATTGAAATTGGTGCCACTTCTTTGCTTTTTATTAACAACATAAAAGTTTTCTTTGGCTGTCCTTTGATGTGGTCTTATTGATATACATAGTAATGCATTACAATACAGGAAATATAGACACGCTGCTCGTCTGCTAATCAAATTAGTGGACTGGAACCAAATGTTGTACGATGGTCACATTAATCCTGCGGGATCACGTAATTTGCTTGGTCTGTCTTTAAATAACTTCTACTAAATGTACAGTGTAGGAGATATAAATTATGGCAACTCACTGAAAACTGATATCAGTCAATGTATGATAATATTGTAGCTCAATTAATCAATTGATACTGAGCAAAATCTGCATACTGCACAATACAGCAGGTGAGCGGAAACATTTTAGAAAAGGGATTAATTAAGTTGATTATAAGTTTTCTTCTTCAAATTTTGTCAAAACATAGAAGATGCATTGTTCAGCTCTTATTGGCTGTAAATTAACAAATTCTGTTCTGGTTTATGCTACAACACCTCCCAGAGGACACACTAATATTATGTGCAATATGAATACTTTATCCTGTGTGAGTGTCTGTGCAAAATGTCCCGACGTGTGCAAAACTGCAGATGTAGGAGTACCTATCAGCCTCAGTCAAAAACTCTAATGAAGACTAGGGTTTTTTTGGGGGGGGGGGGTTTACATTTATATATTCAACTGTTTAATTTTAGTTAGTCTTTCCTTACTACAGTCTTAGTTTTGTTATTGGCAGCGGGACCTACATTGATTCTCAAAAATTATAATTAAAATTATATAAACAGCAGCATAAGCTGTATTTAATTTATTTAAATGCATTGTGCTTCTGTCACATAATTAGATGATCTTATAAATGCACAGGTACATGAAGTATTAATTAAATTCTAATCATCACTCTTCTTACTAATGCATGTTCACGCCTCTTATAACTCAGATGGCGTCTGTGGATAACTTTATTTATACGCTACTATAAGAGATATATGACTAAGGCTTTGAACCTGATCGTTAAAACATTGTTCTTAATGTACTATGAGCTCTGCTCCTTTCCTGTTACTGTTCAGCTTTTGTGAAAGTGTGTGTGAGTGTAAAAGAGAGATTTATCTGTGTCTCTGTATGTGATTGTGTGACTGTGTAATGAAATATGTTTTATTCCTAACCTCACATAGCAGTTTTATTCTACACCTATTTCAAGCTGGCATCTTTTACAGATTGTTGTTGCAATGATTGTTGCCACACGTTACCACATTTTTCTGTATTGTACAAGGATGTTAGACCCAGGATTTTCTCCAAACATATTTTACTGATGTCCTAAAAGATTAGAAATTAAGAAAACTCAACTGTTAAAATTCCATTTTCTTGTGTTGAAAGATATATTAACCAGATAGAACCTTAAAAAATATGGGTGGGGCAATATGTCACTATTAATATTGTCAAAATACACTATACTCAGTCTCCAGGACATTGTAAAAAAAATAACAATTTACGTTTAAAAAGAAACAGAAAGAAAACAGCTGGAAAAAATTTAACTTTATAGTCTAAAGTAATTTTAACAAAATTTTTCTTAACATTAGATCCTAACACTTCTTAGAGCTTCATTTGTTTAAATGTAAGGTGTGGCCTGTCACTTTGTCTTCTCTTTGTGATAATGACTGACTGCGTGGGTGAATGCAGGGTTAAACTGTCTGACTGTGAGTGTGTTTGCGTTGCTCTGCGTGTGTGTCTTTGTCCTCTTTATACTGATCTTGTGTGTGTTTTCACCCCCCTTCTCCCGCTCTGTAGATGTACTCCAATCGAGTCGCAATAGGTGACGACTTCATCGCTCTGCAGCCACTCTCCAGAGCCAAGAATCAGCTGGGCAAGATTAGGTAGAGTAGGCAGAGTTGTTTAAACCCTCAGTGTCGTGCTGCATGCTGTGTTCACTCCCAACTAACCAGCATTCAGACAGGGAGGAAACAACAGAAAGAGAAGCTGTGTTCCAGTTCTGGTCTAACACACTTTCTCTTGTTTTGGCTTGACCCTTTCCTGACATTCTGGAAGCTTTAGAAATAAAGTTTTTATGAAAACTCGTTTATAAGCTTTGTTACGTAAAAAAATTATATACATTACAAAGATCTTTACAACACATAAAGACCTTTTTTTAAGTTTTCCATGGTGGGAAAAGAAGTATTTATCATAGACTAAAATTATGTATAATTATATCTTGATATAATTGAGTTCTGAATTTCACATCTTTATTCCTCTAGAATTATTTGAACCTAATCTGTGACCTGTGGAATATTGGGCGTAATGCAAGGTTTTATTTTTTGCACTTAAATAATAGTTGGATAGAAAAATAAATCTGTGCCTCAGATTAAATTAAATTGTGGCGTAGTAGGTAGCACAGTGGCGTAGTGGTGCTCTTGCACTCCAGCAACCCAGGTCCGATTCCGGCTCTAAGCTTCTCTTGTGCCATCCCTCTGTTCTCTCTGCTTTAGTTTTTTAGAATTACTGTTGTTCATGACAACATTCGTTTTATTTGTTATTCTGCCACCTACTTTTAAGTTTTAAACATTTTAGGTGTGTTAATTGCTTCAAAGACCAGTGCACATGTTTTACTGCCAGGATCTATAGTGTGTGAAGAGTTATGGTGTGCTAAATCAGTATTGGAACCCAAACAGGGGGGAAAAACCTGAGAACCAGTCAGACAGTTCACCCTGCATGTCTGGCTGAGTCAGCCTGCATGTCCCTACGTGCACATTTCCATTTTTATTTCTAATCAAAATGGAAAATTTTTTTTTTTTTACAAAATGTTCTGAACCTCTAATATTAAAACTGAGAGAATAACTAGAGGTGGCACAATTGTTTTTTGTAATAACAATTTAAAAAACACTGTATAAACTAATATTGCTGCTTAAACAGTAACTATGTTGTTAAAAATGGTCAAGCTGAAAGACACTTTAAAAAATAACAAAACTGCAGTGTTATTTTTAATTAGTCAAGACTTTTCATGATAAAATACTGTATAAAACTCATTTCGAATATTAAAAAAGTTATATTATTATATAAAAATATAAAGCTGGTTAATAATAATAATAAAATAATAATGTCTTTTAACAAAAAGGTTGATACTTCATTTAAAAAAAAAAAAATGTTGTTGTTGACTTTAGAACTGAAACAAACCAGCATTGCATTGTTTTGCTATGAACAAGTCTCTGATAGTTGCGTCTTAAATAGTTACACAGTCAGATCAGGTTTTTTTCTCCAATATATGATCTGATAGATGCCATCTCTAGTTTTATATAAGCACAGTCTAAAACTGAATCTTTAATTTACATAATAAACTACAGCATCTGAGCTGAATTCCATTTGTCTGAATTTTATGCAGGATTTTATTCAATTTATTTAGTGCATGTTCCACCGCTAACCTGCTACACTGTGATGTCGCCTGTGCATGTGCATTAGCCTGGCAAGACCAAACATGCCCAAACTGCATGCAAGAAAGAAAAGGGCAACACTTAAACTAACACACCTAAAACTGACACTGCCTCAAACCTCCATGATGAATGCATGGGCAAAAATAGCCACATGGAATGATCAGTTTATTATAATGTCTTTATGAGCAGAGAACATGATCTCCAGTCCATCTGACATAAAATTATCATTAAACTGTCATTAGCTGAATAATTTTTTTCCTAGTACGTTTACTAGGTTCTCTGGCATGCAAGTTGGTCATAATTATTACCCACAGCAGTTTATATACTGTTTCCCTTCAGCACAAGAGCTGCACAATCAGGTTAACAGCTCTAAGTGCAGTTTATCATATCAAGTTACATGTGTCAGATTCTGTAAATTCTGAAAAGCATGCCAGTAATAACCATCACTTATGATAATATTTCTGAAATTATTACATCACTAATACATCACTAAGTTGCAAACAGGAACCAATTTCAGAAAACATAGTAACTACCAGATTTTATTGCAGCATGGCCTCTGCACTGGACCAGTGGCCATTTTCTTGCTCATTCACTCTTTTTTTTAAGTGTTTTTTCCCCTCCGTTCTCTTGTTTTCGTTGGTTTTAGAGCCTTAACCAGTTGTTTTGTCCTTCCAGATGGAAGAGGATAAAGTTTCAGTCGGCTCAGAATATGACTCTGCTGAAAGCAGGGACAGAGGGGAGGACAATAGGCAACTGCTAGCTGCTTCTCCTTCCTCTAGGCATCATGCAGTCCCCCCCTTTTCCTAGGTAGTGCTGCCTGCCCAGCCTAGACCTGTGGAAATGTGTGTGTGTGTGTGTGTGTGTGTGTGTGTGTGTGTGTGTGTGTGTGTGTGTGTGTGTGTGTGTATGTGTATGTGTGCGTGTCTCAAGAGAGATCAGTCTAGTCATGGGGAAAAGTCCTTGTTTCGGTTTAGCCCCATCATGTGTACTACGTACTGTGCCATCCGTCTGTCAGAGCTTGTGTATTTTATTCCTCACACTCGTGCCTTTAAGATGTGCATGCTTTTAAATCATTCAATCATTACCTATATATTTTTTTACCTATATTTTCAGAAAAAATATAGTTTACGGTACATTTTTTGGTTGTAAAATCAAGATATATTGTCTCATCTGGTACTATAATGGGAAAGCATGAAATGTTTTTAAATACACTTGTTCAGGTATTTTTTATATAATTATAAATGATTTATACATGGCTGTATGAAGTTTTTTGTCATCGTATTTCTCTTCATTACCAATAAATGTATATTGTCAAGCAGTGTTTAGCTTCAGCAATCAAATTAATTGTTTACAGTTACACTGTGAACCAATTTACTACTACGCTGTGTTTTACTACTACGCCAGTTAATTATCAACTGTCACCAGTCAGCTCAGGCTTCAACAAATCATTACACCGCAATACTGAAGTTGTTTATTAATATTCTATAGCAGCAACTCTGACTATAGGTCCAATATCTGTTGATGTTTTGGTCCTAATATAATTAAACCAGCTTGTTTACAGGGACTTGGAACAAAACAAAGTTTTTACAGGTTTTTCTGTAGGCGGAAATTAAGCCTTAACTTTATGTTTACAGACATGTACATGGATCTATACTTTTTTTGTGATAAATTGAATAAGGCACTCAATGCAAAACTCTGTTGCTCACAAAACAGGTGGTATTATTGTCTCCTTGTATTGTCATTGCTTTATTTGCTTCTGGAAGCTTATTTGAGTAATGACACTGCAAGTTTCAGCTCAACGATGTCTGTCTGGTGTCTCAGTACTGATGTTACATTTATCATTGAGCGACAGCTGTTTTATATGTTTCCAACGTGAATACCTAAGAATTCTTATAATAATATAATAATAACACACAGTGAAACCGAACTAAATTGGTCTGTAACAGTCACAAAGACGTAATTGGATATGGTGTTTCCAGGCACGCCAAAATTTCTCTATTCCTTGATCAGATCAGTCTGATGTAATGGTTTATTTATTTAACTCCAAGTAGCCCCAACAAATCTTATCTTACTATACTTTATGACTTGGTTAAGTGTACGCTTTATTATTAATACAGTTTTTATTAACCATTTATTCATAAATTAAAATGTTGCACTACCAGGTGTTGTTGATTTGGCCAAGTGCCTGCTAGTATTGAAGCATGGCACACTAATCACCTTGCTATTACACACACACACACTTGACGGAGTCATTTCTCAAGCTGCCAGAAGCAGTAAAATTCTCCACACATCAGCAAGGTGAATCTCTGACAGGAAGGTTAAACAGAACAGGGCACACAACAACTTACGTTCAGGTCTTTATATTAAGTCTTACACATTTCCTAAAAATGTGTAAATATTCTGCATTGTAATGTTAGTCTGTTAGTTATATGTAGCTTCAAGTGACTATAATAATATGCTAAAATATTACAATTATACATTATAATAATATTCTAATGTGTTTACCTCCCCTATGAGCAGTTTACATGTTGTGCATAAAACTGTGTAGAATATGCTAGGGCGCTGCTTTTTCCTTCTATCCAAAGCATTCTGGATCATGTGTTCTGGAAGCATCTGCATTACAACAAGGAAATGTTAGCAGTGGATCTCCACCACCGAAAAACCTTGCCTGTAACTCTTCCACAGTATATATTTATAAAGAAAGCGATTCAGTTTGATTCTGTTTCCGGTTATATTCCTGGTTAGGGTTATTTTTCCATTTGTTTCCGGTTCTTCTTGAAAAAGAAAGAAAAAATGAATTTCCAAAGTGTTACTAGATTAAATTTGTTTCTGGACTGTTCTGATTATACACTAACAAAGATAAATAAACTGTGAGTCAATAATTTTAACAACAACATCATAGTGAACAAATATTCGCTGGTCAGTTGCATGAATTAATACAAAGCGTCCATAAGGGTCATGTCCGAAATGCATATTTTAGGTTCTGCAGCAATGAAGTGGCCTGGACATATATTTTGGTTTTGTATATAAAGTTTTACTTTATTCAGATTAATATTTATTACTTCCTAAATATACTGTTAAACGAAATTATAAAAAGAGGTTATGATTCCTCTTTTAAAAGCATGAAGTATAGTCGACTGAAAATGTTACTATCTGTGCACACCTCGTATGTGGCGACTAAACAAATCAGTTTGGGTTGGTTTTTTTAAATTTGCATGACAGCACATCAATATAATGAAATACAGACCTTAAAGTAAAACTGTTTTCTTATTTTGGTAACTTTTGCATGGAATTACTTATTTATTGTGTTTAACCCTTAACTCAGCAGTGAAAGGTCAAAGGGCCTTGCAGAGAGGCCCAATTCCGGTAGCTGGTGTTGCTGGGAATTTAACACACTATAGTCTGATCAGTAATTCAACATTTTAACCTCTAAGCTACCATTTTCATGCTTTAGTACTTCCATGCTTTAATACATTAGTTTATCCAAACTGCTCAAACACCTTGCAACTTAATCCAAATGTACATCATCACCTTACCAAATGGACATGACAAATGATCACATTTGACCATCAATCAGGCAAAAATTGTGCACTAAAATATCAAGTTTTAATCCGCTCTTTAAGAGTGTGTGAGAATTAGTGTGACCACACTGAGCACACAGAACAGCATCAATTGTTACACATAAGTGGAAGCACTTCACAGGTAAAAATGGTGCTGTGAGATGTACTGAGTAAAGTGTAGAGTCTAGTACATTACACAGCATCATATTTTCTAGACCACACCCACTGATCCATCTCTGCCCGCTCAGTTCAGCTGCCCTCATTTATTATTAAACTTTCATCATTATTGTCACAGCTTGAGCCAAAAAACTTGGCATGAGGTGCTCACTGCTAGCAGCACACAGCAGCAACCAACATAAATATATCTACACATTTTATGTTTTTTTAAATAATAAAAGGTTATTCTATATATAAACATGTCTTTTCTCTTAAAAACAGAAATCTTTACACTTTATGTACTAATCAGCGAATACTCTTCTATTTGGCTTCTTTAATGGATTGCAGTAGCTGACTCGGCATTCTCAGTCTGCAGAGCAAAGCTGAGCTCTAGCATGTCTCCTTGGGATTTGTGGAACTGTAGATGTTTGAGGAGATGTTTGCGCAGTCATCAGGATGAGGAGGTTGAAGATTTGGCAGAGGAAGAGATTATATGCGAATGATCGACTTGCTTTTCCATTTGCGCAGTGCAGCTTAGTGTGATCTGTACAAGAGGAATCAGTGTGAAGCTTTAGAAGATTGTGAATGTATTCATGATTTATAATATAGTGAGCCAAGATTTAACAATAACGGTAGGGGCAGTGGATCAAACGGTTAAGGTGCCGAGTTGCTGATCTGAAGACCAGAAACACCTGGGTTTAAGCCCCACCACCGGCAAGCCAACCACTGATGAGTCTTTGAGCAAGACCCTTTACCCTTCCTGCTCCAGGGGCGCTGTATCATAGCTGACCCTGTGTTCTGACCCCAACTTACTAAGATGGGATATGCGAAAATCACTGCATTTCATTGGCTCTCTACATGTACCTTGCACAATGACAATAAAGGTTAAATATATATATACTTTTATAATTAATGTGCAACATTTCAAATCAGTTTAGTGTCCTTTGATTCGTATGCCACCATCTTAGTTAATTTAGGGTTTTTACCAAACCTATTTGTTCTATTTTCCTGATATATGATTAAGTTCATGTGTTTATCAAAAAATTAGGTATATTTCTATATACATTTTTATTTTCCTACTGTTTAACACTGATTATCTGCCATTTTTAATGAATCACTGATAATCTTTAAATCCACTTCAATCCCAACTTTCATCTTCGCCCAAATCAGCCATCATGACAGGAGTTATCGAAGTTAGACTATTGTGTAGCTGACAAGTAATGAAGGCTGATGGCTACCAGTATTTTTAGTAAATAATACTGTTATGTAAAAATTCTTTTTGTTTGTAAGGATTTTAAGCCATGCCTTTTACTTGAATCTAGCAGATGTGCTGAGATGTAAGATTCTACTTTATGTTAGAAACTTTGTAGTTGAGAAATGGCTCATTTTACAAGGGATTCATAAAGGATACATGTCAACCCTGCTGGTCTGTGAGTGCACTGGTCATGCAGCTGAAGGACAACCTCATCCACCAACCAGAGCTACATCCATTACATCACTATTGATCCACTCCCTCATTCATTCTGTCTTTGGGTGTGTCAGTGTCATTCAGTGTGTGACATTATGGACCCATAAATCTGATTACTCAGAAAAATGACTATGCTGTGTTTGAAATTTAGCATGATGATGACAATTAATGTTATTTAAAGATGTTTTTTCTTTTCCTTTTTTAAATCTCTTTTTCTACATCTTTTGTGCATCTTTTGTATTTATTCTTTCCTGTTCTGTCCATTGCTTTGTTCCTGTCACTGCTTTTTCTGTTTTTCTCCCTTGTTTCTGCCCTGTTTTTTTGTCAACCTTTTTTTTTAATCATTTCTCCATTCATCACTTTGTAATCTCAATCCATCCCTTTCTCTCCTCTACGTCTCACTCTTGTCTCTTTTTATTCTGCTTATTTCTTTTTCTTTTATCACTCCCCTTTATTCCTCTTATTATCTACTGCTACCCCATTTTGTGTGTGTCTGCCTCTCTCTCTCTCTCTCTCTCTCTCTCTATGCAGTGCATCGAGACGTACCAAGGCGTTACCTGTATGGACTCCTTGTCTTGTTTCCCAGATGGCCGTGGTGTCTGTGGCTTTCTGGAGCGACTGAAGCGAGCCAACAGGTGCCAGTTCATTCTGTCTAATACTCCTGAGAAACATTAGGGCAGAATCAGAAACATTCTGTGCAGCTGTAGGAAGGGGACGGGGTATGAGAAGATAGCTGAGTGAGCAAAGCCGGTCATGAACGCGGCTGTGGGGCACATAGGAAACCCTTTTGTGTCTGTGGGGCTTTTTGGGAGGTTTATTTATTTAGCAGTAGTATTGTGGGGGGTTTTTTTTCTTTAGAACTTTGTTTCTGTCTTTTTCCCCTAAATCCCTTAATGTTGACTTTGCATTATTAATGCATTATTAATTCTACCTGAATGTTAGACAGTGTTGCCTCCCAGTCAATTGTTTTGTGGTAATGCAGTTTCTATCTTTTGGTTAATCAGCACTTGTGCTGATGTGCTGGAAGAATCTGCATGCGTAAACGCTGGACGATGAGCGCTCAGTTCTCCTAACGTAACAGTGTTAACCAAACGCCTCCATTAATGCTGTCACACTGCCAGAGGGGCAAACAGTTCACTGCCCGACACCAATTATAGAATAACGGGACCACACAGCACTAAGCCAGGAAATGTTTTCTGGGAGAAAGAAGTAAATATGCAACGGCATGCGGTTTATAAACACTCCGTCAGTATAAGAACTGTTCTAATAGTATGACCATTAAACAAGGAGTTCTACTGAAAATAATATTTAAATAACATGCTATTAATGCAGTGGTAATTACAGCGTAACCAGCAGTAAAGAGTCAGTGTTAGGAAGCTCATTGATTATTTAATGAGCATTAAAGCACAATTACTGTGCAAACCACTGTTGTTTAACAGCCAGTATATTACAATCTGATTGTCTGTACAGAATATGCCATGACGTGCAGTGATATTTACTTCGAACGTATTACCAGAGCTGCTAATTGCACAGAAACGGTGAGCCAGTAACGAGTTCCAACTGAAATTATACAGTGGATCAGATGGGAAAAGGTGGAGATTAAACAAACGCTTTAAAAAAGGTTTTTATAGAACTTTAGCTATGCGGTGTGCTGCATGTTACTCCCAATGTAAAATCTGCATGCGGATGATATTATGGTGGTATTAAGGGGGAGCTTAGAGTGGCTGAATTAGAAGATTGTGGGTTTATTTCCCAGCATCAAGTAGTTTCCACTCGCCGGGCCCTTAAGTAAGGCTCTTAACCCTTAACTGCTCAGTTAGTATAAACTGCTCTGCATATGGGTGTCTGCCAAATGCCAGAGATGTAAATATTTATTAAGCTTGATGTTAGAATTCTAAAAGAATTAAATGAATCCTGAATCTTAATCTATTTTTTCTATTTAATTGATAGATTCGGTATTAGTCACGCGTGAATAAATATATGGAGCTGTCCTGAAATATTTTACAGGGTTTCGATCAATCCCAACTCCTGAACTGTCCCATTTCCCTGCTGTGCTTTTTGGAGTCTGTGGGAAATAATATGAGACACCGGAACTGTAGATTAAACCTGAAAGGCTTCTTTTTTGCAGCGTTTTTTATATTTGACATTAAACTTAAAGCCTTACCGAAGATGACCGAATCCACTGGAGCTGTCTGTAGCATTTATGTGTGCTTCCTGATGGGCTAGAGCGTGGGGGAGAAAGTCTGTGTGTCTCTGTCTGTGTGTCTCTGTCTGTGTGTCTCTGTCTGTGTGTCTCTGTCTGTGTGTCTCTGTCTGTGTGTCTCTGTCTGTGTGTCTCTGTCTGTGTGTCTCTGTCTGTGTGTCTCTGTGTGTAAGAGCATGCTTAGTGTAACCTTACACACTTTTGCCTGCTTTGCTGCTCTTTCCTGTGTTTGTTTGTTATTAAACTCCAAAATTCCCTGAATCGCTTTTATACCAGATGTGCTGATAATAAAGTGTGTGAAGAAGAAATGATGAATGAGGGAAATAAACATTAGCATCTCTAACGTGAGCTCTAAATGCATTTTCCTTACAACTATATAGAACCAGAGCCTGAGCAAATATATATAATGTTCCAATGTTTACCTGTAGCAGGTGTGATCATTTCAGAAGTGAGATTCAGCATTGAGGGTAGGGGAAAATATCAATTTATCAATGCATCGCGATTCTTTCTCTAACGATTCCTGAATCGATTTTTTTAAAAAGTCCAGAATAGATTCTAAATTCAAATGAGGTCTGCACGTACGAGTGCGCACAAAACAGGAAAATTATAAGTGTAACTGAGCGTTCGTCATGTTTGAATTTAATAAAATAATGAACAAAAGAAGCCTAAAATATACTAAACTGGTTTATTATATACGTCTCACCCCTGTGCGCATTTTAAACAAAAATGGACATCAAATCACATCAAATTTTTTAAAAATCGGCTGTGTGGTAATTAAAAAAAAGGCAAAGCGAATTACTCGGTCAGTGGCGGTTTTATTGCCAAGGATTTGTGCCTGTTCTCCGCCATGGATAACACAGGGGTTCGCACACCGTTGCAGGTGCTTGAGCCGAGGTACAGTGTGCTCTTACAGCTGTATTGAAATGTTCCTCAGAATCGTTATAATAAACTGATGTTTCAATGTTTTATCGACACAACTTCACTAATAAAAGAAAATTTATCATCTTTTTAAGATAGATGATGTCATACAGAAATTCCAACTATAAACAGAAAGAATAGAAACTCCAATTCTGGTTAAAATGTGAGGATGTAAACATGTATTTACACAGCAAAGGAATTAGAAAAAAGTGTAGATTAGGAATCAGTCGTGGAATCGGATCGTGACCCCCAGAGTAAGAATCGGATCAGATCGAATAGCCATAGTCTAAAGATTCCTCACTCCTATTCAGCATCGGTAAAAACACACACACACACACACACCCTGTTGGTGCGTCGTTTTTTTTTTTTGGCATTCTTTAAGGATTGTTTTTACTTTTACATTTCATTTTGTTGTAATTCTGAGAGAAAGTTTTATATTTATATTATATTTTATATATACTGTCTGCCATATTATTTATGAGGGTATTTTTGATCCTAATATTCCAGTAATTCCCCAAACGGATTATCAGCACATGTAGTTTTGCTAAAAGTTATTAATTTATCTGATTTTATTTGATAGTAACTCTGTAAACAAAGCTGTTCTTTCTGTCGGTAGTTCTGTTTATTCATTCACGCTGCATTAACATGTCATCTTTATTCATCTCAGTCGTCTGTGTCTGCACTAAAATCTGGGAAAAGGGTTGAGCAACAAAAGAACCTACTAAGGATGTGAAAGTATTTTTACAGAATATGATCAAACTGGACCATTGATCCCTTTCATGATTTAAAATCCACAGCATCCAATTAATTGACAGATTCACACTAACACTTTATTAAAAACACACACTATTGATATTAAATGCTTTTTAACATCTCACTTTAACATTTGCTTCCTCTTCCTTTAAATCCAGCACTTATTTAGTATGTAACCCTACAGGAAGTGGACACTTTATTCCAAAAAGCACTTTAAAGTGTGTTTGTTTTGTAGGACGGAATTGTGTAACAGTGAGAGAAATATTTTATTTGTAATACGGAAAATTTACGTGCTGATATTCCAGTGAGACTGGCAGTAAAAACACACACAGTTAACATTTAAAAATATATTAATAACAAAACGAAAGAAATTATAACCATATATTTTTTTATTACCAGATCCTTATGTAATATTTTGATCTAATTTTTGTGTTCTTAAGTGTTAAATTGCCTTTTTTGGGCAGATTATTTATTAAAATTAATGCTTGACGTAAATAACATGACTGAAAATATGCAATATAATCTTATAGTCTTTAAAGATGCAATAATACTAATGAACTGAGATCAGGTGCACTTCCAAATGACTTGGAATATTCTGATGTCTGATATTTCATGATGTCATCATCATCAGTGTGCCACCTGTTTTTATTGATGCTTCCAGATCGTGGAGCGACTCTGATCCGTTCGCGTCTAATGACCGCAGTGTTTTGACTCTGTCTCCTGTGGAAGCTTCTCACTGCTAGTGAATAAAGCCGTCGTCACTGTCATCTAACACGACGGCATGCACCTCAATCCGAACAGACCGTCCCTCCAGAGGAAACGTGTCTGAAGCCATATGAGCCTCTGTGTGTTACTCCTGTCCTGTCCTGTCCTGTAGCAGACACTCACTCTAAAGATCAGCTCCTGAGGGAAGCAGACTCGTCATCTCCATCCATCCATCCATCCATCTTCTTATTTATGCATGTCCACGTTATGTTCTTCCATGCACATGCTGGACTTCTGTCATTTGTTTTGTTGGAGGTTTTTTTTCTGTGTTTTATGTGTATCTGTCTGCTCTGATTTTAGATGCCTTCGGGTTACTATAGCAAGTCCCTTTTAAAACATGCTTTATTGCAGAAGGTCAAAGACAGTGCAGCCAAAGATAAAACGATCCACTTTACTCCAAATGTAGTCAATCAGCTGAACCAGTTGGCTGCTGGGTTTTTTTCCTCAACTGGAGCTAAAACAGGCTGTAATGTAGTGCCACCGCTATCAGGAATCAGGTCTAATAACGGGCTTATTTTCATTTCAAATATCATTTGTAACTTTAACACCAGTCGCTATAACACATTGATATGAGGTGTGTGTGCTTTTGCACTAATAAACACAAAGAGAGGGGAAAAAGTAACAATAAAAATGGGAACTCTTTTGGATGAATCTTTCCTGTTTAGGCTTCACCCTTTTTCATTTGTTTGACATAAAAAAAAGACAATACAACTATTTTGTATGATGGCACCGTGTCAGAAAGCCCATGCTAAACCTGTAGCTACTAGCACTCATTATTTCTTAGTCTAATTGTAGCTCCAGCACCAAACCAAAAAATATCACATTGGGGGGGGGGGGGGGGGGGGGGGGGGGGGGGGGGGGGTGTTTGCTTGATATTATTCCTTTAAATTGGAATTTTTTTGTGTGTAAATGCACCAACTGGATAAGTTCAGTCCTGTTCTATAGATTTGTGTAATGAATTAATAAATTTTATTTATTATATTAATATAGAGCAGCTCTGACTTGAGACTGGATAGAAAACTGTAGCTTGCGTTTGGTTTTTTTTATTTTAGTTGGAATGACTGGAAAAACTGGAAACAAATCAGACAAAAAACTGCGCTTGGTTTACAACCAAAATTTGTCACACATCGAATCAAACCAATTCGTGTTAAACAATCTCCACAATCTGCTGCCAGCTTATTACTGACTATAGTGTTACAGTTAATAATCTGATAGCTCAGCCTGTGTGTGTGTGTGTGTGTGTGTGTGTGTGTGTGTGTGTGTGTGAGAGAGTCTCAGAGACAGTAGCAATAAAAGTGTCTGAATTGAGGCTCGTTCATGGCATCCTTTTCTGGTTCATTTTAAACATTTTCAATTGAAGAGACAAAAAAAAGATCAACAAGCTGTGTTAATGCGTCATCTTTTCCTGACAGTGAAAGTGTTCCAGTGCTGTTCATGGAAACTATTTTAAAAAATAAAACTGTTTTTAAAGAATACTGTACCGTATGTGGGGTTTTTTGTTTTTGTTAATTGTTGTGTTTGAATGACCAACTAACCAGAATGACAGTCAAAGGTGCAATAAAATATTTCTTTTATTTTAAAAAAAAAAATGGCACAGAAATGAAAATCTGTTCAGGGAAAACTGACATGATTTTTTTTTATGTTTGTGGGGGGTTTTTTTGGTGGGGGGGGGGGATTTTACACCAGGAACATAAATAATACATTAAAATCCCATGTGAGCAACAAACCTCAAAAGTTTCCACCTATTTTTAAACATTAGTGTTAGCTTTTGGATTCAATTCTAAAATCCTAATTTCTGAACAAAGACTAAGAATGTTAATAATGACCGTTCCTGTTATTTAAACAGAGACATTAGGTCCAGCTTACAGCTCGGAACAACTAGTCAGTAACTGATTTCTCCTCAAGAAGCTGTTCATTGTGCTGCTTCCTCATGTTCCTCCTCCATTTCCACCAGCGCTGCATGCCGATTGGCCTGTGACCCTTCCTTAAACAGGACCTTCTTAATGACACCTGCTTTAGGAGCTCGGATCGTGTGCTGCAAACACACAGGAGACCGGAAATCAACAACAACAAAACACAATCTGTTCTTCTGTTAGAAGAAAACACTTTCTGCTTTACCTCCATCTTCATCGCAATCATTACCACGAGAGGATCTCCCTTCTGTACAGCGTCACCAACCTTTACAAGGACCTGCAGGTGAAAACATACACACTTTAACTTGCTCTGTACATCACCATAACCTACACTGTCTATATCCTGAATGATTTTATTAGACTGTTATATAGAAGAAAAAAAATCAGGTTGAAGTGATAAAATGCAGTTACTACAACACTGAAATTAATCTATTTCCTCCAACGTCTGTTTATTTATTACAAAAAGTGACCAATCTTTTATTTATTTACATTGCGCTACATCAGTAAAACAAGCTAGATCTTGCTTTTCAGGATAATATTTTAATACCACACATACGAGTGCTGGAGTGTGTAAAAACACGAATAAGAATAAAAAACAAACAAGAACTACAGCTTAAATACACACCTTTTCAATAGTTCCAGTCATGGGTGCCACAGCGCCATCTTGTGCCCCAGAGGAACTTACACCGGCCAAGAACTTTGGTACAGGCACTTTAACCTCTGCACTGCCCTCCTACAGACCCAGGAACAGACAGGATTTTAAACAGCTGATTGAATTAATGAGCAGGACCCGGGTGTTCCTATTAAAGATGCAGAACTCGAGTCTCCCTTTTTTTTTTTAAAGCTTTTCTTTCAAAAACAAACCTCACCATTGAGAAAAGATGAACCGTGTTGTCCAGTATGAACAATTTGGGTCGTGACAGAACTCCATTCACGCAGCATTGCAGGTATGTGGCTCCGCCCACTTTCTGTAGCTCACCTGACACCTGGAACACCTGCCCTCCGGTCTAACACACACACAGGAAAGAGCAAAATGTATAAATAGAGAATATTAAGATGTATTAAATAGATCTATCAAAATAAACTGTGTGTGTGTACCTCCATGCTGTATGTCCCGTCTGGATTGTAGGTCACAGTTACTGTAACGTCTGTAAAAGACACACAGCAGTTGAAGAACAATCTGAGTTGGATGAAAGAGCTGTGTGTGATTAAAAGTTCATTAAAAGATCATGTATAATGCAGAGGATGAAGCTATTTCAGGAAGTCATTCCATCTCCTGCTCTGCACTGTGTTTCACCAGTATGGATCAATCTATTACCCACTGCATAATTAGAGGAAGTGGAATTGGGCCAAACGGGGGGAGATTCAACGTCAACATACACATTAATAATGACAATGGCTAATGTCTCAAAGAAATAAATAAAAACTTAGGGTTATGGGTGTTGAAATGTTTAGATGTTCATGGTCATGTGTATGTCGAGCTTTGACACTCACTGTTTTCCCCCAGCTGTAGTGTCAGGTTCCTGCAGTAGAGCACATTCAGCCGGCTCCCATTACTCAAGCCAAAAGGAGAGAACCCGTCTAAAAATAATAAATTAATTAATTAATTAAATTTAAAAAAAAAAAAACAGAAGACACACACGTAAACTCGTTAACTCTTAAAAGTATCAGAGAAATTAATAAAGAACAAAACTGCAATGAGCTGACAAAAAGGCTACGGTATCTCAGATCTGGACAATCGTGGGAAGCAGAGAAGCCTTTTAAAAAGCATGAGATGTGGAATACTGAAGCAGGCAGACTGTAACTGCTTCAGCCAAAAACAGAACAGAATAAAGAAACAGGCTCTGATGTATTATGTTTGCCTTTGCTGAAGGTAACAGAAAGTTGCACCCAAATTTGGTACTAACAGCACCAACCTGCCTCGTATCACCAGTCCAACCTGGTGGGTTAATTCTGTTTAAACACCCCAGCCTACTATGCCTAGCAAAGTATAGTTGGTGATGAGCATCCCTCTACAGCCTTCACAGGAATTCTGTAATGCAATCATACACGAACATGCCCAAACATTTATGCACCAGCACAACCATGAGTTTGTTGCGACAATCATCGTTATTTTTTCCGCCATGCCAGGAGGAATTTTTTTTGACGCTCAGTTTAAAAAGTAATTTAAAATGTGTATCGATACTAGAGGTTAGAATATTGACACATTATCCTGAAAAAATTAGCGATAACTTTATCGATAATTTTACACAGCTCTACTAACGTAATAGTAGTAGTAGTGGTACAATGTTTAAAATCATTTATTTTATAATTGTTTATAAATTTTTGCTGACATTACTGTTAATTAAAATATTTATGATGTTTAAGTACACTAAATTCAACGCGACGTCTGTCTAGCTTAGAGTTGTTCAGTGTCCTGCAGAGTTTAAGCTTAACTAGGAGCTTTTAGCTTTAACTTGCCTTAACACAACTCTGTGAAAGTTTTAGGTAAACCTAGAAAGACTTTTATTTACCAGTTCAGTTGTGTTTGATTAGGATTAGAGCCAAACTCTGCAGGACACCATCCCTCCAGGACCAGGTTTGGTGACTCCTGCTCTAGTCTAGTAGGTGTCCTAGTTAGCTTGTGGTGTGAGGTATGTGGTTTATGGTTGAACAAGTAGTATATGGTTTAAGCTTTCGATGTCCTTGAAGATCCGGCTGTGAATTGTAAGTTATATTTCCCCTCATTCCCTGAACCTGATGAATGTGTTTGTCAATAAAGACAGTTTACATGTTCAGGTGTGTCTGTTTTCTAACCATGTGACTGGCGCAGAAACTTCTGCGTGTGTTCTTTCTCCTGCAACAGAAGCCCAAGAGCAGCCTGACACACCACGTCTCCTCCGGGTGTAGTCGCTTCAGGAAACAGCTGATCGTAGTGCTGCTGGATGAAGCTGGTGTGAACGTTTCCCGCTTCAAACTCTGCATGACCCGAAAGACTTAGCAGGAAATCAATGTTGGTGTTCAGGCCCACAATCTGAGGAAAGAAAGGGTTCGAATGCACAAAACATTTTCACAGTTTGGCACAGCAGAGATAGTGTTTTTTCTTTTGGGGTTCATACAAAAAGGTAAAATGATGTATGATTTAATGTATATCACTAAAATATTTAGTGATATAAATGAAACCAGCTTAATGTGATGCAGAATTGTTTTCGAAACATTTGAAGGTAGTTTAAGCTTTAGTAAAGCGCTAGTGTCTTACATTGTACTGGCGTAAGCAGTAGCGCAGTTTCTTCAGAGCAGCTGAGCGATCCTCTCCCCAAACCACCAGCTTAGCAATCATTGGGTCATAATGAGCTGAAACTTCATCTCCTAACACACAAGAAAATCAAGAAAATCAAATCTAACCCGCTAACCTGAGTTACACCTTTAGGGGGGGAAAAAAAAAAAAAAAAAAAAAAAAAAAAAAAAAAAAAAAACACATACTGTAGAAAATGTTCTAATGGGAGAAAACAGATCAATTGAAGATTGCATGGTGTGTTTACAGTTTTTGCTAATTTTGCCATAAACAACCTCTCATTACTATGTAGACATTCTGAGAAAAAAAACAAAAAAAAAACAAAACAATGAATGGACGACTCAATGCAGGTTCATAATATATTAATGGAAGTGTGTGTGTGAGAGAGACTGACTGCAGGATACACTGTGAAAATGTCAGCAGCAAAGAAATAATCATGCCGACCTTGTCGTACTCCAGTCTCGATGCGTGTGTGTGTCTCCGCCGATGGTGTGGAAAGGTGCAGCAGGGGTCCTGCTCCAGGCAGAAAGTTGTTATTGGGGTCTTCGGCGTAGATTCGAGCCTCAAACGAGTGACCTCGCAGCACAATCTCATCCTGAGAAAGAGGAAGCTTCTCTCCTGCCGCCACCTGTCACACAAACCACCTACTTCATATTAAAGCGATCATGATGCCATGCTGCACACCGCAGAGTGAATAAAATAGGGACTAGAGAATAAGTTTAGCTTTAGTTTTAGTCTCAAACTGCTGATAAGACAAATCTAACTTTGGCAGAAGTTAGGATTATTTTGTCCATCTTTTTTATATGCAGCTTTTTGTACTACATCAGCTTTCTATCATATTTCAGGTTTCCTAGGCTGTTTCTTGCTGCATCAGCTTTCTTACACTACACTGGCTTTTTTTTTACTACATTTAATCTCTCATAATGTCAATTTTCTCCTGCTAGAAAATGTCAGCTTTTTTTCAGTCTCACATCTCTGATCCATTACTCACTACATTAAAGCAGATTTTTTTTCTTGCTCCTTGTGCTGTTAAGTGGCTTATTGAAAATGAGACACACCACACACACACACACAACTTTTAGATTAATGTAATTACTAAATTGTGCTTATGTTGGGTCACATGATCAGTCTCACCCTGAGCTGCCACTCCACCAGGTCAGTACCGGTGATCATCTCAGACACAGGGTGCTCCACCTGTAAACGAGTGTTCATCTCCATGAAGTAAAAATTGTGCTGAGGGTCCATGATGAACTCCACAGTGCCTGTTGGCATGCACACACACACCGATTTTTTTTTTTTTTTGTTCCACACACATTTCTACTACAACATCAAATAAACTCAACACCTGGTTTAAGATGCAGAGAAGTCTCTGCATTACAACCAAGTTTACATTTACAGCATTTGACAGACGCCCTCATCCAGAGCGACTTACATTTATCTTTTTTTTTTTTAATACACAACTGAGCAATAAATGGCTTAAGGGCCTTTCTCAGGGGCCCAGCAGTGGTTGCTTGGTGGTGCTGGAAATCGAACCCTGGTCTTTCTGGTATCAGTCCAAGACCTTAACCACTGAGCCATTACTTTCCAGTTTATCTTATTATTTTGTGTAATTTAATGGACACAAAAAAAATAGAATACTGTAATTTTGACAACATTTTGCTAATGTATTCTTTCTGAATAAAATGTAAATAATTCTGTGTGATTTTGTCGTCAGAAATTATACAGTGTCTTACCTGCTCCCACATAGTTTACTGCTTTAGCTGCCCGGACTGCTGCTTCCCCCAGTTTACGCCTCACTTCAGGACTAATACCAGGCTGCACAAACACAAACGCACACTGACCAACTAGTATTTTTTTTACTTACATAAGCATTTATCACATTTCAGTAATAAATATAAAAAGTTAGAATGTTTTTCAGCTGAGATACGACGCACTACACCATCCAAAGTCAGCATTTAGTCATGAAAATAAAGAAGAAACTGCTGATTTTGTTTACTTAACTTAACTTAACTAAAAATAAACCAGAGCTATTTTCTTTTACACTGTTGTCATTCAGCATTTCTTTTCTAGTCATTTATTCCCATTATCTGTTTCTTTAAATGTATTTGTTTTGCACTATATCGCTGAAATAAAAGAACAGCATCCATATTTACGCCTGGTGCTTCTTCTATGATCTTCTGGTGTCTCCTCTGCACACTGCAGTCCCTCTCAAACAGGTACACAGCATTTCCATGTTGATCCCCAAACACCTGCACCTCCACATGCCTGAACAGTAAAAACATACAACGAAATGTCTTCACGCATTTGCTGCAACAAATGAACTGTTTTTTTTTTAAATAATGTATTTACAGCATTGGATGGTTACCTGGGATTCTCCACAAATTTCTCCACCAGCATGACATCATCATTGAATGATTTGAGAGCTTCTCTTCTAGCAGATTCCAGCTGCTCATGAAATTCTGCCTCTGAGCGAGCAATGCGCATTCCCTAAACATCAAAATATACTTACGAAAATCAGGCTAAATCATGACTGTTCCACAAGTTTCCCCACACACTTCTCTTATCTATTTTACATATATATGTATTTATTTTTTGGCTGTGAAAATGAGTTAAAGTTTGTTCGGTTTGTTTAACTAAAGAAATTCTACTAAACCTTTATACCTTTCCACCTCCACCTCGTACAGCTTTAATCATAACAGGATAACCAATCCTGGCAGCTTCAGCTTGAAGCTTCTGGTCTGACTGGTCCTCTCCGTGGTAACCCTCAATGATAGGAACGCCAGCAGCAGACATTATGTGTTTGGATGTGCTGACAAAGAAAACAGCAAAAACGAAGCTGCTCAGTTACTCTGCCTTTTTATAGGAGATTAAACATGGACGAAAATAAAAGATGTGAAAAGCCACCTCTTGATGCCCATATCACGAATGGCTGATGAGGGCGGCCCGATGAAGATGATGCCTTCCTGTTTGCACAGTTCAGCAAACTCTGTGTTCTCAGACAGGAAGCCATATCCAGGGTGAACCGCCTTTTACCACAAACACAAAAAATGAACAATTCAGTACGTACACCATGCAAAAACTTCTAATATCTGTTAAAAGAATTAAGAAGATTATTGGTGAATTAAAAAGATTATTGGTGATATTGGTTTATACAGAGGTGGCAAAATGATTAAAACATTAGTATGTTTACCAGCGAAAAATAGTTTGAAATCAGTTATTTCTCTATTTCTGTCGTGTAGAAAATATCAGTTTACATTTCCAAACATTCTTTTCACCATTATTTGTGGGGATAGTAGCTCAGTTGTTAAGATGACAAAGATCTAAGCTCATCATCATCATCATCATCATCATCATCCAGTCCAATCATCATCCAATCATCCAGAGAGAAATGAGCGAGAGTGTGAGAGAGAGAGAGGAGAGGGAGTGAGCAAGAGGTTCTACCTGTGCAGAAGATTTCTTTGCAACCTCTAAGACTTTCTCCATGCATAAATAACTCTGTTGTGCTGCTGCTGCTCCGATATGATATGCTTCATCTGCCTGAGAATAAAACATTAGTTACATTTCTACTCTGCAGCACATATTTACTTTACAAATAGTGTTGTATGGCATTTTATACACAGCCAGATATAATAAAATAAAAAGAACATGGTTTTTTTGCATTAAACTAAAGTGCTAACACATGAACACTGCACCCTTCTAAAGAGGAAGTCCTACTGTGTGATTTTCTCACCATGGCCACATGCATGGAGTATCTGTCAGCATCGCTGTACACAGCCACAGAACGAACACCCAGCTTTTTGGCTGTGCGCATCACTCTGCATGCGATCTCTCCTCGGTTAGCAATGAGGACTTTCTCTATCCTCCCTGCAGACAGATAATTATAATCAAACTTTAACATACCATCAGGATCACCTCTTTTATTTACTGTAATTGAACCTTAATATACATTAAACATCACCAGTCAATGAAACTACACAATTCATGATTCTTTGCCAGAGAACAGCAGTAAAGGTTTTTACAAATTAAGTTTAGGCCAGTAAAAACAACAAGCTTTAATTTTAAGTCAGTTAATATAAGTAAATATCTGTTTATTTGACTACTTAAGCCATTCCATATTAATTTGTTGTCCTATGCTTACAAGCCAAATGACCAGCCAAGATAGTCAACAAGTATTCGACTTATTAAAGTCTTACTAACTTGAAAACTTACAGAACTGATGCAAAATAATTTATACTTACTCATTAAAAAGTTTCTTATGATCGTTATTTCATATATTTTTTTAATCTTTGCATGCAAGTTGGAATACATGATGTATGTAGATGTAAGTGATTAGATTTTAATTTACTTTTATATTATTATTTGTGTCAGTTGGGTATTTGGGGTGTTCATAAGTGCAGTAATATTGACGGATGTGTGAGCATCCTGGAGAAAACCCTTCTCGCATCCCACTTACCCACTGACGCGTGTCGGATTGCTCCTCTGGACCATATCAGCTTTCTACAGAAAACAGAATCATAAGATCAACAAGTTCATGTTTTATAGAATGTCATATTTTGTCAACAACCAGCCTGAGTTTACATTTAACAACACTTTCATATGAATCAGGTTTAAAAAAGACAAATATTTATAGCATTCAATAAAAGTTAAAAAAAACAAAAAAAAACAACTCCAGACCAGTTTTTACCCAAACTGTGTTTCTGCTCCTCCTTTTAACCTTGTCTAGAACGTGACGTCACTAAACTCAATTTGGCCGCGGATAATCAGATAATTTAAACAGAACATCAATTGTTGTATTAATAGTTAAAAACATCACAGCATAAACGCATGTCTACATGAGATTAGTCACGTTGCACATGACTTTTCTAATGTTAATGTCATTAAGCTTGGCAGTTGCCTACTGAGCTAAGCTAAACTAAGCTAAGCTATGTGGAGATGTCGGTTACCATATACGTCTTAAATCTGGATAACATATCAAAACATAATGGCAGAATATAAAACATGCACCATATATTAACATTTAATAACATGTAGTTAGAAATAACTTACAGCAGCTGTGCTCTCAGAGCTCGGTTGACTCCTACTTGCAGGACAGCAGCAGCCATTTTTAAAACGAGTGAACGAACACCGGCTAGCTAAGCTAATTTAGCTTTGCTAACCGAACTGTTAAATATGCCAAACTAAAATATAAACTATTTTATTTTAACAAATACATGTCATTTGATTTTATTCTATTTAAAAACATCAATCTTTAGCAAATGTTCCTCAAAGTTCATAAATAAACAGAGCTAATAAGATAGGAGGATGTACAGTTTGACCCTGACGGCGACCAGTAGTTTTGTTAACCAATCACAATGAAGGATGATGAAGGCGTGTGTTAAAGTGCACCTTATGGGGTCTAACATGCGCCCCACATTTGACGAGTAATGTTTAAAAATGTCGAAATATCCAGTACTTTAAATAATTAAAATGATTTATTTAAATTAAATTATACATTTTTGTGTTGGTATTTTTATAAATCTACATTATGTCATGTGGATTCAGGGGCCTCGCTAGCAATTATGGGTCTTATAAAAGAATAGGATTCGGGCCCCCTTCCCCACCAATTCCACAACGAACTCACTTTTACATTTCACCTAGTACTGTTATTACTACTAAAACACATCTCTTGGGGCCCCTAAAGTGCATGGGCCCTTAGATTTGTACTTACTTTCCCCCTCTTAGCTGCACCCTTGTGGATGTGTTGAAGTTGTTGAAATAATAAGACAGTAAACAAATTATTGTCCAAATCCTGTATATTTTATCCCATGGAAAAATAATATACAAAAAAATAATAATTTATCCGAAAGCAACACAATAAAATCTTCATTAATTATTAATCTACATTTGCCAAACACACAGTAAAATAAGAATTAAATTACCCACATTTGGCTTTATGAATAATAAAAAAATAAATAGTCAGGTTTTGTAGTTAGATAAAAGCTACAATATTCTGGAAATGTAATTGTGGAGTATTTGGTGTCTAGTATGAAAAAGTAAAACAATAATGTTTCTTGAAGTTTTACGGTTAATTACACTCAGAGTTGCTCATAGCCAGGCCTACTGTGTTCTCGTTTGAGCACACACACCAGAACTGCAATAAGAATGATGCCTGCGACTACAGCGCCCATGGCGATGGGCAAGGTCCTTTTGAGGTAGTCAGCCCAGCACTCTGTCTCTGCAATAGAAATAATTATTATAACATTTACTTATGCAGCATATTATAACACATATTCAGGATGAGCAATGATCCCGAGCAATCATTAATAACTATCAATGCATCCTGTTTGTTATTAGACCTTTATTACATATATTTTTACATGCACATTTCCAATCATTATGCTAATAATCCTCATACAGATATGTGTAAAAAATGTCTTGAGGTTGTATCATTGTATAATCACCTAAAATTAACTTTACTAATATCTTATCATACCATAAACCTTCCTGTCCAAAACAAATATCTCAACCATGGCATCATTTTTCAGACCCCTAGACTCCAGTTATACCTTATACAAACACCAGTATAATTTCAACCAGCATAACAACATTTTTTTCTTAAGACAATCACCTATTACACTTTTAAACCTATTACAACTTTTTTTACCAATTGTGTCTTTTTTGTATAAAGAAAAATAAGTAATTACATTAGAATAGATAACACTGGAGATGTGCGATGTTTGAAATGTTTGTACCTTTTCCAAAATTGTTCATGGAAATATTAAATGCTTGAATCTGCAGAGAGATGAATTTAATTGTCAGGTTTACAGCAATGTTTAGGGATGTGACTGACAGGCACTTGAAGCTCTTGTTCTTGGTAGTCTTAAAGAGCTGTTCATGGTTCAAGATTCCAGAGTAGATTGGACCTGAGGAGAGGAGAGGAGAGGAGAGGAGAGAGGAGTGGAGAGGAGAGGAGAGGAGAGGAGAGGAGAGGAGAGGAGAGAGAAGTGGAGAGAGGAGAGAGGAGGAGAGGAGAGGAGAGGAGAGAGAGAGATAGGAGAGGAAGGAGAGGAGAGGGAGAGGAGGAGAGGAGAGGAGAGAGGAGAGGAGAGGAGAGGAGAGGAGAGAGAGGAGAGGAGAGGAGAGGAGAGGAGAGGAGAGGAGAGGAGAGAGAAGTGGAGAGAGGAGAGGAGAGAAGCAGATAGGAGAGGAGAGGAGAGGAGAGGAGAGAGAAGGAGAGAGAGGAGAGGAGAGGAGAGAGAAGTGGAGAGAGGAGAGGAGGAGAGGAGAGGAGCAGATGGACCGGAGGAGAGGAGAGGAGAGAGGAGAGGAGAGAGGAGAGGAGAGAGGAGAGGAGAGGAGAGGAGAGGAGAGGAGAGGAGAGGAGAGGAGAGGAGAGGAGAGGAGAGGAGAGGAGAGGAGAGGAGCAGATAGGAGAGGAGAGGAGAGGAGAGGAGAGGAGAGGAGAGGCAGTTGTGAAATTCAATGTGTAAAGTGTGCCTTTGTAATCCAAAAAGGTCTTAACGTTTTAATTTATGCTATTAATCATATAAATTTATTATTAAAAAAACACCAAGAAACATAAAGCACACAAGGATAAAAACAGATTATAGCAACACCATTGTTGTTTCCCTTCTGTATATGTTTAGGTTTTATATTGAATAATACAATATTCTTTAAAACTCAATTACTTCCACCCTCATAATAACTGTCTCCGTTCCTTTTTCTTCACCATTATTACAGCAGTTCTTGTTTACACAACAGTCTCTTCACATATAGACTATTGTAATGACCTTCTCATTGGTTGTGATTGTGATATGAGTGTTTGTTTGTATACTGTTTGTGCTTTGTCTTGTGTAGTAATTTGTATTTTATCGGGTGTTCTGGTTGTTTTGAAAAGTGTCATTATATAAAATGCATTATTATTATTAGTAGTAGTAGTAGTAGCAGTAGTAAGTAATAATAATAATAATAATAATAAATCTCATGTGTTTTAAATACTATGTGCTAAGATGTGAATTTTGTGTACCTTTGCATTGTTTACAGTACGGTTCAGTCTCCAGCAGTGCTCTCAGCTTGCTCACATATGACTGCTCACCGCTCTACAGACGATAAGAAATCAGAAATACACTGATTTTGAGTTTTAAATAAACTAATTTGAAACAATAAAAAATTAACTATTTTAATTAATAAAAAAAAAATTAACCTCATTTAAAATGTATTTCTAAAAATTCCAGTGGCACAATTTAGGCTATGATGTTAAAAGTGGTGTGCTGTGATGCAGTTTGGTAACATTTAGAAGTATTTTATTCCTATGATATACCACAGAAGTTTAAAATTTAATTTTATAAATTTTATCTAGCTTTAACAAGCTGCTACCTTGAAGAAATGATTGAAATCTTTTCTGTGGTACAAAACATTAAAGCCTCAAAAAGGTGATTTATCATCTGCTTCTAAAAATGTTAAATAAACAACTTCATTCTTTCATCTTCTATACCCGCGTCTTCCCTAATTCACGGTCACAGGGATCTGTTGGGGTCTATCCCAGCCGTCTCTAATAGGGGGAAAAACAGGAGGGGGACACCCCGAACATCAGTCCAGCACTATGGGCAATTTAAAATCACCAATCAACCTAACATACATGTTTTTGGACTGTGGGAGGAAACCAGAGAACCCGGAGTAAACCCACACAAACACGGAGAGAACATGCAAACTCCACTTCGATTTCTCGGTCCTTCTTGTTGTAAGGCAACAGTGCTAACCACTAAGCCACAGTGCTGCCAGTAAATAAATAACTTAAATTACTAAAACAACAATTTACTCTAGTTATTAATTGGAAACATCCAATTATCTTCTTTTAATTTTAGATTTTCAGCTATAGAAATGTGGGTCAAATTCAAAAGTGGGCTATGTTGTTAAGGAAAGGAGTGAGGAATAAAACCTTACATAGCCTTTATGGAGCCTTAATATTACCTATAAAAAGCGTATGATTTGTCATTTTCTACTATGAGAAAAAGGTTATCATCAAATTGCTCTGCTTTGCATGGAATAAAATGACAGAAAAACCTAATTATAATCTTTTTTTACTGAAACCTCCCCTTGGAAAATTTAGTTTAGCACTTAAATTCAGTTACAGCATATACCTCGAGGAAAGTAAACTCCAGATATCCTCCATCAAACTCCAGAGAGAGGACAGCTTTCTGGTCAGTGCAGTAGCCTGTAATCCTGGTGGATTTGGGGTCCATGTTGAAATACATCATTTCCTGTAAAAAGGAATGCATAAAATATAATGCAAGTTTGTATTTTTATCATTTATGATCGGACAAGTTAAAAGTAATTATGCATTAGTATGTACTGTAATTACACGCACACACACACACACACACACACACTCACACACGGTTACAGTGGGCTTTAAACACACATAGAGCCATCACCTACTTTTTTCCTTTTTCATTGTCTCTTATGGGAAACTTTCACTGCCACATGGTTTCCTGGTTAAATTTTCTGCAGTTTAAAATACTGGGTGGGGTTTTTTTTAGATTTTTTTTCTAGATTTTAGAAAGTCTAGATGTCTTAATTTTATTTCAGATAGTTCCTCAAAAAAAAAGAAAAAGAAATAGAACAATACAATAAACCTTATTTTATATAGTGCCTTTATTACATTAATAAAAGCACTTTCCAAGAAACAAAATGCAAAGTTGTTGGTGATTATGGTCAGTTTTTCCACTGAAAGATTGTTTAAGTCCAATTGCTGAGAATCTATTTTAGAGCAGGGGGACCGCGGAACATTTCATCGAGATCAAATAAGATTTCAGAAAATCCAGTGCACATCTCTGCCTATTACAATGCCCAAACCTCTTTCGCTCTAATGAATGTTTAATTTTCACTCTTTAGAGGTTAAATATTCTATCCTGATAATTATATTCTAACCTGCTAACATATTTAGTCTTATTAAAATGTAAAATAGTAGCTATATATAAAAACATATAAAAACCTGCTGTTTTCTCTACAAAAATGTCTTATTAATGCCAAGCCAGCGACAAGAAATAATTTTGCTACGTTTTTGGGGACTGTGCTATAAGCTGTAGTACATATATGTCAGCATGTACGTGTGAAATGTTTTTCACAGCTTTTAGAGTGTGACTTTACTGTGACCAACTGTGTCTTTCACTAATTTGTGCAAAACATAAACAGAAAAAGGTGCTAAGACTTTGTCAGCACTATTACCTTATTCTCTTTTACCATGAACTCCACGCCAAACCTGGCCATCGCACACACTTGACCATCTTTTTTCACTGCGTATGTTTCAATCAGTGGCATGCTCTCATGGGGTTGAAGACTTGGTTTCTTGGACATGTTACGCAGAACCTCAACACTCTTTACTTGATTCAGAGGGGACTCAGCGAGCAGGGAGTTGTTATCTTCAGATGACATGCTACTTCCTGTGTGGAGAACCACAAACTAAGCACACAGATCATGCTGGCTTTCGTTTCTCACTTCAGTTAGCAGTTAGTGGGTTTTTTTTATACATTTTTGCTTTTATTTTATTGACACTTGTTGTTTGACGTTTAAATAACTCACAGAGAACAGCCGGTATCTCAGAAGGTGTTTTTAAGATACTGTTGTTTTTTTGAAATCTTTTTTATTGTCTAGCTAAGCAGTTGAAGGATAAAAGCCTTGTTTAATGGTCCAACAGTGGTAGTTTGGTGGTGCTGGGAATTGAACACAAGATCCTAACCTAACTAACTAATAGGGTAATAAAGGTGTGGAGTCAACACTAAATTTTATTCATGTTTCTCCAGATGTGATGATAATAGAAACATTCTAAAAACTGTTAATCGTATAAATAATTAATCATATAACCAAATAGATAACATAGCATCAATAACATTAGTACTTGTTATTGATGCTATGTTATCGCTTTGGTTATATGATTAATTGTTTTTATTTAAAGTGTTGATTCTACACCTTTATGACCCCTTCAAAACTTACATCATGTGGAAAGATGAAAACTGAGACTTACCAAACAGCAGAGCAGCGAGGATGAAAAGGTGCATGGCCATGCGATGTGCATCAGTCATCTTGAGAAAAGATCTGTGCTGTTTCAGTAAGATGTGTGTGTATTCTGTTTACATCCTTCATAGGGAGGGAGGGTCGTCCATGTCAAGAGCAGTAGGACATCCTATACAGCTTAGTCTGAAGTGTTTCTGAGCATAAAATTGTGTAATTTGATTTGCTATTATTGTGTAAACATAGTCTTTTTTAACCAGCCACTCATCATGATGAAGAATTAATCTACTGAACTAAAACCCTAATCTTTATTTATTCCTGGGTGATCATATATCACCCTGTTAATTTCCAATTAATGTACAATTATTTAGATAGTTAGATCCAGATAGGCCCAGAAAAATGTTTTCAAATTTTTAAATGCCAACAGGGGGTCTGTCTGCTGTAAAAGCACTCTGGACCCCAAAAGAGATATTGATTTCAGGAAGACGTGTGGGCAGGACGAAGGATTGACAAGTGAGTGACAAATGAGTTTGGATGATCACATGTGTGGGTTATTTAGGTAAAGACTCTTTAGCTACATAGCAGCCAGGAAAAGGCATGCACAAGACAGCGGAATAACCTTATGTTTTGTGATTGACCTTATGTGTTGTGTTTGACTCAAGAGGGTGCTATTACAGTCAGCACGGCCCTGATAGATAGTACACCCTGATTACACCGAGCGTCTAACACTGCTATTACATCACCACATTGTCATATAATCTAGCTGCGTTTCATTTAGATTAAAATTATTCTTTTATTTTTTATCATTAGCATGTATCTAGTGTTGGAGTTCATTTTTAAAGTGTAAAATCCCGTACCACACATCAGACAGTGCACGTGGCCAAGCCTGACTACTAATGTATCCTGACGGACAGACAAACAAACAGACAAATAATAAGAAGCCAAATGGATAGTGGACACACAGACCAAAAGACGGACATGGAGACAGTAAATTTAGCAGTCAAATAAAATGAAGTTATGATTCCCTTTAACTCATTTTAGGGAAAAAATTATTTTCTAAAATGTAAAATAATTTTATTCTACTTAGCTGATTTTTAGCAGAGAAACTGCTATTTTTTTTTTTCAACTGTGGCTGGGAACATATTCACTTTTTGATTATCAGACATTTGATCACTGCTACGCCGTCTCGAATAGACACTCTTATCAGGAAGCCTGATCAACATCTGTTCAATATCTACACAGAATAGAAGTTTTTATAAAAGATCTTTTGAGAAGCAAAACAGCATTAGCGCTTAGGGTAAATCTGTGGTCAAAGGTAGAGAAGGGCAAAGTGTATTGTCCTTAATTACACACTGCTGAAGTTTGCCTATGCGATGGTGCAACTTTCTGTTAAACATTATTTACTTTTCCAAAGTCTTTAGAAAGAAAGAGCTAAACTTCTGCTCAGTTGATGTGAGGTGTGTTTAAGTTATTTTTGACACACAAAAATTCCCACTGTAGCAGAATGAGCTGTTGGAACAAAATTCAATTCAAAAAAAAACTTTATTTGATTAGCTAAAAAAACAGAAGGAGAAAAATGGGGGGGGGATGACAGAAAAATATAAAAATATTATGCATTAAGTCTTCCATTTTATATAATTGGTTATAGATTTTCTTGTAACCCCAAATACAGTGAATCAGCTAAATCATTTTTTTATTCTTTTAATAAATCAATCAAACCAGTTTACCATACAAATTGATCTGTATCAATTTTATGTGACATTACCTAATAAGCCGAAGAATAAACTTATATATAGAAACAGAAACTCAGCATCGTAGACCCTGATTAAAGAAACCAACAATCCACAATTTATCCTCACCCTACAAGCTGAAAAAATGTGTTCTGGTACACAAGTTCACCTGAATCAAGTTTAATGTAGAGGCTAGTTAATGTTACTGGTTTAAGATTTTTAGTACAGTATAGCAAAATCCAAATAAATGAAACTGAACTTAACAGCTCATTCATGAGCCAGAAGTCCTTGCTGTAGGGTGTGTTTGAGGCAATGAGCCAATAAAAAGACCCATTGTGATGTTTGTAAATGACATCTTTAAGCTGTATCGTGTCTGATCAGTACAGCAATATAGTTTGTGTCAGTCATTGATTCTTTCTAGAATCTTTAGGTTACTGTTAAAGGTAGTTTTTAAAGTTGAGCTTTGTTAAAACAATACTAATGTGTATTGTGTTTAGGATTTGCAGACTGGTAACAAAGTGTAGTCTGTAAAGATCATGAGGCGAGACATATGTACATTTACAGCATTTGGCAGACGCTCTTATACAGAGCAACTTACATTTATCTCTTTTATACAACTATGCATTTGGGGGTTAAGGACCTTGCTCAGGGGCCTACAGTGGTGGCTTGGTGGTGCTGGCAATCAAACCCTGGTCTTTCTGGTATCAGTCCAACACCTTAACCAGTAAAGCAGACACACAATGTGAATGAGTTGCTTTTTTATTTTACATCTGTGTTGTGTAGAAAAAACAGGGCAAGATACATAAAACTAGGACCAGATTATGTTATGTAGATCAGAATACACATTACCCACAATAAGAAAGTAAAAATGCAGGAAATACATGTTTGTCCCTATGTTGAACGTTTAAGGGTTTCAGGTAAACCCTTTAGTCATAAATGGTGACCTTTTTAGTCTCGCTGTGTAATGGGAATAGAAATAAATCATTATAGGATAATAGAAATAATAAATTATAGGAAAATAATCAACAAATGTAAGGTGTGGTTATGGAGGATTTACAGTCACTACCCAAAAATCTAATATATTCAATCATACTCTGTTCTATTCCCCTTATACCACAACAAAATACAAATAAAAGAGCTAAATACTTTTCAAAATGACCTCCTGTTTTTGCTAGATCAAACAAGAGTTCCTGTGATCAGACCTTTTGTTAAACAAAGTTATGTAAGAACTTTTGGGTTTTTAAAAACATTGTGGTATAAATCAGTAACAGTACAGTTTGTTGTTGTTTGTTATTTTACAGAGCACAACATTGATTTTAATACAATACACCAAGATTGTGGGTAAGGCTAATTTCAGGCCCAGAAAAGTTTTACAAAGTTATAAATGCTAACAGAGGTCAAAGTCATGATAATATATACTAAAATTGCAGTTTACCTAATGTGTCTTTGAAATGGTAGGATTATTAAAGGTCTATCAAAGGCCACAAACTGCACTTTACTTTAAATACTAGCTAAGTTGCACATCTGGTGTCTGTCTGTAAAAGCACTCTGGACCCCAAAAGAGATATTGATTTAGGAGAGGTATGTGGGCAGGAGGAAGGGCTGACAAGTGAGTAAACATTTGCATAACATTCCCAGCAAATGAGTGTGTATCATCAGATGTGTGGGTTATTTAGGTAAAGGAGACTCTTTAGCTACATAGCAGCCAGGAAAAGGCATGCACAAGACCTCGGAATAATGCAAGGATATAGCATTTGGGTGGTTTTGACCTTATCGTGGCTTTTCTGCTCCAAATGTCATGCAGACCAGGAGACTAGTCTTCAGTGTGACAGTTTAGATGTCCAGGATGCTGTGGCTTTGATTATTTCAGCACATAATAAAGAATTAACTGAAGGAAATCAACTGGCTCTCTATCAGATCATTAAGGCTGCTAAGGTAGGGCTTTATAAAGAACTATATGAAGTGTTACCTGCATAAACCTGAGTCAAAGCTATTTTTTTCTCTTCCAGACTCAGAACGAATCTGTGGAGTTTCTTTCGGTAATATTTACAGCAAGGGAATCCAACTGTGCAGCGGGAGAAGACAAAACCTGGCAGGAATGTGACTACATTGAAGATCACTCAAAGGTACAAACAGTGTTGTTTTAATTGAAATAGAATATGACTAGCTGTGGTATGATTACTTCGATTGCTTTTAATGTTATTCTTTAATTTCTAGTTGCTCAGACATTGTCAGGGAACACTTCTGCTCAAAGATACTAACGAGATCTTAAAACATCACTGTTCAGGTGGGTCAATAAAGTTACTCTTATCTCTTTAGGGTTTTTTTTTCTACTGATACCACTAGAGGGCACTAGTAATTAAAATAACCAGCAGTAAGGAGGTACCATTTAGTGCATTCTCAGTTTAATGTTTTGCTTGGTATGGTTTGTAGTACTGCTGGGATTTTGTGTCCTTTTATGTAAACTTTCCCTGTTATACAACTGAGCAATTGGGGCCCAGCAGTGGTGGCTTAACGATGGCTTAATGGTGCTGGAACCTAAACCTTTGTCATTAAGTTGGTAGTCCACCACTTTAACCACTGTGCTACATCCCCTCTTATAAATAAGTATTTGTTTATTAATTAAATGATATATTCTTGCAAAAGAGAGTTGCTATTATAAACAAATCTGAACTTAAAGTAACACAAAACTCTCATTTATAAACAATGACTCAGCTATGGACAGTTATTTTCCTCTCTAAATTTTAATGAAGTGTCCTTACACAAAACATCCCATATTTAATATATATACATATACATTTTAAAATTGGTTTATGCAGCAATGTCAGTTATACAAAACTCTCGAAGCTATGAACTATTAAAACAAAGACATTAAAAAAGTCAAAAATGGGATGGTGTGATTATGAAGTTAGTTACCACTCCAATGCACTCCAATGTGATTTGCTACAAAACTGTTATTATAATAATTTAATCATCTTCTGATCAATCAGAATTACAAGTTGCAATGTGCTATGAAGATTGACCCAGAAGGTGTTTTTTTGCTCCCCTCAGCGGAGCCCAGTATCATTGCAGAGCCACGTCCCCCATGTCTGGGCTGCCCTGAGAAAATCGATGTGGAGAGTGATGACATTCAGGAGCCTTTGACTTACTCTGTCGCCAAAGCCAACTCACTTAACGAACACACGCATCATTTCCTCCTCAACTCTGTCGCCTCGGCCACTAGACAGGCGAGTCTACAAATAAAAATAAATGACCTAATTTAAAAAGACAGTTTAGTTTAAGTGAGGATATTAAAGTTGTGTCAATAATTAGAAATTTGGTGGAAGTCAGTAGATATTTGCAACACAAATGCAATGTTTGTGTGTGTGTGTGTTTCCCTGCATAGGTGATAGCAGGATTCAGGTATGGGCTCCAGTTTGATTTGCAGAAAAGTAACTGCACTAAAGAAAACTTTAAGGACATCACTGAGGAGTGTCACCCAGACCCTATAGAACCGGTAAGACTCGATTAAAAATGATTAAAAAATGATTTAAAAAAATGTCCCTGTTAATCACATTTGATCAATTTTTTGAATGAATTATCAACTTTACTGCCAAAGAGTCATGTACAAAATAAACCTCTCCTATTCTAATGCATGTGAATGGACAACCATGTCCACTAATTATTTGTCAAAGTTGTGTTATCTAAGTTTTATAACTGTATTTAAGATTCAGCTGATTAGATTCTGTAATGATTTTAAGTAAACGTTTTATGTTTTTAATGTTACTAATATATACTTTACTTATAACTCAACATTAAGTCATTCATCAACTGCAATTCGATTGTGGATGTGGCTCCGTGGCGACATGAGCTCCCTGATACTAGTGTGAAGTGTGAACCCGGACCTTTATTAAAAGTAAGATAATCTTTTATGGCCTAAATTTCTAAGTGTTTATGTTTTTATCCCCCACATACTGCTTAAACTTTGTTATTCAGTGCCGATGTACATTCCTCAAAGCTATCTAAACTTCTCTAAAGAAGATAGGTAGTGACCTTCCAATAGCATATACAAGTAAATATTTATAACTCAAATTAAAAAGTTTATAATATTTACCTAACTCTAGGTATAAACTACCTTTCAAGAGGTATTAATTTTTGAATATGTGGTTACTGCAGTTTAATCTTTGTTGTTGGTGCTTTCAGAACTTTGGAATACGCAGACGACCTCCTGGCTGGAGTCCACTAAGAAACATTAATGACTTTGCAGTGAAACAGGAGTCATCTGAAGAATCTCAGGAGAGCAAAGCACTTAATGTCACACCTTCAGAGAGCCAAAACCCATCTACAGAGCCTAAGCCCTCTCAGTCTCCAGCTGTGCTAACACATGGTAATGCCACTTCCTTCAACTGTCCGAGCAAACCTTGGAAAGATTTTAATGTCAAAGCTGATGCGATTCCCCGAAATCCTCCTCCTCCTCCTCCTCAACCTGACAACAATGAGCCTAATCCAGGTGGCTTTCTTGATAGCGATCTATTAGATGTTCTTGGCAAATAACCAACAGCCACAAGAGCTAAAGGCAAATCCCTTGTCTATTAGATTTTGAATAAAGTATTATTGACATTTCCAACAAAGAAAACACACACGTCTCATGCATTTGATCTGTAATAGCAATTGTTTTATCATTTTAACAAGAACCTTTGGGACTGTTGAAATGATTCAGGGTGTTAATTTTTATGTTGTGCTGCCTAATTTCTGAAGTTTATTCTGAATATACTGTAATAACTCAAAATAAGTCAACTCTTTCCATGTCAAATAAACTGCTTTTTTTTCTTAAGAAGACAGAGTCTGGTATATTACACAGTGTGTGTTTTAATTAAAACCTAATCTTATTGCATTGATGAATGCAACGCAGTGACATGCCATATGCATCCTTGTATTAAGGTTCTGCTGTGGATTTTGCTTTATAAAATATGTATATATATTTATTTAAAACAAAGCTACAATAATCACCTAAAAGATACAATACATCATTAGGTCATCCCAGTAATTTGTACTTTAGTGTTCCATATGTGTCAATATATTATATTATGGAAACTTCAGTCACTTTTATTTTCATTTTCACAAGTTTTTGTGCTCTTTTTGAGAATTCTATTATAAAATATGTTTAAGTTGAGGTATTTTCTGCTATTCAAAAGAGAGAATCTTTAAAAGGAAAAATGTAAAAGTCAGCTGTGTTACCTTATAGTCCCCATAAACAACAAGATTTTTCACTGCGGATGTCTTGTTGACAGACGACATCGTTTTTGTAACATCAATCTTTCGTCGGGAATCGACACATCAGTGCAAACGTTCTCAGACTCACACCAAGTGACTTCGCCCTCTACCGACCGGTCCTCTATGCCTCCAAATATTTTACTGATTCCATGTGCCATACAGCTGTGCGAACGAAACACTGACCATTTATTTTATATTAACACGTCAGTGACGTTAAAAATCTTACAATAAATTATATGTATTCGTTGCTAAGAAATAATCATTTGTTTGATTATAAATGATGAAAGACAGAGAGAGTCCAAAAATAGTCACACATTAATATCGTAGGACCGCCTTTGGCTTTGATTACAGCGCAGTCGCCGTGGCATCATTTCGATATGCTGAATTAATAAACTTAATGCCTTTTACTAAACCGCGGATATCTGTTCACTAGGTGGCGCCTTATGTATGTATGTGTATGTATGTGTGTGTGTGTGTGTGTGTGTGTGTGTGTGTGTGTGTGTGTGTGTGTGCACACATATATATATATATATATATATATATATATATATATATATATATATATATACATAGATAGATAGAGAGAGAGAGAGAGAGAGAGAGAGAGAGAGAGAGAGAGAGAGAGAGAGAGAGAGAGAGAGAGAGAGAGAGAGAGAGAGAGAGAGTATCAACAGCCATATTGTTTCTATGACGCATATAATAAAAAGGTTATATGAGGAATAAAAATTAGAAATGACTGAAAATGAACAAAGTAAGGAATTTAACCCTACCCCTGCCGGGACTAAACATTTGACGTTATGGTGTATTTTATCATGTTTGACAGTTCTAAGGATGAGACTAATTCACCTGTTAGACTTATCGAATATGTATTAGCTATTTTATTAGTTTAATTAAATGCTCCTATAGACAGCACAGAGATGGAAAGTAACAAGGTTAGTTACTGTACTTAAGTAGATTTTTCTGGTATCAGTACTTTACTTCACTATTTCTAACAACTTTTTACTTTTACTCATTACATTTTTACACAAAAATCTGTACTTTCTACTTAATACATTTTTAATTTTAACTGTCAACCAATCAATCTTCTTTTGTTATTGCGCTGCTTTTTCACCCACCGTAAACATGAGCTAGTTCATGAAGCTAACAATGAGCAAGACAGTCCGAAAGAAGACAACAAGAATCTAATGAAATGGCTTATTTTACCATCATTTCACCATCAGAAGACCATCATCTATATCACCTTTGGGTGCATAATGTTTATTTATTACGGAACTGTAAAGTAGTTCTGGTAGTTAATTTACTTTTCTATACCTTTCTGGTAGGTACTTTTTACTTAAGTACATGTCCGAGCTCATACTTCTTTACTTTAACTTGGGTAAAAAAAAAAAGGGTAGTCAGTATTTTAACTTTTACCAGAGTCATTTTAAACATGAGTATCTGTACCTCTAGTTGAGTAAAGGATGTGTGTACTTTTGTACGTTTGGGGATGTAGCTCAGTGGCAGAGCGCTTGCTTCACATGTATGAGGTCCTGTTATGGGTTCAAGCCCCAGCATCTCCATTGTAGAAATTTTGACAAGTGGTGGATCTGTGGTTAAGGTGTTGGACTGATACCTGGAAGACCGGGGTTCGATTCCCAGCACCATTAAGCCAACACCACTGGCCCCTGAGCAAGGCCCTCAACCCCCAATTGCTTAGTTGTAAAAAATATATGTATATAATAAATGTATAAATAATAAAAGTCGCCTTGGATAAGGGGTTCTGCCAAATTCTATAAATGTAAATGTACTTTTGCCAGCTCTGGTACAGCACCATTTTGACCTTTCATAACTTTCTTATCTCCGCTCTTCTTTGGCTAAACGCGCTTTATCGGTTGAGAGACAGTTAAATACTGGGAGCGCGACGTCATGACGTCACGACGCAGCGTCCTCTCACGCGCCCTCTTTTTTTAAGCTTTAAGCGTGTTGTATATTTGAGAGAGCGGAGAGGTGCACATCAGCACCTGTAGCTTAAGTTTATATATAGTTTGTACTATAGTCTATAGTTTAAGTGGATTTACAGCGATATATATATATACACTCTTTTAAACTGACGGGTTTTTTTTATTAAAAAAGAAAGATAAAACCACAATGTGGACTGGTTCGGAATCAGACTCCGGATTCCTACACATCTTTGGATTACTTAGAATTTTAACTACTTTTATTTAATCTTTGAATAATAACCTTCCCTAGATTTGTGTTACAAACGGAGATGTGGGTGAGTTGTAAAGCGGCTGGTCGGTGATATAACGGGAAAACAGCACATCCGCCATTTATTTGGGGGAATGAAACGGCATGTTCAGTGTTTGACTCTTGATTTTCAGTTATTTTTACTGCTGCCGATCTTTGTCATTCTTTTATAATTCAATTGTTTAATATTAATTTCATGTCAGCTCAGATGCTATAAAGCATCCAATAGTCTTTTATAAAAAACTGTTGTAATCTGGGTGTCTGTGTCACTGAAATCTCTGACCTCTTTTTTTTTTTGCAATCCGATTATGTAAATTACTAAAAAAAAAGATTGTAAATTTATAATCTATAAATAAATAAAAAAGGGAAAACGTCTTAAAAGCAAGCGCTTACGAATTTAGGTGACCTACTTTTAGGTTAAATATCTATAAAAAACTACTTTTGTTTTAGTGAGAAAGCTTTACATTTACACCAAGCGCCACTTTTTACCTTCTGAAAGGCTCCACAGTGATCCAGGTGTGTTAGAAAACATGGCAGGTGTGTTAGCAGAGGAGCCCATGCCAGGATACCTACAGCTCTTCTCCACAGCACCTAGTGTTATACTGGATGCCTATAGAGACTGTAAAGACTGTGGCATTGAACTGTCCATACAGACACTGCTGGACCATGCACACCTCACACCTACTGAGATCATGCTCTTCCTCCTCTGCGTGGTGATGTGGACCAGTCTGAGATGGGCACTGACTTCTTACCTGTTTGAGGTACGTAACTGTGTGGTCAGGTTTACTCGGTATGTCTGATGTCCAGTAGATTAAAAATGTTAAGCTTTTTAGGTGATTGTTTAATTACATTCACTTTTGCATTTACAACATTTGACAGACTTACATTTATCTCATTTATACGACTGAGCAGTTGGGGGTTGAGGGCCTTGCTTAGGGGCCCAGCTGTAGTAATTTGGTGGTACAGGGAACTGAACCTGCAGTCTTCCAATTTAACACCTTAACCACTAATCTACCACATCCCCCATCCATGATTAGTATGTCACTTTGAGGGTTTTTTTTCTGCCAATACAGTATATCTTTTTATATTTTAATTTAATACTATACAGGAATATAGAACTAAAAACATCTTGTAACCTGTCTATAGAAGTATAGGCTTCCATTCGAATGATTTAAAAGCTTTCTGGGGAAATATTGCTATTGTAATAGCCTAATAAATGTTCTGATATCTTAAACAGTAATTGGCCTTGCTAATGAAAACATCGAAATTCCTGGGAAGGATATCAAACATGGTGGTGACGGTCATGTTCATATTTACTATTGGCTTTTTGATTGCTTCTCTGTCTAACCCTGAGTGTATGGTCTCCTTAAGGAAACCTCTGTAGGACCTAGGATATTATTTCGAGTAAGTTTTTTTAGCTTTGTGTTTTCTCTTGTCATTCTCATAGAACACAATATGATGTAATGTTAAAAAATAATCCTATTAAGCAATATGGACTGGTAAAGCTTGGGAAACATTTTCTGTTATCTTTAGGATTATATTCTAATGTTATGTGACCAAAGGTTAGGACATTATCAGGACATGCATTATGATATGCATGTAT
Organism: Bagarius yarrelli; assembly: GCA_005784505.1. NCBI lineage: Eukaryota > Metazoa > Chordata > Actinopteri > Siluriformes > Sisoridae > Bagarius > Bagarius yarrelli. The sequence goes on along the minus strand of VCAZ01000015.1, from coordinate 4,487,704 downwards.
GCACATGAAGCAGACCTTCTGAGCATAGAACACTGCTTAGTAGATTTGCAGAACAAAGGGTATCATGGGAGGATGTGGCGGTATTTTTACTCATCTCTTTCAACCGTGACACACATCTGCATTTAGTTTGTGCTGAGGCTTTGCTAGCTTTTTGTTTTCTTTTGAATAATACATCTGTACGCAAGTGTTCACTTTCTCACTAAATATTTTAAACAGTTCAGTAATGCTGGCTGGATGTCGAGCATGGTATCTTTATTAAACAGCATCCAAGCTGGAGAGAGTGAGCAGTGATACATGAGATTGTGTGTGTGTGTGTGTGTGTGTGTGTGTGTACGCGCTCACTTATTCAAAGCTTTTAAGTTTAATGAGTTATCTGAGTACTTTGACCAGCAGCTCAGCAGCTAAAGTGACATTTATCACTGATCATAAAGATCAGCAATTATTGCATTGTTGTTTGGTAGAACCATGATTTTTAAAGTGATATGCACCATGAATTATTTACATATACAGCCATATACTGTAGGGCTGTACAATATATCGTTTCATCGCAATGTGTGCATCTGTAACAATCATATTGCAGGATGTGTAGTTTAATAATGAAGTGAAAGTTTAGTATTTGTACATTGTTTTAAGGTTCGTTGCAAGTTTAAAGCATTCAGGCGCTAGAAATAACTTTTTTACTTCTAACAAAGATTAATTGTACTTAATTTATACAGTGAAGACTATTCAATGTGATTTTTACGTTTTATTATTTAATTTCTGTATCTGAATCCCAAACAGAAAACAACTCTTTAATTATCCACATTTTTGTTTTATTGTGTTTATCTGTGCTAAGAAATTTTAATTTAAGCGAAAGCTGTCTCTTTAAATCACCACAATTATTCTAGAATAATACATTTTTTTAATCTTGCAAAATGTAGCAATGTCAGTTTTTTTTCCAATATCATGCACTCTTATATACTGTATAGTGGTATGATTAAATAAATCCGCATGTGTAGTGTATAAATGCCATAAAGTTTCTTTAGTACAGGAAATAGGCTCAGTTATTTTGTCAGTGTCGATTGCAATTGGGAGCTACTACAAGAAGAACTGACGTGTTAATTTGGATTATTTAACAAACGTATAAAACCGCATTTGAAACAAAAAATAAACAGAAAAAACACGAACCAAAAACGCAGAAATAAATTAAACAAAAATAACCTGCAAGCAATCAAATTTATCTGATGTTATGCACAGAAGAGCTTTGAATGTCCAGCAGCTTCAAAGAAAAAAAAACACAGAATTTAAATAAGAAATACAAATGAGAGAGAAGGAAGGGGAGTTAGGGAAAAAAGTTTATTTTGCAAATTGCTGCTTCTACCAATCGTTAATTGTGGGCAGATCTGGGATTCTGCGGTTTTTCAAAGTACCACAGTGTTTGGCATCTCCCTAAGTTTCACTGAGTTTATAGAAGTTTATCTTGTGTTCTGAAAGCAGACACTAGTTTTGATGACTCGTATTTTAAAGGTTTGTATATTTTGGCATGACAAATCCTCCCAAGGTCAGTGGCCTTTAGACCATTGCTGTTTTTATCATGGGTATGTGTCAAGAGTCTTAGAATACAAAGGGCAAGTAGGAGACTATAGGAAGTGCAAATGTAGCAATCTGGTGGCTGTAATACCTTCATAGCACAGACAGACACAAGTGGTTTCCTTAAGAGTGGTTTATTCGGAGAGTTTTAGGTTCAACCGCAAAAACAGTTAGGAAAAGCATAAGCATCACAGATGTTGTGTTCAGTCTAAGGCTTAAAATAAAAGTACCAATGTATAAAATAAAGGAAAAGAATAATAAGAACCATTCCCGAAAATAAAAATCATTAAGCAATATAGGAAGCAGTTGATATTGAGTAATAATTGATATTACTCACACATACAAATAGGATTTATAAAGCATTCAAATAAAAATATTGACATTCCCAATACTGATTGATTGATTGATTAGTTTTCTTCAATAGCAGCTCTTTGATTTTACTAACATTAGAAGCTGCATATGTTGTTCATAATCACAAAATAAATGGTTACAAAGTGTATGTAATTTATTAATAAAAAATTGCAAATGTTTGTGGTTTAACACAATTTAAATAAAGGACATACTACTAGAAAATTATCAATAAGTATTATATTAATCAATTCACTTCTCAACAACAATATTATATATAACATATTAAATATTTCCCCATAATTCACACTATTTATAGTGCCTAGATATTGAGCAGATAGTCAGACATCTGTGCTTGGTTTGACCTGTAATATTTGACCTATAGTTAAAATCTACATAACTCAAGTCAAGGACTCTTATTGGTGAAATTAAATGACGTTTTACAGGGACCCTGATGTCATACTAAGCGCAGCGCTACATAAAGCAGCATATGAGTGTGTGCAGCCAGTGCGAGACAGATAATACCCACTGTAGAACAATGGCACAGTGCAGTGCTGGCCAGTACACTGTTCTGTAGCTGAGTAAATAGCATGAATAACATTCAAAATGTTTTGTATTACAATGTTATGTGGAAAATCTGCAGTGTATTTCTGCATGGCGTATTTTTATGTGTTTTTTCTGTCTAAAAGAAATTTGCATTGAATTTGCTAGGGACTGTGTTTGCGAGTTGATCCGCAGACCACACAGACCAAATGTTTACTTTCCTATTTTAGTCTATTAAAAAGCGCATCCAACACAGAGAAACAAAACACAATCCGACCTCTAGTTACCCACAAGCTTTAGTGTAAAAGTCCACCAAAGTACCGGTGGCTGTGTGTTTAAGTTGTTCATTGATTATATTTATTTATGTTACAATGTTTAAAAGTTAAAAGTTTGTAAACGATTTAAAGGTAAAATATTACAAATCCTTTTACGTTCATGGCAGTAATGAAAGTAATATATTGTATTTCAGGTAAAATGTGTATGTTTCTCTATTGGTTGTCAGTAGTTCCTTGTGTTTTGGCCTTACCTGTGGTTCCTTCACAAAAATGCAAAATTCTTACTGCCTATAAACCGGCAGCTGTCCGTTTGCATATCTTTTTCATAGTGGGCACAAGTTTGAACATTTCAATTGTGTGGTGTGTGGACAGCACACATGATCTAATTCTCTATGTTGTGTCATGGCCTGCTTTTAAATTCTGAAAATATATTTGACATATTGAAAGACCAGATCCAGTATTTTGCAAATTGTCTTAAAGTACCCTCTCTATTGTTAGGACCTAGAAATTCTAGCTTTAAAAACGTTTAGTCTCCAGCAGTGTTGTACCAGATGACTTGCTAAGGTGTTAGACCGCTGTTTGGAAGATCAGGGTTTGATTCCCAGCAAGATGCCACTGCTGGACCTCTGAGCAAGTCCCTTAACCCCAATTGCTTAGATGTATAAAAGGGATAAATGTAAGTCACTTTGAATAAGGGCGTCTGCCAAATCCCGTAAATGCAAAAGAGTTGGTGCTTCATACAGAATTTGGCGGGGTTTTCTTACGCATGTTAGTTGGGTACTTTCTAACATGTGTTTTTGTTTCTAATTTCATGTTTCATAAAAATTGGTGCTCTCGGTTCGTGCAAGTTTGAATGCTGACAATGTTTCATTATTACTAGCTGTAAGGATTATTGTCAGCCAGTCAACGTCAGTAGAATTAAAAAAAACTCATCATGTCTTTAATTTTTTTACAGACCAAGTGTTCATCAGTATGGAATCTATGCCATATTTGACCTACTGAATTGATCAATAAAATGATTGTCATGTCATGCTTTGCATCTGGAAATGTAATCTATATCTTTAACCATTTTACAACACATAATGTGGTAAAAAAATTGTGTACTACAGTGATGGAGAGAAACATAATTAAAATCATTCTAGATTAATATTCCTGCAAAAGAGTAGGGTAGTAAGTAACGAAACAAATAAATGAAAAGGAAGGGACGCATCTCTCATTTGCAGTTGGTTAGCTTTAATTCATGTTACCTGAGGTAAACCTAGAGCCATTGTGCTGTTTACTAAACCATCAGCTCACGTTGCTCTGTCTGTGTATTATTAATGACAAACAATGAAACAAAGAAGGCTCTGCCAGATTGCTTCCACTTGCTAACAGATGTAATGATTGAGCCAAATGCAAGCTGCTTATACTTATACGGCAGATGTGTTTGAGTTTCTCTTTTGTGATAGACAAATGATGGTATTAGATTGATGTTTTGTTGCTGTTTTTTTAGACAGGGTTAGTGTTTAGCATTTGATTAGCATTGTTGTTTGCCGGAGATGTTGGTGGTAGTTGGAGAGTATTGTTACGGATGGAAAGTCCGGCTGTTGAAGAAGCCAAACATTGTTGATGTTTGGTGATGAATATGCTGGTGTAGGATGGAAAAATTAACTCGGTAATGCTTCACAATGTTTCACAAAAAAGTGTTGGTATGGTTTTAAGAGCCTTAACATCTAAAGAGTAGGTCTGGACAGTAGAACGGTATATGTCGTGTAAATGGGCGACATGTAAATATGTGGGTGTGGCCAATTAGAGTGCGGTGTGCTTGAGCAAGGCCAGGGCATGTAAAATCGCTGTCCTGACGTTTCAGGGCTATTGTGTCTTTCAGTCGAGCTACCAAAATGTATTTTCGCCCTGCCCATCTGGATATCTCATAGGGAGGAAAAATATATTGCAATGCTTTTACATTTTCACACAAATATAGTTGGTAATTATGTTGTCTTTTGTTTTCAGGCACTATCAGTATGTGAGGTAGTAATGAACGCTCGGGTTTTACTGTCACTTTTAATCCGCGAGCGCGTAATGCTCTGTAATACAAAGTGGCAGCAGTGATTTTACAAGATATTTTTCAGTGATGCTCTGGATCGCCAACATCATCCTGCAGGCATTATTAACAAAAACTAAAGAGTGCCTGCCTGAAAGACTATCAGGAATTAAAAATTTGACTGAGGGAATGGCTGAGAGTTTGTCAAAAACCCAAAGATGAGGATTATTTCTTGTGTGTTTAAATATTTATATTTTTTATTCAAGTGGTATTTATTTTATACCTGTGAAAATACATTAATTAAAAAGTTTTTTTTTTTATATATAAAGTTTTTGTCCATGACCGGCACTGTGGTATAGTGGGTTAAGGCGCCAGCACCCACATGCGCAAGTTGTTGCGCTCTGGCTCTGCCTTTCCAGTCCCACCTCTTTCTCTTTCCCATTTTATCCCTCTGTCCTATCAATAAGTTTATTTATTATATAATTTATTATATAATTTTATATATATCTTTATCGATTTTCCAGATTAACTAGCTATTTAAATAATGATATAGTGAAATAAATCGTTACCATAAAATAGAATTTTGGTCATACTGCCCACCACTACTTTAGTGCCTTTCTGTATGCTGAATGAAGCTTTATTAAAACCGACATTGTCTGTTAAAGAACAGTGATTATAATAGTGATATTAAATGCTGTACAGCAACAATAATTCTTGTGTTAGTCACTGGAAGTCAGAAGTTGTTTAACGTCTTAGTAAATGTTAGGATTTTAACATTTATTCTTGTTGTGGTCTTTGAGTATCTAGGGCAGGACTAGAAAACGTTTGTTCTGCAGCTGTGGGTTTTTCCTGACTGTGCATTTTGCAGTGGATTGATCATTTTTTTTCAGACTTTGTGACAAATGTGTGCATATGTTTGAGTAAGATGACTTTTCACAATAAAATGCATTGCACAACATTTTCAGCACACTGATCTGTTCGGTCTGCTCTGGAAAGCCGTTCACACACAAAGGTTAAGAAATGTCATGTTGAGGCTGCCATGGTTGCTGTGGAAACAGTATGTTCCTCAGCGGAAATGTCACTTCGGCAAAGAGGAAGAAATGTATTTTTAGGTTTTTGTACATCAGCAGTTATGTTTTGTGCCTGAATTCAACACTTACAATTAGAGATTATGTCAGCACAAAGGAAAAAACATTTGTAGTCTGTATTTTTTTTTTTTTTGGCGTTTAAATTTATTTTATCTTTAGTACTGTAAAAGAGCTATTAATAGTCTATGACAGTTTTCACAACCACAGGAAGAGGATTGCACAGTGCAAAGTGCTGACAGCATAAACAATGGTGATGCAAGAGTAATACATAAACTAATGTTATAACCTTAGCAGTATAATGAACTATTTAGGGAAAAAAAATAAGGTGCGTATTAGTAAATAATAAAATGTTATGTATGGAAGGTCAGCATGCTAGTGAAACTCGTGTTATGCTTAGAATAATATGGCTTATGCACTTATTGCAATGACTTATCATAGGCTTGTTTGCAAAACTCCACAGAGTTTGGCCAGCTTTCATATGTACGACCCAGTCGTTCACAAAATTTTGCCGGACCTGCACGCTCTGCGATTGTTGTATTGTCTGTGAGCGTACAAAGCCTTATGACTTGCAGTCTTAGACTTTGGAATCTCTTGAAGTTTTTTTCTACCAACTGTGCTGTCAGTGCAAAGGCCAAATCAGTCTTTTGTTCAGATTGTTATAACCTGCTTAATTTGTGAAATCAGTTTAGCACAGAAAATATGTTGCGTAGGTTTGCCAACTATTACATTTACTGCATAAAACAGTACGCAGGCAGACGATAAAGCGAACAGATTCTGCAGAAAAACTTTTTTTTTTTTTCTTATCTGCTCTGTTTACACTTTGCTTTATTTAAAGAAGCGTGAAACAACACAAGAAAATCAATAAGGCTGATCTTACGCACTCCTAATGCAGAGGTTGAACCTGGTAAAATAACATCCAAGACACTTCTGTGGACATTCTATCCCCCAGCCATCGTTATAGAGAAGGCGACTACTTTGCTACTTTCAAAAAACCAGAACAGTGAATTAAATTCAACAGTCAACAACTACCACAGCTTAAGGCATAAGCGTCAGAAAAGATTTTCCACAGTAAGCAACAGCGATTAGGCATGAGTTTATAAGCTGAAGTGTAAGGGAAAATTGAGGAGTATGGGGGACACACTGATGACAGCTGGTCTCTATAAATACCCCCAGCATGATAGGATGCATTTGGTTCCCCCCTTAGAATCAGCATTTAGTCCTCTCACCCTATTGCATAGCAACAGTTGGATGCCTAATCAGTGGACTTCTGTTGTGATGTTCCTGGCCTTCATTTACTCTTACACAATACTAACTGTACAAGGGATCAAGTGAAAATGGACAGAGAATGCTTGATACTTGTAAATAGTTTTTATTTAGTGATAGGTGTCTCTGATTGGCATATTTTGTTGAAGTTTTACCATTACCAAAAGTTTTATCCTATACCATCCTCATATTGGTCAATTTTGGACAAGAATCCAAAATGTTAACGACTGTTGTTAAACAGTGATGTATTATAAAGCCAAAGTTTTTAGACAACTTGTGTCGGTGTGTGTTTCCCAAACTGTTGCCACAAGGTTGCCTAGAATGTCCTTGTACAGTATGTTGTAGAGTTTCATAGTTTTTAATTCAGAACTAAGAAATCCAGACATTCTTCCAGCATGACCATGCCCCTGGGCATAAACCTCCTACGCTCTATGAAGACATGGTGTTTTATGTTGGACTCCTTTGAGATGACCTGGAACAGCAGATGTATCCAGACCTCCTTATCCAACATGTCTGGCCTACCTAATTCTATTGTGGCTGAATGGGGGAAGCGTCCTTTGTGTAATGTGCTGTTAGTAAGCATTGTCCATTTACAGAAACCTCAGACTAGTTTAAAATGTCTGAAAGCACTTTCATATCTGTGTATTTGTTTGCCGAGTTTGTGTCAGAGAGAAATTGATTATTTTATTTAAAAACACAAAAAACAACACTAAATAAATAAGATTAAGATTAGTTGAATTACTGGTTAACAATTTATGTTCCAGATTGGGCATTTTATTTACTATTATCTATAACTCTGTTTTATAACTTGATTCCATTTTAACTAATTTGCAGACGTTTACTACAAATCCTAATGCTTGATTTACTTCCTAAAGATGAGTCCGATTACTTTGTCATAGTTGTTAACTTAGACATAAACTGTATCTTCATACGGTTATAAACTATGTTAGGCAAAAGAGCCAAGGTATGATTGAAAGATTGTCTCTGAGGACACAACACAGCTTTGTATTGACAATAATACTTTATTAAATTGTTAGACAAATTTCAGATATAAGCTGATATAAGATATATAAGCCACTTATTAAAGTGACATGAAAAGGTATCTTGAACATTATTTCCAAATCTTTTGTTATTGAGGCTGTAAGTGATGCTGCCTAAGCTAACGTTTGTTAGAAAAATGATTGACTTATTGATAATCTGTAATTTATCTTAGTTTTGTATAAACTATTAGCTATTTGTTTTAAAGGTTTTATTAGATTTATTTCGAAGGTCTGTTCTCATGGTTTCAGGTCTGTAATAAGTAAAATTTTAATTTAAATGCATTTTTGTGAAAGTATTATTTATTGTCAAGCCAATTGTTTATATTCAGTCATTTTGATGTATTTTAAACTGCCCTCTGTCATTAAATGCTAAGAATCTGTATGTTGTCTGCTGTAGCCCTTTGCCCACAGGTGTCGTCTCCATTCCAATGATGCTGTAAAGATGCCAGAAAGTGCATGGAAGCTGGTCTTCTACACAATGTCATGGTCCTACTGCACCTACCTGCTCTTCTTTTGCGACTATGGCTTTTTTCACAACCCTTCCTCTGTCTTCCACAGTAAGTTTATTCCTATTCTCTGTCAGCAGCAGTGACAGAAAAGGGTTCATAATTAACGAAAACGCCTATGGCGTCTATGCAGCCCCATTCATAGGCAAATATACAGTGGATATTTTACATAAAGCGGTTGGCTCAGTGACTGATCTTCACTTTACCTGGATGTGCTTTATTTTTCTATAAGTGCACCATTCAGTGTTTTTGTTTTATACAGTTGCCGCATTAATGTACTTATACAAGAATACAAACAATATCTGCTTTCACAGAATAATTGATTTAGAAAAAAAAAACAGAGTTCCGGTCACTCTGCAGAGATGCAAGTTTACATTTGTGTGTGTGAGCATTTATGTAAGCTCTGTGTTATGGTGGTGAGAAAAGTTAATTGTGTTTATGTTGAAAGCACTCTTCTCCTGCAGTCTGCTCGAGAGCTGGAGAAAAATTTGATCAATAACCATTAGCAGAGACTCATTTTGTGTTATTACTCTAAGGTCCTGTTATGTGGGGAACTCATCATTATCATCATCATCATTATCATTACACATGATTATCTGTTAGCAAAATCTGTCTGTAATGCTAAAGTGATTTTTAGGGTGGATCATCATTAGTCTGTGTTTTTGCTGTAAAGATGATTGGATTTAAGTGAAGTGCAAGTATATATATATATATATATATATATATATATATATATATATATATATATATATATATATATATATATATATATATATATATATATATATATATATATATATATATATATATGGCGTGTTACAGTTGGAATAGAAGAACTGGAGTTCTCCACAAAGACCTTACTTGACACTGCACCCCAGATCTCCTCACATGACATTAGCGCCTAAATCCACCAATACTATTGTAGCAGAGAAAGCTTGGACTGCTAATTGGAAGATTAGGGCACAACCAAGTTGCCACTGCTGGGCCCCTGTCACAATTATTTAATTAATCGTATGATCGCAATTATTTGACCTAACCGCGATCGTTGAATCCAACAGCAATTATTGCACACTTTTATTAGCCACAAGGGGAAGCTGCAGTACTTGCAGCACCCTACGTTCAACCAGAGTAAGTGAGTGGAGCAGCGTTGGGTTTTTTTTTCTGATGCTCCAAGCGCGCTTTGATAACGTTCCATCAAAGGCATCAACTCATGTTAACGGCCTATAATGCAACTGCATGGAGTATGAGCGAATTCATATGTAGCTTAACAGATTAACATCACTGCCAGGACACAAAATATAGATTTCCTATAGAATACCATTTATCTATATCTATATTATCTAATAATATCTTCTGCACTGATCCTTAACTTTTAGAAGAACTATTTTAGTTGCAATTGTACTTATGCATTAATCCATGAATAATTGATTAATAGACTGGAAGAGTGGAATGCAGGTGCCCATGGACATCTCCTTCGCCTATTTGATTCAGGGGAGCTTTTACGGCCACTCTATCTACGCCGTGGTTTACATGGACGCGTGGAGGAAAGACTCTGCCGTCATGCTGTTGCATCACTGTATCACTCTGGCGCTCATTGCGTTCTCCTACGCCTTCAGGTAACTAGAGAACATTTATTTTAAGTTACTAAACTCTAAAGAACGTGAAAGCAATCAAGTCTACCAATTAATATAGCGTCCATTGGTAGAAAATTTACCTTTTTCTTACAATTTAATGATTTATTTTTTATTATTAACAGCTTTTTAAATCAGTTACAAAAACTTGTAATTTAACATTAATCACACAACATTTCTTGCTCTACTTACTGCTGATCAATTGAAACTGGTTTGTTCAATCCATCAAAAGCTGAAAAATACAGTGCCATCCTTGGTAAAGTTGGTGCTGGGAAAGACCGTGAGTTGGTATTTCCCAGCCTATGGTTGATTGAACACACCAGAGTTGTTTAAGAGTTGGCAAGGCAAGGACAATTGAAAGCAGAACCAAAGACCAAAAAATACCCCTGCTTTACATAGTCGGAGTCACTAGAGTTTGTCTCAAATCTGTGTGTTTTTTAGCTTCTTTTCTCTTTTTTAAAGGTTTCACAATATCGGGCTCCTTGTGTTGTTCCTTCATGACCTTAATGACATCTTGCTGGAGTTTACAAAACTTAACATCTATTTCAAGATCCGTGGAGGAAAAAGCTACATGATCAATGATTTTCTGTCCACTGTGGGCTTTGTTTTCTTTGGCATTACATGGTGAGGCCTGCACTTAAATCACACTTATTTCACTTTATTCACCAATGAACACAGAGTATAACAATACGCTTTAACTAAACATCTGTGATCTTTGATTATTGTGTGAAAAGTAGGAGAATCTAAATTCAGGACTTTTGCTGACAGTTTCTTATACATCACTACAGAACCGATGCCAGGCTATTTGCAGATTGTTCCCCTTTTTAAATTAGGCCATAAGTTACGAAGATAAAACTAACTTTTGGCTTTATTTACACACTTGCTGACAATATGATAAGGAGAAAAAAATGTGACAAAAACGTGATCTGTGTTTAACACAACTATTACAATTTTCATCGGAGGAACTTTGATGGACTTGTTTTTAAATGTTCTTTACAAAAATACATTAAAAAAAAAACATTTTGGATCCTACATTTTATGTTATTGTTATTGATGTATTTTTATCTTTAGGCATCTGTGTTTTATGGAAATGTGTTATTTATAAAAACCTGTTTGGCCATGAAATAGCCATTGAAGCCGATATGGCAATAAACAATCAACATTCAACACAGAACTATTTGAATCGATGTCCCTTCACATGAGCTTGTTCTTATCTCTGCTACAGGTTCTGGTTCCGACTGTACTGGTTTCCTCTCAAAGTGCTTTATGTCTCTTTCATCACCAGCCTGAAGTCTGTCCCCAATATCCCTTTCTACTTTTTCTTTAACACTCTGCTGTTTGCACTGCTGCTTATGAACATCTACTGGTTTCGGGTAAGACTTTGAATTATTCGTATTTCAATTTTTTTTAGTAATTCAGCAATTCTGTTTAGCCAAACGTCATTCAAGAGCATCTGATATTTCATGCAAAGCACAAACCTAAATTTTACAATGCAAAATAATGAAAAACAAGCCTCTCTGACCGACACGCACGCACACACTAAGGCATTCCTAGATTTAACATTCCCCACCCTTCTCCATCAACAAATTACAATTACATAACACATTACGCAAGTCAGTGCAGCCAGAATCGTTAACTGCAAATCTGTCACACCACACTAGCCAATGTAATAATAATTTAACCACCAGATTCAGTATTTAAACTAATTTAGAATTTAACAGCCTCGTCTAATGCTAGATAAACTATACAAAATGTATTAAGGTTAAAACACTTATCACTTAATAATATTGTTATAATGTTAGCAAAGAGGTAGGTATTGTTATAGTATCTTCTGGACAGAAGGAGTTGGGTGTCTCGCATGACTTTAGCACCACATAGTTGCACTATGGAGTTATCAGCTGGTTCATGGACCGAGACAACGCCTCCATGTGACTGTTACTGATCATTACAGAGGAACTTCGCCCAAGATAAATCAATCCACTGAAGCTGATTTTCCGATTATCTGCTTCCTGTTGTGCTTAAAATTGTCTAATTTAAACAGCACCACCTACAGTGCTGAAGAACTCGTACATGGTCAACACAACACATTGTCATTAAATTTTTGTCATATAATTCCAAAGATGATGGAGAAAAAAATATATATATTGGTAAAGAAGCGAGTACAGGAAGGTTGGAATGGGTGGAGAAACATGTCAGGAGTGATGTATGACAGAATATCACCTAGAATTAAGGGGAAGGTGTACAGGACAGTGGTAAGACTAGCTGTGATGTATGGTTTAGAGAGAGTGGCACTGAGGAAGAGACAGGGAACAGAGCTGGAAGAAGCAGAGCTGAAGATGTTGAGGTTCTCTTTGGGAGTGACAAGGTTGGACAGGATTAGGAACGAGTTCATTACGGAGGTGGCTCATGTTAGATGTGTTGGGGGAAAAAAGTCAGGGAAGACAGATTAAGCTGGTTTGGACATGTACAGAGGGGTTGTTTGAAATGAAGCTAGCAGGCAGAGGGCAAAGAGGAAGACCAAAGAGGAGGTATAGGGATGTGATAAACTAGTTAGTGGGTGTGAGTGAAGAGGATGTAGAGAATAGGGTTAGGTGGAGACAGATAATTCGCTGTGGCAACCCCTTTAAAGGAAACAGCCAAAAGGAGAAGGAGAAGACTTGATCTTATTTTACTGAATTTTGAATAAAATAAAGCAAAAAAGATAAACATATTGGAAACGATAATTACGATTACAAAAATTTGTATTTTTTTATAATTGCATTGAACGTTCAAACTTGAAACCCTGAAATGGTTTAAACAGAAAAAGTACTTTTCTTAACATTTTCCTGTGTTCCTGACTGGCACATGACTATCATTAAGGGCTACGGAGTGATTACAATTTTTTGATTAACACAAATTGACTTTTGAGATTACAGAAAGACACCCAGCCTAAAATTTACAGACCTAAATATGAACATTTAAGACCCTATGTTCTGAACTGGAGGTTTTCATGGTAAGGGAAGACATCACTCAGTAAACCCATTCTCACTTCAGTGTGCTGTGCAGTTTATTTTGCAGATGGTGGTCAGGGTTCTGACTGGACAGATGAAAGGGATCAATGATGTACGCGAGTACGAAGAAAATGAGTTCCAGGAACCCCTCGAGGCTGAGAGTCATAACTCAGGACATCTGCACTCAGAAAAAGGGTAAGTGGAGATATAAACATTGATTTCCTTGTAACTGTCTTTCAGGAGGTGTGTGGGTGAACTCTGTTGTAACTGTAAATGTACGCCTGAGCAAATGTTTAGGACTATTATTTAAATCCAGACATCATGAATTAAATCACATATGGACTAAAGTAGGGAATTATTTGATCTCTGCTGATTTTGTATGTCAATAAAATAATAAGTCTATAATTTTAATAGTAGGGTTTTGTGTTGCAGTGTATTATCTGATGAGGTTTGAAGGGTTTGAACAGGTCTAATGAAGCCTTATATGTCTCATAGATTACATTGGAATCCGACAGGTTTAATGGGGGTTTAATAGGGTGTGACTTTGTCTGACCAGCAGAACACACAGATAGGATCAGGTTGCTGACTTGTGTATCTCTGTAATGATGCCCAGCCTTATCTCTTACTTTCAAGGGCAGTAATGCACCTAATCCTTCACCTCATCTTTACCTCTCTCTCTCACTCTCTCTCTCTCTCTCTCTCTCTTTGTAGGAAGCACGTGCAGAATGGAATAACCAAGAAGCATCAATAACAGTCTGAGTACTACCACCTGCTGGCTGTCTACAGCAATTACAAGGAACAAAAAAGGCCATTTAACTCCAATCTTTCTACAGGAACAAAATGATCCCTGTTTGTTTTCAGACTGTATTTTTTTTTATTATTATTATTCAAACGTGAATATTATTTTAGTGAAATTTTATTAAATGTCACAAAAACGGGTAGAAGTGAAGGTAGAATTCACTGTGTATGTGTAAATCGTAAAAACTTGGACTTTTTGGTTTAGTTTTAAGCCTTCCACGCTTTTGTTGGTTTATTTGTTGTTAGAAGTACATCCATAAGATTTACACAGTAAATCCTCCTGCCCAGATTTGCTAACATCTAAAACTTTTATGGTGGCATTTATAAGTGTACAACCTTACCAAAATGAATTACCCTTCATGCACTGTTAAGCGGCTGTGTGACTGTTTCTAATTCAGATTGCTACTTTTGCATTAAATGGAATGCATTTATTGTAATTTCAATCAAAATTTGTTCTAAACATTTTTTTTTTAATCATGTGAGTTTGTAACCGAGTCTTTACGAAAATATTTCACAATGAATTGCTATCAGTTCCAGACTTCAGTTGCTGCTAATCTGTAAACCAGAAGACAATCAACACAGAACAACACGTTTGTTAGATGCACCATAAAAGCCTTAATTTTTTTTTTGTTAATATTTAGTCTTGCTTATAATAAACAACTGTTTTAAGACATTTATTAATAACTTTGACTATGAAGAGCTGTTTGTTTTTACTCCCATCACACTCACTTGTTCAGGGTTTTATTTAGCAGAGAGAAAGACACTTGAAGGTTAATGAACAATGCCTGTATTGTCCTATCAGCTTTATATATGATTGTGTAAAAATTAAACTTTTTGGATGATGGATTCTTCAGGATTATGTTCCAGCTATAAAATATCTACTACCTGTATCAGGTGTGTAGACTAACTGCTATACTGATTATACACCAGTTCACCACTTTTCTCTTTTGACAATTATTACTTTTTGAACAAAAAAAAAGAGAATTGAACACTTTCAACGCTAATCACGTTGCCTGCGTGTAGGTGAAGGAGCATTTTTGCACAGGCTACATGACATTGCCTAAAACATTAAGGCTATAAAAAAATGTATAACCTATAATATATTTCTGCACAGGTTTTCACACTTCCCAGTGTTTAAATGTGCCAAAAGAGAATCTAACGTGTTCTTAGATACCTTTGCACCACATGGCTGTTGGCTTAATGTCTGAATAATGATTGGTTGAAGGGTATTGATTAATTTCAGCTGACAGTAGTGCAGATAGTTGATAATAAAGCGCTTGTTCTAATGTGGTATCCTGTAAATCAGCGGTTACTATAATAATACTGAAGCGATGAATACGTCTCCTGTCCTTTTGCTGTTAAATGAGAGGAATGAAATAATTTAGATTATGCTGCTGTAGACAATAATTGTGGTGTGGTTAGTGTAGCTGTACTTTGTAGATAAGTGTGTTAATCGTGGTGTAGTCTTTATCAGTGTAAGCAGTGAACACAACACTGGTGTTATCTGGGTGGGGTTTTTTTGTTTGTTTGTTGCTGTTATCTTCGTTGGTTTATTGTTCAGTTTGTAGTAAAAGTTTCTTACTCTGCAAGCAATGTGCAATTTTTTTTGTTATACAGTTAATTAAAACTAACAGACAACAGCACTGTGTATTGTTTGTTGGTGAAACAACTGGAGAGGCAATTCAATCAGTTTGAATAAATTTCCTTGAACCCCATTTTGGTAAAGAAACTTGAAATTTGTCAGTCTAATAATAATTATGTGCTACTCAGTGTGTGTTTTAATTAAAGCCAGCCTTACAGATTTATTTCTACAAAACACTTTCTCAACCTGTCATCAATCTTTATTTTCATTTCGCTGCAAGTGTCAACGTTTTTGTACACAGTCTTATACACAGCCGATAAAACCTTCGTTCGCGACAAAATAAGGAAACCGTGTCAAATCAGTGCAAGGTGAAGCTTTATCCGCTTCCATAAATAACAGCAGAAAGACCTAAAGCAGATGAAAAAGAAAACTGCCTCGCTCTCGCTGGAGGATGTGAATAAGTGATGGAGGCTCTGGTGAGAAGTGGAGCTAAAGAAAGAAAGGACGAGGTATATATTGTGTTTGTGTCTTTCGGCCGACTGTTATGGCTATCCATAAGGTGGAAGTAAGAAATTTGACAGAAAGATGAAGTCATTAATACTCAGGGTTTTTTTATTCTATTTTTACCGAATGGATGAATGATTTTGCTGAGTGATAAGTTTCCCTGAGTGAACATGGGCAGAGCCCAAGTTAAAGCCAAGCAGAAATTCTAAAAGCTTAATTACATGATATACAATATGTAACCCCAGGCGGCTCGCTAGATTGACTGAAGTTGGCAGAGGGCAGTTCTTGTTTAGTCCTCAGTTTAGTCCTTTAGTTTAGTTATTTGGCACGGGTTTAACTGGTGGAAACAACTTAGGATTTCCACTGAAGCTCAACCTCAAATCATCCTTTACTAAAATGCTCATACCAAAAGTAACATTTTTACTTTCATTCTTTAATAGAAGATTAAAATATAAAGTTTGATGCAGTGAAAATGTTAAAAATGTAGCAGCAAACCATGTGAGGAGATACATGTGGAAACTAATTTAAAAAAAACAACAAAAAAAACATCACAGTTGTGGTGAAAGAAAAATCACAAGCAATAGGCCATGGGAGTTTTTGCCCCCTGATCCAATTTAACCTGGGTGTCCCTTGGTCAATAAGGGTGGAGCTAATCACACAGCAAAATCAGGACATGTGATGACAAACATCTATATTAATATGTGTTTATTAATGCTAAAGAAAATCTGGACTAAAATGAGTCACATCTAAACATTTTCCAAAACTGACCAGCTTAATCCATCTATCATAAGCTGTGATTTGGCCCATATTGACTTTAGCTGCCTGAGAAGACGACTTACTGTTGCTTGGCAGAGTTTTCAAAAGCTTCAGACTGAGGCAGAGGGGAGTGAGGCAGTGTTAGACAAAAAGGAAGACTGTAAAAAAAGCCGTCCCTGGCCTGAGAAGGACAAGCAGGCAAACGCACACAATACATGATGAAAAACATGATTTTTTTTTTTCATTTCCAAAAGATAAAAAGAAAAGAAACATGTCAGAGAGAGAGAAAGAGAAAGAGAGAGAGAGAGAGAGAACAAATCACACTCTTGGCTTTATTGTGGGACTGCAGGAGTCTCTCATATTGCAGGGATAAAGAGGGCGGTGTTAATGCTGCTTGACTCGTGGTGCCGTGACCCGGCGAAGGCAACTGTACAAAACACTAAAATGCTGAGGAAAAAGAGCAGGAAGATTAGTAAAGTATATAAACATATAATTTAATTATTGTAAATCTTAAGTCTGTATGATTTATATCAATAGTGGCTGTTCTTGATATAGCACAGCTGCACTGGTCTTTGATTAATTAATACAATAACCTTGCTATAATTGAGGGCTAAAATTCACAGGAACATGTATGGCAGATACAAAAGGAGTCCCCATGTCAGCACTTTGTAACAGGCAGCCTGCTTCTGTTTTCTAACTTATATGTATGTATGTGGCTTTAACAATTAATACCCTTTAGAACATTGTTAGTAATTTTGTGTCAGGTTGCACCGTAACATTCAGTCAACAATGTGTTTTCTTTTTTTTTCACTCACCTGGACAGCCAAATAGACAACACCGAGATATGCAGCAATACACAGCGCCAAAAGCAGGTCAAAGATGGCTGGTTTTACTCTAAAAAAGGGAGTGCAAGTTTAATTACAGCCATACATACTTTTACACAGTGAGGAAAAGTCATTAAGATAGACAACGTGTATAAAACATATGCCGTATCTGGACAATATTAATTCAATAAATATGGCAACACAGATTATAACAGCATACCTCCTTAACACTGGTCTTGAAAAATGATAGCAATTCTATAGCAAATGTGGTCTAAAGTTCCTTTGAGTCTCTTTTGTAACTTTCGTTCCTTCTTGCATGTACTATTTGTTGTGCAAAAGAATGAAAGAAACCACCCACCCTTCCACTCTCAAAAAATGTATATACAGTATAAACAACGCAGCTTGTAAGAAACAGATAACTAGAACTTTTGTCATTAATCAACAGATAATTAGCACTAGAAAAAAAAAATCGTACTATCAGTTAATATAAAATCTTTTTAGTAATTATGCAAAAATATGATGCATTTGAGTGTTGGATAATCACCTGTATGCATTCATTGTCTGTTTCAGCTGATCATAGAAGATAAATTCAGGATCCCTAAAATAAAATGTTTTAGAAAATAAAATGAAGGAAGCTTGTGTGTGTAAATAGAAGGTATGCATACAGACACACAAATGATTTTAATGTGGAGATGTTAAACTTACCTCTTGTCAGCTGTTGACAAAATGCCTCTTGTCAGCTTTGACAAAATGTTTCTTGACGTCTTTGAGGTAGCGGCTGAGGTAATACTCCAGGGTGCTGACCACACTGCTATCTTTATCCAACAGCTGGGCAGCGGCTGAGGTAATCCAGGGTGCTGTAACCAGACCACACTGAGCACTTATCCAACAGCTGAGTAGGCACCTTGCTAATTACCAGCTGTGATGTGACCATGCGGTGAGAGCAGCTGATCCTCCTGTACCTGCTAATTACAGCATGTGATGTGGACCAGAACGCATGGTTTCCAGCTGAATCACCAGTAAAGAGATCGTTGCCTGCGTATTTAGGTTACTGTAAAGACCAGTATAGCGAGTTTGCTGCTGTAAAGACATGCAGTGACCAGTTTAAAATAGCTGCCTGAATTACCCTGGGCTGTAACTGGAATTTATACAGGATAAACAATCTTAAGTTAGTAAATATTAGCGAACAAACTTGCTGGTAAAGGTGATGAGATGAGACATAAACTTACCATCTGCTCTGTAAAGATCTCCAGATCTCCATTAGTGCCCTGTGAGATTCACATGATACTGTTAATTACCTGCATACACACATTCTAATATGAATTATTAATTAATACACTGACATGTGACACCACACCTTAAATTCAGGATTCTGGTTTTTATAAAGCAGCTGTTCTAAGAGCAGTTCAGCTGAAAATCATTGCTCCAGATCAGTTTTAAATTTGTAACAGTTCATAACCATGGGCATGTAAATGCACTATAGCTCATGTTCATGAGATGTTTGTAGGTGTTAATTGGGTTTCGAGTATGACTTATGTTGAATATTACCTGGTATTATTGCCTAAGTATATTTTTTTTTTATATCTGTGACAAATAACCAGCCTTTAGCATTTTTACTGACAAGCCATGTTTTAAGTGACATTTTTTTCCAAGTTTCCTCACCTTCTCAGTCAGGTTGTAAATGACTCGTGCTAAAGACTCTGCAAGCAGTTTAGTGTTCCTACTGAGCTTTTTCAGGTCCACGCGAGTTCTAAACACACAAAAAAACTCTTTGCATTAGCTCATTACACAGTGAAACATCTGGATGGACAGGATGGCCAAGCAACTGGCACTGACCTCATGTCCATGATGGAGTTACGCATGGAGCTGCGATGGCTCTCCAGGTGCGAGAGCGTGAAAGCAGGAAGGCGGCGGATCCCAAATCGCTCATGCTCCCATGCCAGGGTGTCGTCAGCCAGGTTGATCTTCTTATGAATCATGGAGAACTTCAGCTCCGGGTACTGCTGAGATATAACCTGACAGCAGAAAAAAAAGCAAAAATAGGGATCAGCTGTGTGTTTAATAAAAAGGAGGATGACACATTTAGTTTAAATTAGCTCATTTTATTTGTATAGCGCTTCAAACAGTAAACATTATCCTAACGCAGCTTTAGATAAATATCAAATTTAAAAAATATATCCCTAATAAAAAAAAAATCTGAATCTAGAGGAAACCGATGCTCATCTGGATGACACAGAGGCGAGCCATCATATATAAATATTTCCTTTCTTTAAGCGTATACAGTCTTTAGTTTGCATAGACCTACAAATCTAATGTAGCTTAACTCTAAGTTATTTAGAAAAATAAACCTAACACACATAACAGTGCTAAAAATGCATTCTTACTAGGGTTTGAAAGTTTCATGGGAACTTTTTCATGGGAAAATATTCCAAGTCAGCTCCGTGTGTGCGTGTTACCGTTTGCAGCTCTCGGAGCAGAGCGTACTGAGGTGTGCCTTCTTTAGGTGGTTTAGATACATGTAGGTAAAGACTGTCTCCACTCCCTATTGTGTCCAAACACAAGACGAACGCCACATTATCCTGCAGGAGACTGGACTCTAACAGCAGGAATAAAAAGGCACATTAAACACAACTCAAATAAAACAAATAAGAATTACTAGGCGTCATTTTTAGATCTTATTTAATCGTTTGTAAATTTCTGTGGAAAAAAAAAAAAAAATTGTGGCAGAACGACATCATGTTTTATTCTTTAAAAAGACAGTACGTGTACACACCAGTGTGATCCAAATTATCCTCTAGCCACCGTTTAGTGCCCTGATAGTTAAATTTGCCTCCTCCAGACAGGAAAAACAACAGGTTATACCTACAGAAACAAGAAAGCGAGTTAACAAAAATAATTTTGGATCGTATTTCTTTTCCTATAAGATATAACACAGAGTGGAATTTTTACTCGGAGTGGGTCCGTTTGTGAGAGTAGAGCTTGGAGAAAAGTCGAGCCAGTTCCAGGAGCACAGCCACGCCACTACCGTTGGAGTCAGAACCGTATGACAGCCACTAACATCACACACACATACATACATATAAAGGTAAAAAGCACTGTTTACACATTTATTAGTAACTGGACAAACTCTACCTTGAAACACAAATAATTTTATACAATGCAATACATTATACAATCCATTACTAAGCACACATCATCATTTACTAAAATAACTTCTTACCGGAGCCACACCGAAAGAGTCATAGTGAGCCACAAGGACAATGGTGGGCAGATCTTCTCCTCCTGCTCCTGATAATTTACCCTGAAAACAGAAACAGCAGCAAGACAAGCACTGTAATTACTGACCATTAACTTATTATTGAAAATAAAAACAAAAGTATACTGTTGGTATTAATGAAGCTATTAAAGGATAAGGACTTAATTTTACCACTAAATAAACAGAGTGCTTACCTCAAGGCTGGTGATGGCCCAGTCACTCACAGCTTTACTCTGAGCTCCACTCGTCACCATCTGGAATCCGTTTGCTGTGGCAGAGTGCAGCAGCACTGGACAGAAGAACATGTATTACAATTTATGTCGAAATGCACATTAATATTCCTGTTGTGTGTGCACATTTAAATAAAGTTTTTTTAAAGAGAACAAAAAAAAAAAATACTGAAAAAAAAAAAGAAAGTAAAAGAAGATGCACTGGTAGCAGAAAAGGAGAATTAAAAAGGGACTTAAGAATAAGTACAAAATAATGTAAAGAAATAAAGGAAATCTTAAAATGAGAATGGGATGGACAAAAAAAAAAGAACAGGAAGACAAAAATAAGAGAAAGAGACTACTAAAGAAAAAGAAAGAATACTAAAGAATTAGCGCAAGTGCATTTCTATAAACCTGTGATAAAGCTGTGATATTGTCTGAGCTGCTGTTAGAGAATGTTAATCAACACCACCTGCCCATTAGTGAACCAGAATTCAGTGGCACAGCTGGCTGGGTGATATGACATACCTTCGGCTGCAGAGGAGGAGCCCTGTGAGGCAGAGGACACCTGCGTCTGGGTGTAAATGGACAACAGCTCATTGTCCTCCAGAGCAAAGTAAACAGGAACGATAGTCTCTGTGGCCATCAGCTCTGGCTCCAGCTCCATGAACTGCTATAGGGAAAACACACACAGACACACATCATAAACGTACATGTGTAATGTTACTTGTCGTGTCTACGAACACAGATAATGTGAAGTCTATTTTAAGCTCTTACTTGCACAATGTCTTGAGGCATTGTAGACATGTTCTTCGGAAGGATGATGACAACGGCCCCCGCAGACTGCCGGAGAGCCTTCTGATATTTCTCATATGAGAAATCAGCTAGTCGCATCATCACACAGCGACGGCTTAGCACCTCCGCTTCCACCGTACGTGCTTCAGTGTTCAAAATCGCATTTCTCGAGCCTGTGAACACAGTAAAAAACAAGTGAGACACCAGAGAGAAAATACCAACTCAGTGAGCGATTACGACAATTAGGGAAGAAAATAACAACACATTTCCTGCAACGAAGAATCAGGTTTAAGACATCTTCAACTGTGTTTATCTCAAAATGCAAGAAATCAACAGGGTTCGAATCCAGAAACGGAGCTTTGCTGCAGCCACTGATTTTATTTAGATGCATGATTGGGGTCAATATTATGACAGAACTGTTTAAAGCTGTTTATAACCCTCTGAAACTTTATAATGCCATTAATCTGCCCTCAAGACCCCCAGAAAATACACGATGCTGTCTGCAACCATGTTGGAAAACATTTGTTTTTAAATACAAATTGAGGAAATAGATTGCAATTTGTTTCTGCATTTTGATGTTACCCGTTAAAGTCATTTACAACAATATATATATTTTTTACAAGTACAAAAATTAAGCAGAATAAAACGAAAAGATGCCAAGTTGCATGGTCAGGTAAAGGGTGCCAATACTTATGTGTCTGATGGTACTGAGTCTTTCTACAGGTGGACATTAAATTAAATGCATTATTAACATTAACAGGATATCATTAGATAAATACCTTTCCTGTTTTCAAGTCACTTAGGGGTTCATTTTAAACCCTTGAGTTAAATATTGCCTAATTGCTAGTCAGACTCCAGCAGTGAACTGCTCGCTAGTTAAATTAGCTTAGCATTGAGATACCAAGCTGACTTGTGTTTAGTGTATTTGTACTGGACGTCCCCCACACATGCTAATTAAACATGTCACACCCATTTTTTTTCAGTTTTCTTGGGCAGAGTAAAGAATATTAAACAGCTATTTGATGCTAAGAGGCGGTATGTACCGTAGTTCTGTCCCTGTAGGTCATACTGCTGCATGCGGTACACTGTGAATTCATGCGCCGCTTCAGCTGGGAGCGGAGACACCAGGATCAACACTGCGGGCAAAAACACGATAATCGTCAGCGGAAACGACGATTTCAGCATGTTATCAAACACCTCGCTCGCCTCCTCGAACATGGTGGGAAAAAATGCCGCAATTCGCTTCAGAAAAAAACAGAACTAATGAATGAAATCCGTAACAAAGTGACAGCTCTCGGCTACGGTGCTACACAGTCTGCCTGAAGGACCCCGGATTTTTATTCCGGCAATATCTCTGGACACCTAAACTGCTTTCTGTTACTATGCACAGTTCAGTATAATAATTTCAATAGTTTTTCACAACTTCGTGCTAGGAAAAATAATTCATCTTAAACTATAGCAAAAAAGATCAAAACTGAGGGCAGTAAAAAACATATGGAAACACCTAAACATTCAAACAATTTTCTAAAAATGCAGTTTTACAATGAAAATTAAGTAGACTGTTTATTTATAACTGCAAACACTACCGACAGTTTTAAAACATTCTGAAATATATTTTGATTAAATAAATAAATAAATAATAATAATAATTACTATTATTATAATTATTATTATAAATGTATTTTTTCTGTTTGCTGTGCAATATTTATTGCTGCTGCTGTTTACACTACCACTCTACCCCCCCCCCCCACACACACACACAAACTTCCACTCATCTTTTATTATTTCTATTCTTTTATTTTTTACTTTATTTTTTTTAATTCTTATTTTCTGGAGTTCAGTTGTAAAGTAACATTTTGCTACCTGTCATACAAAGCATTTTATGTAGACGACAATTTTTAAAGAAAAATTATAATATTTACAGTATTTGGCACGTCCTTATCCAGAGAGACTTACATTTATCTCTTTTATACAACTGAGCAATTAGGGGTTAAGGGCCTTGCTCAGGGGCCCAACAGTGGCAAATTACCCCTCACAGTAATAACGAATCAGCATCAACACAAGAATCAGCACCAAAAACACTAAAGACACCCCAAAATGTGTAAACATTAAGCATGAGGTTTCCTACGAAATGGGGCCAGGATTCAGGGTAAAACTCTACTAGGTTAGTCTATGAATAATAGCAGAAGGTTTGGACTACACAGCAGATTTTATTAGCCGTAAGTGCGTCTGATTGACATTTAAAGCAACCAATCGTAACCGTTTTAATCGAGGCACGTTTCGCAATATGACATGTAAGGTCAGATTTTCTTTTTATACTGTTTCTAACAAAAAAAGTTTTTAACCATGCATCGTTTATTTATAAAATAAACGTAACACTATTTGGAAAACCAGTGTTTAACTGGCCCACATAAGCAAAAACCGCAAAAACAGGAAAGGGGTTTTTCCAGTTTTGTGTGCCACGTGCATCAGATGTTCAGCCAACAGTTGTGGGCGTGACGTCAGAGGCTGAGACTTATTCATTAAATATGAGCGTTTCCAGCTTTGACCACCAGAGGGAAACAAGCGATTGTACACTATTTACTGTAAATTTAATTCTTCTCGTGCTGAGGCGCCAGGTGGAGGGAAATATTCCGAAACACAGTCATTTGCAGGCTCGTGCACAGGGGGTGACCCTTTGGCTGGAGCACGTTAACTTTCCTCTCTTCTTTTTGATATTTCTTTTGTTTGTGTATTCCTGTTCTTTCTATCTCTTTCTTATCTATCTCATTCTTATTTTGTCTTTCTGTTGTGGGTTTTTAACTTATTTTCCAGTCTTTTGTAAAAAAAAAAAAAAAAAAAAAAAAAAGTTTAACTTAAAGCTCTTATGATTGTATGTTGTTCATGTACACACAACAGGCATTTACAATCCCAGACAAATTCAAGGCTACAAGTGACACAATAATAAAAATTATAAAAATAGTACTAAACAATAACCATAACTCTATCAATATTAATAGTGGATTAACTTCAAATAGTGCACTGTATGTAAAGTATCTTAGCGAGTATCTATTTTTTAATCATGTAAGGAAACAGATAGCAAATATAAAACAAAAAATAAAATAAATCTAATTTTAAAAATGTAGACAATCTAAGTAATACAAATAGTATTCCAAATAATTGGTAGTTTAATGTGGCTTAGTTCCTCCAGCTAAACAGAACTAGGCTATATGTAGATGTGTAGTATGGTGCATTATTTGCTGGTGTGTTAAATAAAAGATATTAATTGCAGTGGTGAGCCCTATAAAAAATAAAAATGTTTTTCTTGATTATTTAGTTATCATTTTTATTATTTTAATATCCACAAGATTGCATATGATTAGTTTTGTTTAGGTTGAACTGGAATATTGGACATTATAAAGGTCTGGGCCAGTGCTACACATAACACCTGCATTTAGTAGACAGACGGCACATCTGATTTGTAAGTAAGTATTAGCGACAGAATCATC
The DNA here is from genome assembly GCA_005784505.1 of Bagarius yarrelli. Taxonomy (NCBI): domain Eukaryota; kingdom Metazoa; phylum Chordata; class Actinopteri; order Siluriformes; family Sisoridae; genus Bagarius; species Bagarius yarrelli. The sequence goes on along the minus strand of VCAZ01000015.1, from coordinate 4,462,216 downwards.
AGCCAATCAAGCATCGACGTTGAGTGGTAGCCCGCCCACTGGGTCTAGCGACTTACCAACAGCGTTACTGGAGCTGCTACACTAGATAATGTTAACAGCTTCACTGTCACTTCTAAAACATAAAATCAGTTACATCTCTGAGCGCCATATAATGTTAGTCTTGCATAATATGCGCATTAACTTTATATATCTGCTTTAGCTGTAACAGATATATAAGATGTGTGTATCCTGGTCCTTGGTCTTGATTTGGCATTAATTAAAAATGGGTGTGCGGTTATTGATTATTTACTGGCCCAGGGTACACCACAGATTAATTAGAACAAATCATTCTCTAAACTGCCACAAAATGACGCCATATATCCGATCCTAAATGAACAAACTGTGTCGAGATACTACTGCACCACTTCTGCCAGAACTGATACTATAAAATTAATCAACAGCTCCTCACCAGTCAGATTTGAGAATTCACAGCTCTAATGTATAACTGATACAGCATATAATCATATATATGTACCAGTTTCCTTACACATACTGAAAACCAAAACAGAAAAATTAAAGAAGTCTACAGTTGCTTTATATAAAGAATTTCATTTTATATGCTATTTATTTTACTTCCTGTTTCTTCCCAGCTGTGTCCTTTTCATTCGTGTCCTAATTCCTAAATCTGTTCAGTGCTTGATGATTTTACAGACATGTTAGTTGGTATCCATGCTTTGGCTCATCTGTTCCATAACTTAGATTTTCTTGTTTTTAGATAATTGTTAAATTGTCTGAACATCTTGTTGGCTCTTCATTTCTTTTTTATATTTATATTTACAGCATTCGGCAGATGCCCTTATCCAAACTGACCTTTATTTATCTTACAGCTAAACCACTGTGCAACCACTTCCCTTCCTTTTTTATTGAATTTTTAATGAATGTTTAATTAAAGTTTATTTGTCTGATATTTGTTCATTAAGATAGCATACTGATATTAAAATAGGATTTAAACACATTGTATATTTTTAAGTCTAGACACTTCTTCATTTTTGCCATTTTTGCCATTTATGGTTATGCTTTACTTTTTGCCTTATGTTTTGAATCAACTCTTAATCAGTCCATGGAGATATGTGTTCACAGCATGTGTCCTGCTTCCTGATTACGAGTTCATATGTGTTTGCTTTGCACATGCTGTCCATTAGGCCAGGAGATTAGTTTCATCACATTAGATTTAGAAATCATCAAAATGTCAGCGTAAGAAGGCCTGCCAGTAGCCTCCTGACTTTCCAGTGTTACAGAGATGAATAGCAGTGAAGAAACATTACCTAAGTGAGCTTTTTTTAGCCACTACTTTCGAGAAAGTGTTTCAAAATAAAAAGGACACTAAGTAAGGAAAGGTACAAACTGAGTTAAAAGGGTTGCATTAAATTTACACCATGTACCGACTAATAAATTAGGTGTACAGAAAACTGGTATCTTTTATAGAAGAACAATTAAGTGTTACCAACCTTAAAGGTGAACTTAAAATTGATTTTTGTACTTTATTTATACCTGCAAATAAACACTTTTATTTATAGGTTGATAGGTTGTTTTTATTCTTTCCTATGTAAAGCACCACATGTAGAGCATCAAGGCATCTTTATAAGTGTGTGTGCATGTGTGTGTGTGTGTGTGCATTTGTCCAGTGACACTAATCAGTGGCGGCTCAGCTTTGGAGCAAGCCCTCTAAAGTTCAACTCATTTGTATAAACAAGAAAACATATAAGACACTCTGGAAAAGAGCTTCTGCCAAATGCCATGAGTGTAAATGCGTTTGTGTGTTTGTATGTGTGTTATGAATGTGGCCAAAAATGTTCTCCAGCATTAGCCCTGTGTTTACCGGATAGTTTCCGAATTTACCATGGCACTGGACTGGAAAAGTTTTTACGGCAAGTGAATGATTCATCTGCTTCTGGGCAAACAGCTGGTGTTTTCATATCACATGTTCAGACATAGAACCCATCTTTTAGTGATTCTCCAGTTATTCCTAGTGACAATTTACTGTTATTATAATTAGGTTTTTCATTTTTATGCCATATTGTTGTTTTTTTTCAATGTTGCATAAGTTAAACCCCACAGAAGTCTATAGAGTCTCTGTGTATATTAAATCTATGACAACATTCTAATGCATGTGTGTGTGTTTATTTTGTGAGGAGTTATGAATTTTTTGTACACCACATGTTTGTATTATTGTCTAAAAAATCAGCGCGGAAACAGCAACCTTCCATCATCATGTTGTCTCATGGTTGATCATTTTCCTCTAACAGCATGTTAAAACAAAGCACAATTACAGCATTAGTTTACTGCAAAGGAAATGTGTCAACCTGAAGAAAAGTTCAACCTGCCAGAATAAACTTAAACCACTATTTTAATTGAATGTGTCAAATGTTTTGTATTCACTTCCTGGATAATTCCTGTAATTCCAGTCCTTGTGTGTCAAAATAATAAAGGAACATCGGCACCATAAAAACCCAAACTTGTTCTCACGCACAGAGAACACAGGGAGGGCAAGTGACTCAGAGGACGATAAACACAAACAAATTGCAGCAGGTCAGAAATATGCAGCGTAGGCCTGGCGGACAGTGAGCTCGGTGAAAAGGCAAAGGAGTGAAAGTAATTAAACTCCCACAGCCAAGTGTGTGACTGACTAGTGGAAAGAAAGAACCTATTCACATCAGCAGGCCAGGAGTAGGAAGTGTGTTCTTGGTAACTGACTCATTAATGGAAATCTCTCTCAAGGCCTGCTTAAGGTCAGCATTAGGCTCCTGTTCATTCCACTTCCTGTGTCCACAACCAAGACCTGCCATTTTAGAATCAGTTCCACTTTGTAAAATTACAGTTGCAAAATAAAGTCCGGCTGCATCATTACACAAAGCACATGTCTGTTTTTTGTTTTTTTTGAAACTTGGGTCGGCGGTTGACGCCAAGTGGAATTTCTGTGTAGCTTTAATCTATTCTTTTCTTGGCCACCGTACTTCTGGGATAAATGATTTCAAATCGGAGGTGTAAATGGTCAGAAGGTGTTGATTCATTTTCTATGACAGAAGCTCTGACACCACTGCAACTATAAAGCATGTGTACAAATGTGTACAAAGCTAAAATATTATGCTCATTTTTAAACATGGTCTATATTAACAACAGTTTATTGTATAGCTGTCACAGCTTGTAAAACAAATTTTAAAAACAGTGTAAAGTCTTTGACAATCTCTGTAAGAAGTGAGAAAAAAGAGTCTGAAGATTATTAAATGTATAATAATACTTTTATAGTCAAGTAATAATTCTTGTAATTGTTTACAGTAATATTTATGGTATAAAATACTTATAATACCTGTAGATATAAACAAGGATAAAACGTGTCATTTTTTATTAAATCAAGATTTATTTTCAGTTGTGTTTTGTATCAAGCTTTGATAATTAAGGGTAGTGGAATAAGAGTGTGATTAAATAGGAGCAATGTGATTTGTGCAACTGTAGATACCTGCAGTGCGAGTCTGTGAATGCTCCTTAATGAATAACAACTCGCTAGTTTCCCCTATTGTCTGGTTTTGCTTTGCTGTGTTGTTAAATGTTCAGGGAACAGCGAAGCTCTGCAGCCTTTCATGTTCTGGAGATCTGCCTTGAGTCTCAGAGTTTACATCAGGTCACACTGTTCCACTGTAGCTGCTTAACACCTGAGCTTTACCTCGTCTCCAAAAATCAATTGTCAGATTTTATACTTAGCTTTGTAATGGATTTCATAAGTTTATTCAATTGAATATCAATAAAATGGCCATTAATTCAAAATGTTCTTCAGACAGTGACAAAACTCAAATGTACAAAACGTGTATGTTAGGGGATAGACTCCAGCAGATCCCTGTGACCCAGAATTAGGGAATAAGCAGGTATAGAAGATGAATGAATAAATAAATGATCATTTATCTATCTGTACATTTTAGCATTGTCCTAACAGATTAATTTCTTTTACAATATTAAATCACTGAGCAATTAAATTTATATATAACTGCTGTATTTATACTACATGAGACATTCTGGAGTATCAAAGATTGTATTGTTTCTTTCTTGTATTTCTCATAAGTTTTTTTTTCTGTTATGAATCCAAGACAGACAGGATGTCAGCAGGAATCTTTTTTGGGAGTTTTAATTCAGAGCAATAAAATGCTGTGCCAGATTTCTTTTTTTTAATTTTAACCAAAACATTGCTAAGATCAGCAAGTTTTATTTAATTTAATACTAAAACACGCAACAAAAAGTTTATCCCTCCGATGTAGATCCAAATCATTGCACATTAGACTGGTTCTGAAGTCTGATTAACTGAGAAGAGATTTATGGAGGAATAATAGCAGCATCCGGAACCTATACATAAATATGTTACAGTGAAATGGGTGTTCTTTCTGTCAAGTTCTTTGAGGTACATTTATGTGTTTCATTTTAAGATTCATATTTTAATAATAATAAGTAACTAGGTCGTTCCATAAACATCAATGATCAGTGTTTTGTTCATGTACCTCTCTATGCAAATACTATAATTTGTTTGTTTGCCAGTTTTACCCTTCGGATCTGCATGTGATAAATGACTCGAGCCAATAAAATGGTGTTTTGGAAGGTAGTGATGAATAGCCTTACGCCAAGCCCCACCGACGTGCTGGCAGTGTGGAGGTAAACTCCAGCTCAGAGGCAGCAGTCAGACACACCAGCCAAAAGAAACACCGTGCACTAACACTGCTCACATCGGGGGAGCTCCTGAGCATCCACAGCTGCATAACAAAGAGCTACAGTGAGCTGGATAGTTATTTAAGAATCTGGGTTCTCAGTGACTGGGATAATACTTGATTTGGTCTCACAAGCCTCATATCGGACTACCTGTATTCAATAAAAAATTTTAAACAGGAAGAATAATCACATAAATATGCGTTTATTTGTCATCTGCTAAATATTATGTTTTCTGGTAAAAATTTTTGACCCTGGCAGGGTTGCCAAGTGTTAGCAAAATTTTGATCCCAACTTAATCTGACCTGAATAATGTCCAGGAAGCTCAGCTCATCAGGAAAAGAAGACGTGTGTTTCCACTTCTTTTCTTAGTGTTTACACATTAAACGTGGTCACCATAGCAGTGCACAGCTTTCTCAATACACCTTTAAATGATCTGAAGTTTCCCAAAATCTTTTCCACAACCTTTGCAATATATATTGACGCAAGTAGAAATATTTCTATACCCCATCAATGCTGACTGTATTTTGCTGTTGTTGGCTATAGCCTGTGTTTGCAGAAATTAATTAAATTTAAATTATTTTCTCAAAAACAATATTAGGGTTTTTAAACTAGCCTAAAAATTGTAAATGTTCTTTGTTAAAATAAAAAAAAAAATCCCCCAGTTGATGACCCTTAATGTATTCCACAATTCCATGAACTTTAATACAGCAGTAGAACTGTAATAGTGATTTGTGGGTCCATAGACTAGAGGGATCTGAACGACTTTAAGGTGATTTGGGTGACTTTGTGCTTTTGTGTACTAAGGCAAACTGTGTTATCTGAATTCATTAGAGATGAGTGTTCTGAAATTCCTTCTGTTTAAAATGCCCCGCGTTTGTTAATAAGTGATAATTTGGGCTAATCGATTACATCCAGCTTGACCTGGGGTGGCCAGATGCTTTTAAAGCCTGGGGTGATCCAGGCTGATTTACTCTTGGATTTAGTTCATTCGGGATGAGTGGCATTAACAAGCCGTTGTTTTGTTCTGCGTCTTACAGTCTTTGATGTAGTGATAAAGCATGGCAGCCAGATGTGGATCTCTGCTGGAGATCTCATAGCCAAGCATTCAAGATGTTAAAAAAACCCACAAATATTCCTCCATAGTTTCCATTATATAATTCCATTAGACCAAATTACAGTTGACCTCTCAGTTTTGGGCCATCAGTAGCTTTTGATTAATTTTTTATAACAGCAGTTTAGCTACAAACCACAACTATCTGCTCGTACTTATTTAATCTTTTTAGTGATACAGTAGCTTAATCATATGATATCAATGATAGAGAGAGGTTTTCACTATTTTACATTTACAGTTATATCATTTATCAGACGCCATTTTCCAGAGTGGCGTACATAAGTGCTTTGAGTCTTATCATTGAACAGCTCAATACTAGATTACAAAAATGTGTAACAACCCAAAACTGATGAAACAATATTACATTACAATATTAATAATGAATAATAATACAATAATAAAACAATAATAATAAAAAATGCTAATGACTGTTTTCTTTTCTAAAAAAAAAAAAAGAGTTCACTTTATACCACTTTTTAATACAATGGAATTAATTAGATATAAGAAGACATGGTTTTGATAAAGTTTTGGTAAAAATCTACCAAATTCTAATTGTTGATATTTACAAATATTCTGCTTAGTTATTATATTATTATATTAATATTGAATATAAATAATAGAACCCTGGACACCTTGCATTGTTTACTATTTCCTCAATAGTATCTTACTGGTGTCTAAAGTTTTTTTCTTCTTTCTTGCATAGGTTCTAATAACATTTCTAATCTGATCTATCAAAACTATTCTATGGCGTGCAAAATAGAGGAATAAAAATAAAAGTTACAACTATAAATGCAGATACTAAGAAAATACATGTATGGCTTTTATTTTTACTATTGAGTATCCCTAAAAAGGCATAGGAAAAATGTTGTGAACATATTGTTAAATAATGTAAACACATATTAGCACTGTATATTGTCAGATAGAATGTTATACCCTAAAAGAATCCAGTCATTTTTCTAGCTGGAAAGTTGATGTTATTAACTAGGCTATATGGATTGGCATGTCAAACCCGAATGGAGGGAGAGGAAAGAGCTTTTCTTTGTAAAGTGGTTGTTTTGAGTAGGAAAGGGATGCATGATATTGTACATAATTGTACATAATTGTACAAACTTTAAGTCATGTTCTATTTCCACGCTAGAAAGCATGTAAAGTAAAGGGAACACCAGACAGACAGAAGTAGAAATCAAGTCTGTTGTTTATTTATTTAATTATTATTACTATTATTTCATTTTTTTCTCCATTTTTCAATATTTGCTTATATATGTTTTTTTTCTTTATACCTTTTTAAAATTTGATTTTGTCTAATTTTGTCTGTTTACATTATACATGTATGTGTGCACCTGTTTTACTGATGCTAATGCTTTGGCAACAATGTAATTTTTTACAGTCGTCATGCCATTAAAAACACTATCGAAATTGAACTGAGAGAGAGAGAGAGAGAGAGAGAGAGAGAGAGAGAGAGAGAGATTAAATAATAGAGAAAGAAGAAAACTGGGAGACAAAATTGAGGGTAAGAGACTCTCGAGCGCGCGCTCTGTCTCATTAGCGGAGCGGTGGGTGGATACGTTGTTTTTTTCGTCGCGCGTGAACTCTTTAACTCCTGCAGCGTCTGGAAACCTTTAGAACACGATGACTTTACGCTGCTGCTGGAACCCGTAAATATCAGACAGACATCCGAACTGCTCGAGCGAGGAACTCATCATCACCGTTCAGCAGAAAGTTTTACTGTTTTAATTGCCAAGACCCAAATATCAACTCTACGGTAAGCGCGTAAATCTCTCTCTCTCTCTCTCTCTCTCTCTCTCTCTCTCTCTCTCTCTCTCTCTCTCTCTCTCTCTCTTTAGCTGAAAGCTATAAGAGATCATTTAGTCATAAACAGCATCTGTGTATTCTTTAACGTAAAGTAGGAATGGGTGTATCAGATTTAGAGTGTATTTGTGCCATACAGAATGATACAGAGTGGTTTTTGGGTGTTGTGTTTCATTCCGGAACCTTCCCTGATATGCCTGTTTTCATGTACAGTATTCTGTTACCCATTAATCTGAAGAGACTTCCCTTTATCCCTGATCTTTGACTCAGCAACAAAGGAAAATACATTTGGGAAAAATTAACCATCTTTCCATTTCCCCTCCTACTACAAACAAAGCCAAAGTAAATCAAGCCGGTTCTCCTGCCTGAGGTTTACAGTTCTAATTCTGCACAGCTGTGGAGCTTCAATTCCCTATCAGGAAAAAAAATATTTCTTCTTATTAACCACATTATATCACCTTAAACATTTCACCCGGATATGCAAAAACAACATAGTTCCTGGTACAGGTAGCATTACTTTGTAACAGCCCTGTTCAGTCCGGAATTTTATTATTGTCTGTGTTTCCCAAATGTTCATGTGGGTTTACGCCAACATGGAGTCTGGTGGAAACAACGGTAGGTGTACTGGCTTCTCTGGCATTCTATTGCCCTGAAGTGAGATTTTGTTTGCCTATGTTGCCTGGTGGACTGTCAGTTCTTTCACCTTCTTCATCTCTTATGTTCTTCATCTCGGTATTAAAACCCGAGCATAAGAAACATCTACTGTAAATAAGTAAGTAAAATAGTTCCTTGTTTTTCTTTTATGGCATGCCTTTAAGTTGTATAATTAGTCAAATATTACCCACAAAACCTTCACCTTTCATTACAATTCTACCTTCAGTCTGTGGAGTGATATCAAACAGCTCTACGGTATACAGAGATGATTTCAGTTTATTAATTTAATGGAATGTTAAAGATGGCCGACAAAATAACATTTAATTTAATGCATTAATGAATGTTTTCTGTGTGTTTTATATAAACATTGAAAGGTATCAACTTCTGTGAGATTTTTTTTACTACCTTTTATTGCCAACATTGATTTTGTAATCAGATCAGTGCCTTTTTTGAACAGGAATCATGTACATTTGCTAAATTATTCCTCAATGCACAGATTAGGTTCGAATTTAACATAGTGTTGCTTTTAATTAGCTAGCTACCTCAATTAATGTTTTTTTGTTTTGTTTTTTGGTAAAAATATAACAAGCAGTTACATGTTGGAATTAACTAAAAGAAAAAATAAAGCTATAAATGAATATTTTTTCAAACAACTAAAAGCATATTTAGTCGTGAAAAAAGAGCGATTAGTAAGAAAAATGTTATGTTATTTCGTGATGCACAATTCGGTCTTTTTTCATGACCGAAATCACATTAGTAAGAAAAATGTTATTTATGTTATTTCATGATGCACAATTGTGATTTGAGGGACAGACTTGTCAAACGTTTATGTTTAAAAATTGTATTCCTTCAATTCAGATAGCACATGATGGCAGCATAAATTAAAAATCACGTTAGATAGAAATAAATTATTATTACATGTCCAGCGATGCCTGGAGATCAGAATCAGTGTAAAAAAAAAAGTATAGGTTTTATCTTTCTGTTAGCTAGCTGGGGCTGTACAGTATAAGCATTGATGAGATCATTAATATCAGTAGAAGGTTTTATTCTACTTTTATTTTATTTATTACTTTTATTTTATTTATTAACATTTTAATAATAATTTCCTGCACATTAAAGTCTGTGGTATTTCTAACGAACATGCTAGATACCTGTTAAGATTTATGTGTACAGTTTTAGCTAGCTAGCACCACATCCGGGACCTTTAATTATTAAATTTAACAAATAGAACATCATGCCTACATGCTGTTTTTATGGTTTGAGTGAACAAGACTAAATTGTAGAGTCTTGTTTGCTTTTAATGTCCTTATAAAGTCTGATTTTCCTTTGCTTAGAATGACGTAGCAAATATTAAACCAAGTGTAGAAATGAAATGTGATTATATGTATCATTTTCCCTTTCCTCTCAGCAAGTATAATCCAAAACACGCAAGCCCACAAGCAGCACACATAAAGAGGCACTTTTTAACATGTCAACCGGCGCATTTTTACTTTTACGACCAAGCAGTAAACGAGTCGACACCAAAGCTTAACTTTGTGCAATTAATTCAAGCTCACACATGCAACAAAAGAAAAGACGCCGGTCCTGAGCAAGCCATTTACAACGTTTACACCGTCACACAAGACGCCAGGGGTTCTTTACATTCTTTTAGCTAGTTTCAGCTCTTCGTTAGACTGGTTGATTTGATCATGTGGATCAAAAAGTAACGTGTTCGATATTAAGCGAATGTGGACATGTTGAAATTAATCATGTATTGATTATGAGCCCATATTACGATAGCACACATTTTTATTCTGTGTATGTCGAAGGTCTGCTGTACAAGTCTATGTAAACGAGCCTGCTCCAAATAATAATTAATAAAAGACTAATAATTAATAAAAGACTAAAGTGATCGTATATAAGAGGATGTACTGTAAAGAGAATATTGTGTCAGGACAGATCCAAATCTTGTCATATTAAATTTGCTGTCTACTTTCATAATTTTATTTATACATCACCAGGAAGTTAAGAAATCCACACCTTCTTCTACTCACTCTAGCCACCACTCTGGACCCAGGCGGTAACACTCTAATGATGAGCTGGAGGGAAGCCTATCAAAGAGTGAGAGCTGACATTTTAAACACAGATTACTTTGCCCACACCGATCGCATGTCTAAAGCCATGAGACTGGAGTATTATCTTATCCATCCTCAGCTCATCTCTCCTGACCTTCTACTAAATTGCTGTTTATTTACCTACTGCTCTCTTTATCCTGTCGCTCATTTAGCCGGTTTTATTTAACCCGAATCTTACACAGTATAGGGCTTTAATGAGTGCTTAGTGATGCATTTCTCTATTCATAAACTAGCTGAAATTGTCTGTTTTTATCATGTGTGCTATCAATTTAATCTTAATGCCTATTGGATGTAGGTGTTTTATTTATTTATTATATGTGGAATTCATTCAGAAACCCACAAAACATTAACAAGAATTTGAATGGGCACATTAAAAATGTTAATTATTTAGTTTTTATTGTTAATGTTGTTATATTATATTATATTATATTATACTATATTATATATTATAAGTATAGTATAGTATAGCATAGTATATTGTAAGTGAATAATAGAATATCTAAAAAAAAAAACAATAAAAAATTAAACCTACGACTATCAGACAATAAGAAATGTAAATAAATAATAAAATAAACACAAATAAAATAAGCCAAAACTGAAATTGAAATATAAAATAAAAAGTATTTCAAAAGACTACATAAAATTTTACATTAAAAATATAATGACTACTTATAGTCACTGTAAATTAAGTAAATATAGTAATAAAAATAGCTCAGTCTAAGGATTTATAATAGGTTTTCGTAATTATAATAAACATTTCTTCTTTGATTGTGGGGATGGATTGTGGGGTTTTCATGTGAGACAGCTTGTTTAGTGTGTATGGAAAACCTACGAGATGGAAAATGTGCTGTTATAAGTCATGTTGTCATGAAGTTATCAGACAGAATCAGACAGTTCAGCAGACGGCACGTCATAATTCGGCCTTTATGAAGACGCGTGCGAGGGTGGTGCAGGAATGTTCCAGTGAAGGATGTTAACAATAACACGCAACACTATTCACTCAACACTGGCTTAAGATGCATGTTACTCTTCTCTCGTCATTTATTAATCGAATTATTCAAGTGTATGAAATGCGTATTGATTTACTGGCTGAGAACTACTGTTTGTGTACTTGAGTATTGATACTTTCACACTTCGGACAGGTGAAAAAAAGTGGAGAAATATTTGGAATCCATTTGCATTTGTTTTTGCATTTATAAAATATATAAAAATATTTAAAAATGTCATTATTTCTACCTGAATAAAACCAGCTTAATTTTACATTTGTTACAGTTATGAAGATAATATTAGTTTTAGTATTTTTGTTATCTGCTTATTAATATACTGTATGTTCTGATATACTAAATATCTCGAAAAAATGCGATATAATATTTTAGTTGTCCAGCCATAGTGTCTACATGTTGTACATTTTCTCTTTGATTCCCTCCAAATGTTTTTTCCATGCTGTAAAAAAAAGTTAAATTAAAGCATGCATAATTGCATTCCAGATTTTAGTGCATGTCATTATTATAAGATGATTTATACATTTGTAGTAACAGACATAGAAGAAACAAATGTAGTGTTTCTTCTATGGATTAGTTCCATCTTCTTCTTCTCATTTTGTCTGTTTTCTTCATGGGCCACCACAGCCAATCATCTACCTCCCCCTAGCCCTGCTCTCTGCATCCTCTTCTCTTACAGCTATTTTGCATCGGTAGAGGATATACAGCTGGATTAAAGGCAGACTAAAGGCTCGTAATAAGTGTAGAAATCATTTAAGTGTAATAGTTTGTTGCTAAAATTGAAATTTTATGTAGTGATCACAGACAAGTAATACAAAACAGTGAGATTTAGCAGTTTTAACTATAAAAGCAGCATTCTAGAAATACATTTATGTCAAATAAAATGAATAGTCTGTTGTATAATATTGTTTTGTAATATACAAACATTGTACTGAATTGTTGAAATAAATACAATTAAGCTTTTATCGTTTTCTATGCAGTGAGCGTTCTTAATGTAATGCATTGTTATTTCAGTTGCAACAGCTCGTTCATGTGCACTTACACAGTGGATGTAAAAGAATTTTTAAAAAATGAATATGTTGATATTTTCTTTAACGTTTATGGACGATGTCTTCAGTGTCAGCGCTTAGTAATACTTTTTATAAAAAGGTTTTATAAAAATAAATCACCTTAGAACATGATTTAAAAGGAATATAATCAACTCCACAATTGTACCAGTAACTCCAACACATCACCCAGTTGTTTTACACTATAACAGCATGAGGCATTGTTTTTAAGTGTATGGTCAAGAGTAGCTTTGGATGATCATTTATTTGGATTAAGTTGATTTTTAAACTCTTTTTTTCTGTTTCTCCACAGGGTGGGAATTGAGGCTTTGAGGAGTGTGTGGTGTGCAGCTGGTGGAAGCTTCGTGGTGTTGGCCATGCTGTGGTGGAGCGGGTTCCTGGCACCGTGATTTGGTGGACAAACAAGAAGTAAAAAATCACATTGCCAGGGATTTCCACTTCTGCACGGCTCATGTGGTGCTCAACATCTGCTTTAACTGCACACCGGCGAACTTTACAGCTGAGATCATGTCACCTTACAGCTGTATATATAGAAAAACGGTGAAAGGAGTCAGTGGGTTCACACTGCTGTATACACACCTCTGGCATCACATAGACAAATTTAGAATTACCAGTAGCTAGTTGTCAGAATTGGCTTAGATGCTTTGCATGTTGTGGCATGCCTTTACGTAAAAAAAAAAGGTGTTCTGTCGATATATTTGCAACCTCTGTGGAACCCAAGTCATTAAGTGTAGTCTCTTAGCAGCTCAAGCAGTAAATCGCCTCAATGAAAATGTCTCATGTACTCAGGTGTAACAGAAGAATGCTAGTCTAGCAAGCCATCTTCTGATGACATTTGATAATCAACTAAAGGTAATTACTTAAAGTTTTTCTAAATTATTCTGTGATCATAGGCTTTTTTTATCTCACACACCACCTCGGCGCTTGCTTGAGGCGCAGAGCTTAGCTAATTGGTGAGCATTAAATATACTGTTCACAGTGGCTAAGTTCAGCGTCTGCAGTGAGAAAGCTAACAGAATGTGGTAAAGCTCCTCTGGATCAGTCACTGTGAAAATGTCTAACAGAATCTAGCAGATAGAATAATGAAAGAAAAAAACAGGTCGGGTCTGCCAGGTAGAGATAAAAGTGTTTGTTTTAAATGTCAATCCAGTTTCTGCTTCGGCGAGTTTTCTTTAACAAAAGCCGTCTCGCCTTTAAATAATAGAGTTGATTTACGGCGCAATCTTGCTCTTATATCAAGAGTGCCATAACACTATTAAAGTAAAGATTAGAAGCAAATAGAAAGTTAACATTCCAGATTCCAGTGATTTCCATGACATTTTATTTGTATATGTTTTTACATTTTAAGTGCAACTGTTATTATACTGTATTTATTAACGATACCTTTCGTCTTCATAGGTAAAAAAAAAAAAAATCTTTGCTGATTAAAAGACAGTAGATCAGCTGAGACATGGTTAGCTTCTGGTCCACATTCTGTTTTTTTGCTTGTGCACTAGAGCTTGGGGGATGCTTGGGGGCTGTCAATACTAAGTTATGCAGAAATAAATTACTATATGTTTTTTTTAATAGAATTTCACTTAGCTCTACCTCCTGGACATAAAGAACTCACTAAGTGAACCTTCATTGTTTGGCTTTAAATCTCATGACTGTTGATCATTTACTGCGATTTTATTTATAAGTTAAGCTTTTAACTCTATAACACTTCTTTATTTAAATTTCTCACCAAAAGAAAAGCAAAAAAAGTAACACAAATAAGGTTTGATGTGCCTGAGCTGCTTTAGAAAAAGGTAGAGCACATGTCATGCTTTAATCGCTATTTGGGGGTTTTCAGCACTTAGTGAGCTTTGTCTTTTATAAAGCTTTGTGGGCATCACTAAGTACTGCGAAAGCAATTAGCATTTTATGGTTGATTCATGTTTATCAGTAAAGGCACGCGAGCATAAACCCAATCAGAGGAAACAGAAGAAAGTAAAGAATAAAAGGCGATTATACTATAGGAACGTTAAATTGGTGCAGCAGACTCTCTGTTATGGTTTATGCAAATTGTTTATGTGAATTTATTATATTCAGCTTCATTTTTCTGATTAGTGAAATGACCTGGTTTGTTTAACAGAATGTTATAAGCACTTTTTCTCTGATTATCTGATGTATTATGAGATTCAAAATTAATGTGTCTCAAGTCCATGGCTTTAGTTAGAGCTGATTACATGTAACTTGCCTAAAACACAAAGTATAACCACTTTAAAGAATTTTATTTATAGCCCTAAGCTTATCAAGAATTATTAGGAGTTATTGTAATCCATTTTAGTTGTTTGTCCGCAATTTAGTAATCTGGATTTTTTTAATTTTGATGTAAATTTTATTAATCACCAAGTTGTAAACTCAATGTAACATTTAAAAACGTTAAAAAAAAATTAATGTAAAAAGATGTAAAGTGCTCAGAGGGCTGAGGCCTCCAGTGCCTGCTCAGCTGGTAACAGTTTGTCCACAAAGAGCTGGCTCAGCTCAGCAGGAACAGGAGTCCTGCAGCATCCTCCATCCACTCCTCTCTCTTTCTCTCTGTCCTCCTATACTGTCTGAGAATATAAAATTTATATGGCTTGAAATATGACCTTTGTTGGACATGCAAGGTTGGGCGTAAATCTGCTGCATCTCTTATACATGCTGTATCTGTTTCTCTTTATTCCTTCAACACACCCAAGGCCACCGAGTCAGTCAGTCATCAGTCAGATCTGGCTTTTTTAATGTGGGGCTTTATTCTGCCTCCTTTTCCTGTACTTACAAAAAAAAACCCTTGGTTTTCCTGGGCGTTCCAGACGGTTAGGGTGAATTATGGTCATCTCCTTATTTTAGGGACTCTTTGTCACCTCCATTTACGAGTGAGTAATGGTCGTCATATATCTCAGGTGCATCATAGATCTCGGTCCGTTACGCCGTTTTTTGCACACAGGAGTTTAGCTTTCATCCTTTCATGTCTGGATGGTGTCACTTCTATAAGAGCAGGGGGAGATTTACAGCAGCATGTGAAACAAGATCGTTGTGGTCTTAATCGGCTATCGGCTTTCCCGCTGAAAACCCCATCGCTGGTGTTTCTACATAATAAACATATCCTCATTCAGGCCTTTTAAACACTGCACTGCTATTATTAGTCATTTATTTTACAGTTATGTGCAATGTACAAGTCTGCCATGCTGTAGAATAGTTGCTGTTCTTCAGATCACACTTAAAATCTTGATTATGATCAGAAGAAAAGCATGCTTAAAATAACAAACTTATTCCTATGCTTTTTTATTTGTATAGTTTAGTTCAGTAGGATCTTATTGTAGGTCAAAGAAAGTCGATTTACTGTTACAGGGACCAACATTAAAAAGTAATAAATAAAGAGTGGAATGTGTCATTTCTTAAGAAGAGAAATGTAGCTGTGATGTTTGACAGATTGCTTCGGAATAAGGGAAATAAATCACTGAAAATATGCTGCTATAGGAAAATTGTCCTAAGGTAGAAAAAAAACCCATCATGGTGGTAACTTAAGTTCACATCTTACATTACTTTGCTCTAATTAGACCTATTTTTTTTATTTATTATTAGTATTATTCTTTTTTGTCAGTTATGATGGATTTCTTTTTTTTTATCATTACAAAATGTAGCTACACTGTAAAGTTTTTTTTATGTGTATAGATGACTACAACCATTGTTGTAGTAAATTTAAGGAGATGTGGTAAATTTGAGGTGTTAGAGCCCTGGGTGGAGTTCTAGACAGATATTTGCATTACTTACATAAGACTTAGGGTTAGCATCCCATTAATTATGTAGCTTGGGTGCTAAACTCTGAAGCTGTTAGTAAAATGTCATGTCTGCATGGGAAAATGTACGTAAATAAACGTTTTATAACACAGTAGCCTCCTCACTAATATTGAGCACAATCTCTTTTAAATATTAGAAATGTGTAATGGAAGATGATTGTGTCTAATTGGTTTAAGCGTTAGAAATTATAGATGATGTGTCCACCCAGAACACATAGAAGAGAACGTCTTTTTATCCAAGTTGTACAACTTGTTACAGAGCAATTACACAATTTAACCTCTTTTATAATTGATCATTGTTTAATGGCGTCTCATGTTCTGGACTGCCACACACAGTGAAGTAAAGTGTGTACAGAGGGTGATGAGGTTTATTAGTTTGTGGGCGACAGGGATTTCTGACGTCAAAGCAACTGCCTCTTATTTCAATTTCATAGCCTTGTCTTAGTCCTTTTATCTTCACCTCAGACGCTGACAGATGGCTTTTTATGTTGTTTGATATACATTTGGTTGTTTCCGTTTTATGTGTGTATCTTTGTGTGTGTGTGTGTGTGGTAGGGTTTATAATTGGATTACGTTGCGCAAGACCAGCTGTGTAAGAAAGCAACTATGCAGCATAAACAGTATTGATTTATTTTAGAACCGTTACCGATACTAATCATTTAATGCTCATGTGACTGATAACCGATACGCAGAACTGATATTGATTTATTGATTTACTTTTGTTTATGACACCAAAGTAAAACCAACAATACTGAACTAACAAATTATATTATTTTAAAATTATTTTATCCCTTCCTTGCAAACAAAACATGCAACTTTTTATTTTTATTAATATAAATAGAGGAATCAATATATCTAATATATATATATATATATATATATATATATAGATATATATATATATATATATATATATATTAAAATGCACTGCCACTAAAGGGTCTATAAAATAAAATGTTTCAATCAGGTAAACCGGTAACAATAAAAAAAATATTAACTTAATAATATTGCTATGCTGGTTTGGCTTTAGTGCTCCCAGTTGAGATATTTGTAATGTAATTATGCACATTTTTAGTCTTTTCTTGTCTTAACACAGTGCCTTAAATGCAGTCTCAGAATTTTCAAAATGTTGGATCCGATATAATTAAAACTGGCTTAAATATCAAAAACTATATCAGTTTAACCAATGAATTATTAAATCCCCACTATATCCCTATGCTTTTTAATGATATTATGCAGAAAACCATGTAGCATGTAGCAGCAGCAAAATGTGGCTTAAATAGGTAAGAAGCTGAGACCTGGGTTCAAACACCACCAGTCTGCTACTGCGCTTAACCCTTTCTGCTCCAGGGCTACTGTATCATAGCTAACTCTGTGATTTGACCCCAACCTTTTAAGATTGGATATGCAAAGAAACAAATTTGATTGTGCTGTAGAGTTTATATAACAAATAAGCAGCTTTACTCTTATAAAATATAAAATCATGCCGGTAGAGATTAAAAGCCGTAAAACTGCTGCTCAACTTTTATAACAATTTAGGAATTTCAACCTTTAACCACAGAAGCCAATACGAGACATCAACCATGCTAAGAAGAAAAACTGTTTATTTTTATAGAATTTTTTAATGTTTTTTCCAAATAGTAAATATGGTCAGTAAAAGAATTTAACATATGCAGTAAATGTAGGGTACAGTGGGGCATGAGGCGCTGTGGGGTAAAAGATGCCTTTCATTTGTTTTTTTGTTTTTAACCACTTCAATGCATAAAAAACGGAATGTAGCGCTTGTCCATCTGTTTTTCATTTGCATTTAAAGATTAACTCAGTTTGTGTTTGTGTTTACGGTCAAAAACATATGATTTTGAGGCAACTTGATCTAAAATGTAATGTTTTTGAAATATTGAATTGTTAAAACAACCAAATATATTTTTAGAGTAACTTTTATTTGTTTTTTATTGTTCCATTTATGTACGTGTTTGTTATTAAATAAGTGAAAGTATGATATTTGGGATAAAAAGCACCTATTATTGGGGCTAATGGCGCAGCCTAGGCATTTAGCCCTGTGTGTCAAATTAAGCTCGACGGAATAGACAGAATCAAAGTGATCCTTGTGAACTGCGCGACACATAGAGTATGTGATATTGCCTTATTAATATATATTATATATACATGTATTTATTTGTAATTATATATTAGTAAAATAGTAAAAAGGGAAACGTTGTCTGTATTGTGTTTGTAGAAAATCTGGATTGTGTTTGTAAAACATTTGGATTGTGTTTGTACAAGTAGGTCCTTTTTTTTTTAAGAGCTTAAAGTGACTTAAAGTGCAGAAGATTATTCATGTTTTTTACTTTATTTATTGTTTTTTGTATAGTGACATCTCTAAAAATAGTTTTGTGTAAAGAGACATTCGTTTAAAGTCTTTTGTTTTAGCACATGGATTAGGGATGAAGCCACAGGAAAACTTCTTAGAATGATGAAAAGCTGTGTATTATTAACTTTCAACAAATACATGTAACCTTAAACAGTAAACAAAAGTTTTCATTTTTAGTAAACTGAAGAGAGATAAAGGCTTTGGATGTGTTGATATGATAAAAAACATACTCTAGATGGCCAAAGGTTTGTGGGTAACCGGTCAGCACCCCTTTAAGTGTGTATCTATAAATGTAACATTACCTTTTTCTTTTCTGAAGCTGAAAAGGCTTAAACACTCTTCCAGTATGACAATGACGCAGAGCTTGAGGAAGAAAGTGTGTGTTATAAACGAAGTGTTAGAGGTGGAGTGTTTTGAACAGATCCCTGACCTTAACACTCTTATGAGTGAGACTAAATCTGAAATAAGGTGTTTAGAAAAACACATATAGATTTGACTGCACCCAATACTTTTTTTTTCCTATACAGTGTATTATGATGTGCTTTATTGAGTTGTTTTAATTGAAAGCACAACCCAAACTGCTTCCAGTACGTATATGTGGATAATATTGATGGTTTCTATAATTACGATAGTAATGGTGGTGGTATTAAGAGGTGTATTAGTCGGGTAATTCCCCACTGAAGGCCCAGGTACTAAATGCACCAGCCGCAACTGTCATCCACACTCGGGAACCGTGAGCAAATGTTCAGTAGTGTTGCTTTATATGTGGCACATGTAAATCAGCCGGACATGTTGCGACTGCATCCCTTTCACGATTGCGATACAGATCATCATTAGGCAAGTCCACACTATTGCATCATGCAGGAAAATCAGCTTCAAGGCAGTAACTGGATGTTCAGGGTAACACTAATAATGAAACACACCTTACTGAAGGTTATTTTCGAGACATGCTGCAACGAGAGCTTATAAATTCACAGCATCGGAATCTGAGAGGAAATGTAATCCAGACCAAATCCTGATCAATTTGTTTGGATTGGACATTATCAGAATGAATGAATCATCAGGGTTTGGTCATTAGGATTAAAGGATTAAAAAAAAAAGATGGGTGGAATTCCGACAATGAATTAAACATCTCTTAATGCTATTAAATGAAATATAATTCTCAGCTCCACCCTGTGACTGACACAGACAAACACCCAGCAGGTGACCTCACATGTTTTCAGGTGCTGAAATGTGTTCAGAAACTTACACACACACGCACACACACACCTGTCTGCTAAACACCCGGAGGCCAGGCTCTGTGCCATAATTACAAAAGAAGCAAGAGTAACCTTTGCACGCAACATTTCTTTATCTTGGAGTCCAGGGCTCTTATTGTTGAATTCAGAAGGTGTTGATTGATTTTTTATGACAGAAAAACTATCAGTAGCTCCGGTTGTAGTTATAATCACCGGGTTATTTATAACTAGTAAATTTATTCTTGGGTGGAGGATTCTTGTGTAAATGTTGATAGGGTAAACATTTCTTATATAGAATTTGGAAACATGGCAGGCAGACAGGGACAAATCCCTTTTCTGAATGTTCTGTCTGCTACAGACAGCGGGTCAATCGAGTGTTGTGTGGAAACATGTTTCTAAAGCTGGATCAAATGTTTTAGCAGTTCACGCTGAGGGAAGAAATACGAGGGAAGAAATATGAGAGAAGAAATAGAAGGTGAACTACAAGCATATGGCTTCCCCTTAACAGGGCTTCATGCCACATGTGGATTTACGTAAATAACAAGCACTCGCTTGTCTTTATAAAGGAACATTACAACATTTTTTTTTTTTGTATTTACTGTGATACGATATGCTTTTCTTTGAATACATGTTTGACTTTTTATAGGGTTAAAATATGGCATTTGGTGGATTCTCTATTCAGGGACTTATTCATTTATCTTATTTACAAAACTATTCAGTTTGGGGCCCTGCTCAGTCACCCTGCAGTGGCAGCTTGGCCATCCTGGGATTTGAACCCACGTCCTGATAACAAATGGGATTTGAACCCATGTCCTGATACAGCTTGTGGTGTGCTTTAGTTAAAAGCAAAAATGTAAATTTGATTCTCTGGACATTTTCTATATCAGTTTTAAAAAAGGAAATCTGTCATTGTGTCATCTGTGTTGTGAAGTTAAGGAGCTGGTGAAATCCTCCTACATTTCACACATGGGATTATTTTCACTTTATATTTCACATTTACAATTACAAAATGTACAAACATTTAAGTGTGAAAAAAAGATTGTATTTATGATAGTAGGGCTACTAGAAACGAATTAATATCTGTTTAAAAAGCGCCTGTAATAGGAATTGTGAAGACTCCCTCTTGTGGCCAGTTGGTGTAAATGTCAATGTCTACAAAACAACGATAAAAAGCAAACAATTATCACTAAATATTTCTCTTTATTTTACGTATAGAGCTCTTATATTACATGAAACACACAAAATGTAAACATTTTACAATAATAAAACGTTCATGTACAAAAATAAGCATCGTTCTTCGGTTATACAGGTTTTTTTTATATATATATAAATGCAAATGTATATAAACATGTATATAAAATTCATTCAAAGCTGTTTGGTGAGAATAACGCAAAAAAAAAATGTTATTTTAAAATAATAATATTTTACTTGTTTATTTTATAAAATATTAAATCATTACAAATATATTTATTAACACTTCAAGAACTACTCCTGCTAACACACACACATAAGGTCTGCTAACACACAACATAAATGTCTTTATAACGTGTTGGTATATACTGTCCTGTGCTTTTTTTTTTTCCTGAAAAATAACATTATATATATCTATATATATATAAAATAAATGTTAAACTATGTTTTTAAAAACCATATTTCTATAGTTTAAGGGAAAAAAGAAAATCTTTACATTTTGTTCTGCGCAAAAAAGTGTGTTTACAAAGGTATGATGGTGTCCCTGAGTGAATAACCTGTGGGTGTGTGTTTTCCTTGCGGTTTATCTGTGAAACATGTGGTTTACGTGCTTGACGCAGACAGGCAGGAGGTAGTAGAGCTTAGCCTGCTCTTCTTGCTGCTCCTCTCCTGACTGGGTGGGCTCGTGCTCAGAATTCGCCCCTTGCTGTTGCGCAGGCTGCTGTGACGGCTCACTGATGAGCTGGACAGCTCTTTGGATGAGAAGCTGTCCAGGCGGCAGATGCAGCACAGGAGGCTTTTGATGGCCTTGCGCAGATCCTGGCTGCCCAGCGAGTAGATGAGTGGATTGATGGCTGAGTTGAGGACAGCTAGAGCGATGACCCACTGTGGGCTGAAAAGGGCGTGACAATGGCGTGAGTAGCAGAAATAATCCACGAAGAGCAGGATAAACAATGGGCCCCAGCACAGCATAAACGCTCCCACAATGGAGATCACAGCCTTCAGGAGCCGCATGGATCGCTTTCTGCTCTTCACCAAGCCTGTCACTGTGCTCCTGCGGACATGCCAGTAGATGGCAAAATAAAGGCCGCCGATGGTCAGGAGGATGATGAAAAAAAGGATCAGGGCAAACAGAATGTAGCTCTTGGAGTACAGAGGCAGGAGGGTTGAGCATCCCCTTAGGTCACACATGCAGTTCCAGCCAAACAGAGGCAGGAAGCCGATGATGAACGCTGTGACCCAGCAGAGTGCCACCATAACGTAGATTCGATACGTCTTCTTGTCCCTGTTCTCAGACTCTGGCTTTATCATGGTGGCATAGCGCTCTACAGCAATCAGCAGCAAACTGAAGACAGAAGCGGCCAATGCCACAAACAGGAGTCCTTCACGCAGGAGCCAGAGGACCGGGCTGAGATGAAGAGTGTGCCGTCCCGACATGCAGATGTTTACCACATATGCTACGCCTGTCAGCAGATCGCTAAGCGCAATGTTGGCAATACAGATGTTTAGCCAGCGGTGGCACATGTGCACACGAAAGAGCACAGCCAGCAGCACCAGCAGGTTTTCCAGTATGATCAGGACGCTGATGCAGAGAAGGAGGGCTGAACCTGTGCTGATGCTGCTTTTGTTCGATACTCTGTGCTGCAGTCTGCCAGTGTAGTTATAATGCTGTAGGATGATACTGCCGTTGTTCCGGCTGTACAGATCTGGACAGGACGACGAGGAGCTGAATGTGTGCATGATTTCCATGATTAAAGAACAGGTGTGATTTTATCACGTTTGGTTAGAATCTCCTTAAGAAAACTTGGTTTTGTCTTTCATCAGGCAATCAAACCTCCTGTTCCTGCTGGTTCTGCAACTCTTTACAGCCTCATGCTAGAGAAAAAGGATTTATTCTTTTGATAAATAAATAAGTGTGGTAAACCAGTACAATGATAATTAATGCCTGTACACACATAAGCAAAACTATCTTTACAGTCCCAAGTTGGTTCTAAACATTCTGATTCGGTTTCTTTCGTATGCGGAAAATTATTCAGTGTGGTGTGGTTACCAAAACAGAATCAATAACAGGCTGTTGTGAGAAAGCAACTGTTATCAGCAGGTTATCAGCGTGGTTTTTAAAACGAATGTTAGTTTGGATTTATTGTTTCCTTTTTTTTTTTTTTTTTTTTTTACAAAACAAATTATTATATATATTTTTTTCATTACTGTAGAAGCCTGTTTCTGCTACAGTTGAAAAAAAACCCCCCATATAATTCTATAAGTCATAATAATTAGAAACATTCTCATAATAATGACCTAGTTTTTCAGAATAATGAAAAATTATTAATATAATTACTAATTATGATATAATTTAGTATATAATTTACTAATATAATAAATCTATGATTTATAGATTTAGTTGTTTTTTAACTGTGGCAGAAACAGGCTTTCATACTAATAGAACAAAATTTTTGATTTGATGAAAATTTGATTATTTTGTGGAGGAAACAGGTTTTCATTACTGACTGTGGGCACATTTAAATATATATACTTTCACTACAGTGCTTGTGGTTATAGGTGGAGTTTCCTTTACTGGCCGTTTTAAAAGCATTGTGTATGTTTTGCAGAGCATCGCGGTTTCAGTATTTAAATGCCCTGGCGAAATCTAAAAAAAAAATCATGCAGAAGTATGACACATTAAATTACTATACAGTGCATGTAATATTAAATAATGCTGCAGCTCACTTCAAGAAATAAATGTATCTAAAATTAATGTGATCCTGTTAGAATCTTATACAACCAATCATAAATTTTAACCTCAAGGTTTATCTTTTAATTTTTTTTTATCATCTGCCATACATTGTCCTTTGTTTTGTTCATTAAGAAGAAAATATCAAATGTTGCTTGCACATAAAAGGATAGGTAAGAAGATTTCTTATTAAAAATGTACAATTTCTTCTGAATTCTTCTTACAATATTTTTAAATGTAATTTTAAAATATCATTTCTGTACTTTGTAATATGTTAAATGTGTATAAATTCCAGTGTTTGCTTAGTTATTATATGTAATTGTAATCTAACTTACCTCAGGCGTGCGATGCTGAAGCATGTGCAACCATCCTCTACACACACTGTGTACTCATCATCTACACAATTTAAAGGCTCATCGTCAACACCCGCTCATCCTCTACGCACAGCTGTTACGAGAGAGGAAGCTTACTATCGCACATGTTGACACACCCAATGGAGAACATGCCCATGAACTAAATTGTGTTTTTAAGTCTTTTAAAACAGATCTTAAAAATTGTGACATCTTCCAGGTGAAACTACTTACTGCATACTGTGCACACTTATTACAGGTTGTGTGGACATTGTGTGTATCATCACATTGATGTGATGAGGCAAAAGGCAAAGCATTAATAACAGAGTAAAATAGTTTTAAAAAATAGCTACAAATATTGTTTTAAAATTCTTATAATATTATATATTTTTTATTTAAATCAAACATTTTTGTACTTAATAGACAGATTTCTTGATATTTGTATATGTATGTATATTTGTATGAATTTCAATGCTGGCAATATTCCAGCAGCAGTTTGTGCAACCGCCGTTTACATGTGTTGCCACAATATTTCAAATAGAAAAAGTCAAATAGTGTTCTACATTATTCCACTAGCCTTACAACAGCTGAGTCAAAAAAGAAATATTGGTTACCCAACAGTTTGCAGAAGCAACTTAGCAAACAGGAACTTCTGCTGGTCTGTGAGTTGGCCTCCTCCCTTAGTTTCTCACTTCACCTCATCCAGCTGTGAGCAAAAAAAATTCTACTCATGTAATACAAATCATACTTAATCAAAGCCTCTTCAAATGTCTAAAAAAAGCAGAGATTAAAAAAAGAAAAGAAATAAAAATGAGATGAGATTACATTAAAAGTAAAGAGAACAAAAGAGAATAGATGAGAGAGGAGAGGACAGAGGAGAAAAGATGGGGAAAAGAGAAGAGGAGATGAGAATAGGGGAAGTGACGAGGGGAGAGGAAATATGAGAGAGGAGAAGAGAAAAGGGGAGGAAAGGAGAAGAGAGGAGAGAAAAGGGCAGGAGGGGAGAAAAAGGAAGATAGGAGATAGAAGAGGAAAGAAAAGAAGAAAAAAGAAGTGAAGAGAAGAAAAGAGAAGAAAAGAGAGTAGAGGAGCAGAGAGGAGAGGACAGGAAAGGAAAGGAGAGGAAAGAATAGGAGAGGAAAAGAGGAAAGGAGAAAAGAGAAAAGAAGAGGAGAGAGAAGATGAGAGAGAAGAAGAGAGAAGGAGAGGAAAGAAAAGAGCAGGAGAGGAGAAGAAGGAAGAGAGAGGAGACGTGGGGAGAAGAGGAGATCGAAGAGAAGAGAAGAAAAGAGAAAAGGAGAAGGGAGAAGAGTGGAGTAGAGGAGAGGAGAGGAGAGGAGAGGAGAGGAGAGGAGAGGAGAGGAGAGGGGAGGTGAAGAGAGGAGAGGTGAAGAGAGGAGAGGAAAAAAGAGGGGAGAAGAGCAGAGGAAAGAAAAAAGAGAAGTGAAGAGAAGAAAAAAGCGGAGAGGAGAAAAGAGGAAAGGAAAAGAGGAAAGGAGAGAAGAGGAGAAGAGAGGAGAAGAGAGGAGAAGAGAGGAGAGGAGAGGGTTACTTGGCAAGATAACAGGTTGATTAAGATCTACATTCACAGGAAAAATATAAAAACTTCTCTTTTTAAATGAGAAAGTCAGCTAAAAAACAGGATGATATTAAAGTACCACATCCTTGTGAGTTACACCCATAACAGCCACCTTCTTTCTGGTTAACAATCAAACCAAATATGAGAGGCAAAACATGAGGGTGTGAAACGCCCCGTCACTTCAGCACTAGCAAAACCTTTGCAGTAAACCGACTTTGTGTTTATAATCTTCTAAACAGGAAATTTCCTTATAAACAGTTTGATTTCTTTTGCATCACATTGTGGGTTGTTTTAAGACTATTACACAAATCACACACAAATATAATTATCACAACAAACTTTATTTTGCACCATAGTCCGGTTCTAGAGACGAAACGTTTGAGTTTCAGCCTCTGGTAGTGCTCAATTTTGCTTTTCTTTACAAAAACGCACAACATACAACTTATATCACAAAGCAGACCTGGTATGTTTCATCACAGCTAAGAACCACCTACTGACACAGAAATGTCACATTAGCTGCTCCTCATCAACAAACACACAAGATTTTTTTATCATTTTATATTACCACCTACATAACACACCCAAAAACAAAATTAGGACCACAGTGGTTTAATGTGATGGTAGACGTTTAGAGGACGTCTTTATCCAGAGAGACTTACATTTGGGGTTAAAGGCCTTTCTCAGGGGGGCAGTGGTAGCAAATTGGTGGTGCTAGAAATCAAGCCCTGATTTTCCAATTAGCAGTCCAGTCACCATCACTTGATGGTTGTGTGCAAATAGGAATTTCTGTCTTAAGGCTGAATGCAGACAAATCAGAATTTACATTTGTGAATTAATTCAATTCCACCACTGTATCAATTTCCGAAACTAAAACTGCCCACAGATTCACTGGTTTCTTTCCGAGGTAAACACCATATGTAAACACCTCAACTGTTAGTACACTGCATTATTCACACCATGTTAACTAGAATAAGTCTAAACTTAACTCTCATTTATCCTCCAGCTGGCACAATTCACCTCTCATTTGGCTAAGCACGACAATGACAAGTCTTCTCTGTAAGCTCACATATGATTCAGTGCTTTTATTTCCTTTAAGCTAGATCGAGTGATAGATATTCTAATCAGTGCCACAGAAAAACAACTGTAGCTGACATTCTTCCATGAAATCGTACTGCAGGTTATAGTCAACAAATAAAAGCTATTTTCGATTCATTATCAGTGATGAATTAGGAACTAAACACAGGGTCTGTCATATTACGTCATCTCTGAAACCTTTCTCAAACATTTAAGAAACTTTGCTGATTGAGAGGGGATCAAATACTTATTTCACTCATACCAATAATTTATAACTTGTTTTTCTGTATGTTTTGTTGTTATTCTGTTCTGTTTCTGACTGACAAAACCAATAAACCTCTGTCTTTCTTTCTCCCTGTTTCTCTCTCTCTCTCTCTCTCTCTCTTTTTTTTTAGGGGATAAAATAATCTCTTGTCAAAGTGGCTAGTGTGCTAACATACATAAAAGTATTATATATATATATATATATATATATATATATATATATATATATATATATTATATATATACACACACTGCTCTAAAAAATAAAATATTCTTATTAAATACTTTGTTCTTTACATAGTTGAATGTGCTGACAACAAAAGCACACAAAAATGATCAATGAAAATCAAATTTATTAACCCATGGAGGTCTGGAATTTGAGTCACACTCAAAATTGAAGTGGAAAAACACACTACAGGCTGATCCAACTCTGATGTAATGTCCTTAAAACAAGTCAAAATGAGGCTTAGTAGTGTGTGTGGCCTCCACATGCCTGTATGACCTCCCTACAACGCCTGGGCATGCTCCTGATAAGGTGGCGGATGGTCTCCTGAGGGATCTCCTCCCAGACCTGGACTAAAGCATCCGCCAACTCCTGGACAGTCTGTGGTGCAACGTGGCGTTGGTGGATGGAGCGAGACATGATGTCCCAGATGTGCTCAATTGGATTCAGGTCTGGGTAACGGGCAGGCCAGTCCATAGCATCAATGCCTTCGTCTTGCAGGAACTGCTGACACACTCCAGCCACATGAGGTCTAGCATTGTTTTGCATTAGGAGGAACCCAGGGGCAACCGCACCGGCATATGGTCTCACAAGGGGTCTGAGTATCTCATCTCGGTACATAATGGCAGTCAGGCTACCTCTGGCAAGCACATAGAGGGCTGTGCGGCCCTCCAAAGAAATGCCACCCCACACCATTACTGACCCACTGCCAAACCGGTCATGCTGGAGAATGTGACAGGCAGCAGAACGTTCTCCACGGCGTCTCCAGACTCGTCTGTCACGTCTGTCACATGTGCTCAGTGTGAACCTGCTTTCATCTGTGAAGAGCACAGGGCGCCAGTGGCGAATTTGCCAATCTTGGTGTTCTCTGGCAAATGCCAAACGTCCTGCACGGTGTTGGGCTGTAAGCACAACCCCCACCTGTGGACGTCGGGCCCTCATACCACCCTCATGGAGTCTGTTTCAGACACATGCACATTTGTGGCCTGCTGGAGGTCATTTTGCAGGGCCCTGGCAGTGCTCCTCCTGTTCCTCCTTGAACAAAGGCGGTGGTAGCGGTCCTGCTGCTGGGTAGTTGTAACATTATAACATTAATTAAAACAGAAAAAAGGAAGGGAAAACCCCAGCTAATCTATGTTTCCCTACATGAGTCGACTCAAGAGTGGGTACTTTGCACTGAATCAAGCTTTTCAGGAACCAAAACTTATTTTAAATGTGACACACACCCCATTCGCTGTCAAGGGATTTTAATATGCAAAAAATCCTAGATGAAATTAAAGTGTACAACTTTTTGTATCAATGATACAGTGCTGCCTTTAATATAGATCAATAAGAGTGCATCGAAAAAAAGTGTTGGGATGTTCTAAGATCCTTTCTGATTACGACAGATGTGTGGAGGAAATGAGTAATTTTAGCTATAGAGCATGGGCACAATTATGCAATGACTTTAATTACTTGCAAATTGTGCCACCGTGTGTGTGTATGGGGGAGCACAGCATTTCACACATAAAATCCGAGGTTACATAGAACATAAAATTGATTTATCTTGGTGCAGTAGGACTTCTTGGAAAAAGCTGTAACCTGATAACACTGAATGTACTAAACTTTACAGTACGGTTATTAACAGTACTAAAAACAGTACCCAACACCAATATTAATTTGGGTGTGCAGAGGTATGCAAATAAATATGTTGACGAGCAAATAGGAAAGCCTATAATAATATTTAGACAGAACATTTCGATTGGACAAACATTTTTAGCATCGTGGTCCTTGGAAAGCAAAAATCTGAAACTAACTGATTAGTTTATTATAAATTTCTGATTGTTAGACCAGCATTTGCAGTGGGGTTATTTTTTTTTTCAAGACATCCCTTCTAAATGACTTTTGATTGATTTTTCCTAGAATTAGGTTAAAATACTAACAAATATAATCTATTGTTTCTTATATTGATATTTCTATCTTAAACTCAAATGACTAGCACAATATATATATATATATAATTTGTGCTAGTCATTTGAGTTTAAGATTGAAATATATATATATATATATATATATATATATATATATATATATATATATATATATATATATATATATATATATATATACATATACATACAAACCTTTTTTTCATTCTCCGTTTCCATCCTCAAGAGGGCGCTCAAGCAGCGCGTGAGACCTGGCACTGTCGTGTCAGCCAACCCCTTTTTCCCCTCACAAAGCGCGAGACTGGAACGCGCTCATCATCTGGGGCTTGAGAACCCCAAGGAAGTGCGGCGACACAGCAGCGCGAGCCGAATTTGGAAGTGGTTTACAGCGAATTGTTTTTTTTTTATTTCCTGGTTCGGATGTGTGAGAAACTGTTAACTGTTTCCGGCTGTAACGAGAAGCAAGTTTTCGCTGTTTGTAAATGTAAACGGGTTTTTTTTTTTTTCCGGAATAAGACATGAAAGGGACGTTAGCTAAGTTGGTTAGCTTCTCCGCTAACATTTAACAAAACATATTTTAGGCTTTTGGACTAGCATTAAATCTGGATCATTTTAAACTGGAAACAAATACTTTTGTTGTTCTATGTATATATCTTTAGTCCATATTTTTGGAAATATATGTCATTTTTAATGTGTCGCTAATCAAAAAAGCAGCTTATCAAACAAGGTAAGTCAGTTTTTTTCTATCATATTGTAATATTGTTTGGCTTTGCTAGCTTATGTTAGCTGTATTTGTGTCTCTGTGTGCTTTATTGGAACAACGTTAGCTTAACTGTTAGCTTAAGTGGCTAGTTTTTAGCTATCATTTTGTGTTAAATAAATGAATATAGTGTGAATAGTGAGGAAATGGCAGCCCCGGATCACAAACGGAGACAGTTAAAACTCCTGTAAAGTTTCCTCAGTGAACCGACACAAGCCGTTCAGTAAAATCTCTCGGACTGACACAGAACTGTACTTCATTCTTATTTAATGACTTATTTTTGTTTATCAGTACTTCATTTTTAGGACAGTTTTTCTTTCCTTGCTTGCACGGTTTTAATGTTCTTGTTGTAAATATGTTTGATTTGGTTTTCCTGCGTTTATCCTATCAAGTATCAAGTCTTGTTGCAGGTTTGTCTCTGATTACTGTATAAACCTTTTTTTTTTTGCTGGTAGACATTATTAAGACATCTTTTTCAAGCACATTTTTGTCTGGATATCATCTTGGCTGAGTTATTGTACAGACACACAGAATTCTGGATGAATGGAGTTAATTATGCACTCTGCCCACCCCTTTCCAGGCCTCAGTCTTTCTTGCTCTATTTCGGAGGAATTAGTGAGCTATGGAAAAACCAAATCACCAAAAAGAAGAAAAAAAGGAAACTAGAGAAGAAATGCAGACATGTCAGATGCTTTTTTTTTTTTTGTTTCATTTCCTTTCACGTCCATAAAATGGTCTTTGCATCTGTCAGTAAGAGTCATTTAAAATAACAAAACTCAGCGAATGACATCATTTACATATATGCCATTTGGCAGACACCCTTATCCAGAGCGACTTTGGTTGTGCTGTGACTCAAACCCTGATCTTCCAATTAGTGGTCCAACACCTTAAACATTTCCACGTCATGGGTCGTATTACATTTACATTGACAGCATTTGACGAACACCCTTATCCAGAGGGACTTACATTTATCTTTATTTATCTTATCTTACATTTATCTTTAGCTTATACGACTGAGCAATTAGGGATTAAGGGCCTTGATTGGGCCTTGAACAGTGGTTGCTTGGTGGAGCTGGGAGACAAACCCACAATCTTTGGCTTGGTAGTCCAACACCTTAACCATGACCACTTTTAAGAGATTTGTTTTGTTATTTTAGCTAACATATCAATATATAACAGATCTTGGTGTTATACATTTCGGTCTGTTATTGTGTTCATTTCTTGAATGCCTACGCATCATTTAGTTATTTGTGGGAATCCGCGTGGTTCACAGTCGAAGTAAATCTGTCTGCTAGCCGATCATTCTCCAGGGAAATAGTTGAAGTCTCATTCAATCACTGTTCATTTTGTCTATATCAATAGAAAAGAGCAGATTAAAATCAGAACAGTTGGCTGTAGATTGATCTAACGTTCTCACTGCATCTCCACTGAGGTGATTCAGTCTGTATCCATTCTACCTTTTTTTTTTACTGTATTTGTGTGGTTTCAAGACAGAAGGCTGCATTTCAGCTTTACGTTTATCATTAGATATCAATAGGAAATATTATCAACAATAATTAGCAGTGGTTTGCTTTTGCTGTTTTGCTATTTATTTCAGATCAAAAATGTATTTGATACAAAGAGGCGGTTATATAGGAGACATTACAGACAAACAACTTATTCATGCTTTGTCCTTTAGTGTCAGTGTTCCAGAATCCCTCTGAAAAGGTCGTATTTGCGCACAAAAATACTAATTTGCGGATAATGTACAGGTTATGACGACTAAAATTAGCATGTTATGACCTTATGTGTGTTCTGTTAGAAGTGGCCTATCATGGTTTGTTGACGTAACAATCTGACGCGTGCGCAGCCGACACTTGAGCTAAAGCGCCAAAACACGGAAGTTTAAAACAAGACTTGGTTTTCTGCCTAAAAAAATTGGCTAAACTTAAGGAGTCATTATTTTTGTTCAGCACTAACGCTGCTAACACACCTGCTAAAAAAAAAATCGACATTCGAGAGAAAGTCACCGGAATCAATATTGAAGAGTTTTCAGAGCTAAGGTAGGATAATGAGTCACTAAAGCGAGCAGAGCAACAGCAAAACCAATGCAAAACAGAAAAGTGTCGGAAAGCACACCGATATTAGAATGCGTTTAAAAAAATGTACGAATGCGCGTGCAGTGTCTCGTGCATGCAAACTTCCTGACAAAAATATCTCGTGCAAAAAGCTGCGTTACTTAGATTTTGTTTTCTTGCATTGCTTACGAAGAAAAATGGATGTGTGCAAGATTTATGACTGACTCAGCATGTGCCGAGTTTATAGTTTGTACTGCTAATGAGCTCAACGAGCAAGCAGTTATAGACTCCGAGCGCAGACGTTAATTACGTCACCATTATCACTTTCATTTCTGCACACCTTTCTGCAGTTAAGCTGAGCTTGAACACTGCCATGTACACCGTATTAAATAAAGAACACGTAAACAAATTATTTAGTGATGCTAAAGAAAAAGGGGAAATTAAAAGCTTTTGGAGCGGATGAGCAGTTTGTTCCTGATTCATGCATCTCTGGGTAACTAGGCCACCTTCTCAGTTTTGCGGTGCTGTTGGCTCTCTTTTTGCATAAACTGTATATAGTTCTCAAAATAAAAAATAATAATACCAATCTCTAAGTGAAATTCAGTTTCCCAGCTATCCTGTAATAAAAGGAAGGATGCACACACGTCAGGATGACTAAAAAAAAGTAAGTGTTTTTAAAACATCACAAGTGCAGTCTTATTGGGTACTTAAAATATAATTAGCTGCCTTTTCCCCTTCATAGAAGCTAATGGCTGCTTAACTTGCTTAAAATGTTTTGGGTCCTGTGTTTGCTTGTGTAAGTGAATGTTCCTAACACAACTATTTTAGTTTTTTTTCATATGAGCAAAACATAGTTAATCATATTAGTTCCCATACAGCCAGACTTGTATTCATCTTCTCCAAGCTGACTTATGACATCACGAACCATGACCTTTCTCTACCACTGGATTTATGTAACTGACCACTGACATGTTTACACTTTTCCTTAATAAATAAAATGCCAAAAAGTACTTCTGGGAGTTCAGTATTTCTAATAATACCACATAAAAGGTAGCCACCCAGAACTCCTGAACTCCCAGAAGTCCTTTTTTCTATACTATTTTAAAGTTAGTATTTTAAAGACCCAGCCCAATTAAGGACAACACTCGAGTTATTCCTCATGACCCCAGTTGGAGGTGACCTTTTATGTTTAAATATCATTTTGAATTCTGACCATAAAAATTAAAAATGAAGGTCAAATAAATATTTAGTAAAAATTCTTAAATATTATGCTTGTCTTGCATACAGATCATTTTAGGTGTGTGGAATTGACACCAAAGCTTTGAGGATTTGCAATTAGGGCTGTCACGATTATCAAATTTGGGTGCCGATTAATTGTCAAATAAATAACTGAGATTATGTTTTATTGCCTGTTTTGGGGCTTTAATGAATGATTTTTTGTTTTTCAAGCATTCAACCAGCAACTTAAAGCATTTTATAATCGCTTCAGTTTGTGCCTTTATGAACGGGCTACTGTGAATATTTTATTATAGATAATAGTATTTAAGAAAATCTGTATTTTGTGTCCTATCAGGGATGTTTCTGTTTAGCAACATATAATTTATTTTCTATGCAGTTGCATTATAGGTCATTAACATGAGTTGAGCTGGTGATGGAGCGATATTGAACCCCCACTTTCAAATCGCGCTTCTCACCCGCTCTGGTCGAAAGTAGGGTGCTGCAAATACTACAGCTCCCCCTTGTGGCTAATAAGTGTGCTCTATTTGCGGTTGGATTTAACGATGGCGGTTAGGTAAAATTATTGCAATTATACGGTTATTTAATATTCGTGAAATCCCTATTTGAGCTCTGGTTTTAGTACCTGTAATCAGAGAATCAACTCTTTGGAATACTTTTTTATGAATCAAATGCAGTAATAGCTTTCTAATGATTTCAGACAGTATGTATTCAACTATATGCAACAGCTCACCAAGATACAGTGCACACATTTAAGTTTTGAAAAGAGAAGCAATAATAGTGCTGTTACAAGCTTTTCCTTGCTTTATTGTTTAAAGTGATTGTTTATACTGTTTTTATCAACTGTAATTTCTGTTCTTAAAATGGATGCTTTATAACACTTGAAAAAAAATTTATTGTATTTAATTAAAACAGCAGGCAAATAAATTCTTTTTATTGACTTGCATTGTGTTTTTGGCCACCATTTGTTTAAAACTAATTTTGAAATCCTTAATGATTCTTATAATTTTATGCTAAAATGTTATTGCTAGTTTGACATTCACCAACAATTAATGGCAAAGGTCCTTTTTTACTGTCTTGTCCATTGACATGCAGTAGCAGTTTTTGTGGATAAAAAAATGTTTTTTCTTTGACTGCCCAGAATTCCTTGTTTGCATCTTTGGCAAATTTTTTTTCCTTTTTTTTTAAGCTACTGCTTTGTTAGTGCAAACTACCATCTTCACTTTTAGTTTGCATCTTTAAAGATGTCACTGACCTTGTAAAATGTGCAGCATGTCTATTTAGATCCTAAAGCACTAGCGTGATTTTGTGTGTGTGTGTGTGTGTGTGTGTGTGTGTGGTGTGGTGGTGTGTGTGTGTGTGTGTGTGTGTGGTGTGTGTGTGTGTGTGTGTGTGTGTGTGTGTGTGTGTGTGTGTGTGTGTGTGTGTGTGTGTGTGTGTGTGTGTGTGTGTGTGTGTGTGTGTGTGTGTGGTTAAAGAGAAGCCTTTAATCCACAAGTGCAGTCTATGCAGTCTGACACGGATGTTGAAGGGTGTGTCTTTTATTGGGAGAAAAGAGAAGAAAACACCACTTTCAGTCATGTACCCTTTAACCAAGAGAGTTGTGTTGTGTATGAGGGCTGCACAAAATTGGAGAAAACCGATATTGTGATTTTCTTTTTACGATGTATATTACAATATACAAAATTGTTTTCTATCCATGTTTTTTTTTTTCTGGAGATTCAGATACAGAAATTTAATAATCAAATGTAAAATCGCACTGTTTAGTCTTTTACTTTATATTGTATAGTCCTTTTCTCTATATTTTAACTTTGCAATTAATCCACAAATCATGTGTTCTAAACTGTGGTGCAGTCGACTATAATACCCACCCAACACTGCACATCCTGTAATGTGACTATTGCAGATGCACACAGTGCCATGTAATGCTGAAACGATATATTGCGCAGCCCTATTGTGTACAATGCAGATTAAAACTATGCTGTAGTGGAGATGTGTGAAAACTATCAGTTAAAAGTGTTTTAGATGAATTCACCCAGGTTTCATTCTCTGGCTATGATTCCTCTCTCTGTTTCGCTAGAACCGAGTTTTAAAAATAACCATAATTACAGTGTATGCAAGAAAAAAGTGGGTCTGGCTCTTTGGGAATGTCCTAAATTCTGGTTGTCATTGCGAGTATTACTTATTACTTACTGTTGTACCAAATCTTTCAACAAATTCGGGCTGTAGAATGTCTTCATCACAAGGTTTATAAAATTTCCCAGATTTCCCACCTTTTTATGTTGTGTAAAAATATACTTTTGCAAACCAATATTAGAGTTTGAATAAAGTGCATATCTGAATATTATTGTATTCACTTGCGCTTGTTTTTTCTGTGTTTTGTTTGGTGACATTGGAAATTAGTTCAGGAAACTGATTCCTGGTCTTGAAAATGGTGATCTGGGCTTTGAAGCTATTTAAATGTGCCCAAGATTGAGTAACAAACTTGTCATGTTACGGCCTGTCATTGTCCGTGCTTTAATTGGTTCTGTTCTGTAGGCCTGGGCCTGTAAACGTTATCATATCGAATCGAATAAACTTTGTCTATAATGATGATAAACTCCAGACATTTTAACTTGATATGGATTAAAATCTGTTACCTTCCCACCGTCCTTCCGGTGGGACACTGCATTTTATGTCTAAAATCTTTGTATTGTACAGCACTCAAAAAGAAAAAGCTAAACATGTCACATTTTTGGAAAGCTGAGTTTCTTGTAATTAAATGATGAAAACTGTTTAAAGATACAATAAACACAGCCAGTGGTACAGTGTCTTTGTCAGACAGCCACCAGCCAAACATGCATTCACAAAATTGTAAAAACTTACCCATAAAGCTGTTAAGCCTTAACATTTTTATACATTCCAATATATCATGTATTACAGATATATTGGAATGTATATCGTTAATGATCTATATTAAAAAAATTACCAAGATCATATTTTTCCATATCAATCATTGCAACAGTTTTATTTTGGGGAAAAAAGGGAAAATGGCATTGATCTGCTTTTAATTGATCTATTTAGAACACACTGAAAGCCGTTAGCACTTTTTTGACTTCTGTAGTGATGAAAGGAAAAGTCTTTTAATCTACTTTGTCTGTAAATAAGTTAAAAGGAGCAGCTTGTCTGGGAATACTAAATAAAGGTGTGTAGTTGTGGAAAAGAGACTAGCAAAGGCCAGCTCAGCTTCCTGTGTAACTCATTTTGCGAGCAGTGATAAAACACCGGATCTAAAGGCTTTAGTGTCAGTGGCTCATTGCTGAGTTTTTCTGGTGACTGACCCATACACTGATTCATCACAAACAACTTTAGTTAGCCTTCTGTATTGTTTTTAAGCCTTGAAAAACATTGTCACTCCTCAGTGATGGAGAGTTGTTCAGAAGCAGTGTCATGTTCATGTCCTAACTGTAAAATGTTGTCAGACGCTGAGCTCATACAGGAACTACCGTGTGTGAGAAAGAGAGAGCAGTAGACATTGACTTTGAAGAGCTACAGACAGTGTTAAATACTTTTATCAACATCTGAGCTTATTTATTTTTAACCCCACTGTGTTTGTTGTTTTCTGTTCTCTGTCTGTTTTTGGATAAAGGAGACTAACAAGTCAACTGATTAATGATCACTGCAGTAAAGTTAGAGGAAAACGCAATTAGCATGGCTTCTAATGTTCATAGACCAACTATGTTCAACTGGTTTGGCATGAAAAAAAGCCCAAAAGCTGTACCCTGCAGGTTAACATCAGTTTGAGTCTGGCTTTATATAGCTTTGTGTCATAGCAAAACATCTGACGCTCTTCTTACATTTCAAAACTTTTTGTTTGGCAAACTTTTGTCTTTGCTATTGTAACTAAAAGGGAGTGAAAACAAGAAGCGGTGACCTTGGCCTGTTTAATTCTGTGTCAAAAGTATGTGCTGTCACACTCGTTGCACAGTTTTGGTTCCCAGAAAACAGAAATTGAGGAACAGTGAGCTTACAGTTTTTTTAAAGTCCTGCTATTTGCATTTCTGCTTTGGTAGCTATTTTTGAAAACTAACAATACATGTCTAAGGTATTAAGAAAACAAACAAAATTGCAGACTTAAGGCAGAAAGTTTTCCAGTTTTTCATTTAACATCTGCCTTTTAGTGCTAGGCGCCCCCGAGGCTGAGTGCAGAATGGCAGAGTTAAGTCAGAAAGGCGAGGCCACTCTGTGATGCGAGATTCCGTTTGGATATGCCAACTAATTCCAAAACCTCTGTATTTTCAGGCAGAGGCAGTAGAATTAACAGCAACAATTTATCATGCTCTGATTTATTACTCGAGCTGCAATGCTCTTGGTTTAAAATAGCAGAGAAATCTCTTTCAAACTTTAGAGATTTCAATGTGATTATAACCTACTTGGATAAAGTAGAACAAAGCTTCTTCCACACTCTCTGCAACGTGACTATTTGGTCAGAAGTTAATTATGGTCCTCCTTATTTTGGTCTTCGTCACATCCAAGTGAATTATAGCATCCCATTATACTTAATACTTTCAAGATGTGTTCCGTTGCTCTACAGTACACACTCCTGCATGTTGCAGGGACCTGTGTTCTAGCTTATGTGACCTACTTAACACTTTTAACTTGCCCCTGAAATAAAAAATGTTTGTTTTGAGCTTTTTTTGTATTTTAATGTTATGATTATACTTTTCCACTGTTATAAAATAGTTATAGGTCACTTTTAGGAAGTATGATTGAAATCTGCAAAATGCCGTTTTTCCACTGGTGCCCAATCGGGATCCGAGCTGCACTTTTCCACTGAAAAGGCAGGGTTCTACTTCGTGCACTCCAAACACAAACAAGTACCGGTCTTGGCCCTGGCCTTGTTGGGAAAGCAGAAAAATAGTAGCTGCTCATTAGCAGTGAACATGATTAGACTGTTTTTGTGTGACTGTGTATGAGCTGTTGGAGACCGGAAGAGGTTTGAGCTTGAGTCTTGTGAGTGGTAAACTAAATTGTTGGAATGATGCCACCTCAGACTAGTTAAAAATTCTATATTTATACACTGTTGTTATCGCTGAGCATCATTTCATCATTTTGTCTACCATTCAGATGCATCACTATCTAACGATAAGAGCTAGCTTTATCATCAGCACTGCTGACAACCAAGCAAACACTTTAGAAACCTGGAACATCACATTATCGAGGAATCCTTCACAGCAATTCTATAAGTTTAACTGGTTCACTAGACTACTTTAATGTAGACCTCAGTCCATTATTCCCAAACTAATGGCCTGACTTGATAATGTTATTCCCTTCTTTTGCTGTTATACCAGCCTCTATTCTTTTACAAAGCCTTTCTACTACATTTTAAAGTGTGGTTGTGGGAATTTGTGCTCTTCCAACCGCAAGAACGTCAGTGAAGTCAGGCGCTGATGTCAAGTGAGAGGTTTTGGTAAACAATCGGCTTTTCGGATCATCCCAGTGGTTCAGGCCACTCGAGTGATTTCCCTCCAACCTTGACAAATGTCTTTCTGGGCTCACTGTGTGCCCCGAGGCATTGTCATGATGAGTTTCTATCTTTTATTCAGTGGACGTGGCAAAAAAGTGTAATGATACAGAAAACAAAGACAATCTATGCAATTGTATGCTTTTTACTTTGTGGCAACAGTTTCATGAAGAACCATATATTGTTGTGATGGTGTCCGACATAATGTTAGGGTTTGTTAAGATATGGTGGGCTGTGACATATCTTGACTGTTCTAGCACTTCAACATACCATTTCTCTGACATTTTGTAAATACGTAATCATGCAGAATCCAATCAGTCTTTAAAACGATCACAGTATTTAGTTTTCTTTTACAAGTGGATGTAGACCATGGACATCTAGATTTGGACTTGTGCGTAGGGCTGGTTGGTATGACTAACATTCTATTTAATTTTTTTCATGGTAATGATATATTTCACTATATAGTTATTTAAATAAGTAGTTGTTCTGGAATATTAACATAAAGGACATTATATAATAAATAACAAATGCTTTAGAAATGCAAAGGACTTGTTTCTTTAGTTTTTCCTTTTATTTAGACCTTGATAAATATAGTAAATAAAATATAAACTTAGTATTTCACAGGTATAAATAAATACCAACTAATCCTAATCTGGTTATTTATTTGTTATACATCTTTTTTACAGTCTTCCAGCGTTTCCTCTTAGTTTCGCATGCAACGTCTTGCTTAGGCTTACACATGCTGTATAGGAGTTATAGACATCCACTTATTTACATGTCGTGATCAGTATACACTAAATAAAAGAAATCTGTTACGGTTAACAATTGAATCTGCGGTACCGTTATATACCTTCATCTTGTCCAGCTCTACTTCTACAGTTGCAGATCATTGCTTACACTGTGACAATAAAAATATTGTTTGGGTCATTTACATTTATTGTAAATGTGTTATTAATTGTTAATTTATTTATGCTTTCTGGAAGGTTTGGGATATGGAAACTGCAAGCTGCAAACTTAAAACCTTTTTTTGAATTCTGAGAAGTGTTTTAAAGTGATTGACGTCAAAAAACACCAGGAAATAACTAACGGCATAACCCGCTACCTCACTAAATACATAGTGCCTTTTAATGCAGTGACAAAAGAGGGCTAAATGGGAGATATAGGAATAAAGTTTACACGGAATATTATGCTAGAACAACAGACCTCTGGTTTAGCTGGACAAACTAACTATATCTTTCACTGGTTTTTAGTTTTACTGTGCACTATGTTAGTGCTGACTTTGAGCTAAAGACTTGTGAAGAAACTACTGATAATGTAGCTAGACATTGAAAAAAAAAACTTTTTTTTACGAAGAAACTTTTTTTGGGGGGGGGGGGGGAATGGTTTGCACTTGAAGAAAAAATATTTTGTTTAATGAATATTCATAATTTAATATATTTTGATTTAAGCAAAAGCTAGCACAGACAACGGACCAATAGTATGATCAGCAGAGTGCTGAAACGTGGAGAAGGATGCAGACTGACTAGACATTGAAGGAAAGCATATATGCCACATCACTCTGTTAAATACAGTATTATGTACAACTAGATGTGTGCAAACATTTCAGGAACAATCAACTAACCATTACATTTTATTTAAATCTAAAACTGTTAATTGTGTGGTCCTGTAATCACAAGTCTGATTGCTTTTTTTAATAGAATAAAACTTTGCCAGTAAATTAAGTCAGTCCACATGTGTCTCAGCAGGAGACCTTAGTGCAGCAAGTCTCCAGAACAACGTTTTAAATGACAAGCAGTGTTTTATTAAGCTCAGCCAAAACTGGTGTCAAATTCTAACAAGAAAGTGGTTTGTGGGATGTGATACTCAATCATTCCAGTAGCGCCATCCAGACCTATTTTTCTGCTTTTGTTAGCTTTAACTTTTATTTAAGTAAATAAATGCCTATGCAAACATAAATTTTAATCCAAAAAAACCCCCAAAAAACTTTTCAACAAGACAGAATGTCAGACTTTGCAGATTTGCAGATATTATTGTGCATGTTTTCCTTCTCTTTTCTGACCCATCTGCTAGAAGACTTACTGGCCTTAAATCGAGCTGATCTTTAAACAAAAGCTTTATTTCCACCCACACATTCCTACATGGAGACAGCATTTTCATTCTGAACAGCCCCGGCTGCATCTGGCCTCCATAACGGCTGCATGGCTGAATTACTTTCAGGACATGTTTTTTTTTTTTTTTTTTTTTTTCCTCCTTCTTCTTCCTTTTTTCTTGTTCTGTACCTCCAGGACTGTGTGCTAGGAGTGCACTGCATACTACACACGGGTTCAGCCTTTGTGAAAGAGCTGAGTGAGGCCTATGTTTCTGTCTGTATGGTGAAAGATGAGCTAATAAATCTGGCTTTACAGTGACACAGCAAATAAGCCAGAAATTGTCAACCAAAGTGAGAGGGTAAGACACTAAGATACCGGCATAAAGAGAGACAGGCAGGTGGGAGTCACTAGCTTTTGGTGCTTTGTTGTTGTTTGTGTTCTCAATATCACCACTTGTCTGTCTGCTCGTTACTGACTAGTGGATTGCCTTTCATCTTTCACTTAGTCATTAGAAACCCACAATTAATCCTGTGACTGAGTCTCACATGACTCATCTAGACAGTGTTTATTTTAAGCACTTCCTTAATTTGGAGTTAATTAAGCTGACTGAAAAGCAATAAACTTTGCCTGAAGAAAAGTAGGACTTAGTGTCTTTCTAAAATAATTTTTAGCCATACAGCTAAACATGACACGGGACAAACCGAAACATTGGTTGCCTTAACTGACAGTCATACGTTCTCTTGGGTGGGCCTTATGTATTCAAAGCCAGGTTCACAGACCTTCTGCAGTTAGTGTGAAGATCTAACTATGGGAGACTACAGCTTTATAAACAAATGTCTTTATATTGTGCTTGATGATTGTTGAAGAGGAAACTGTGAAGCTGGCAAAACTAAAGCAGGGTCATTTTGTTTTAAAGATTTAAGCAAAAAGTGTTTTTTGTGGCTACTTTGCTTTTTCCTTTAGTTTTATTAATTTGGGGGAATCGATCAGAAACGTTAGATATGTTTTGTGTAAGGAATAGGACTGGTTTGAATTCAAATGAATAAACCATCTGTTTGAACTTGGAATGGGGAATATGTATATGTCCCATCATAAGAAAATGGCTATGAAGTAACTTGATGTACAAAAGTTACATTACGTTTGATTTCCCAGATGATGGCTACTGTCTCCTGCTTCCACACATGCATGCTTTCTGCATTTGCCCTGTTTGCTGTTGTACACAGATATTATATGCCAGGGTAGATTGATGCCATGCTACCATGCTAAAGTTTTTTTTTGTTGTTGATAATGAAACTTGATGTAATTTGATCACAGCTTGTGATACATCAATAATGATATACTATGTGAAATTGTTAGTCCTTCACAGATACAAGGATAGCATTCGTATTATGGTGTTTCAGTTATCCTTTTTTTCACCCTTCCTGTGCTCATTTTTGTTTTTGTCTGCTCTGTTCTGTGGAAAGGGTTACGGTTGCTATGCTGATGTTGACCCTAATGACACAACAGCTTTGTGGCTTTGCTTGTGTATTTATAGATATGCAACATGTCGCTGCAGTAGATGACAAGGCTGATTTACAACAGCATGTTGCCTGCATCTGTATGACCATCTTTCTGCGTTTGCTCTACACCCTATGGATGGGTGCACATATAGCAAAGACATCAGTGCTGGGGGGGTCATGAAGCTTGGCAGCAGAGGTTGATGATGTACCGGAAAGCCACACTTGAAAGAAAAAGTAGACTTATTCTAAAAAAAAAAAAAAACTCTGGTAGAAGTTAATCAACATTTAGAATATAACTCGAGTATAAAAATCTGTCTTCCAGAAATCACTGTTCAACAGAAAGCAAACATGTAAACATCACTGAGCTATATTTACTGTAAGATACCTATCCAGAAAGTTGTCACATGATGAACGGACAAACAACTGTCCCAAAATCTTTGGAAGATGAATCAATGTTTTCCATACAGAATATAGGCTGTTTGTGCATGTGCGGACATTACAAAATAAAGGAATTGCTCTCCATGGCGGCTCGTTGTTCCAGAATTATGTTAAGGATTGTTGTTTCAAATTTTCAACAAATTGTTCATGAATGGACACATCAATATGTTTTTGTAGAAAGAGACTAATATGCTTGAGAGAAATGCATTTTATTTAGGAAATGTAGTGGAGTCAAAGCAAAGATAGACAACCAAAAACCAGAAAAGATATAAAATTTATATATATATTTGTGCAAACCACTGGCAATAAAAACAATGAAATTTCTCTGTAAACTAACTTTAAAATAAGATAGGTAGTCTAGCTGTCAGTAGTTCTGCAGAGTCTTTAGCTGGAATTTAGCACTAATATAGTGGACACTGAAACTAAGATACGGCTCAGTCGTCCGGTTTAACCACAGGTCTGTTGTTATAGCGTAGAATTCCAACTCAACATTATTCCTATATTCAGTGTAAAGCTGTGGGATTGCAACACAGCTAAAATGAGGAAATTTTATATCCGATTTGGCGCTCGGATGAGGACTTTTAAATCCCTCTTTTTTTCACTGTATTAAAAGGCCTTATGTCTCTAGCGAGCTAGCAGGTTATAACATTAGTTATCGGCTGGTGTTTTTTAATGTCTTTTTATATGCTATAACAGCTGCAAACAATTCTAAAATTGTACTTTGTTGCTTGCTACTAGACTTAATGTCAAAGAGAGCATTTACATTGCAGATTTTTGCAATTAGCTAATTGTAGCGTTTCAAATAGCGAATAAAACGATTTTGAATTAATCGCTCTGCTCTAGTCCTTTGTTTGTTTGGGTTTGGGTATCTTAGTTTCAGTGTCCACTATATTAGTGCTAAATTCCAGGGCTGTACCTTTCCTAAGTATACTTTCTTTAAAATACAGAAATTTTGGTGCTTTGCTTTGACAAGTTAGAAACTATCTAGACATGCAGCTAAAGTAAATTTCTATTCTGTAAAGATTGCTGCTGTGTGGCTGTGTATTTCAGACCATTGTTTAAGCATGTTTTAGCTAAGCCATTCTTAGCACAGATGTCATTTATTAAGATTTTTTATATTTTTTGCCCAGATGCTGGCTGGTAAATGGGAAGACTGTGCGTAATGCTGAAACAACTCAAGAGTCAGAATGAGTGTCACAGATGGCGAGGGCACAGCTTGTCAAAGTGGCCGGGCCTACATTCTTCAAATCTACCCCCGACTCTCCTTGGAGACAGCATCATGCTGCATAGTCAGAGTGCACAAGGAGGCCACAGCAGCCACCGTCATTCAAGATGCAACTGTCACTCTGGGCCTGGATGCTGCCAAACACTATGTATTGGCTGAGGTAAAGGAGAGCGGAGGGGAGGAGTGGATCCTGGAGGCCACGGATCTGCCAGTGCACAGGGTCTTGTTGTGGCCCAGAAAAGCTCAGGAGGAGCATGCGCAGAGCGAGGGGTTTTACTTTATCCTGCAGGAACGCAATCATGATGGCAGCATCTGCTATGCTCACCTTCCAACTGTCTGTAGAGAGCAGGATGCTCAACAACTGGTTGCCCGAGGCTTCCTGCCTCAATGTCACGAGGACTTTAACGACCTCTGCAACCTTCCCATCCTCAATGAGGACACTATCCTGGCAAACCTGCGCAGCCGTTTCCAGAAGAAGAAGATCTACACATATGCGGGCAGCATTCTCGTTGCCATCAACCCTTTTAAGTTCCTGCCCATTTACAATCCCAAGTATGTCAAAATGTACGAGAACCATCAGCTTGGCAAACTAGAGCCCCACATTTTCGCTATTGCAGATGTCTCATACTACGCTATGCTGCGAAAGAGGATCAACCAGTGCATTGTT
The DNA here is from genome assembly GCA_005784505.1 of Bagarius yarrelli. Lineage (NCBI taxonomy): Eukaryota > Metazoa > Chordata > Actinopteri > Siluriformes > Sisoridae > Bagarius > Bagarius yarrelli. Next base: position 4,417,505 of record VCAZ01000015.1, on the reverse strand, counting down.
ATATCTGGGGAGAGCGGCTCAGGCAAAACGCAAAGCACTAACTTCCTGATCCACTGCCTAACTGCTTTGAGTCAAAAAGGATATGCCAGTGGAGTGGAAAGGACCATCCTGGGAGCCGGGCCCGTACTAGAGGTAGGTTGGGATTTATTATGGAATAATTCTGTCTATAATTCTCACCAAATCATTACTGTCCTAGTCCAAACTTTTAGTATTGAATGAAATGCTACATGTAACTCAAAGGGGAAACTAATGCCTCCACATTTGGCACCAGTAGTGCTAGCTACTGATACGATCAAACTTTACCTTCCAAAAAGGAGTAAACTCTATAATCTATATTCCAGCATTAACTATGTGTTCTATGTTGTAGTATAATGTTTTAGCATTAAACATGCGTGTTTTGCTTATCTTGAAAAAATGGTTAAATATATAGAGTTTATTTGCCAATATCCAGTTTGTCTGGTTGTGAATCAGAATATGTTTGGCCCTACAAGGCTGCATTGCCTATTGTCTGCTGCCATATATTGATTTAGGGAAGAAACAGAAATTTAATTTAATTCTTGGCAAAGACACACAGGCATTGCTTTATATTTAGCAGTGTGAACATTACAGTTTGTCATAGATGACATTTAATTTTAAAGACGGTGTGAATTACAACTTTATAAGATTAGGCGTATGTTGCTGCAATTTCAGCTTTGCTTTGTATTGCTGTCATTAATGATCTTCAAATAATCATCTGTTCAGGTCAAAACACATCACTACCATAACCATCATGACCTTGCCCCATGTTCTTCTTGTTTTTTCTTTATCATTTTTCTTTAGCCAACAACTTTAGCCTGCTGGCACGAAAAGTGTACATCCCATCCTCTTGGAAATCGCTCTCCAAAATATCGCAATTTTTTTCTAATATCGTGTAGCCCTATCCTCAGCATGGTCATTATCCCCCCACAGACTCAACTTTAGCTTGCTACTTCCTTCTTGTTTTTAGTTAAAGTAAAGCACACTAAAAGTGTTTAGTCCGAACAGAAGCAGTCTGCATGTTAAGATGCACAGGCATTTAAAACATTAAATCTTTTTGGCTTCTCTAAATATAAAATGGTATGGAGTTGTGAAAGGTTTTCCATGTTGAAAGCTATGAAATGGCTACTGCTGTAATGTACTGTGTATTTTAGATATTTACAAAGTGACTTGATTACAGAGTAGCATCATCTTTTTTTTCCTAAATTTTCTCCAGCTCTTTTTATTTATCGTAGATTTCAAAACACTGAAATCTAATTACCGCTAAAATTATTGTTATTTTTTTGTCTGTGATTACACACAATTAAACAAGTAATTGCAAGCAACTTGCCTGTAAACACCTGTTTTAACTCTGAATAAGATTTCCAGAGTTCTGGATTTAATCTCTATTTACAAAAAAGTAACAAGCAAAGAATCAGAAATCTTTATTTTATAGCTTTTTTTGTTGCACTTTAGTGCTTAAATGATATAGTAATATTGACTCATGGTTTTGTTTTGAAGTTATTAACTACATTAGACCAGTTCATACCTTTTACAGTGCATCATAAAATTACAATCATAAACAATCATGAGTTATTCTGAATCATGTTTATAATTACACTACTGTCAGTACCAGTGGGAAGCTGTAACTTTGAAATTTACTGACAGCTTCAAGCAAGGTGAGTTTATGCATTTTATGGGGTTTTTTTGTTGTTGTTTGAAAGAGGACAACTATTAGAAGAACAAAAATTTTAATTCTATAAAGCAAATAAGAGAAGGAACCAACCTGTTTCGTTAAATAAAAAGATAAAACATTATTGACGTATACATTTTAAAGGAAATATAATCGACAACAAATGCTATTTTTATGTAGGAAAGAAGAAATGTCAAGTTGCTGGTAGCATTGGGCTGAGGGGGACTTCTCCACACCATATTAGAAACTTTATCACACCACAACATAAAGCCAAAATCATCTGTGATTAAAGTAATGACATTGGCAGCATTGCTAAAAAAATTACTAAAGTCCCCCTGTATAAGAAATCTAAAAAAATATTTGAGGCTTATAGCTTATAACTTGTTCTGTACTAATTAAGCTGATAACTTCCAATCAGAACTGTGTGACTATCTGTCTGGGCATCAAAACAAATCTTTGGTAAAGGTAAAATATTAGAACTTTATTGGAGCTATATTGGAGTGGAATTAAAAAATCTTTCACATTCATTTGTTATTGGTGAAAAGTGAACATAAATCCTAGGATACAACGTGATACTATAAACAATTAGAGAAAAGTTTATTTTGGCTTATAAGCAGAGAGGAGTATTTTTTAAAAGACCTCCTTCTGCATTCTATTATAGTAAAGTCTTGATCATTAGTACAGTATTTTTAGCTGTGAGCTGAAAATTAGTCACCTTTTACTGCATTGCTGGTATGATGGTTTCTGCTGCCCTTTTTTAAAATTTATTTTCAAGTTAAAAAGCACCGCCCACAGATCCCAACACAGTGCTCAGACTGGTTAGACCGGCTCCCCTTTATTGAGATTTTCTCTGCTGAACATCTACTTTTCTCATGGTCTTAACATGCCTCACATTAGCACATGGTTATTTCAACATACTCATAACTGATACCACAAAAGCATTACTTGTGCCTGACACAAAGCAAAAAAATGCTGTTTAACACACAACTCGGATATATGAGTGATTGCAGTGTTGCTTTACTTCTTAGGTAGCTCTTTAATAAGTTGATCACAGGTCTAAATTGAATGGTCGTGCTTTTTATTTTCCACCGCAGCTCGACATTTAACGCAGACGGCTTCCTACAGTTCAGGGTCTGAGCCAACAGGAAGCAAAACTCCTTTGTGAATCAGGAAGTGGTAGCTGCTATTAATCTCTCCTTATTGGCTCAGAGACTCATTGTTCCTCAGGAAGTCCCCGAAATATATATATTTTTTTCTTTTCTGTTTTTCCCCTGTCTCCTCCCACTTACAGCTATTGTAAGAAATGAGTTTCTACTATATTTAGTCAGGTGTAAGGCATGACACTGACTATATGAACAAGTGGTATGCAAAACATGTTTAGGTGTAATCAAATTCAGAACACAACGATAAAGGGGCATGTAGACATTTTCCATGTCTATTACTCCCCACAACACAACTTGAACTGGTCGTCTAGGAGCTGCTGAATAATGTGAGTTGTTAACAGTTTTATCACCAAAAAAGAAAAAAATTCTCTAAAACATGATAATCACAAAGATGTTGTAATTGATGGTTCAGAAATGGTTTTCATACTGCATACATACTCATTTTTGGATACTAAAACTGTCCTTTTAAATTTTAAGCCTGCTTGCAAATTGAATTAACTAAGCGTGCAGCTCTAATAGCACATAACCACTAACTTTGTTAGTGTCACTGAACAGAACTAATGTGAAATTTCTGAGAAAGAGAATTCACACAGGCCACTTCAGTATCACGGTGATGAAATTGCAATAATGTGTGACTGCGGAAAAACTCCAAAGCCGAACATAGAGAGCAATAAGAGTAATTTTGTCACATTGTGAAACAGTTTTTCAAGTAGGACTATAATACGTCTGTTTGGCGTTTTAGATTTGAATCCAAACTGGCTTTTCTTTTGACTTTAGCAGTCAGTTGTTCCATTATATTTAGAGCCAGTAATAAGTTTAACTTAGCATGTTTCCACAGCCAGAGGCTGTTTTAGAGAAAAACCACAGCTGTAAGACTAGCAACCCAAAGCAAATGAGGTACAGGGGGAAAAATAAACACTGCATACATGTTCAGCTATAAAGTTACACATGCTTCTAACTTCTAAGGTTTTTATTAATAAAAAAAGATCTACAAGTATTGAAGATCAGAGACGGTGTCAAACGGACCTCCTTTAATTTGTACAATTTTTAAAAAAACTTTTTTAAGCCAATTTAGCCTCTTCATTTCTGTAGGTGTTGCAAAATTAGGGCAAGGAATTCAATTTTAGGTAAACCTAGCAGTTTCTGCATACCCCTTTGACTTCACAGCTAGTGTGCTGGGGCATGTTAGAATTTGAATTATTTCCCTCTGTTGCACTCGAAAGTTTGACTGAACCTGTTTGTTTCAGACATCTGACAAAATTTACACAAAACTCAAACCCAGCTGCAGGTTTAGCTTCAAAAATATAATAAAATCCATCTTACCCTTTATGTCGCTTCAAATGCATACACGTATATCTGCTGGTAATGTAAAATTATAAGCTGTTTTTCCATCAGGAATTTTTACTGCATTTGGCCACCTGCCAAACTCTATGCAGTTACTAGCCAGGGAGGGTGAATGATGCTTCCCCTGAGATGCACAAAGGCAACCATGTGCAGGTTTTTAAACAGTGTTACATACTTGGAAAGTTTATGCAGTCTCTTCTGTGAACATGAGATCACAGATAACCATGGTTGGCTAGTGTCACTGTGAGAAACATGCACTCCTGGTACACATGCCAATTTTTCTCCCTTGGTTTCCGTCCCCAGAAGGCTATAGCATTGCCAGGATTCTGACTCCTGATCTCTCGACAATGGGCTGGGGAGGCTGTTTCAGGACCAGGCCAGTTATGAGGCCCAGAAGGGTTTAGTAGTCTACTGATGTGCAGCAGTCGACTGGTTTTAGCAAGTAGCAGAAACTGTAGAATAATTTTAGCATTAGACTTAAATAGCCTTAGTCTTACATGATTTATATTTGAAGTATCAGAACAGTCACACTCATTAAATATTTTGCATGTTTCGAAAGGTGACAGCTTGTAAAAGAAAGTTTCCTGCCACACTTTCCTAAGTTAAATGAGTGTTTCAAAAATAAATAAATTGGTATTATCAGGTTAACGTTACATAATACAGCATGTGCTTGTATATAATCTGAACTGACATACTTGTTACTTGGTAAAAACATTTTTAAGAATATATAGACAATGCATGTATTTTTATTGCTGTAAGACAGGTTGAGGAGTCTGTGTATGGAATGTTAATTAGTGTATATATATGCCCTCTCCTCAAAATGGCTGTCTGAAAAACAACCCCATGCTCAGTTTGGTCTGTTTTTGGAACACTAGCAGCCCTATTTGAGATTCACCCGGGTCACTTTGTGCACTTTTTGCATTTGGCTTCCTGTGCTCTGTAAACAGTGTGCACTATTCATGTCATTATGCCCGCTGGCTGATTTTTGCCTGTTATCGGGGGGGTTTGGAACTGCCAAATGCCTTATTAATCCCACACTGACTCAAAATCACTGCCCGTCTCTGCCACACACACACACACACATAAGGCCCTGGGAGCCCCTATTTACAGGTCTGCTACCTGGTTTCGTGTTTGTTTTAAAAAACTATATATATTAATGCTGCTTTTTATAAAAAATTTTAAAGGTAAAGCCATAGACAAGACATATAATAACACGTAGATGGCGCATTGGCTGCTTCGATCCGTTGGTGCAATACATGTCCGCCATATGTGGCTGGGCAAATCAGGGTTCCCATGCATTCTGAAAAATTAGTCACCAAATTTCCAGTCCTGGAAAACATGTGGAAATAAAGAAATAAACATAAATTGTCATGAAAAAGCTGCTTGTCCTGGGAAATTATTATTAATTTAACATTCTTGCACATCGATGAACTCTTGACCAATGGTCTGAAACAATTTAACGTTAGTAACAGAAAGCACACAGAGGGACTCTGGGTTTTGACCTGAGCAATCTTGCTGTGACGTAGTGATGCTGTCTTGTGTTAGGAGTTGTAGTTGCTAGGTATTAAGTGCTGGAGTACGTACTTGAACTTTTTTCAATAGTGGTTGTATTAATCGTAGCTGACCCATGACCTGTACAGAGCAGTCCAAATCAGTTTGCCACTCTGGAAAGCATGCAAGAGAATCTGAAGAAGTTCAAAAGGACTTGGAACATAGTAAAGTTTTACACAGACTTTAAGTTTTCCACTTTGTATTTTCCTAACTGCAATCTCCTTAAAAATAAAATGAAATATACAGGAAAAGACTGTAAGACTAAACAACATAATGAGAACATCATAGGCAGTAATTGTAATGTGTTCGTTATACTAAAAAGAAGACTTTTTTAACAGAAGCTTAGTGTGTGCGCGTATTTGGATTTTGAGGTTCCTCCGCTATCAAACTGATATCAGCGAGCATTTCCCAATTAGAGGAAGAATAGCGCAAATCTTGCCATGTTGTATTCTGCATGTTGTTTAGCCACATATGGTGTTGTGGTATACTAAAAATTTGTATCATAACACCCCACACAGCAATAATATTTGGTGCATTTTTGATTGCATAGCTGTAGTGTGTACATTTTGTTATAACTTTTGGGGAGAGGAAATATAATAGTGTGTGTGTAATAGTAGTGTAGGACTGTGAGGGTTGTTACGTTTTTGTGAAACTGATTCAACATCTTGTAGATAGATACTTAAACAAAATCTCCTGTTCTTTTCTACATATCTTTCTACATAGCATTATAAATCTGTAAAGATCGTCTTAGTTTTTAAAGGGATGTTAAACCCTAATACTGAAAACTAAAGAAAAAAGAATGTTGGAATCCCTGAAAATGACAGAAATTAAGAGACTTTAATTGGCTGGAAAAATAGTTCCCTAGAATGAGAGATAACCTTCTTTTATCTGTTTGTTTAGGCATTCGGCAATGCAAAGACAGCCCACAACAACAACTCCAGTCGCTTTGGGAAGTTTATACAAGTCAACTATTTGGAGAGCGGAGTGGTCCGGGGGTAAGTTTATGACCTCCCTTTTAAATTTTGTGATCAAATGTGTGAAGTCGTTAGCAGCACATCCACTCGTGTTGTCTTATTTTGCAGCATCTGTGTATTTAAGCCAGATGTGTTTAAGATCAGAACCAAACTCTGCAGGGTGGCCCTGAATACATGAAGCAGAGCTGCTTGAGGGAAAGAAGGGTTTAAAGAACTTTTGTGGTTATTATGCACGTCATAGCAAAATCATGTGTCATTTCCTCTCTTAACAAAAGAGACTGTGCATGACTAGAAATAAGGAACTGTTCTAGACTCTGGCTGTGATGATTGTTCCGACCCATGCTGAGTTTTGATTTTTTTTTTTTTTTTAATGAAATTTGCTTCAATACATCTTTTTAGATGATTTTCGGATCCTGTGGAAGGGGTTTATGGCAACATAACACAATGCCCAGTATGTTAGTTAGCTATGGTGACAGTGCAAGTCAGTTTATTGATTTATTTTATGCAAACCATAGCAACAAACGTCCACTGTTACCTCTGATTGTAAACCTTTTTAGCTTTTACGTTTCGGTTTTCAGCTTTTAAATGCATAAGAAAACGTTAGAAATGAGCCCACGAAACTCTATAAATGTATAGCCATCAAATTGAACCTTTTGCCAAAATCAACAGAATGGCTTATTCTTTGCAGTCAGTAATGGTTTCTTTTTTGGGTCTACACTACAGTTAACCTTTTTGGGCTTTCTTCTGCAGTGCTCTCGTTTTTTGTTTTTTTTTTCCATCACAATGAAGACAGTGAAAATTAAACACACTTGCATGAAGTCAGACAGGGATTAGATCCAGTGTAGACGCACAGCAAGCTGCTTTTTTTTTGCGGAGGGAAAAAAACGGGTCACATTTGTCGTGTTTGAGGCTTTGTCAAATAGTCTCAGTTGGACAACAATATGCGCAGCTGGCGCTGTGTACGGCACACATGCTCAGTGCAAAACAAAAGCAGGGCTGTACCAGAGCGAGTACGGCAACCAAGGAGGCTCAATAAACCCTGTAACAAAGCTGGCAGCTTGAGAGGATGCTTTCACGCACTTCATTGTTCTTTGGCTGAATGCAGCCCCATGCAGTCATCCCCACTCCATTGATGAGCACTCAGTAAGTCTTTCGCTTTTGTTATATACTAGGACTTTTCCTTTGGCTACAATGTGCATTTTGTTGGTCACTTATTTGTTCCTATTGAAGCTTAAAGATTTCTAAATGCATTCTTTTTTTATACTTGCACGAGAACAAACCATAAACAGAGAAGGGGATGAGTTTAGTGATCTGTCTGCTGGATTATTCAGTGTCCGTCCTTATTGCGGTGCTCTATGTTGGAATAGCGCTGCTCTGGACCGCATGGTTGCATCACTTCGACTTGAGTCTTTGTTTGGTTTGCAGTATTGTTCGGGCCATCTGTTTTTACTGTGCCTTTGACCAAAAGCCTCTTACACACTTGACTCATGTTGACAGTTGACAGCAAGCGTGACTGTCTCGTAATCAATCACTACATGCAGAAAGGAAGATGATGATTGTTTAAATAAATGGTTCTCTGCTTTTCTAGGGCAGTGGTCGAGAAATACCTGCTGGAAAAATCCCGTTTGGTTTCCAGGGAAAAAAATGAAAGGTAAAAATTGCTGTTTCTTACTGTTTATCATATAATATAATTGAGCTCTTAAGGCTTTTTTAAAAAAAGGGGTATAATGTCAAGTATTTTCCATGAACTCGTCTTAACAGCCTTCAGATTCAGTGATGAGCTAATTACAGGCAGTGTGAACTCACGTATCAGATTCTCACGTATCAGTGGTTTGTGTAGAAAAACATTTTTTGTTTGGTGTAATATAAACACAGCTGGTTAAACTGGAGCTTATCACACTTCCTTACATAAATTTGTCTTGCACAGAAACTACCATGTGTTTTATTACCTACTGGTGGGGGCGTCTAAGGAAGAACGCAAGGAGTACAAGCTCCTGCAGCCGGAGAACTACAACTACCTCAAGCAGGTGAGCACAGGCTAAAACTGAGATGCACTCAGATACACAGGGGTTCTGTTTTTATAATGTACCTATTAAAATAAAAAAGTGTAGGAGCTTATTTTGTAGGTGTTTACCTATTTGGCCAATTTTCATTTTTCTGTAAAGCTTAATGGTCCTTTTCTTAAAGTGGCGAGTGTTAGTATTGCCTTTGACTTCTAAATGAAAAACTTATGAAAAATCGGTAAGAATGAAATATTTTTTCTATATTTAAAACAGCAAAACTTTACCATAGAGGATGCAGACGACCTTCGGCACGACTTTGAGCGCCTGCAGCAGGCAATGGAGATGGTGGGCTTCCTGCCTGCCACCAAGAAACAGTGAGTGTAGAAATTTTAAAAACTTGTGTCACAAAAAAAAATGGCAAAGTTTTAATATTATTCAGGTCATTAATACAAATAGCATTAATTTAAACAAAAAAAGGCATTGTTTACAAAAATAGACAAAAGTCTGGAGGGTATGAACAGTGTATTTGACAACTCGTTATTTATCCAACGTTTTCTTCTTCATGGTTAGTCTTACAGGCGGAGTCAGATTAAGTAAATTTATATTACTTGTCCAAACCCTGAAATTATTTGTTCATCCTGGTTGGAAAATGAGAGTTTAGTTTGAACCTGCTATAGGAAACCTGTAACAAATGCAGACGAATTAATGTCCTAGTGTTTAGGTACATGTTGAAGTTTGTTTATAGAGTGCAGAAAGTCCTGCTGTGTCCTAAACCACATCAGTGTGGCTGACTAACATCCCTGAAGACTTGGGTGGCTTGAGTTGCAGATTTATTAGCTTTATTAACATTGGTGGTTTAGTGACAAAGTAGAACAGCAAATTCTGGAATTCAAGCGTTTGGATTTGGTGGAAAATTTTTCCTCAAACTTATTGGCTCTTAGCATTCCATCAGAGGTAAACAACTATCTGTGGAGCTGAGCAGCACCGAGTCACTGCTTAAAGATGCTTATACAGCTTGTTGCTCACAACCCGAACACGCTGACTCATAGTTTGTTTGCTAAAGAGGAAGTGCATATCTGAGACAGAGTAAAGTATGTTAGAAATAAAATATTTATTAATTTGCTATCATAGATATATTATCCATAACAGCTTGCTGTAAGAAAGCAGTTCCATTGTTTTAAGTGATTACTTACCATTTAATTTTGTTTTCATCACTTATCAAATGTATATACCACAGCCAACAGTTAGAAGTCAAACTGCTTAAACTATTTAAATATTTATTAATTTCCTGTTTTCATGTGCATTATTAAGGTATAAAAACATTTGTTCCTCTATCAGCATTTTAAAGTTAATACAACAAAAAGGCAGCTTGACATTTTACAGAGAACTAATTGTGTTGGACAATTTGGGTAGTTTTATCCCTCTTTCTTATATAAAGTGATGGCACAAAAGTCTCCTGTAAATGTTAACATAATTACAACACTGCTTAGTGCTTCCTGAACATAACCGTATTAAATGCTACAAAATTTTTATTATTTCATTTTAATCTAAAGTTGAAGATTTCGTGAGGTGTCTGGTCTGTATTAAACGTACATTAAACAGAAACATGACATAATCAGCTTATTATGACTCTTTTAGGATATTCTCTGTGCTGTCAGCGATTTTGTACCTGGGCAATGTCACCTACAGCAAGAAAGCCACAGGCAGGGATGAGGGACTGGAAGTGGGGCCACCAGAAGTGCTTTCTGAGCTCTCAGAACTTCTCAAGGTAAAAAATATTGTTGTAACATCCACAAAGAAACAACTTTTTTTGCCCTGATGTGATCTTGTATTCATAAGACAGAGTAAATATCTGAAAGTTTTAAATAGGGCATTTGTGTGTTTTGCAGGTGAAAGAAGAGCTGCTAGTGGAGGCTCTTACAAAGAGGAAAACGGTTACAGTCAATGATAAGCTAATCCTTCCCTACAGCCACTGTGAGGTACAGAGGCCATGTCTTCAGTTTAACACTTCATTACAATAATGGGTTCCTAGATAATATGCACTTTAGGTGTTTAGGTGATAGCTAAACATAGTGTGCAAAGACTACTAATAGACTTTACATTAGTGTCCTCTACCCACAAGAATACAAAACCAAAGACCACCTTTTGTGAGATATTTAAATCAAACCTTCTTCTGTTGCTGTTCTTTTTTTTTTAACTCCTTAGGCGATCACAGCGCGGGACTCCATGGCTAAGTCTCTATACAGTGCTCTGTTTGACTGGATTGTCCTGCGCATAAATCATGCGCTGCTCAATAAAAAGGACATGGAGGAATCTGTTCCTGTAAGTAATTTTTATGCTGTTCTCCATCAACCCAAAAGTGTTTAACATTATTGCAGTTATAGCATAAAATAAGTTTCGACCACAAGAAGTATTGTTTCATAGTCATTCAAAGATGTATCTACAGAAGTCATTATTGTTGGAGCTAAAATTGCAGTAACTGAATGTGTGAATGTTTCCAGCTGTAGCATGAGAGCATGAGCAGCCCCACCCCTGGCATTTTGCCCCTTTAACAAGACATTGCTTCACCTCCCCTCTCCTGTATGTTTTAAAACTATAAGAAGCTTTAAAAACTATTATGTAATTTAGATTAAGTATGTTTAATCAAAAGACCAGCTTATTCTTGCTATAATCCAATTGACCAAACTTGTGGCAGTGGTGCAAGGCAAAGCTTTATGCAAGTACAAGTGGAAATCTTAAGTTGGAAAAATAAATATATATAAAATAAATAAAAACATTTATACTATTATACTTTTATTTCTACTACTACTAACAGTAAAGAATAAATAAGGTACACTAATTATTATTGTCAATTTCTCACCCTACATCAATGTTTTTTTGCAGCCAAAAAAACATTAAATATGCTCCAGAGTGCTTGCTCATAAATATTAACACCTTCTGTATCTGTTCTCTTCAGTGTTTGTCCATAGGTGTACTGGACATTTTTGGCTTTGAGGACTTTAAAACCAACAGCTTTGAGCAGTTCTGCATCAACTATGCTAATGAACAGCTGCAGTATTACTTTAACCATCACATCTTCACGCTGGAGCAGGTCAGAACATACATCATCCTGTAATACCAAAACTTTGGTGTGGTTTCGGCATTCTGCGTTCCTTGTTGCTAATTTTTTTCCGTTATGTTTTGCATTTGCAGGAGGAATATCAGGCCGAGGGAATCACATGGCACAATATCGACTACACAGATAACGTGGGCTGCATTCACCTTATCAGCAAGAAACCCACTGGACTTCTTTACTTACTAGATGAGGAGAGCAAGTAAGAAAGATTAATTTTAATACATTTAATAATAAATAGCACCCTGTTTTATAAACTGTACATACCAGGCATGTTGCATAATTACTATTCTTAAGGGAGTTTTTTATTTCACATTTTTATTTTTATGTCTTTTCTGCCTATGTCACTTTTTGTTTCTGCAGTTTTCCCCATGCCACAGATATAACCTTACTGGCCAAATTTAAGCAGCAGCATGAGAAGAACCACTACTTTGTGGCTACACCTGTAATGGAACCAGCCTTTGTCATCCGACATTTTGCTGGAAAAGTCAAATACCAGATCAAGGTAACATCCAAAGTTTTTATAGAACCTGCTTGCATACTGTAACAAATAACAATGTTTGTATTCATTAGGGTGCACAAGTTGCGGGTCACAGAAGATTTATTAAATTATGCTGCAACGCTGTAAAAATTTTATATTATTATGGCTCAAAAGAAGTTGAATTATTTTGTGTAATAGCAGCTATTTTGGTTTACGTTCCCCAGCATTCAATGTGAGAAAATATTATTTATCATTCATTATAAATAGGATCATAACCATAATTCTTGGCATAATGTTGTGGTGTATATGAGGAATGAAATACTTCATAAAGAAAGTATACGACTTTGTTAGAGAATATTTTCCAGCTGTTGTGCGCATCTTGTTGCTTCCTAGATTTTTAACCACTCTCTATCCTTAATCCTTGCAGGATTTCCGGGAGAAGAACACAGACCACATGCGACCCGACATCGTGGCCCTGTTGCGCAGCAGCGATCGGGCCTTTGTGCGCCAGCTCATTGGGATGGACCCGGTGGCCATGTTCCGCTGGGGCATCCTCCGTGCTGCCATTCGTGCCCTTGCTGCTTTCAACGAAGCCGGACGCCATTGGGCTGCTAAAACTTCAGGTGTGTTGTCTAGAGCTTGGCTGTTTAAGATCAGAAGCAGATTATCATAAAAACATTGGCATTTATTTTAAGCCTGCTTATGAAAGCTTTTGGTGTGTGACGCACGTCTGGATTTAAGACTATTAAAAGCACAGACTGAAAACAAAATAAACAAAAGGAGGTATTGTTTTAGTCAGGAATTTAGCAAGTCTTGAAATTATTACAGTGGAAATCAGTTGTTTCTGTGCATGTGGTGTATATTTGTGTCTGTGTCCTTTTTGCAGGTGTTGTGAGACCAGTTTCAAGAGTTCCACTTGGGGAGCTGCAGAGATCCAACATGCCCATCGAGAAGATGTATCGGTAAGTCTTAAACTACGATTAGCTGTGGCTACTACAAAGGGAAAGATTAAGCCGGAAGTAATGTGGGGAAGTTGATCTCTTGTGTCCTTTGCTTTTGTGTGCGTGGTGATCGTATGGCCTGTCTTACCTCCCTGAAGCACACTGCCGACCATTGTAACACACCCCTCATATATACTTTACATTTGAACTTATAATGGCAAAGTGATGTTATGAACATGATGTTTGTTGTCTTCATTATATGTGTGCCTTTCCCAATGGTTGTAATTTTGTGACCCCCTTTTTTCTTCATCCTGAGGTTTAGAGGGAAAAAAAATCCCTCCCTAAATCCATCCTGTGATAAGTGATTGCCTGTGTGCTGTTTCTCCTTTACAGCCGAGCCTCTATGCTTGATTTCTCCTTTGATCTCTCAGAGGAGCGCCCCCTAGAGGCTTTTGAAGACATCTTTGCTAGTTATGAGAGTAAAAAGTAAGTGGTGGAGAGACACAGCTGGGGTTCTGGCAGGAAGAGCTGGCTTTGGTAGACAGGACGAGGAGATTAATCTCATGCTGTAAAAAGAGTTCTATTTGTGCTTCTTTTCCAATCTATCTTACAATACAGATGCAGCAAATGCACCCTTCTCTCCCAGTTTATCTACCATTTAGTGTCTTATTATAAAAAAAAAGAGAAGCAGGCAGGAGCACCACTGTTTATAGCTACATCCTATTATATAATATCTTGATTAAAATATGATTGAATACAGTGTATTTGTACAGTGTGTTGTTAATTGTGCACTGTAGTCCATGATGTGTAAAGCACTGCACATGTTCGAGTCTTAGTAATAAATTTAATGTACTGAAATGTAAATATTTTCTTGTAATATCATTAGTAAAGCCTATATTGACTAAAAGCCTAGCTAGTTTATCAGTGATGTCTTGTAGCGGCCCCTGCCAGCATATCCTGTTTGACCTTCTCAGCTGTGTGGTAGGATTTCTAAGTGCATGAACCACACAGAGGCAATCAGTCAGCACCTTCTAACACGGTATCATAAGTGTTTCTCCTGCATGAACTTCATGTCACTCTTTCTCTCCTGCACTCACAACAAGAGTTTTGTGACAGCACTACCCTTCTCCTGATCAAGAGCCCTGAGTTGCAGAGTAAGGCCACAGGCGAGCAGGACACGATGGCAAGCCTTCATGCTACCATTGTGGTTGTGATTAGAATTTAAGCTGCCTGTGGTTCGCCATCTGCTACCATGCTGTGTTTGTGTGAGACTGTGCCCTTTGGTGGTGGAATCTTTCCTTTTCAGAAGTACATAATTATCTCTTGGGTTTTGGTCCTTTCTACCACATCCTATCTCATTTCATCTCTACCTTCCCCTCTCTGAATGTGAATCAGTGACATGCACGCCCAAATTATCAGCTCCATTAAGGACTTGCAGTTAGATGGTGAAGACCCACGTAAGCTGCTGCAGTCTTGGGGTCGTCTGCGCTACCCACGCCATCCTTTACAGTGAGTCGGTCCAGAGTCGGCCCATAACTGTTGACCTCTGACCCCAGCCTGCTGTCCCTAGCGTCCTACCTTGTCGAATGGTTGAATGGCATTCTTTTCATGGCTAAGCTTAAAGTTGACTTTTGTTGTAAAATTCTTACAGATTTTTAGTGAACGCTCCTTGAACTCATGCTGCTTTAATAGACCCCCTTAACATGTTTGGCACTAATTTGTGCCTGGCTGTTTCAGGTAAAAGAATGCAGTGTTTTATGAGCTCTGCCCTAAGCTTCATTAGACCTTCCTAATTTTTCTTCTTTTTTTTATTCTTTGGCCTGCTGTGCTTGTTTTAAACGCGTAGAAATGTGATGTAACCACTAGGCCCAGTTGCTAACCTTCTGCATGATCAAGATAAATATAGCCAAACCTGTTATACACTAAATCAGTGTTTTTGTCAGGAAACTGTGAAATAAATTGCAGACCCCCTCAGTACAAATTGATTTTAGTGTAATTTAAGTACTTTCAGCACTTTGTTGGAACCACAAAGCTTTTCTATTTATAAATATGCACCCATATGTAAAAAAAAATATTATTATCTTAGTGGTTATGACGTAGTAAATTTTAAGGTTAGGAGTCACGAAAGGTTGCAGGATGCAAGTGTTCTTGTGTGATGAATAAAAATGACCAAATACCTATTGATTCTCTGATAAGATAAAAACCTATTTGTTTTTATTCATCAAAACATTTTAGCTGACCTTAATATCAATCTTTTTGTTGCCTAAAAAAGACATTAAAAGTGAATTGTTAAACCTCTAATAGCCAAAATAGTTAAGTTGCAAAAAACATTAATCCTTATTTTTAACAGGACGGCCTTTTTATTTTAAATAAGGCAGACAAATAAAATTTTAAATAAAATTTAAGTGGAAAATAGATAATCATCTGTTTTATTCTTTTACTATACTTCAATCTGCTTCAACTCACTTCTTTAATTCCCCTCGCTAGTGCATGACTCACAAAAACCTACTTACCCTTCTCAGTCTTGTTTCACCACACACTTAACCGCACTGTTCATCCTTTACAGGAAGCACAAGAACACCAAGCACAAGCAGCTAATTCCAAAGGTAAAATCATGATTTCTTGCAGTTATAAAGTGCTTTTTTTTACTTGAAGGGAAATTAATTTTGTGTGAAAGTTTTGACTTTGGTCTGTGCATTGATTCGTTTATGTCCTGGTTTTGCAGAACCTCCTGGACTCACGATCACTGAAATTAATCGTTGGTCTCCATGACCGTACCACTAAGCCCCTGCTTCACCTGCACAAGAAGAAGAGGCCACCAAGTATCAGTGCTCAGTTCCAGGTACAGCTCCTCTCTCTTAACATGGATCTAAAAGGAGACACTCAGATTAAAAAGGTGTTAATCATTGCTAGCCAAGTGTTAGTTTCTTGCAACACTTAGACAGGAGTCTAATTAATTTTAAATTGATGCTGGGTCTTAAACAGTACTGTGCAAAAGATTTTTTGCGGCTGGTGTGAAAATGCTATGAAGTAAGAATGCATTTTGGAAAAAGAGAAATGTTTATTTTTCTTGATAAACACAATGGAAATTAAATAAACGGACTAGAAATCTGGAATATAAGGCTTGTTTTCCCTGTGTTCCCTCTAGACTTCTCTCAGTAAGCTGATAGAAACTCTGGCGAAGGCTGAACCCTTCTTCATCCGCTGTCTACGATCAAATGCTGAAAAGGTGCTGCATCTCTCATTCTTGCACACACTTACATATAAAGGATAGTTAGAAGCAGTTACATATCTGAATGCACACACATGGAGCCAGCACTAAGATTTAGTTTTTCTCTCTTTGGTATTTCTGTAGTACTGGAATTGTTTATGGTTTAGATTAGCAGCTCACATCCACAAAACACTAATTTCATGTTTGATTCACTTGATGTCGGCAAATCAATTTAGAATTTACTTTGTCTTATTAAAGATCACTCAAAAACTCAAAAAATCCTGTGTGCCAACTCTGTTTTCAAATGACTAAAGAACATCATCAAGGTTTACTACTTTACTATGCTATGTATTTGCCTAAAAGGGAACTCTGTGTCTGTGTGTGTGAGCAGAAGGAGATGTATTTTCATGAGGCGTTGATCCTGCAGCAGCTACGTTACACAGGCATGCTGGAGACAGTGCGCATCAGGAGGTCAGGATACGGAGCCAAATACACATTCCAGGTAGACAAATTAGTTCATTGCTTTTTTTTTTTTTTTTTTATGAAATGAGATTTTTGTGTAAACTTTAATGTTTTATTTCAATGGGTGGGTGTCTATGTTTTTACTAGAAGTATATGTTCGATGGTAATGTATAGCAGTAATGACAATATTCTGGTCACAGGAATTCATTGAGCAGTTCCGCGTTTTGCTGCCAAAAAATGCGTCTTCTCCAGAAGAAATCCGATCTCTGCTTAAGAAACATAACCTGGACCCCGTTATGTACCAGATTGGCAAAACTAAGGTCAGCTTCCTTACTGTCCTTTGACTCAAGACATTCTCTTTATATATAATACTGGATCATAAGAAGGTTATAATAAAATAATATTGCATTGGAAAAAACGCTTGGTGAGCTTGGCAATATGAAGATTTTTTTTTTCTTAGAAATCAGAAATATTAATACCTTTTTTGAATAATTTACATGCTGATTTTTAATTAATGATAGTTTAGTTTTAGGTATTAGCAGTTTTTAGTACTAAAACACTAAGTATATGCTAAGTGTATATCACATGTCATGCATTGTAGATGTGATAATTTTGCTAAATTATCACCCTTTACTGATCTTTTAGTGAGCTACTGCTTTTTTTTTATTTTCTAGGTGTATCTCAAAGAGCCAGAAAGACAAAAGTTGCTGGACATGCTCCACAAAGACGTCATGCGCAAAATCGTTTTCCTGCAGCACTGGTTCCGAGCTAAAATGCAGAGGAGGGGATTCCTGGAGTTAAGACAAGCAGCCATTGTTCTACAGGTAAATTCTTCCTTGTAATGCAAAGACTCTGTATATTGTAATAGAAAGTGTGTATTTATGTCTAAATGTTTATATTTGGTTTATAGCACTCATGGCGCAGCTGCCGCAAGAGGCGCTGTCAAGCAGCAACTTTAATTCAGGCAGCATGGAGAGGATACAAACAAAGGGCCAACTACCAGAACCGCCGCGCCTCTGTAACCAAAATCCAGGCTCTGGTCCGAGGCCACTCTGCTCGAAGACGGTAATATGACCAATCTTAGGTTTACATTTTATGCACCTGGATAAAGTAATGTCCTTTGAATTTTAATCCAGTGTGTTTTCTTAGGTACAATTCTCTAAAGGAAGAGAGGAAGAAGAGAGAGGAGAAAGAGGCTCAACGGCGAAAAGAGGAGGAGGAAAAGGCAGCCAGGCGAGCCCAAGAGGCAGCAGAGGTCGCACGAAAAGCACAAGAGGAGGCTGAGAAGGCAGCCAGACAAGAGAGGGAGGCAGCTGAGGCTGCCCGAAGGGCACAAGAGGAAGAAAAAAGACAAAGAGAGGCTGACGAGGCAGCTAAAAAAGAGAAGGACGCAGAAGAGAAGGCAAAAAACCTTCCTGAACAGAAAACAAAGGCAGAAGGACCAGAGCTGCAACTCAGTAATCAGGCTGTCATAGAAATAGATAGAAGGAAAGAGAGCAGTGTTTTGGCACCACATTTGGTGGAAAAGGGATGTCAGCAGACTGGGGCAGGTCCCCAGCAAAATGCAGAGCCCCATGATAGTCAAGTAGGGCATAAAAATAGTTTGGCAGTTTTAGAGACGCACAATAAGGACATAAAAACTCTCTATGAAACTAATAAGAATTTTAATGTTCCATTTCCAATACATAGTAGTCAGAATACAGCCAGTGCTGCCCCTTCAATTACTTGTACTGTCCCTTCTGAACCTTCCCCTGGCGTTTCTGCAGAAAACAATGGTAAAAGCCCTCAAATGGGCAGCCCCACAACCAACACAATTCAGCCTGATCCATGCCGGTCCAAAGCTCCACAAATGGGGAAACTTCCTGCCTCCCGAAGCCAGGAGAAGAGGGAGCTAAGGAGGCAACGTGGTTTAGAACACAGCCAGAGGGAAAGCGTTCGTGCAGCTGCAGCAAACAAAGATGAAAGTTGCAAAGAACTCGACCCCTATACCGTTGTACCCCAGAAGAAAGAGACATCTGAAAAAGACACTGAGAAAGAGGAAAAAGGAAAGGACAAAATTGTGACCAGACAAGTCAGACCCACAACTTTACCCCTGGAACTGCCACCATCCAATGAACCCAAGCACACACCAAAAACCAAGGATGGATCAAGTCAGGAAAAGAGTAACATCCAGGCAGAGTGCGTGTTAAAAGAGCCCAGACACCAGGAGGATCAGAGGACCAGAATATTGAAGTATGGCTAATTACACAGTGCATTGTTTTTCTGGGGTACCTTTAAGCTAACCAGGGACAATATTTATTTGACATATGTAAGCAACATTTAGGCTAGGGGTTAAATAATGTGAATGTGAAGCTTATAAAGTTGGCACATCTTAATTTATCTTGAATGAGTTCTTAAGCCAATCCTATCTATTTTAAGAATCTTAAAAATATATTCGTTTTCTGTTAGCTACATTAAAGTCATAGCGAATCTCCAACTTAGAAATAACATTTTTTATTTTTCTTTCTTTTTCTTTTTTGCAGGACCTCCCATTCATTTGATGACGTTTTAGATTTAAAGATTTCAGAAGTCTCTGCAGGTTTACAGGTAAAGTGCTCACAAATGCTGTCATTTCCTCCCCAATTTTAAAAAAAACGTCACCTACTCAGATTAAATTTAGCTCTTTGGCTCACTCAGGACAATGTGCATTGTCGGAAGTGTCCCAGGCGCAGACATCGACTAGAATTTGTACGTAACTGCTTGAATGTTAAAAGTGCAGAAATGGAAGATGTGGAGCTCTGGACATTCTCTCACACAGTTCCTGTTCAGGTCACATATTTTTACAAATCATTCAAGAGCTGCTTGGGGAGAGCGGATAAACACACTGTATATCAGTTGATCCTGTGCATGTATCCTATGCTATGCTGTTAATCGATAAAAAAATTAGGGTTTTTATGCTAGTAAACTCATTTACTAACCATATTTATAGTACAAGTCTGCAAATAATTCATTCTTATACAGTCCACAGTCAACTGTAAATCTGTCTAAAATCTGCCTGTTTTATTACCCCACTCCTTTCTGTGTCTATAATAATTATGGGGGGGGGGACAACAAAGCAAGCTCATACTCTCTAAATTCGAGAGTACTTATTAGTTATTACCTTTCAGCAGCCACTTTTAATGAGATTTCAAAGCTTTTATAAAAATCTTTACAGAATGTTACTTGAAAACAAAAGGTTATGATTACCCTGGCAGCTATAATCTGACCTATTAGATATAGTTTGTTCAACCAAGAACAAAAATATGGTTTCCCCTGTATGATTTATTAAATCCTAAATGTAAGTTTCATACATTATCTAAAATCCTTGACAGTAATGTAATTGGCATCACATAATGAGTGATTTATATTATAGGCATATTGTGCTTTTTATGTGCGGTCTGTGGAATGATTGCAGCTTATGATCATGGTGGTGGTGCTAATGACCAAACTGTAAATAAGCTCTGTCTCCGATTGTGGAACATGTCACATTACACCTTTATAAAGTGGGTCCTAGTGTTTAAAAATAGTTTTGTTTCCTTTTACAGCCCTTGCCTCGTGCTGTAGATAGTCCACATGGAGGAAGACCGAGCAGTGTGAAAAGGTCATCGCAGGACGACAGCTCTCACGCCCATCCCCAAACTCCTGAAAGGTGTGACCGGACAATCAGTCTCATTTAACAGAAATGACTGTAACAGTAAAGTTAAGTTTTGTTGAGAATTTGCCGCTGTTTCCCTTCAAGTTCTAGAGGAAAGTATTTAAAATTTTATACAGCCATCTGGTTTGAGTGTAAGGTTTTTATACTCTTTCCTGTTGAAGTGAATAGTTCACTCATTAGCTGTGTACTAATATGATCAAACTCTTATCACACAGGAAACCTGAGTCATCTGGCTCATGGGAAAACATGAGCCCTGCTGTAGCTTATCTGACCTGCTCATGAGTCCTAATGAATTTCACTTCCTTATAAAGCTGTTATACGGATTCCTTTAATTCCTCACATAATCAAGTACTTGAAATTAACAATCGTGTTCATAATATTTGAGTTCTCGACAGTGATTTTAGACCTGGCTCGATTGTCTTTTATTCTTTCTAAACCACAGCAATTTTTGAAACATTTTAGTATTCAAGAAAATTTATTTGAAGAAATAATGGAAAAAATGTCTGAAAACATTTATCTGAAATTGGGATTTGCAGCTTTTAAGTGTTCTCTGTGCTGTTTGTTTTATAGATCAACCGGCTTTTTTAGGAAGATTCTGAAGAAACGCCCTCATAAAGAAGCTCAAACTCCAGAAGATGGAGACTTAACAATGACCTCTGCTTTGAGTGAAAAAGAAAGCACCCACTGTAAATTGATTTTGATTTTTTTTTTTTTTTTTTTAAACAAATCAGAATTGTGTGTCTACTGTTAAGACATGGTACATCATTTCCTATTTATTTATTTATTTATTTTTTAACCCACAGCTGGCACATCTTTACGCACACATCATTCAGAGCCTCCCAGTGGGCGTCCTAGTCGAAACCCCACTATTAAGATCAGTCGTGCCACACGGGTCACGGAGCAGTGGAATGCCTCACTGGATCGAGAGATCACCAATGCCAATGAGCTCCAGCACCTCGATGAGTTTCTGGGAAATCAGGTCTTGCAATCAACATGGAATAAAAGACATCAGAGAAATATGTAAAGTTGCAAAAAAAAGTTTTTTGCTAAATGATTTTTATATTCATTTGTGTGGGACAGGTGAATGACCTGCGCTCGAGAGGAAAGCAACTGTCCGCAACAGAACACATCTTTATCACAGCCACCATGCAATTCAGAGAGAACATCAAAAACATGTACTCACTATCAGTAAGTGTAAAACTGCCTTTAAAATAAGTTGACTGCTGGTGTACATGGTCAGTTTAGGGTTAATAAATAATAATAAAAAATAAATGAAACCAGACATAAAACCCCATCCCTCAAACACCAGACATAAAAACATTATACATTGTCAAATGTTCATAAAAAGAAAATAATCTTTCTATTTTTCTTCCACTTTGTTACCATGTTAGCCGCTTCCATCCGCTTTTCTTAACAAAATCTAAGAAAGGCTGCCAGGTACTATAGAATATCCCAACATATCGTTTGTGTGTCTATTTTTTTCCAACTTTTTCTTCTTATTCAATGATCTTACCATGTTTAAATGAAAAGTATTATTCTTTCTCTTTAGCTGCATGCAGTATTTCATTAGCTGTCACGTATGTGCCCCTAAGCTCAGAGTGGATAGGTTGCTAGTAGGTTTCAAATAAAACACAATCCCGGCCTATTTCTCCCCATTGCAGCTGATAGCCAGTAAAATAAAAATTAAACACGCCAAAGAACACTTTTAAATATGGAGGAATCACAGTGCTAACCTCTTTCAATATTTAAACACAATTTAAGGAAACTAATCAATTAACTTTTGCAATAAATTTTGCAATTAACATCACTAGGGTAAAGCTCATATCAAACTTTTATGTCTGAAAGTATATGATTGATGAAAGGACTAAAAAATATGAGATTAAATTTTTATCCGCTTTCTTCTGTAGAAGCCTCATATTGGCTATAAGGGTCTGATGAGGGGCTACCAGAACAAGGTGATCAGTTTAGCCGGTGAGCAGCAGAAGGGTGAGGTGCAGCTCGTTGTTAATTTGTTCCAGTCGGTGCTGGACGGATTTATCCGAGGAGAGATCAAAAGAGAAGAGGCTGAACCTGTAAAGGTACAGAGGAGATAAACTGCACATAGCAGTTGTGTTTTTCTAAATATATTATGCTTTCCTAACAGTATTTGTTTAATCTCTTTTCGTATTAATGCATGTAAAAATAAAGCAGTAGCAGCATTAACATTCTTTTTATTTGTTTAAGCCTCCGAAAGGCCGTAAAAAGAGGAGAAAAAAGGACAAGAGCGTAAGTGCTGTTACATTAGTCGCCCAAATTCATGATCCAGCTAGAAAATCACTCCTATAACTTTTAACTTTTTGTGTTTAGATGGAAAGTCCACTAGACCATGTGTTCAGCAACTTCCAGGTGAACATAATGCAGTCATGTGACCAGTGTTCTTCCTACATCTGGGTGATGGAGAAAGCCTATATGTGCAGCTGTGAGTGTTTTTTATCTTAACTTGAATATTAAGTTCCTCTTTTTAGATCAATCTTATTTTATAGATTATACAGTCTACAAAGTTTCCTTATTTTACCAATGTTTTCTTTATTTTAGATTGCAAGCTGGTTTGCCACAAGAAATGTCTGTCCAAAATCGTCACAGATTGTAATTCTTTCTGCTCGAAAAAGGTATGACTTTTACAGTATGAACACACTGACTCCTTATTCGTTTTCAGTAAAAAGTATGAGTATGATTTTTTTTCATGCGGATGCGAATTACAAAATTACAGTTTAAGCATTCAAGCATAAGTAGCATTTTTAAACTAACAGATCATTTTGTACAGAAGCTTGGATTAATAACTGTGTGATGGAAGTAGTCATCAGTGTTGGGCCTTTTATCACAGTTAAGCTGTAACATCTTGGGGTTGTTTTGTTTTTTTTTATACATCTTTAGGACAGAGTAGCTTTATGCTTTGGAGTAAAAAAATAAGCTGCATTTTTTTGTTTCAAATAAGAAAAAAGACTGTCTGGTTATTGAGACTAGTGAAAGAGAGTAGGATTTACTTGTTTTTGGACGTTCCGCAATTCTAAGTGAACAAATTGTTTGATTTGAGAAGTAAAAACACTGGCTGTTTTAGAAAAATAATTGTTTGAGATGAGACTAGCTTAGGTTAATCACACTATTTTTTTAGACAGAGTATATTGTTCCAGCTATGTTATCTTTAGTGTTCTCTCTTTGTTCTTCCCGGCTGGTCCAGGGCGAAGAGGACTCTGGTGCTCAGCACTTTGGCGTTCGTGTGTGCCGTCTGATCACTGATAAGATCCCAGTCCCAATAGTTTTGGAGTTGATGCTAGAACATGTGGAGATGAACGGCCTCTATACTGAGGGCATCTACAGGAAATCCGGTTCAGCTAACCGAATGAAAGAACTGCGACAACTTCTGGAAGCTGGTAAGATTATACGCTGTGTGTCTAACGCTCTCTCCAACTAAATTATACTGTTATTGTAAATCATTACTTATTTAATCCAATCCTATATTTTAGACCATCATGTATCAGTAGCAGTTAATGTACAGTACGATTTGCAGCTCTGGTGTAAGAAGTGAAGGTGCATATTGGTATGAGTATATATGGGTTTTGGTACTGCTGTAAGTACAACTGACTGTGTTTCCAGATCCTAATGCAGTGTGTTTGGAGGACTACCCTATCCACACTGTGACTGGTTTGGTAAAACAGTGGCTGCGAGAGCTTCCGGAACCCCTAATGACATTTAATCACTACAGTGATTTCCTCCATGCAGTAGGTGAGTTTTAAACACTTTGTCCCCAGTCCTTTTTTGCTCTTGTGCAACACACCTGAGGCAGGTAAATAAAGACTTGAAAAGTCTGTATTGTAAAATAACAACAAAGGTTCAGTTTTTAATCTGTAGTCTAGTGGTGACATATAGCTTGTGTCGGAATTAAAAGTGAGCTGTCCTCCAATGTCAATGGCGAAATGTAGAAAAAGAGTCTTAAACCGGGGGTTAAGAGGGGTCAAGTAATCCTCTTGCAGTCTATCATTGTTTACATGCATCCAGAAGGTTATCAACATAATAACAAATACCCCCAAAAGCATGGAGGCTGAATGCTAGTTGCACAGTGCTAGTTGTAGTTAGCTGTTTTTGCTTGATTTCAAACGGCTCTGTTATCTTTTCCCTGTTCTGTTTACTTTTTGCGTCGCTATAGTTATGCTTGTTACTTTGTGTTTTTGTGGACTTGCTCCTATGGTTCTATTTGCAAATTCCTTTTAAAACTATAATTTTCTTTTCAGATGTGCTGTCACTTTGCTTGGTTATTGTTGCATCATCTTAATCTCTATTATTCTCTTCCTGTTATAACACACTTTTCTATGATGTTACATTATAATCATTATCTCTATTTATTTGTTAGCCAAATTTCCCTTATAATCCAATTGCCCTTTTAGCTAATAATTTTGAAAATGCCTACTAATTTTAATCCTTTCTTATTTATATATTTAACTTTTTTCCAGCACTACTCAAAGTTGCTCCATTACAAGTTGTTACATGTTCACTAAACTCTTTTTGTCAGAGTTACCTGAGAAGCAGGAACAGCTTCAGGCCATCTACAGGATTATAGAAGAGCTCCCCACAGCCCACTTCCAGACATTAGAGAGACTAGTTTTTCACCTAGTAAGGTAAGCATGCCAGCATTTCAATTTTTTATTTTCTCTTTGAAAAATTATGGCAGTTTTTATATTTTGCAAAGATTTTCAGTTCAGGAATGTTACGCAATTGTAGATTTACAAGTTCTCCAGATTATTTAGATGTTCCCAAGTCAATTAACTGAAAAAGATAAGCATTAGATATTCCAAAACTACGTTTATTATTCTCAATAAAGCGAAAGGCTAAAATAGGGCTGCACAATTTATCATTTCAGCATCAACATGGCAATATCTGCAATAGTTACATTAGTGTGTGCACTATCGAGTGGGGTGATTTGTGGATTGATGATAGAGTAAAAGTTTAGTATTTGTATGTTGTTTTAAGGTTTGTTACCTTGTAAGCATTTCAGGCAAGTTTTAAGCATTCAGGCGAAAGAAACAAACTTTAAAGAGCTTAAACAAAGATTACTTGTATGTAATTTATTCAGTGAAGCCTATAGTGTGATTTTACATTTGTTCGTTTATTTTTGTATGCACTCCCTTAAAACCACCCTAATCATTATAAAATAATGAAGCTAATCAAGTCATCGAGTGAATTTTTTTCATATTTTTTCATATTGCAAACAAAATATCTGTCCGTTTTTAAGTTCCAATATCATGGTAAGGTTAAAGCGTCGGTTTGCATAAGTTACTGTAAAATTTTAATATGCATTTTATGTAGTTGATTATTAGTATTTTTTCCAGGTTCAGAATTGTCCCTTCATTTAATCAAATCCAAATTAACAAGTAACTCAGTACTTGGGTAATCTTATAACTCAGTACCTTATTACTCCTATTCAGATTGTTAAACATTAATTCTCTTATTGTAATTATTTTTATTAGATGTTGTACTATAGGCTCTTTACTCACCTCTGGCAATATCCAGTAAGAATTGGGATGTTCCTCTCATAAACTGTAATTATAAATGAGTGCTGCCAAAGGAAAATCAACAATAATGCCATCTACACTAAGCTGCTGTTATTGTCAGCCCAACATGGTTTGTATGGTTTTTTTGAAAAGGACATGGCAGTAATAAATTATTTTCCTTTCAGGGTGTCGAGGGAGAAGAAGAGTAACCGGATGACCTCAAACTCTCTGGCTATTGTTTTTGCCCCCTGCATATTGCGTGGTCCTGACAGTGCTGACCCACTTCTCAGCATGAAAGATGTTGCCAAGACAACCATGTATGTGTTTTTGTCTCTGGTTGTCTGTATATGTTTCTTTGTCCACAAGTGGTTATTTTAAGAACAAGCTTCGAAAGTATGTGTTTAATATACAGCTAAATAAGGGTTGTGTGTTTATTGTGTAGATAAGATGAGATTCTGATGTGTGTGTGTGTGTGTTGTGCTGTTCCGCACTGCACAGGTGTATAGAGATGCTGATTAATGAGCAGATGAGACGGTACATTGAGAGGCTGGAGGAGATAGAGCAGCTGGAGTATGCTGAGACGCTGGCAAAGAATCAGCTTAAGCTGAAAAGAAGCAATACGGTGAGAGAAGAAAGGGTACATACACACAAACGTCTAGCTCTGTTTATTTGGTGTCTCTTATATTCACTGCTTATTTCTCATTGCTCGGTATGTTTTTCTCTTCTTTATTTTTCTCTTTGTCTTCAAGTGTCACTGACTTTTTCTGTCTTTTTATTTTATTTGTTTTGGCTTTCCAGTTGTTTTTGTGTATTAAACAGGTTTTTTTAGTGTCAGTCTTTCCCTTGTTCCTGTCTTAAACTCAACCAATATCTTTAGAACGCGCTGTTTTTCTGTCTTTTTCTAATTTGTCTTTTTCTCCCTCAGTTTAGTGTATAGCTGAGTATTGCTGTCATATTGAGATGCATTCTCTCTGCTTGTGTGTCGGTTTTTGTAGAGCTGGCCTTTACCTCTAAGGTTTACCTCTCCTTATAAAGGAGTAGCGGTATGTATGTTCCTATTGAGTCCTATGTACTTTCTCACTGTGTGTATTCTCACACACTGTTTCCCACTCGCTGCATGTGTGCATAGTGTTCTCTTGTGTGTGGTTTGCAGGTATGGGTTGACTTCAAGGCACTGCATGATTCCTCATTTCATTATTCATGTTTAATCTTTTTGCCATTCTTCATTGTCCACTTTTTCGTTATAGTGGGAATTTTTCTGAAAATGAAGCCTATAGTTTAAATCTGGACATTTTTCATTGCTTGTGTTTGTGGTGTAAAATTTGACATGGGCCATAAGCCTTGCACGTTCTGTCCTTTTCATTTACTACATAAAAAATTAAAGTAAACTCTGTGAAATGTGTACCTTAATTTTTGTAAGGGAAAAAAAAACACCTCTCTCTTCACGCTGTGTAGTAGCACAGCTGTCAAGCTCAAGGCATATTTTTATTTGGTCCACACAAATGGCCTAGTAACTAGACCAAAAACGCATGTAGTTTTGAACTGTTCCAAAGCATAAGATATAAAAAGACTTTGTCATGTTTTGTACAGCAGAATATATGTGCAGTGCATAATGTAGCAAATGACAGAAATGCTGCAGGTTTTGCCCTCTATTCTCAATGTGTAATCCAGTACAGTGTCATATAAATATGTTGAGTCATAGACTGGAGCGTGAAGAGAGATGGATAGCAAGACTATATTCTTTTCTGAGCATGTGTCTGTTCCTTCCTTAAAGCTGCTTACACATTCACTCCCTGTTCACTTTTTAGAAACGCATCTAAACCCATCTAATCAGCCCACCAGTCACAGATATTACATTGCTTGTGATTGGCTAATTAGGTTATTGAATGAATGTACAGGTAATTGTAAGTGGTAGAGTGTAGTTTTATAGTAGATTAATTTTATTCAGCTTTTAGAGCTGCTTGGGTTTTTTTTTTTCATTGATAAAAGTATTAATGTGCTAGGGTTGAGCAAATCTCAGCAATCTTCTTAGTTTATGGAAAATAAAAAAATGTAACCATATTAATTTGGACCCTGTGATGATTAAAAAAATGATAGTTTGATCGGTTTAGTTCGGAAACTTAAAGATAAATGCGCTTTTCTTTACGTATAATTTTGTAAGGTATGCTCATTTTATACGGGTAGCTTCTCAAATTGCTACTTAATATTTGTTGACTAGAAATGTTGTGTTCTTTTAGAAATGATAAGGTTTTCGGTTGTTTTTATTACAGACAATGCTACAGAAGCTAAAGATGCCAGGTTGAATTAAAAAAACCACCTGAATCGGTGCTTTGGGGTCACCTTGGAAACGAACAGTTGCTTATTCAGAACTAACTCTGTGTGTGTGGCTCTGTAGGTGAAAGAGAAACCTTCTGATCTGTGTGCTGTTCCTGAAAATGAACCACTTGACTCGGACACAGAAGCTGAGAGGAACTTGGTGGAGCGACTCAAGTCCATCAAACAGGAGAAGTAGGAATAACACAACTGACTTACTATCTTTCTGTCTGTTACTCTTAGTCTGTCTCTCTATAATATCTATAATTATAGGTATAAATAATAGTACTGTAATTTAGCTTATGGTATAATCAGCCAGCTAGTTTGTAGGTTTAGTTTTAATTTTAATTAACCTTAGATTATTCTAGATACATTTAGATTAATGTAGTTTGTGTGTGTGTCACAGAGAGGACCTAGTTTGCAGGCTGCCAGATATAGAGCAGCCAGGTTCAGATCAGGAGAATCTGGACTCGGAGGCTTCGGCTAGTTCAGAGAGTCTGTTAGATGAGCGAACCCCAAGTTTGGACATGGAAGGTCAGTATTAAGGTACAGACACTCCACCTTTTTATTCTCTGGATTTGGTTTTGGTGTGACGAGTCACCGTGTCATTTATGGTGCAGGTGTGGAGAGGCCCCTGCTGATGCCGTTAAAGAGAGTGGCAGTGCCGGCTGCTCTCTAGCAGGTTGTGATAAAAACCTAATGCATGTGTTGGGGTTGATTTTGGGTTGTGGATGCATGTGTTTAAATATTTTAGGGGATGCTTGCTGCATTAGAATGTGAGAGCATGGTACTGAGGTTTGTAGGTAAATTGTGTATGTTGGGCACTAACATTTGTATACATGCAAATATTACAAATGAGATTCAGTACTGTTATAGGCCATATCAACTCACCTCGATTTTAAACACAGCCACAATTAAAGTAAATATCTTCTTGCAGAAACCTAGCTAATAAAGAAAATCATATTAAATCATGAAAAAACTTTGTTGATAACAGTGATAACTTTTGTAACTAACTTTTGTATACAATAAACACCGGGTACAATCAGTGTCTGTTAGACCACCCACAGTCAAACATTTACAAAACTATTTTCAATAAAAAAAAGTTTATTTTAACCCTGGCGTCTATGCCCTTTCGAACATGCTGTTTAGACAGTTTTCAAAATAAAAGTACTGATTAATTTCACCAAACAAACAGCTTTTAGCACAGGTGGTAGTATTGTTTTGTGTTTAGTTTAGTAGGTGGTTTTCATGTCCACCGTGTATAATTTGCTAAAATATTTGATTACATATTTGTATGTAAACCTGTGATAAGCCACTGCACTGTCATAGCTGCTGAAGTAGAAATCGAACAGGCACTGTCTGTCCAATCAGGATCCAGAATCTAACAAGGCTGTGGTGTAATGACTCACGCAAGATTAAATAGCTTTCTTAAATTTAGTCAGATTTTTATTGGAACATAAAAGTATTAAGTGCCAAACCCAAAGTTTACAGCATGGCCTCATCATGACACAATTTTTACCTAAAGTAATTCTCTATGTAGTTCTGCTGTTTAAGCTCAAACTCTGTCCCTGTCCTGTATCTTTTCAATATTAAATTCCTCATGCAACTTAAATTAGGGTATGTTTGCTTTGATTTTTAATTCTTATCTGCTGCTATGAGAATTTCCTGAGCTAAATGTTTCTATGTAGAAGGTGATCTGTAAAGTGCATGCGGTCTCTAGTGAAAAGATTGGGTGATAACTGCATGAGTAGTTGCATGAGTGACTGCAGGTTTTATTCTTTTGATTGGCGGTGACTGGTCGTTCTCCTAACCTAAACCAGTTTCTGCCTTTTTTTTCTCTCCAGGTAGAATGAGAGCTGTATTACAAACCCAGAAACTTTTCAGTTCACCTACATCACCCATGTTGACTTCTACAAGTAAGAACTTCTGTCCCCCCTCTACTGCATCTCCACCCTCCAGAAACCAGCTGCAGCGACGGTATCCCATCATTCCCTGCACGCTGCGACTGCCCCCTGGCGTCTTCACACTCGTACAGAGAAGGCCGCGGCCGGGGCGCCGCAAAGACAGCATCCAGTCACTATTCTTCGGCTCCGGAACTGACTTGAATGCTTTATCCTCTTCCTTATCGTCCTCGTCTGTTCCACAGAACCTCCACATCTCCTCCAGACGCTTCTCAGACCCTGACATTGCTCATAGTGAAGACGGTGTTTGATTTCATGCTAACAAACTTGTTTAGCCAGCATGACTGGATGACTGATTCTGCTCACCAAGCACTTTCCCCCCTTCATTTATTAATAATATAATTTTTTTTAATTGATTTTAAGTGCAGATTTGTGGTGCAACCTCATGGGTGCTATCAAGAACTTCAACTATGCTTCATATATTTTTTTTTTTTTTACATGATGTTGCACCTTTTCTACTTTTTATAGCAGTTTAAAATTGTGCATTTGGTTTCTTCTAAGTGTATAAATTCACATTCATACTGTTTCTTGAGAAAATTAGAGAATTAGGACATTTTTGGAAAAGACCTTTAACTTTAAACAATTGGGAGGGGGGGGAATACAAACAACAGATTCTTTCACAACTGTTTTCTACTAACACTTTTTAATGCACATTTTGAGGACCAACAAACCCTTTTTAGGAAGTTTATAGAAATTTTTTAGCAGGTTTAGTAATTTTACTTTTGTGTTTTACTATTCAGAGCGGAATTCTTAACATAGAGACAGCACAGAATGAGAGAGTGAAAGAAAGAGCGAGGTGTATGTCATGTATGGCTTACTAGCTATTTATTGTCAGTGTACAGTCGCAGAGTTTAGTGTACTTGTTGGATAAACTGTTGATCCTCATCCTAGCAGGGTCGCTGATTTTATGGTTGCAATATTGATTATTACAGTTTTAATGGTATGTAAATAACATAATTACTGTTTTTTTCCTTGCTTCCAGATTAATTCTTGTGTTGTTATTCTGAAAACGGTTCAACATTAACCACCACGCATCATGTTGGTGGAAAAGCTTTTTTTACATCTCAATCTCTTTAGGTGTTATCTAATAAATCAATTTAATCAGAGGAGCAAAACAGCATGTGCCACTTTCTCTCCGAATGGACGAGAGAAGAGACAATTAAGTGTAATCTGGATCTTATAGTAAACAGTAGGACACTGCACTCAAGGCTCTTAGGAGTGTCTGAGAAGATCTTTGTGTATTGTGTTTACTTATGATGTCATGCTGGTGTCTGTTGTGCCATGTGGAAGTTTGTAGCGAATGAGAAAGAATGGATAATTACAATTTAAATGTAGTGTTTGCTTTTTTTTGGAGGGAGGGGTGATTTTACTCTTAAGTGGCAACTGTTACCGTTCTTTATCTGGAGGACAGACTGAACCAATTATTTTCTTAAAATACACTTTGTACTTGCCTGCAGATATACCTGTGTTTTACTCTGATTGGATCAGTGTGTGGCCCCTTTTTTTTTTTTTTTTTTTTTTTTTTGAGGTTATCATGATGCATTTGCACTTATCCACTAAAGGAGTGAAAAAGTGTGGAATTTCATGATCGCATTTGGAAATCACAGAAATTTTTGAGGAAAATTTCCCAAAAACAATGTCAACTTTTATGAATTTATTACATGACAATGGTATCGATCAAGTCAGTGCTTAAACAATTTGAATCCAGGTCTAATTATGGTTCAATTCTTTTTCTTTTCCTTTCAGCTATTCCCTTTTGGGGGTTGCCACAGCGAATCAACTGTCTCCACCTAACCCTATACTCTACATCCTCTTCACCCACTAACTTCATGTCCTCGTTTATCGCATCCCTATACCTTCTCTTTGGTCTTCCTCTTTGCCTACGACTTACTTTCATTCCTCTTCTCTCCAGAGCAAACCTCCACCTCTCCAGGTTTTCCTCCACCTGCTCCCTGCTCTTACTACAGATCACAATGGCATCTGCAAACATCATCGCCCATGGAGATTCCTGTCTGACCTTGTCTGTCACCCGGTCTTTCACCACAGCAAACAAGAAGGGGCTCGGAGCTGATCCCTGATGCAGTCCCACCTCCACTTTAAACTCCTCTGTCTGACCTACTGCACACCTCTCCACTGTCCTGCTCCTCTCATATATATCCGGTACCACCAACACATACCTCCCTGCTGTCCCTGACTTCCTCATACACTACCACAGCTCATCTCGTCATAGGCTTTCTTCAGGTTTACAAAAACAATGCAGCTCCTTACGACCATCTCTGTACTTCTCCATCAACATTCTAAGAGCAATGATTGCATCTCTGGTGTTCTTTCTGTGCATAAAATTCCTACTACCCTCCTTAACCTAGCTTCCACTACTCTTTCCAAGACCTTCATTGTATGACTTATCAACTTGCCTCTGTAGTTGTTGCAACTTACCCTTGTTCCTAAAGATAGTCACCATTACACTCCTGCTCCATTCCTCAGGCGTCTTTTCACTTACTAAAATTCCATTAAACAATCTAGTAAGAAATTCCACTGCTGCCTCTTCTAGACATTTTCACACCTCCACCGGTATTTCATCAGGACCAACCACATTTCCTCTTTTCATCCTCTTCAAAGCCATCCTAACTTCGCATGTACTAACATTTTGAACTTCCTGCTCCGCATTATTCCCTCTTTTCCCTCTCATTTTCCTCATTCTTCAACCATTCAAAGTACTTCTATCTTCTTTGTACACTCTCCTCACTTGTGAGTACCTTTCCATCTCGATCCTTAATAACTGTAGCCTGCTTCTCATCCGTCTCATTTTGATCCCTTTGCCTTGCTGTACAAGTCTTTCCCCAGTGTCTAACCTCTCTCATCATATGTCTTTTGCTTGGCCTTAGCCACTTCCCTCTTTACTCTGTGCTGAAAATTCTTGTATTCCTGTCTACTTTGCTCAGTCTTTTCCATGTCCAACTTTTTCCTCTGTATATCTTCTTTTGTCCTTCCATATGACACACCCAACACTTTTCTTCCTGTCTCCCTGATTACTTCTGCTGTAGTTTGCCATTCATCTAAAAACACTAGCTGACCGCCCAGAGCCTGTTTTAACTCCTGTCTAAATTCTTCACAATATTCTCCCTTTTTCAGCTTCCACCACTTGGTTTCATTTCCTACCTTTGATCTCTTCTTCTTCCATAACAACATCTTCATCCTACACACCACTATTCTATTCTGTCTGGCTACACTCTCTCCCACCACAACTTTACAGTCACTAATCTTTTAGATTGCTTCGTCTACATAAGATATCTACCTGTGTGCTTCATCTCCATCCTTTTTAGCAAAGTCTGCTATTATCTGTCCTTTACTGTTCTTTTCCCTGACTCCAAACCTGCTCAAGACTTTACCTCTGTCCCCCTCACCAACATGTCTATTAAAGTATCTCACTACCCTCTTCTTTGGAAATACTCACAATTACCTCGACTGATCTGGTATGAAACTACTACGGATGATTCGCATATTTAGATTTGGCAAAGTTTCACGTCGGATGCCCTTCCTGACACAACCCTCTCTATTTATCCGGGCTTGGGATTGGCACCGAAGTCACTGGCTTGTGACCCTTGTGGCTAGATTGTCTAATTATGGTTAAATTGAAAGGTTAAAATCTACAAGAATTGCAGAAACATACAAAAATCTCAGTGGTTGATTTAAAATTTACCCCAGTGCTTTTGAGTTCCGATTGATAGGAGTGCTGTTTTTATATTAATGCATTTATTTTGAATTCTGATTGATCGGAGGGCTGCATTTATATTGATGCATTTATTTTTAATAAAGTGGGGCCAGACTAAGTCTGAATTTTATGAGGGCTGATCGGTGCTGCCAATATTACTGTCAATCTTTGATTAATTGTTCACTATAAATCGAACACACCCACTATCCATTTTATTTGTAAGCTGAGTTGCCTAAATCATACCAATATTTACCTTTCTAAGATGTTTAACTGAAACAATAGCAAACTTTCAAGAGTGCTCAGTTGTTCGTTTGGACTTTTTTCTTTTTTGGCAGACTTCTATTAAAGTCTGCCAACAAAGTGTAGCCTAGTTTAGTTTGCATTAATTTTCATAGCTTACCTTTGTTTTTGTTTTGTTTTTTATATATATATATATATATATATATATATATATATATATATATATATATATATATATATATATATATATATATATATATATATATATATATATATATAAATCTTTTTCTCTGCACTACAAGTTCTTGACCTTTTTGTGAGAGTTTTGCTTCTTCTTTAATCAGATAACATTAGTCACAGTCTGAATGTGCAATGTTGCATTTTTCATAATTAAAAAAAAATCATGTTCTTTTGGTGGTCCTCTGGTGGCCACAGGGGTCATAAGCAGCCGCTGATTCGCCTTGGGTCGATGCATTTCAGAGGTGCGAAATCCGTCCAGTACTTTTCCAATACCGTGTGTGTTTCACAGAGAGGACCTAGTTTGCAGCCAGTTGTGTGTGTGTGTGTGTGTGTGTCCCCATACTGTCAGGATCAATTTTGTTTACAGAAATCTTGTTTTAATATGTGGCTCCAGTATCTCCAGCAAAGCATCAAACTGAACCACTGACCATTCAGTGTGCAAAGAACTTAAGACTAAACAAAGATAAATATGTGGTAGTTCTGGATTAGTTTTCTGTAAAAAGACGATTAGTAAATAATAAGACTTCATCATCAGTGTGTTTTAATATTTAGAAGTAAAGCTATAATCTAGGGGGTTTTTTTAACATTGCCAGGAAGGGGTTTTTTTCCTGGTTTCTCAGTAACATGACAAACGTTATTACAAGCTTTTGCCTTTTTAGTTTTAAAGTGAGAAGAGGGGCTGTGAGGAGGTGTCTGCTCGGTGTGCTTATAGAAACTACCTTTTCATCCTGAATGTTCCATATTATTCACTGTAACTAAAATAAGGTTTTAGAACTCATAACATTATGTAATAAAATAAAAATACATGATTTTGAGGAACTATCAGTATCATTGGCAAATTGTCATGATAGAAATGAAATCTGTAATTTCAGGTTAAATGGAGTGTTATTAAACAGCAGGTAGACATTTTTAAGGTTTCATTTACTTAAAGTTTATATATTAAGCTTACTTTGGATAAGGATGTAGAAATATGTTATAATAAAATATATAATCTGGTGATCAGTACTACAGATGTTGTTGTTTCAAAGCTCCTAAACATTGAAACTAAATAATGCAAATTAATTGTCATTTAAAATAGATATATTACTGCTACAACCAGAGATCTAATAATGTTTCACC
Organism: Bagarius yarrelli; assembly: GCA_005784505.1. Taxonomy (NCBI): domain Eukaryota; kingdom Metazoa; phylum Chordata; class Actinopteri; order Siluriformes; family Sisoridae; genus Bagarius; species Bagarius yarrelli. Next base: position 4,381,793 of record VCAZ01000015.1, on the reverse strand, counting down.
ACTGCTGGCAGAAAACCCCTTAAAATTCTAAGGGAGTTTTATTAAATTTGTATTGCTAAAGCTCAAATACAAATTTACAAAGATAACCACAAAGAACCTAGAAACATTTTTTAAAAAAACAACAACAATTGGTTAAAGATGTTGAATAAAGTCTTAATTTACAGTAAAGCAATACTGCCATCTACTGGTCAGAGCCCAGAATTTACTTTTTACCCTTAAACATTCAATATGCTCAATGTGCTACCACAAAAATTAAATAAATTTGATTTTGTTTGTTTTACACCTATTAAATATATGCGAATTTTCAGCATCACGTGTAAAGTGTAAGTTTATGTAAGTTTTAAGCACCGCATTAACAATGTTAATTAACTCATGTTTTTATGAATTTTGACGTGCTAGCGCTTTGTTTAGGAGCCTACATTGTATTTATATAGTTACAATATTAATACACCTCTTTTTTTTACTGTATTTGAATAAACTCGTTAAATAATGTAACAAAATCTATTAAAGAAAACAGTTTGTACAAAAGAAAATCGAAGTCTCAATAATACTACGTCATATTCCTGCGACTTCCTAGTGTTTTTTTTTTTTTTATGTTTCCAATATGGTCGCGTCCAGGCTCGAAATCAATTTTATCCGGTTATTATCGCGTTGTGAAGCGATTGCTTCTGAAAAAAGAGGAGAGACGGAATGGAGGCTGGAGAAGGTAAATTTAAATAAAAGTCTCTGCTGTAAAAAATGTCGTTGTGTCTTAATGGCATAATGGTAGGGTAGTTTTGACTGCTTGGGGTTTTTTTTTCAGCCGGTCTGAGAGCCACGTCGGCCAGCAGGAGGATAAACAATCCGGGAAATGAGCCGATCATTACACGTTATACTGACGCATTTAAACTGCATAACATGTTCAATCCTCTAGTTGATTGTTTTAAGACATCACAAACACCGGTTATAGATACAAATAATTCTAAACTACTATTTGTAAAGGAGTGATTTCACTTATGACTGTGATTTATATGAGCAGCAGGTGCTGAGTGTGTGTTAAAGCAGGGAGGAGAATGATAATGCTGAGAGTTAATAAATTACTTGGTTATTAGTTAGAGGGTCAATCCCAATGGGGGGGGGTCCCCTCTTCTTTACATTTAATGATTAATTATTGCCCTCTGTATTTCCTGCATTTCGTGTCTTCAGTATTTTTAGCACTGTGACCCGAACTGGTGGCTTCTTCACCTGACTCCAGAATTATTACTGTCAGATGTTGAAGGTGAATCGGTGAAACTCTGTCGTTCTGTGGAGGACGAATTACAAATTTGTCCTTTTTTTTGTCAACCAGGGGATCCTGGACCCCCCTGTTTGAAACCGCTGCTATTAGAGATGTCTGTACTATGTCTAGACTGGGTGTTGGACTGATTCCAGCATTCATTTGAGGTTATTACTCTTCACATTGGTAAAAAATCTGGATGGTTGAATCCTATAACAGGCTGTACTATACGTGTTCACCTATTCAGTCCTGGACCAACACCATGAAGGTCCTGCTATGTACAGGTTCCCAACTCTCTGTTTCCACTACACATTCAGCTCAGATCAGGAGAGGCTGTTGTTAACTTATTGACTGAATGAGTGTGTTGGGAGCAGAGAGCGCAGTACATGATGGACAGGTGCAGTTTAGTTTATTACTCGTCTCTGAGTGCTGTGCTGTCTGATCTTTTATTGATCCAGTCCAGATTTTTAAATTTCAGCTCATTGCAAAGGAATGAGGTAGTACTTAATTTGTTATAAATGAGAAGTGAATGCTTTTGCATAAATATATTTGAGATTTTGGTCTTTCTCCAGGAGTGATTGCTGAATGTTGGCTGTGATGTCTGTATGGTGATAAATTACATTATAATATCTGTCTTTCCTTTAAGTATGTCGGTGCCTTGGAGGACATGCTGGTGGCGTTGAAAAAGAATCCAGGGTATGACAGCACAAACGTTTATCTCTATATTTAGATAAGTATATCTCCACAGTACATCTGTAATGTTCCGTTTGTATCCTTTTCAGCAAAGCTACAGCTGAGACCCTGACAGACTACACACGAAAAGTGGACTTCCTCAAAGGTCTTATAGAGGCGGAAAAGCTGGTCAGTGTGGCATCTCATAAAAATCTCACTCCAGTCATGTAAAAACTGTTTACGTTAAATGTTCTTCCATTTGTTCTTGTGCAGCCCTCACCCTCAGAAAAAGCTTTAGCCAATCAGCTTCTTGCACCAGGTCGCACGCCTACCATCTCCAGCGAGAGGATGTCGGCCACCAAAACGGTACACATACAAACGAAAGCGCGGTGCACAGGGGAGATGCGCTCGGAGCTCTTCAGCAGTGTAAGAAGTTTCTTCTAGTCTGTAAAGCCTATAAATATTCTCTTAACCACAGACAAATGTAGGGATCTGCTTTTTTTTTAGCATTAGAAACCTGGAACTTTGTTATGAATCAGGTGAAGCATGGTGGTGTCAGCATCAGGAATTTTAATTAAAAGTCTTCTCTACTCCAGATTTGATTTTAGTTAATAAGGGATATAATGTCACTCTGCAGCACAATATTTATTTTAATCTTTTATCTAAATTTTATTTTGACCGTGAGTTCTACCAGAAACGGGTGTTTTGTTATATCGGGATCATTTGATATTTTAACTGCATGCTGGTTGACTCCACTGACATAATTATGGTACATCCGATGGCAACTGTTTGCACCAAAACTACATTTCAAAGCAACAGGGGGCAAATATGTAGGTGTCGATTTTATTTTACTTGCCAACAAATGCTTAGTGACTGAGATCAATAGAATTATTGACATATAATAATCAGAGTTAAGGCCATGTTACTTCCTGGCTTTTAACGCAGCATGAAGTAAAAAGAATAAGATGCTTGAATACTTATGCAAAGCCTCTAACATACGATAAGTGTCTTATCTATAAAAAAAGGTCTTTCGAATCTACGCTAAAATACCTCTTGTCCCTTTCTGTCCCTTTTACAGAGTGCCTCAAGTGCAGGTATGTTATACTTTGGCATTTCAGTCAGATTTACTGATTAAGAGAGAGTGAGACTCTGAGAACTTTAATATATTGTAATGTACATTTTTTCCCCCAGGTTCTGAGACAGAGCTGAGACATAGGGGGTGAGACACTTGCATCCTCTCTATTCATCATACAGCGACTCTCTTTCACACGATTTCTTTTTCCTATTTCCTTTTTGCAACACTCTATCTCTTATATTTTTTTCTTCCATTCTCTGTCTCTCTCTCTCTCTCTCTCTCTCTCTCTCTTTCTCTCTCTCTCTTCCCCACTTCTCTGACTACTCTTTTCTATTTGCGAGATTAAAACACACCAACACAATAAAATGATGCGATTTAGTTTCTGCTCTCAGATTCCTGTTTAAATGTCTCCCCCCAGTCGCAGTATCCCGTCTGACGAGTGCAACAGCGCGCCCGAGCTGGACGCTGTACTGCAGCACCACCAAAATCTACAGGAGAAGCTGGCTGAGGACATGCTGAGTCTCGCACGCAACCTGAAGAACAACACGCTGGCTGCCCAGAACATCATCAAACAGGACAATCAGGTAGATACAGTTTTATTTCACTCAGACAATCCTATAGGGAGTTCCAACACCTGCCAGCAAACCAGCCAAGTTAGAAACAAGCAATTTATATCAGTATATATTAGTTTAAAGTAATACATGAATCAATATCATATAATAAATTAGACTAACTATTCCGATCAAGTAAACCACTTCATAGAGAAATTCTCAAGTATAAAAAACAAATCAATTTACAGACATCTGATTGGCCGAAACACTGGTAAACACTGTTACCCATGATGAAATCCTATTAATGCACACTCTCTACTGGCTGAATGTTTTAATGTTAAGGGCAGTATAGTTTACATACAGGCAACATCCTAGTAATTGCAGGTTTATTGCAGGACAGCAGTATAGATGGTGCGCAAGTTGACATGGTTTTTATACTGGAAAGATTGTTAGCAAAACTTTTAATGTTTGGCTCTGGCCACCAGGGGGCAGTGATGTGTTGCAAGACTGTAAGTGGAACTATTTTTTTTAATGTTGCGTAGCGTTTTTATCTTTTTAATTTTATATTGGCATATAATTTTCATTACTAATTTCTTAAATACAGTAAAGTGGGAATTGGTGGCTAACCCTGTTACCAAAACTACCGGGGTTTGATTCCCAGCACCACTAACCACCACTGTGGGCCCCTGAGCAAGGCCCTTAACCCCCAGTTGATCAGTTGTATAAAAGAGATATTTAAATTTAAAAACACTGTCAGGATTTTGAAAGATTGGTTACCAGATCTACCAGACTTGTTGTTGTGTGTTTTAACTCTTATGAGGATCAGGTTTTACAAACTGAGGTAATTATTCGGTTAAAGATTTATTTCTGTCAATAATTTTCGGTTGCACATTGATCTGCTTTAGTAAAGTCAGCCACTTTACACGTTTCACACCTTTAAATGTAATGCAAAAAAAATGAAGCTGGTTGCATCGGATGCTGTATGTGTCAATCAGATGTCCTGTTAGTCAATAAACCCTGCTATGTATTTTAAACCTTCTGTCATCAGTCCAAATATTCTAACTATGCAAGACCCGCCCACTCCTCATACCCTACTGCAGAGGTTTCTTTTTCTGCTGGGATGCTCTTTTACAGTAAAAAAAAATTTAAGACACACACAAAGACACTTTCAGGAGGATTTATTTAAAACATTATAATTTATTCATAAAAAATACCAGAAATTCAGTGTTTTTTGATTTCCCGCTAAAAAACGTTCCGAGTAACTCAACAGAACGCGCATTCATAAAGCTGAATATCGAGGGAGTGCAAAATCTGCTTGCTGAACACCACTAGGCGGCGCCGTGTGGTATGGCGGACATTTTCGGCTCATATTTCGACTGTTGTTCTCTTTTGAAATTTAGGTGCATCCCTATAAAAATCTGCTGACATCACTCTGGCCTTTCCGTGCCCTTTGTCTCTTCCCCCACCCGTTTGAAAACCACTGCGCTACAGAGATGACATCTTAGAACCCATAAGTGATAACCGACAGTAGCAGCATTTAAGCGTTAACAGCTTAATAAAGTGGCAGAATAAGTCAGCTCAAACCAGTGTATCACCCTTTAGATTTGGTTGTTTGTGATTTTTCCATACCGTCTGTTCTCCGGCAGTTGGTAATTAAGCGTATATATGGTAGCCTTTAGCTTTTTAGAGCTGTGATAACAAATAATAACAGGTAATGTTTTTGTCTTGTCAAGCAGATTTGACCTACATAGTTTGCGTTTATTCCAGATTCTGAGTCATTCAATGCGGCAGGCAGATATGAACTTTGAGAAGCTGAAGACTGAATCGGAGCGACTGGAGCAGCATGCGAAGAAATCCGTCAACTGGTTCCTCTGGCTAATGCTCATATTAGTCTCGTTCACCTTCATTAGTATGATTCTATTCATTCGCATCTTCCCCAGACTCAGGTGATGCAACCTGACTGGAAGGGTGGGTTTTTCTTTCTCTCTCTTGCTCTTACTCACTCACACACACCACACACGCACACACACACGTGTGGAGCTGTGTTTTGCATATGCAAACCTCACTTAAGGCCAGGAAGTGACTCATAAGGATCCTTTGCTTAAACAGGAAACTCTTTTAGCATCGTTTAACACTAACATCAGTCCCTGGTACACATCTGCTTCATTAACCCCCTGTGTCATATATTAACATCTTTAACATTCTCCTGTTAGATGCAGTCTTCCACATACATGTTGTCTGTCATCTAGAAGTCGCTAAGTGAACCACACCTAAACGCTGATGTACTCGGGGATAAAGATTTTACTGGGTTTTTTTTTGCTCATCTTAGACTGTAGGGTGTGTCATTGTTAGCAGACACACTTCAGTTACTCCGTTACACCCACATCCTCTCAGCCATCTACACAAGCATCCCAGTGTTAAATCAATAAAGTTTTATTTTCAACCTGTCTCGTATATTTGTCCCACTAACAGCGATATTTGGTATTTATTTTTCCATTTAATTTTGATTATTTCTGTGATACGATCAAATGATTATTCCGTTAATTAACTTTCCTACACATATAATCAGATTTCACTTCCCCACTTGTAAATTTACTTCCTACATTCAACTGATTAATACAAAAAAATATAACACATTTTCTTAACTTTGGTTTTATCTAATCCTGTCATTCACAACTCAACAGAGAGCAGAGATTGTTGCAGCACCTGATGAAGTGGTATTATCTTTGGTTTATCTGATCCAAAAAACCATTTAATTAGGTCTTGCAGGATTTCAGTCCTGTCTACGGCAGGGACTCCAATCTGATCACAATTTATTCACTGACATAAACTTATATCTATATAGCCTATATTTGTTATTAAAAAATGCCCAGATAACTAATATCAGTCACTGTTTTATTAGGACATGTGTCTTGTCCTCATGGATCGTCTACTTGGTTTTTTTTGCGTATATTTGGTCATGAGGCCTTATTTAGAGTTTCCTGGGCAAAAATACAGCATAAATATATGGTACAAGCAGTGTGTCCCAAAGTAAAGGTCCACTCAGGTCTTTGAGGTCCAGCGGGCTTGTAGGAACTCGCCTAAGCCGCAGGGCTGCATTCTAAGACGCAGCAGGAAGCCCTTCTGATCTGCTTTCACCAGCATGACTTATTGAAGCTCAACAAACTTTCTGTTACATACCTGGTTTGTGCATTTTCTAACTATAGAAAAGTCCTCCATTAAACATGAGAAATCACTCTTAGCATAATTCTTTTCCATGTTAAACTAAAAGCATATATTAAAATTCAGCCAAAGCAAAAGGTCCATTTAAAAAAGCGCTTCTTTCCTCAAGGCCCGCCCCCAGAGCGTTTGACTGACAGCTCTACCTTGTTGACAGGAAACGCAAATGAGATGTGCAAAGATGAGAGATTGCAACAGCCAAAGGAATGATTGCAGTGACGTTGCCAGTATTGCAAAATCACACCGGTTGAGACCTGTGAATTAAAGCGTGCAAAAAAATAAAATGCAAATGTTTTGCCACCGAATTTGAATTCTTTTATTGATATTTGCACTAACGGATATCCAGTCGCGAAATGCTTGTTTGAGGGTTTTTTTTAAAGAGTTGGTGTTTGAATGATTTCTTTTAATAGAATAAACGAATAATGTGCCTGAAGACGTCTCTGCATTTTTTTATTTTTTGGAGAAGGTTCACACACACAACACTGGTCGTCATTAATTAGTGTGCTGCCACGAGAGTTTCTTGACCCCCTGTATTGTTGTTCAGCCTGATCGGTTCAGGGCAGGTCAGGGTTTTAATTTCTCCCACACTTACTCTCTTGCCTCTGAAAGCTCTCAGCAGGGCAGCAGAGGCTAAAAACACCAGCAGGTGCAGCTCTGTTCCAGGAAACAACTCAGGAACACAACTGATTAAGATTTGCTGAGGGGGAAAAAAAACACAATAGCTGACGAACACCGTGGGTCACATCATAGCCTTCGCGTGTGTTTTTTTTTTTTCATATCAGACGGTAATAACACTTTCACACAGCGCTTGTCTGTTTTTAACCTTCTCAGTGGTTTACTTGATGGGGGGGGGGGTGTAAAAGATGTTGTTAGTTATGGTTGACAGTTTGGAGTCGAGAGTTCCCACAAACTGAGACTGAACCTGATAAATTGATAATTCTGTCTGGAGCTGAACAAAGCTTACTAACCTTCAAGGTTAGGTTTATCGTCACATCCATATCCTTGAGATTCCTGCAAAAGGAATGCTAAAGGTCGAAAAATAATGTCAAGTACTCCAGGCTTCCTGGCGCAGCAAAGATTCCGCTTTAATTTTGTTGCTCAGTGGTTCACATCTGTCTGTAATATGCAAAGAATAACACACTCTTTGTCATGCTGTTGTATGTGATGACATCAAGTAACTCTTCCTATCAAGATTATCTAAAGTTACAGTTTTATCCCTGGCTGTTATAGAGCACTGAGATTGGAGGCTTACAATCTAAAAATCTTAAAATTCTTCAGACAGCAAGAAAATTCAGAAAGACAATAAAATAGTCAAACGGTTGCTAAAGAGAAAAGTTGAATTACAATGCAGGAAATTGAATCAAAAGCAGACAAGTGATTTTTTTTTATTGTTCAAATCAGAGAAATGCCTGTTTGTCTCATCTGTCCATTTTTATCATTTACTTGATTAAATAGGCAAAATACATAATAATAATAATAATAATACAATAACACTGAGATTCACTCCAGCCCATGAAACTTTCTGTTACAGCCCTGATGTAGAGGGTATTCCATATATATACAGCTTTAATGTAGAGGGTATTCCATATATATATATTATATATATATATATATATATATATATATATATATATATATATAATATATATATATATATATATATATATATATAGGGTTATTCCATATATATCTATATATATATATATATATATATATATATATATATATATATATATATATATATATATATCCATATATATATATATATATATATATATAGCTCTAGGGATGATGTAGAGGGTATTCCATATAGATAGTATTATATATATATATATATATATATATATAGGGTATATATATATATATATATATATATAGTCTATATATATAGATATTATATAGATCATATATCTATATATAGCTTAATATAGATATATATATATATTCCATATATATATATATATATATAGCTCTGATGTATATATATACAGCTTTGATGTAGAGGGTATTCCATATATATACAGCTTTAATGTAGAGGGTATTCCTGTATTATATATATCTATATATATATATATATATATATATATATATATATATATATATATAATACAGCTTTAAATATAGAGGGCTCTGATTTAGAGGGTATTCCATATATATATATATAGCTCTGATGTAGAGGGTATTCCATATATATACAGCTTTAATGTAGAGGGTTTTTCAATATATATATTCAGCTATATATCAGAGCTATCTATATATATATATATATATATATATATATATATATATTATATATATATATATATATATTGAATTATATATATATATAGCTCTGATGTAGAGGGTATTCCATATATATATATATACAGCTTTATGTAGTAGAGGGTATTCCATATATATATATAGCTCTGATGTAGAGGGTATTCCATATATATATACAGCTTTAATGTAGAGGGTTTTTCAATATATACAGTATACAGCGCTATATATCAGAGCATAATAATATATATATATATATATATATATATATATATATATATAGATATATATATATATATATATATATATATACAGAGAGAGAGAGAGAGAGAGGAGAGAGCTCTGATGTAGAGGGTATTCCATATATATATATATATATTATATATATGTATTATATATACAGCTCTGATGTAGAGGGTATCCATGTATATATATCTATATATCATATATATAAGTATATATATATACAGGAGATATATATAAATATATATATATAGATATATCTATATATATATATATATATATATCTCCCTGATGTAGCTGTTACTATAGAAACCAGAAGTATTTCGTTTAGAATTAAAATTAATGGAATTAGGAAGAGGCTCCTAACCCGAGTGCTTTACAGATATGTCTTAGATTTGTAATTAGTAGATTTACACTGGTTCATTCGATCACACACTAAAAATGCTATCAGTCTGAAACTCTGTTGAGAAAGAAATAAAAGGCAAAAATAGCAAACAAACAATATACTTCACCACCAGAGTGCTGAGTGCAGAAGAGTCTTGATGCATGTCTGTCTGGTATTATTTCTTAAAGCTGCTGATAGAAAGAAAGAATTCATGCCTCCACCCCAGTCTGATTTGTGAATGAATCAGTGTTGTGCTATAATGTAAGGATGGTATGGAACTATAACATGTGGGTACAGCATGAGTACCATTCAAATCAAGCGCCTGACTTTACTTGTTTAAATCACCTGTTTACTCACAGCAGCAGTAAATTCTATTTATATAATTGCACTCTCTGGTGTCACCCAGATGATGATGCTCTATTAAGTGTCTGGTTACTCTAGGTTTCTTTCTCCTATCATTTCAGGGAGATTTTTTTCTTGCCACCGTTCCCTCGTGTTTATTAGGTATAAATGTAATTTTTAACTTAATTCTTTTTCATTTTTAACAATGTCCCGCTTTCAAATTCTTGTAAATTTTAACTGACGTGGCGTTTTCCAGATGACACTGCACGCTTCTGGTATGAGATTACCATACTGGCCACATGAGTTGACCAAAACCCCTGTTGCTATGAACATGTTAACGCTAGATTAACATTTAATACTGACATTCAGCATTCTAACTGGATTAACTGCTTGCTATTAATTGTGTATACACAGGAATTACAACACAAGACTGCATATAATCCCTGCTATGTAAACATGGCCATGCGCAGGGTGTCATAAGAAAAGAGAAATTGTATCCTTATCAGATATAACTATTTAAATGGATAATTAAAACTGCAACCGTAACGGCCCTTTACATGAGTTTTATATCGCATCCTGTAGCTCATCTGAGGGCCAGTGATTTATAAGGTGCGAAAGAGATAATTATTCTTGTTCACACAGAGATGTTTATGAGCGATACAGTATATCTGCATCTAGTCTAAAACACTGCTTTGTGGATCAATAGAAATCTTTAAATGTCCAAATGGCTCTTGTTCTAAATGATTTCCACATGACTAGAGATCAATACACAACCCAGATTGATTAGATCATCAGTTACTTTGACCCCACAGGCTGACTGAATACTTGACTGTGCCTTTAGTTCTGCTTTAATTTATGTCACTCTTTTTAATAACAATAAGGCAACAAGAATCTTTAAACATCGGGGCAAATAAATGCACTTAGTGATAAACCGATCCACCTTCACCTTTTAATAAGCTTGTATTTATTAACACTTTATTATTATTATTACTACCCCAGAGATGAGTTCTGAAATGTGATTGATCTGAGTGTGTTGACTGATTTAATAGATATTTTTTTGTAATGGACGTCCCCAGTGTCAGTTGTGTGTTTAACAGTCTGCATCCTTTTCACATGGGGAAAGATTTCAAGACAGAAATGTACGATTTGCCTTGTATCTGTGAAACAACTGTTTCTTGCTGTTCCACATCAATGGATAGAATATAGTTCACTGGAAAAACTGTTGAGGAATCAGTGCATTATAAGAGGAACAAAACACTACTGACTGTGTATGTTTTTATCATTTATGGTAAATACTAAAAGGCACAATTGTTTAATTCAGGGTTTCTGAAAAGAAGATCAGTTATAGAATGAAAACTCGTTTTCTTTTTGGTTGTTCCCAGGGATCAGGGGTGCCCACAACGAATCAGCTGCCTCCCCCTGGTCCTTCACTCATATCCATCCACATCTTCATGTCTACATTCACCACATCTCCAGTATATACAGTACCTCCTCTTTGACCCTCCTTTTTGCCTTCAGCCTGCAGCTTTATTTTAAATATCCTCCTAACAATATTATGTATTAGATATTTATATATATTTATATATCTTCTTCTTCTCCTTTCAGCTGTTTCCTTTTAGTGGTTGCCACAGCGAATCATCTGTCTCCACCTAACCCTATTCTTTACATCCTCTTCACCCACACCCACTAACTTCATATCCTCTTTTATCGTATCCCTATACCTCCTCTTTGGTCTTCCTCTTTGCCTTCTGCCTGGTAGCTTCATTTTTAACATCCTCGTACCGATATATATTCACTATCCCTCCTCTGTACATGTCCAAACCACCTCAATCTGGCTTTCCTGACTTTTTCTCCCCAAAACATCTAACATGAGCCGTCCTCCTGATAAACTCGTTCCTAAACTTACAAAGAAAACCTCAACATCTTTAGCTCTGCTCCTTCCAGCTCTGCCACACCTGTCTCTTCCTCAGCACCACTGTCTCTAAACCATACATCATAGCTGTGTATATACACATAATATATATATATATATATATATATATATATATATATATATATATATATATATATATATATATATATATATATATATATATATATTGTATTGGATATTTTACAGCATAAACAATTTTCTGTTTAATTATTTTTTATCCTGGCAATGTTTTCCAGGATAAAAAAGCTGATGTTACAGGTGACTAATGACCACACCTTATACATTCTGATACTTTGCTCAGCACACACACACACACACACAGAGTGACTAAAAGAAAACAAACAGATGAAAGTTCAGCCGAAGCAAAGCGCTGTTTCACACACACATTTTTATTTTATTAGTGAAACAAAAAAAACACACTCGGTAGCATTTAGATTCTGCTTGCTTGTGTCCAAAAAAAGGCTTTATATTTGGTCACATATAAATTAGAGCACACTAAAATTCATTTTCCCTTATTTTTATCCCAGCTTAAGCAGTTGGAGTCAAAAGTGTAGGATCAGCCATTGTATATAACATCTGAACCCAACAGCAGCAGCATGGCAAAGCTAGGAATTGAACCCCCAATCTTCTGATCAACAGAGTCCAGAGTCTTAACCAATTACACTAGACCTGCTAAATGTAGCCTTCACATCGGAGACCAGCATGGGCTGATACCTGAGACAGACGCTCTATCTTTATTGGACTCTGTCCAGCATCACTAGCTGAGTGTACTGCTTTCTCCAATCTGTAATCAGTATCTTCGGTAAACTCGACAGATTCCTTTGTATGATTTTTTTTCTCACAAGTGTGTTATAATATTCATCAATGTCATAGAGAATTGTGAGAATTCTCAAAACATGGTTATCCATTTACCGAGTCTGAAATGCCATCATATGTTCTCACAGTTACTGATTTGCAGCTGTTTAAATTAAATTTGCAGATGTTATTAAATTGTATAGCATCTTGTCTATTAAAATGCATTCTATGTGACCCGTTTTTACAAATCATGCATTTTCTCAATGTCAACACAAGTGACAGTACAAAATTTAAGGCCAGATGTAACAGTGATGGGCAGCATGGTGGCTAAGCGGTTAGAACTGTTGCGTATCCTCGGCAGGGGTCTTTCTGTGTGGAATTTACATGTTCTCCCCGTGCTTGCGTTGCTTTACTCCGGGTACTCCGGGTTTCCTCCCGCAGTCCAAAAACATGTATGTTTGGTGATTCTAAATTGCATATAGGAGTGAGTGTGTGGTTGTTTGTCTGTATGTGGCCCTGTGATGGACTGGCCACCTGTCCAGGGTGTACATCTGTAACTTTCAAGACTGCTAAATCTCCATCCAGTCACAGCAGGATGACTACCAGATAGCATCAGCTAACATCGGTTTCGGTGCTGTTCTTAAAACAACTGCAAAAAGATCTGTACCTGGGGCTGCATTTTATTGGTAGTATTTCAGGAGTAATTCCACGATAACACACATATTCCACTGATTGGTGTATTTGTTTGTTATCCGTAATAGATATAAAGAAGACAGATGTCTGTCGTGTATTGCACAGTGGTGTGTGTCTCAGTATTGATGATGTGATTTTGCCTCAGTAAAACCAGCTGGTCTGCACTGATGCAGATGCTGTAGAAGTCCACCTGTTGGTTTGCAAGGCTTAAAGTTACATAGTTGCTTGATATATATTGTTTTGCGGCTGTGGTGGCAGATAGTTATGATAGTAGTAGTTTTCTTTTTGGTATCTGGTATAGTCTTTCCACGTACATCGTTGTCGCTGTTACTTTTGGTGGTAGTGTCTGCGTTTCTTAATTAAAGGGCTGCTTTAAACACTGGGCCTCGTGCTTGTTTGTACTGTATTTGTGTTTTATTTGTAATGTTCAATTTTTCTTTTTACGTTTGTGGTCTGGTCATTTTTTCTGTCGTATTGGGGTTTCTGTGTGAGTGGTGTGTGTGTATACGTGTGTGTGTGTGTGTGTGTGTGCTAATTAAACCCCTACTATTTGTGTGTGTGGACCATGTATAGCAGTAAATAAACTTTTCCAGTAAAGCATAACAATTAATGGGGAGCTCACACAAAGAGCAGCCTAGGTTCTCCTGACAATCTTAATCTGGCCCTGACTACCGATGTGTGTAACATCTTCACTGATTCAATAGTTGAACAAAAAGACATCGTTTCAAAATAAATTAATCTTCTGACAATCGGCTTCGGTAAAGGAGAAATGTAATCACTTTAAATGGTGCTGTTCGTTAACTCACTAAGCAGTACAAATGTTTAGTTCAATACTTAATAAACTTATAAGCTTTTTTATTCGTGGAGAAAAAAACCTCATAATCTAGCAATAATATAATAATCTGTACTACAGACCTCTGTAATACAGGTGATAAATTGATAGTGCTACATGATGAATGTTGCTGGTTCAAGCCTTGCTTTGATGTGGGGATGTGGTGGCTTAGTGGCTAAGGTGTTGGACTGATACAAAAAAGACCAGGGTTTGATTTCCAGCACCAACAAGCCACCACTTTCGGGCCCCTGAGCAAGACCCTTTACCCCCAATTGCTCAGTCGTATAAATGAGATAAATGTAAGTCGCTCTGGATAAGGACGTCTGCCAAATACTATCAGGGCAGTTTAGCTGTTTGATAGATTATGGGTTCAATTCCCAGTATCACCAAGCTGCAACTGCTGGACCCCTGAATGCTCAGATGGATAAAAACATGTGTTAAATATAAATTAATTTGGATAAAGATGTCTACTAAATGGCAGAAATGTACACGTAAAAATAAAAGCATCGAAAAATTGTTACAGTTGTTATAAAAAATATTATTTTAATCATTTTATTAATTGAATGTAATACAATTAAACCAGGAAGTTAAATCATCCTATTTCCAAATAGTTTATGAAGCGCTGTAAAGTATATAAAGCCTGCTTTGGTTAGATATTGTAGTAAAACATTGCATAATATTCTTTTAACAATATTTCTGTCACTGAATCCCGATCCGGATTCTGTGGTTTGAATCCGTGTTTTGGTGCGCGCCGCGGATCGACCCGAGCTGACTTGTTTACTGCTGGAGGGACACACACACACACACACACACACACAGAGAGAGAGAGGCACAGAGACAGGAGTCTATGAGACACAACGACCAATTTTACCCACTTTTTTTGTCTAGCATTAAGTTTTTGACGTGTTCGTTTCTAATGTATTTAACAGAAAAGAGGTCGGTTTATGGTCGCGGTTGGGTTCCGGGTGTCGCGAGGCATTAAAACGCTCATTAATGACTGCGAGGCGCTCGCACGTCTAACACAAACCCGCTCCATTTTGGCTCGGAAAAACACCAACTAGACGCTTTTTTCCTCCCAACCTGAGTAAGTGTGTGAACGCGACCCGTTTCCAATCGGAGTATCTGTCTTGTGCGGGATTGCTTTAAGGGAAAGGTGTGTGTATTTCAGTCTGCAGTATTAAAGGAGAACTTGTGGTTGAAGAGGAAAACACCGAGCAGTGCGTGGAACTGGACGGGCTGTGGATTAACGCCGATTTATTCTGGGACACATCGAAGTCGACTCAATAATTCATTGGGATATTTACATAAAGGAAAATATCTTCATCAGTTCCAGACAAACTTATAGATTGGTGTGTTTTTTCACCAGCAGTAACTGGGATTTCACAGACGAACCAGCAGGCCTAATAAACACATGTCAGATTTCTCTCGACTCAAACCTCCATCTGGATTTTCACTAGTGATTTTTTTTTTAAAGGATGTCCACATAACCCGCGAAAATGAAGATTTGCATTCATTTCCCTTTTTGCAAAAGTCTGAGTTTCTATAGTTTAATTCCAGTCTGTGTTCTAGTGCCGAAGTAGGACACGGAATAAATCCAGAGCAGGAGCTGAAATCAGACTCCAACACCACGTTGGGTTTGTGCTCCGTGTTTGGGCCGCTTTTGCTTCAACTTTTCCCCAACTTCCCTCTGGACCTATTTAACTGTTTTAATTCTTCCTATTTTTGGTTATAACTAGGGTTTGTTGTAAAGCTTTAAAGGCGCTACAGATCGGATTTAAGCATTTTTTTTCTCCTATAAAAGTAAAAAAGACGCGTTTGAAGGCACAATGCGACCGGACTCGTCACTGGTTGTTTTCCTGACTTTTCTCAGTCTCCTGTGGCACTCTGGACCTTTACATGCTGAAAGTGAGTACACACACACACACACACAGATAAATAAATATATATACATCCGTCGAAGCGTGCGCTGTAATATGTTTTTGGGAAAGTCGGTGTGTTTGTTTTCTTGCTAAAGGCGGTTAGAGAGTTAATGTAAACGTGTTTTGGTGCGCGTGCAGCTTTGTGTACATTGAGTTAAGGCTTCGGTTTTACTGCGTATTTTCAGACTTTTATACGGGGTTTTAAACGCCTGTTTATTTCAATTGACACATAAAAGCGTTTCATTTGACATGATGTGTGTGTTTTTCATGGGAGTTTGCATTCCTCTCTGTTCTTTAACGTGTCCCTGAGGCCTGGTTTATCCTGCAGCCTGAAGGCCAGATTAGCTCTTCTTCTTCTCGGTGGACTCGCGGCTGGTCGGAACCGGAAGTTGTGGCGGGCTTTTTCCGCCTGAAATTCCAGACGATGCAACAATGCCGTAGATTCGTGTGGCGGCTGCCATGATGAAAAAAAAAACAAACCCCCAAACAAATACAATGTGTAGGCTGGCGAATCACAGCTATTTAACAAAAACAAACGGCTGGGAATAAAAAAGCACCAAGCACACCTTTTCTTATTTACGTTAAATGTTATGCACGCGTCTATAGGCTACAGCAGGTTACCATAGTTACCGCACTATTTTGATGCGTTATTTAGAACAATAATATGCGGTTTAATGCGTAAGCAAAAATTACAGTAAATTAAATCCGATGTTCATTTCTAAAAGGTTTTGCAACATTTTTTTTTTTTCTTTTTGGTAAATAAATTTATTGAAAACAATTTTTGTTCTACTGCATTTGCAAGAATTGTGCAAGTGTACAACAGTGTAGCTCGCGCCTCCAGTAACGGCTGTGTTTAGGAGCGGACTGTGTGGGCGGAGCTTGTTAAAAGCGCAACCACGACCAAACAAAAAGACAAAAAATATTTTAGTTTATAAATCTTTCCATATTTAGTATTATAAACATTGCTAAACTTGCAGACACTTTTATCGTCAATGTGGCAAAATTAAGGAAACATTAGTGTTTAAGTCCATAATAATCCTAAGGTTTTTGAATTGCTTGATAGTGAAGATGAATGCAGTAATATGTTAAATATTGTACAGTATGATATTAAAAAAAATAATGATATCCAACATGTTTCTTCATAAACATTCCCCTGTGTTTGAGGATTTGTCTGGCTGAATCAGATTGTGTTTGGTTCTGAGGCGGGAGTAAAGATTTGTGATGTTTCCTATTTGCGTTGCCCTTCGAGACATTTACATTACATTTTCTACATAGACCTTCTGTTTGCATGTGTTTATCTCACAAAACAAATACTATCATATGTTTTGAGGCGCTTCTTCATTTTGGCACTAAATCGTCGGCAGCAGCTGCAGGTACCTCGGATTGGATCATCTTGTCAAGATTAGCTCGCTATGAAAGCTTGTTGATTGTCTTGCGTCAAAGCACGAGGACGCACATCCCAACCAACATCCGTGTGCCAAATATTTTCCTATCCGCATCGACTTACAACTTTGACCATGTATTATTATTTTGAAGTATTAAATCGTGCATTTATTGCAAACCGTTGTGATCTCGATATGCACAATTTGAGCTATTGTGCAGCACCAATTTGTGAAATTATGCAAATTTGTGTTTTACTCTATCAGTTTGTGTGTCATTTTACTGGAAGCCAGTGTGAGGTTGATTTTAGAAAAGTAGAACACAGTTGTGTAGTGAGTCCCAGAGTCCCGGGATAGACGTCAACTCTGGTTACTGTGTATGTAAAGTTTGTAATGTGAGTTTCTTTTGGGTTTTTCGGGCTTATTTTTACTATAACAACATCAAGAACTATATCGAGTATTAGGTTGCCGAATCTTTCGTTTTTGCTACACATTTAACAAATTTTGGGATACATTCATTTATTATGAAAAAAAAAATAGATAAAAATGTCATTAGGAATTTCCTGATATATCAATGTATTTTAACAATTCCACTCATCCCAACTAAGAATAAGTGCCTTTATTTTAAACCCCCTCATTTCCCGAAGAGCTCATAACTATTGGAACATGTGACTGACAGGAGCACATTTTCAACATCATGTTATTATATGCATATGTACTAAATAGCGGGTTAAGATTTTTAGTTGGACAAAAGATTCAGTGTCCTTTATCTCCGTCTGCTTCTGCCGTTGCCGTATCGTGTTCATGCTCCTCTGGCACTCTGCTCTTTGGAAAGGTATTTCTCCCAGAATGCATTGCTTGTGGAATGTCTTTGAAGTGGCCCACCCTGTAGGTTCCCGCACTGCTAAAGAGGGAAGTGGAGTTTCTGTCTAACTGCCTCTCCTGACCTTTTTTCCATCTTTTAGGTCACAGGACTGAGCATGTGCTGTTTAGTAGTTAAGGTTTGTTAAGATTTTAGCTTAAGCTCATTGATTGCAAATGTCACTGAACATAAATTGTCTTTATTTTATTATCTTTTATATTATTTATTTAAAAAATGCAGTTCATTAGCTTATCTCAGACCTCTGACCCATTATTTTAAGTTTCTGACTTATTATATTATTATAATTCTTAGTTTGGTTGTATATGTAATATAAAAAGTTTTAATATTGGCATGTTTGTTTTTATATAATATAAATGTTAATGTCTTAGACAATAAGTGAAATAGTTTAAAACTGGGGCATGTAAATAAACTAAACTTTAATGGAAATAAGACAGTAGGTGGTTGGGATTAAGGTTTTTCTGAGGTTTTATAAGAAGCTTAAACTATCCATAATGTCAGTGAAGCTTACAAACGCGATTTGTAACTGTTACAACATGCATAACAACTTTTTAATACCACATTCTTAACAACTTTCCCAGTATGTGAGCTGATTGAAGCACTGAGCTTCATTATGTAGTCTTAAAGTGCTACTGTTTCTGGCCTTTCTTTCTCTGCCATTCATTTGTTTTATGATCCCATTTTTTGGGCCATGCTCATCAAGGCAGTTATTATTCACCCTGTGTGTGTGTGTGTGTGTGTGTGTGTGTGTGTGTGTGTGTGTGTGTGTGTGTGACAGAATTCCAGAAGTTTCACGGCTGCAAAATTTGGAAAAACATTGAACATGACTATGTGGGATTTAAATGGAATTAATGGATATATAATGGAAATGTGCAAAATTAAAGATTAGCATTTAGCAGAGAACTTAATGTTGTTTAAAAATTTGCAGCAAAATGTTCTCTACGTATTCCTCAATCCCATGTACACAAGCACTTCAGGCTTATTGCAGGCACACCCCCACATGCACTGTGCACTCCTCCATAACACACACCCACGCTGTCATTTGTGTTAGTTTTCTTGCATTTCAAAATGTTTATATTTGTTTGTATTTACAGTTCTATACTTTTTTTGACTAATTTAATTCATTTCCATAAATTCCGGTAATTTTCCTGTTGCATTCCAAATTAGAATATTTACAAAGTTTTCAGGATAAAGTTGGAAAGTTTCTGAATATTTACCGGACATTTTCTGTCTTTTTTAACCCTATATATAATAAATATACTTGTGCATCAAAGGTCTGCATATATCTTGGACACTTATTAAACTTTATTATAAAGAAAAAAAACAAGCTCAGTAAGTATTTTTAATTATCTCCAGGAATTAATACACACAGCTGCAGTAGTCTGAGAGTGATGGTTCTGTGCAGTAGGGGAAATGGCCTGATTGGTTTGATATGCTTATATAATTAAGACATCAAATCTTGAGGTTGATGATTTAAAGGGGTCATCGGATGTAAAATGGACTTTTACAAGTTGTTTGAACTAAAATGCGTGTTCGCAGTTGTGTGTACACGACCACCCTAGAATAATAAACATCGGGCCAGTGTTTTTTTTTTTAGTAAAGTAATTTCGTTTAATCATTCCCCCTTTTCTCAAATCAAGCTGTTTTTGTGACATCACACAGTCCGAGGCCACGCCTATGATTGTTAATTGACACTGCCCAGACACTGCCGTTTTAGCATAGCTGCCAGATTGATCTGCTATTATTTTTTTTTAATTAACAGGTTTTACTCTGTGGTTTGTCTGGTGATTTTCATTTCCATAAAATGTCAGCTGTTTTTTTTTTTTTTTTTTTTTCCCCTGGGCTAGAGCAGAGCAGAAAATCTACCCAAGTGTTTCTACCCATCGTGTCTCACCGATTTTTCTGATAATGAAACAATGAACACGTTTCTCTCAAAAGATCCAGAGGTGGATCTTTCGCACTTTATTCATGAGTGCGAAAGGCAGGGAGGAGGAGAAGGTTAGCTTTGGTGCTAGGAGGATCTTACAAGGTAAACGTTGTTGTTTTTACACTACCAATGAGCATTTTTAATCAAAGTATATTCTATACTTTAAGACCCTAAAGAATCATACCAACTTGTGAAAACATTAGCATCTGATGGCCACTTTACAGAAACAGGAACAGAAGCTGATGAGAGGAAATGAAGGAAATGAGAAAAGAAACGAGAATATGAGAAACAAATTACTACTGGACTTGAGTCTAGATGTGCGGTATATAATGTAGGCTGTGGTAAAACTAAATTTCTGTTGCCACTGCAGTGTAAATTTTCAAAAACCACATCTATTGACCCATCAGAGAAAAAATAATTTAGCCAAATGGTTAACTTATGTATGTTATATTAACCTTATAATTTTTAGCAAATGACATACAGAAATTAAAAATAAAACATAACACATTGAACTTGGAGAAATTTCCTTAAATTGACTGTGAAATGGACTTTGAGTTTATTGTTTGTCGAAACATTTTGCCGTTAGAGCTCTCGGTATAGAGCTGCTTGAGATGAGATTTAATGTTGGTACTTAATGCTCAGCGCCAGTGTTGAAATCTTGCCATGGCGATTTGATCTGTTGAGCTTGTTGCTGTTCGTAGTTGTAGGTGTCAATGATCTCATGCTCTAGCGACCCTGTTGAGCCATGCTTGTGTTTCTGGTAGCTTGGTTACAGTATCTGATGAGTTAAATGTATTTTAAGAAACTGTCATATCACTGGAATATGAAGGAGGCATGACTCCTTGCCTTGCGTTCCAATACTGTTTTAACACACCCTTGTTGACTTTCCCTTGCAGCTTGGAAATATGAGTGGTTTGTTATATAATACTTTGCAATACACAAAATATGATATTGTTATCATGGATCCTTCAAAAATAACATCCTTGCCTTGATAGCATGTTTAGGCAACATTTCTGTTTGTAACAGGAGTTCCTGGGTTGATGTGGAATAAGTAAGCGGAGAAGCCTGGTAAAGATGACTTAATTTTCTCCAAATGTAAGGCTAGTATTAGTTGTTGTGACGGTGAGGAAATAGTTGTCTCCTTTTTCTTACTTTCTTTTTCTTTTAATTAGCTTATAAAAACCTGTGGCTATTTTGTGTTCACTTTTCGAATAAGCGGCAATTGGCAACTTGGCAACAAAACAAGAAAAAAAGACTAGTTAATATTAAACACAGATCATTTTGTCATAATGAATATCTCGCGTAATAAATAAAATTCGACTTTTGCTGCTGATCGGACATGTGTTGGGTGTTTCAAACGATTTTTTTTACTTACTTGAAATTAATATTTAATAAAAAAAAAAAAAAAAAGGAATAATTGGGGAAAAAAAATCAAATCAACAGTAGGGATGGTGCCACGGTGGGCATGTGTGGCGGCTTACAACTGGTAACACCATCAACATCGATTTTTCCAGCAAGCCTAGCTAGTCATGCGTTTGTCTGTTTAAGAAAGGCATTGAGGGCATGTCCTTAAAACATAGTAATCATTTCCAGTTAAAGAATTTCTGCACTTGGTTTAATCCAAAAAATGCTGTTAACGTATAGCTTTAACATATGTTGGAAACGTCAGCCAATTAGAACAAACAAGTTCAGCAACATTAGCTTAGCTCTCTGACACAACATTGCTAAAGCTAGCAAGCTCATTGTGTGGTAAAGTGCTGAATAACTCCTCAAAAGTGTTTAATGAAATAAAATTAAAGTAGTTTTTTTTTGTTAATGAGATCTTATGTATGTAAATGGTTTACAGTTTAGGGGATATAAAAACTCGTTTAATTTTTATTATATCGGGTTGCCAGTGAGCTCACATCCTGTCCTTCACAAAAATTCAGGCTAAGCGTTCTGTTCATTTAATGTTTCTAAAAAGGGATTGTAAACATTTAGGAATGTGACTGAGTTCCTGTCAGGTTTGCTTGTCTTAGGTGGGTAGGATTATGGATATAAAATGAAAAGGACAAGGATTTTTAAGGCATGAATTTGAAAATCTATATAATTTGGTTAACCTATAACGACGTGTACAAAGAATGACAATAAAAGAAAAGCTGCATTATTAGCTGAAATAAGCCAGGTTTGCATTAACATTTTAGCCGGGTATCTAGCAGTAATTATTTTTAAAATGATGGTTTTTGACTTTTTTTAGGCTAACACAGTCTGAAAATCTTTGGGATCTATGAATTGTAGTGTCCTGCAATTCCTAAATGTTCCTACTGTCTACTTTTAGCCCAGATATAAAACACACTAGATAAAATAAATTTTCATATT
This sequence comes from Bagarius yarrelli, assembly GCA_005784505.1. Lineage (NCBI taxonomy): Eukaryota > Metazoa > Chordata > Actinopteri > Siluriformes > Sisoridae > Bagarius > Bagarius yarrelli. The sequence continues at coordinate 4,359,076 of VCAZ01000015.1, read as the reverse complement.
GAATAATTTAAGTCGTGTACTTAATTATCTAAAAACCTAATTATCTTTAAGAAATACTCTTTTGTTTTGGAATACTAAATGTTTTAGAGAAACAGGGAAAAAGGTGAAAGCAAATAAGTGTTATGGGTCTAAAACTGAGCACCTCCGACAATGTGTTTATTTAGACTTTGTGTATGGTTGAGGTAAAAGCTAAAGACCTGCAGTTGTGGATCTCCCTGACTGTTGATCTTTACCCGAATGTATTTTGTACGGTTTCATGAGACCCACCAGAGCTTCTTTATTGTATGAAAGACGAGAAAAGCGGTCAGTGAATACAAGTACATTTTAACTGAAGTGCAGGACCGTAGAGGTTTCTGATATTACCTTATTCTTTCAGCAGTGCGTGAGTGAGTGCGTGCGTGAGTGGGTGAGTGGGTGCGTGGGTGGGTGCGTGAGTGAGTGAGTGGGTGCGTGAGTGGGTGCGTGAGTGGGTGGGTGAGTGAGTGAGTGGGTGCGTGCGTGAGTGGGTGCGTGAGTGAGTGCGTGAGTGAGTGGGTGAGTGAGTGGGTGAGTGAGTGAGTGAGTGAGTGAGTGAGTGGGTGCGTGAGTGAGTGGGTGCGTGAGTGAGTGGGTGCGTGGTTGCGTGCGTGAGTGCGTGCGTGAGTGCTTGAGTGCGTGAGTGAGTGAGTGCGTGTGAGTGCGTGCGTGAGTGCGTGCGTGCGTGAGTGAGTGGGTGCGTGAGTGAGTGGGTGCGTGAGTGAGTGCGTGCGTGAGTGGGTGCGTGCGTGAGTGGGTGCGTGCGTGAGTGCGTGAGTGAGTGCGTGCGTGAGTGGGTGCGTGAGTGAGTGCGTGCGTGAGTGGGTGCGTGAGTGAGTGGGTGCGTGAGTGAGTGGGTGCGTGAGTGAGTGGGTGCGTGAGTGAGTGGGTGCGTGAGTGCGTGCGTGAGTGAGTGCGTGCGTGAGTGCGTGCGTGCGTGCGTGCGTGCGTGCGTGCGTGTGCGTGCGTGAGGGCGTGCGTGCGTGCGTGAGTGCGTGCGTGAGTGAGTGGGTGCGTGAGTGAGTGGGTGCGTGAGTGCGTACTATGTCAATAAGCACTTATTTTTGTGAGTAAAAAGATTTAAGGTTTTTCCCCCCTCAGGTAAAGAACATGGTACTTTAACTTGGCAATATTAAAGCCCTCCTGTTATTATTGGATTGCTTTAACAGAATAGTTTGAAGAAAAACCTTTGACACAATGTTGTCTTTACCGCATACATAGTTGATCAGCCAAGACAAGTCTGTCTACCAGAAACCTTTCGGTAAGAGAATCTTCATATCAAATAAATTTTTTTGTGTTTAGACTAGATTATTAAGCAAAATATCAAGATTAGTGTCAAACAGGGTGGCGGTATATTCAGTTCTGTTTTGTGGTTACTGTAGATTAAGAAATTCATGTTGGTTGTTTTTTTTAAAACGCCGAAAGACTTTAGCATCTGTGGCATTGAAGTCTGACTAATCACTTTCGGATGTTTTCTGAAATTAACTAAAACACTAAATAAACTGTAAACTCTCCGGTAAACATGAAAAAATGTGAAATTATTTGTGCCATAATTGTTCGAAGGTTTTTACATTTAGCAATTTGCACTGTGCCACACTCCCACCTTCATATGAGAGAGAGAGAGAGAAGAAAGAAAAAGAAAGAGGGAGAGAGAGACGGCCTGTGTGTAAAGGGGAAAACGCTTAAGGGAAAAACAACTTGGGGGGGGGGGAGTGAACTCAATCACCTGTTCCTAAATGAGCCAGTCTGAGTTACAGATACACACACACGTTTCGCTGATGCTGGCCCATGTTCACCGATCCAACCTTTCTAAGAATTAACCTACATTTCAGTGGTTTAAAAACCAAACAATTATGAAAATAAGATATTTTTGCATGTTGTAAAAATGCAAGTCATGTTTATTGTTTACTTCCAAAAAAAATAAAATCAGATCTCCAGTGTCAAAGAATCAACAGTTGATACAAACACATGACCCACAAATGCAGGTAGACGATTCTTGGTGTGCTCGTTTACCTGTCACATTGCCTGCACAATTCCTCACTTATAATAGTGTAATATTTCATAAACAATTTAGAGTTTTTGTGTTGTGCGGAGCTGCTTAAAAAAATTAAGCAAATCAAGTAGCATTGCCTGGTGTGTGCTTTTTCCTGCTTGTGGCAGATGCTGTAGTTGCATGGCTCGCATTCAGAAGCAATTTTCAGAAACGAGTCAAAATACCACAGTATGCCAACTGCTGAAGCCACAGCTCGCGCCAGTCCGGGAAACATGCCAGAGAGAAACATAACAGAGATTAATGCACACTGAATAGAACAATGCTTTACTACAGCGGAATGCAGACGGTTTACAACTTCACACCATTGCCAGTGCTATACGCTCAGGTCAATGAGTATTTGGACATTGCTACAGTTTTTTTTTACAATTTCTTTTTGACCTTTGTACCACACCACAGAGGAATTGGAATTATGTAGTTATTATGGAGGCGTTTTGCTTAGGAATTACAGCCATTTTGTTTACATAGTCGTTCTACTTTTACAGACTCGATTGTACATTGGAACTATAAGCAGATTTATGGTTAGGTGTGGCTTTTTTTCCTCGTTATTTCATGACAAATTGGGAAGATAACAGCCCTGGAGATTATTTCTAGGGTTTAATTCGCATTTAGTTGCTGTTCGAAGCACTTACAAGGCTAAAAAAACCCACAAAACTGCCCTGTCAAAGAGATAAACCGAAAGCGGCAACAATTTGACAAATTGCTAGAGTCTTAAAAAGCGGAATAAACTGGTAAACTCGGCAACGCCAATAGACCACAGAAGATGACTAAAGTGGATAATGGCAGATTTCCTGATTCTGTGAATGAAAACCTCTCCAAAACATCCAGACAAGTTAGGAACTCTCACACTGAGGCTGTGAAATTTGAAATAGGAAGACGGCTAACGTAAATCCGCAAAGTAAATACAAAGAATTTACCTCTAGGTGCCCTAAAAAGCCTGCCCAGTACTGGAACTTTCGGGACAGAGAAAACCAAAAGTAACTTTGAGTAGAATTCTAAAGTCTATGGAAGTGCTTAATTTCTGTTCGGTCAAATGCTGAAAAACTAATAGAAAGACGCGTCATAGTGCAACTCAAGGCGAAGAAATTGAATTTTATCCAATGACTGAGTCCGTCACCTGACTACGACCTAATTAGACAATCTTTATACATACTGAAGACCAAACTGACTGCAGAAAGAGGAACATGAGTTCTAGACTTAAGGTGGCCTTTGTCCACAGATCCTTATATTTGTAATAGTTTCTGTTTGTTTTATAAAGCATCCAGAGCCTGGAAAATAAGAGGGGCCATGTTAAATAAAGGCTGTAGAAAGTTCATGCTGAACGCATCTTAATTAGAATAGAATATTAAAATATATCTTTTTTTTTTGTGCTTTATTTTTCATCAATTGGTTATTCAGGGCTAAATTATAAACACAGTGCCGATGTTAAATTCCTGATGGACTGAGCTGTGTGTGATGCTGGTAAATTTTCGGCCCCCTTTGTTCTTAGGGGGCTTTTTACTGTTTTTTTTAAACACTGTCTGTTCTGATAACATCACAACTGTGGCAGAAGCTCAATAGCTTTTTTTTATTTTTTATTTTTTTTATTTAATAAAACCTCTATATTTATTTTCCTAACCACAGACTGTGTCATTTCTTACAAACGTACGATTTTTTTTTAAAATTGCAAAATGTAGTGTTTTCTTTTTATAATAATTTGACTAAAATTAGATTTTACACAGTTTGTGTTGTAATAATTCTGACGATCAGCTGTTTTTTCTGAGAAATCTAAAAAAGTATTTAGTCATCATGTTATTTTATTTGGGTAAACAGCTCGTTGAAATAAAGTTTTGTTCGTATTATAATTTTACATGAATTTTAATGTTTATAAAACTTACATTATTTTTTTAATCATTAATTATTCTAAATATAAATATATTAATGCTGTGTGGCATTTAAAACAAACCTTTTTGGGGTTTGTTTTCCTACAGCAGCCCTACACAATTTTTTTTTTTTTTGTTGTTGTTGCTAATGATTGATTTGTGGTGTTTTCTTTTCCTGGTTTGGGTGTGAACTCTGGGGTGGGAAAAATCACAGCATAGTCAGACGGTAGTTTCCTATATGGTGTGCTGGGTAGTGTTGACTGAGTAGCCTGTAGCCTCGGGGCTTCTGCGAAGCATTCATAAAGTCCTCCTAAACCAGTGGTGTTACATTTAAGGCAGACACAAAGCAAATTATGATCACTGCGTTTGTACAGCTGAGCAGTTGAAGGGTAAGGGCCTTGCTCAGGGGCCCAGCAGTGGCAGCTTGGTGGTTTTCCTTATCTCTTCCTTATGATAACACACCTGATTTAGATCATCAGTCTCTTTGGGAACGCCGTTAAACTGAAACAAGTGCAGGGCAGCAAGTCCCCAGTTGAGATCTGAGTTGAGAATCACTGTCCTTAGACTTTTCCAAACAACCTTCCCAAACTGTTTAAAGATTATTAGAATTTTTGCACACGTCTTTACACATCCAGATGCAATGACCTTTACTTCCAAATGTTTACTTTGCACAAAGTTGAATCTGTGCCTAGACGCACTAGACGTCAAAGCTTGTTTCTCCAGTTGGTTTATTCCATGTTTCTAAACATTAGAAAGAGAACGTTCTGCCTGTGCTTTCAGAAGAGACGAGAGAAAATAGAAAGCAAAAGAAATCAAATTCCTGAGATTGTAAATACTGACAGTTAAATTTGGTTCAAGTCTAGAAATGGACACGGAGTTTCTCCCTCATTGTTATTAGCATCACAAGTCGAACAAATGACCATAAACTGTGCTGGATTTAAATTTCATTGACCTGCGAACAGTAGGAGCCGAGGCATTAAATCCAGTTCAGGTGAAGCAGCAGAACTCTGTCCACAGGAGAACTTTGGCTTTAATGCTAATCGTATATAGACAACATAATGCAAGCAAATTTTCTGCTGTCAGCGCAGAAGCCGATGAGTAATTTACCAACACTTACACTGATGAGAGGAATCTGGTCAATGTTTCATTCAATGCAGCCTCATGATTCTTTTCTGACAATAAGGTGCGTGAGGTGTTTTATCTGACCCATTTAGTGCCCTTTTTTCTTTTCAGGTGATAAAAAATGTAGGTGGAGCTCTGTCCTATTTTTCCAGCTACCCTGCAGCTGTGAATGTATGTCTTTATTTCTTTTTTTATAATGAAAATATTTATCAGATGTTCATGTTACTGCAGCTACCATATTTATTTTTTTTCCTTTTTTGAACACCCATCCGTAGTTGTGTGAGCAGTGTACACTCGTTAACATGCTTCAGCACCCGATTCTCTGCATACTCATGGCTTTCATGCGAGCTTCCTTTATAAGCAGGTGCTGGAAATTGATGACTCTGTGGTAGTTTCGCGTCACGCAGAGCATTTCCTTCCCTAAAACAGGTTCAAAAACCTGGGGATGGTGTGCATCAGTGTTCTGCTGTTTACTCAACTGTATTTAACTTTGAGTGGTAATCAGTATTTAAAGTCATAGTTCACTTTTTTTTAGCCGAGACGGAGCCACAGCTGTGCAAAAGCACATATGCAGCTATGTGATTCATAGCTTCTCTTAGTTTCTGAGTAATAGAAATGTTACACACTATTTCTCAACACACAGCTGGGTTTGCATTTATACATTTTAGCTGTTATGGGCTAAGGGCCTTCCTCAGGATCCCAGCAATGGCAGCTTGGTGATCTGGGGTTTCAAACACAGTACACCACTTCCAATCTTTAGCCGCTTTTACGCTATATAAAATATACACTGCCTGTCCAAAAAAAGTCAACAGCTGGATTTATTAAGCAAATAGGATCTTCCTATTGGATGATTGTGCTTTAGTTGGCAACAAGTTATTTATCGCTAACTGATGCAGTGAGAAGCTTTTCATTTCTTAAACAAGTATGTCGTTAGACGCGTCCTGTGGTTGTGGAAAAGATGTTCATCTGTTTCAGATGGGTCAAATTATTGGCCTGCATCGAGCAAAAAGAACATCTAAGGAGATTGCTGAAACCTACTGAACTGTCCATTGCATTATTAAAAACTGAAAGGATAGGTGGAACCATCATCTTCGAGGAGGAAATGTGGTTGGAAAAAAAATAACGAATGTTTGGTGAAAATAAAACTGTAACAAAAACGGCAGAACTCATGGCTATGTTTAATTTCGGGAGTAGGAGCATTTCCACACAAGGAACTCGGGAGATTAGGACTAAACAGCTGTGTAGCCTTAAGAAAACCGCTTATCAGTGAGTCTAATTCACTCATCGTGCCTACCACCTACTGTACAAGTCTGTGAGGGCAGTGCTATGATCTGGGGTTACTGCATTTGGTCAGGTTCAGGTTCAACACCCTTATGTACCCAAAGAAATGTATATGAATATATTAAATGACCATGTTATTCTAATAATTGATTTTTTTTTTCTTCCCTGATCCAAGATGACAATGCCACGATTGGAAAGGCTTAAAGTGTGGTGTAAAAAAGTGGTTCAGGGAGCATAAGACATATTTACACACAGATTCTCCAACACAGAGTCCAGAATTTATCTTTGGGATGTGCTGAAGAAGACCTTACGTAGCCATAATCAATACAAGAACTCTAGACAGGAATAAATACATATACACACAGGTTGCTGTTGGAGTCCACCTGAGTTGACGTCATGTGCCACTGTCGCTTATTCAGTGATGTACAGCTCCCATTGACAGGTGAAAATCTGAACTGTCTGCTTACATGGCAGATGCTAATGCACGTATCCGATTCATATCTGATTTACCTCCGCACATGAATAAGGATTGTGCTTTAAAGTGCTGTTTTCCCTGCTTTCCTGATCATAGATCATATATCCGATCTGTGGCACATTGAACAAAAAAAATTGGAATCAGGTCACCTGGTACATGCAGTGTTACCTCTATTGACACCCTGCACATTCCCAGCTATTTTAATGCAACGGCCACAGGATAACACGCTAGAAATGCGACAGCAGTGTCATGTAAACACTGACTGATGAGTTGGAGATACAGTATGACTGTAAAAAACCTCCTGGGTTTATTAGTCTGCAAGAAAGGTGAAGACGTCGAGGTGGTCAGGTCGACGGAGATATTATTTATACGGAGATTATTTTCAGAATTTATCAGCTCTCGAACGCATAGTTTACTACCTTTGAGCCAAAATCACTTGAAATGTTCCGTTACATTTTTTCGTACTGCAAATAATTATAATTGCTCGTTTACTTGTTTACAAATGCACACACACGAAAGAATTTGTTCATTCATGATGAATAAATCTGATTTCTGGAACATTAGCCTAAACCGCAATAAAATGAAATGGGCAGGAATCTGTTCAAATAAATAAATAAATAAACAAAAAGAAAAGAAAAGAATAAATAACGAATAAATGACAATCTGGTAAAATAAATTTTTTTTGTAAAGATTTTTATTAGGTGTGTATTGATAACACAGAGCACTAGGTGTGTTTAGCGGGAATATGTATACGTGGAGGAAACCGTGTGCAAGAGTCAGGGGTTAGTCCTCTCTCTCTCTCTCTCTCTCTCTCTCTCTCTCTTTTACATGGTGTTTCCTGTTTCTTTCCCCTGACAAGTGTGTATGTGTATATATAGTGACGCGTTGCGCATTCTGCACAGGGTTGTGTCAGAGTATCAGTCAGGCATTTTCGGATACAGAAAATCTTTTGTATTCTGCATGTGTATATAGGCAAATCAGGTTACGTCAGATTAGGTATGCATACTTTTACAAAGGAAATCATTTGAATTAAATAAAATCTAATAATTAGTGTCTCTAAAATAATATAAAACAGTGATCCATATTTTTTTTGGAAATATCCCTGGAATAAACTAAGAAAGTAATTGTATTTACCAAGTAATCATTGTTTAGAAGTATAACGGTCATGCCGCTCACATGACTGTAGTATTGGAGAATATTTGATGTGAAAAGTAGGCCAATCTTTGCAGAACAGGGTTTGGATGTTACAGGTGTGTTGTGGCAACACACGTGTGCGCGTTTGACACATTGGCACTCTACGGATGTGTAGGTGTAAAAAGGAGACGAGTCCCTGGTGCTAAACTAGTGTGCGTGTCGGTGTGCACTTTTCAAAAAGACATTTGTTAATGTTTTATTCTGCGTAACACACAAAAAAAACACTGCAGCTTATGTTATGTTACTGAGAACCGACCAAGTGTAGACTTTGTTTTTAATGTAAATCTTCGATAAATGGCCACCAACAGAAATTTTCCCTTTCTTGTGTGTGTATTGTCTGGTATATAAATCGCTGTTTATATGTCCGTATAGTAATTGTAAAGTATTTAACATGATAAAAAGATTGAAGGATTGAAAGTTAAGGAGGGTTTGTACACTTAGACTGCAGTGTTAATTAAAGGATTAAATTAGAGATTTTGGTTATGGATTATCCTGTGGTGCAAACGTACAGGTTAGATAAGTGGTGGCTCATGGTTAAGGTGTTGGACTACCAATATAAGATAAATGTAGGACTGCACGATAATGAGTAAATAAACTGACCTTGCAATATTCCTTTCTTCTGTTATAGCTATATTGCAATTTGAACAAAATTTCACCAGATGACTTGAGTATTTCTATTTAAGAATGTATTATTTTTGAATAATTGGGGTGATTTTTTTGTAAGGTGTACCTGCATAAAATAAAACGCATGATAGATAAGCATACACAAATACAATGGAACAAAGATACAAATGGAATAGTCAGTGCTTTATGTTGTTCTGGACATTCAGATACAGAAATTGAAGAATGAAAAGTTAAATCGCACAGTATAGTCTTCACTGTATGAATGATAAACAATTAATCTCGGTTTACGCTTTAAAAGTGACTGGTTCTAACGCCTGAATGCTTTACACTTTAAGACTAAAATGTTTACAAGCTAACAAAGCTTAAAATACTGTACAAATTCTAAACTTTTACTCTATTATTAAACTATCAAACAAATGATAATACACCCCTGACATTGCACATCCTTTGATGTGAATCTATAGATTAGATTGGAGTGTGAAGTGAAACCACGGCTTCGATTTGTGTGCAAGCGTGAATGTACGAATTAAATTAAAGCAGATTGAATGTACAAGTTCGATCGAAGGTTGCCGGGTGAACATATAGATTAGATCAGAGCTCGCCGGGTAAATGTACGGATTAGATCAAAGCTTGCTGGTTAAACGTACGGATTAGATTGGAACTCACCGGGTAAACATATAGATTAGATCAGAACTCGCCTGGTAAATGCACAGATTAGATTGGAGCTTGCCGGGTGGACGGACGGCTTGGATCCGTGCCTATAAGGAAGGAAACAGCAGTGTGAAATGCTGAGAGACACAAAGACACAAATTGAGAAAAAGAGGAAGATGGGACAGGGAAAAGAGAGTATGAGAATAAAGAAGATGGAAGGAATGAGACAAAATGTTCTTTGGGTAATAAAAACAATTTTTATCATTGTTTTTTCCCCCCAGAATACCTCACTGCTAGTTCATTAACCAGTGCGGTCTCTAAAGAGCTTTTCACTCTGATACATTTGCTTTGAATTAATCAGAATCATCAGAAAATGTGGCGTTCATTTTTTTTTAAGCCTTCTCTCTGTCCATTTTGTTTATTTGTTTATGTTTTCTTGTGTATTATATTTTGTTAAATTGAGATATAGGCATGGTTGTGGTTTAGGGCCACTGTTGTTTTGTCATATTTTTTAGCTCCTGGCAACCAGTCATACCCCTGAATATTCAGAACTGCGCACACAGCCTTAGGGAATTTTTTTTTTTTTAAGGCAGGAAACGTGTAATGTGTAGTGACACAAACACACGCACTAAACAGTGAATGTTGTAAAAGCCCGTAGCACTAAATTCAATTTGTCAAGTCCAATACGGTGTAACTTTAACTAACAGTGTAAAGGAAGCTATTTAAAGCAGCTCTCTGTGAAAGTTTTTAAATCAAGAGAGTGTTAAGTTGCAAGTCTGCTGTACAACACACACACACTCGCGCGCACACACGCGCGCGCACACAGAGAGCCGTATGTGAAACCTCGGTAGTAGATCAGACATTATCTTTGATGTTCGAGCTGCTTCCTTCACTGGAGCGGTGCTGCTAACGGAGTTCACGCGCTTGGGAAGATTAAACACTTGTCTTTGTCGTTGTTCATGTTCACCTCACATTCCTGTGTGTAGCCATTCGAGATTTTCAACAAACGGTTCAAAGGTTAAAAACTCTGCACCCTCATCAGACGAGGCTGTGGCGTAAAGGTGGAACTGGATGTTAGTCAATTTCATACTTTTATGTTTCAAACATGGCTATAAAAGATTGAGAGAATAGCAGTTGAAATGGAAATACTTCTCTAGCTTAATGTTATAAGTACACTATATTGACTTGGTGAAATAATTGTACATTTTAAACTGGTCTGCGGTCAGAAGGTATTTACCCCTTTTAACCCATCCCGATCCAGAGAGCCGCTGCGCTGTAGTGTACAATATTGTTATTTCTTGCCGATCTAGAAAGAACTAGTGTGAACGTGATCACTATGTATTGTTGTGCTTAACACACACAGTGTACACATTTCTTGAACGACGGAAAGTGAACTATGTTGTGCTTCACACACACATGTAACGTGATGTAAATATTAATAAATTGGATCCTTGAACCTGAAATCCAGTTACTGTTTGTGGTTTTATGGCTGAATTCTTTCAATACATCCGGCTCGATTTGACTGTGTGTGTTTATCGTGATGTAAAACATTTACTAGGGCACTAACATATCTATAAGAAAGCTTTTCACTCCCATCATCAGATTTAAGGAAAAGACTTCAACAGTTATTTCTAAAATAATGATGTGTTTCAATTACCATCAAGATACTGAAAGATAAAATCTCAACACTGTTTAATAACTAACTTAACTATAAAATAATTGTTGTCTTATTAAAAAAACTTTTGTTTAAAGAGGCTTCTCATCTAATGTCCTCTAAAAATCTATTATATAAATATGGATAGAATGCAGACTAAATAATGGCTTACAGTTTTCCTTTACTTGTGTAAGATTTGGTACACAGTGTTGAAACTAGTAACCAATTTACAGTTTAAGAGAGGAAGACTAAAATGTTGATCATTTAAAGATTCTTTTAATTACCTATAAAGATTTAGAACAAAAAATATCTAATTAATTCACAGTTTGAGTCTCAAATGTCCCACTACATTGTCAGTTCTCAGAAAAGTTTATTGTGACATAATCGATCATTATATCTGTGTTGTAATTAAATTCACTTAGCTAATGGTAGATAATGTTGACTAGCTACTTTGTCCACTAGCTGTTGCTGAAGAAGTAACAATGTTTTTGTCAGGTCACTTGTTTTCTAACATTAGTCTTACATTTAGCTCAAAAAAAGCCTTGAGAAAACTGCCATGTGATTAAGTTTGTACTTGTCTTAAATTTGGCTTTATGACTTGTGTACACAGTAATAATTCTGTCTTCTGTTTAAGACCCTGACCTGTCTCTCTGTCTCTCTTTTTTTTTTTTTTTCTCTTTCTCCTTCTTCAGTCTGCTCCAGCAAAGACATTCGGAACGATGTGACCAACCTGCGCTCTCTGGAGAACTGCACAGTAATCGAGGGCCACCTAAAGATCCTGCTCATGTTTAAAACCCGAGCCGAGGACTTCCGTAGCCTGACCTTCCCCAAGCTGGTGATGATTACTGACTACCTGCTGATGTTCCGCGTCTACGGCCTGGAGAGTCTAAAGGACCTGTTTCCCAACCTCACCGTCATCCGCGGAAACAACCTGTTCTTCAATTACGCCTTGGTGGTGTTCGAGATGCTGCAGCTGAAGGAAGTGGGGCTTTACGGTCTGATGAACATAACCCGCGGAGCTGTGCGCATGGAAAAGAATGCCGACCTCTGCTACCTCTCCACCCTCGACTGGTCCAAAATCCTTGACTCGGTGGAGGACAACTACATTGTGGCGAACAAAAATGAGCGTGAGTGCGGCGACATCTGTCCTGGCACCATCGCTGGAAAGATTACATGTGTCCAGACCACTATCAACGGCCATTACGGGGAGCGCTGCTGGAACCAAGATCACTGCCAGAGGAGTGAGTGTTGGCCTTTTATTTTTCTTTTAGATTTTAATGCCTTTTATTCGGGTTTATTAAAAGGCCTAGGCGAGTTTTTTGGTATGCAAATAGAACAAAAAACAATATCCTACTTTTTAACTGGTTTTGCACTGCATAGTGTTTGTCCTGAGGCAATGATTGCACAAAATGTCTTTAGATTCCAATAAGCTGAATTCCAACATAATCACAGTCACGATAATCCCTACCAGACTTTTTTCTGCTTTTTCATTACATTTACATTCACAGCATTTGGAAGACGTCTTACTTACATTTTACTCTTTATACAACTGAGCAACTGGGGGTTAAGGGCCTTGATCAGGGGCCCAGCAGTGGTGGCTCGGTGAAGCTGGAAATCGAACCCACAATCTTCGGGTTGGCAGTCCAACACCTTAACCATGAGCCACCACTTCCCCATGACAGCAACTCATGACAGCAACTCTATCAGCTTTTTGCTCGAATTCTTGAAACCTTTCCGCGTAGTGTCAATTCTTTTACTATAAAAATATTTATTTTATAGACTTTCCTTTCTTTTTAAAAAAAAAAAATGAACGATTGTTAGTGTAACGATTGTTTATTTATTTAAAATAAATAAATCTAAAGTTAGTTTTATTAGTTAGGGTATCATCTACAACACATAAAATTTATTGTAAAATGAGAAATTTGCTTTTAGTTGCAATGTAAAATGAAAATTATTTTTCTCTAATAGCCCATATCTAAAAACCAACCCCTCCATTTTCTTAATTCTTTATCTTTATAGTTGCTTAAATAAAATTAAATAATTTGCTTAAATGTATTAAATTATATCTGCTTTTTGCTTCATTTATACGTGTGACCTTTGGGTACCTGTGTGTGTGTGTGTGTGTGTGTCACGAGGGATGTAGTATCTGTAATAGATTAACACGTTCCTCTGGTACTAAACACTCGTGCAATGCAAAGCTGCTGATTTTATAGCATAGAAAGAAAAGAATGCTCCTAAGTTTCATGTCCAAAAAATAAATTTTGTTCCGGTTGTAGTTGCATTAAATTTTGCAGACCCTCCGTTAGACAAGTTCACTCCTGGTGTAGAAGCTGAAGTTCCCTCAGCAAGACTTTCCTCTCTCTCTACGCATGCCCATCGGGGAACTGATGCAGGTGGAAATGGGCAGACTGCTTTTTTCCCAGTATGTGTTACGCTGCCTGGATTCGTCTTTTACACTTGGTCATGTGATCAGCTGAGGAAAAAGTTTGGAAAACTCAAGTGTTGACAAAAGTCAAGCGCTGTTTCTAAATGCTGATTCAGTGACACCAGTGAACTAGATTCAGTGGACAGCTTTAAACACACACCTCTGTTACAGGAGCCGAGTGTGGGTGGGTGAGTGAGCGAGACTGAGAGAGAGACACTTTTTGCGTCTGTGTGTGTTTGTGTCTGTCTGTGTGTGTGTGTGTCTGAAATTTTTGAGAGGGCTGTGGTTACAGTCACACTGAAATATTTGAGGGCTTTTCTGGTTGAAATGACTCGAGTGTGTGGAAATGAGGAGAGGAGGAGATTAGAGATGAAGTTCTGGAGGCTGAAGGACAGCTGATCTCTTCTACACAGCACAAAATTCTGTGTGTGTGTGTATAAGATAGTACACGCGAACATGGTTAATAACCGCTAATATACATTTGTACACACTAATAACATCACCATTGAGAAATTAAACACCAGTAAAATTAAATAATACGCAAAAAAGATGATGGAATTTCACTGTTTAATAGTGACTACTAATTAACTTAAACAGTGTGATTTATAAGGAAAAGTTAATAATAAACATCGATAAATTATTACACTTTTATAAACCCCAATTAACATTTATAAACGTTAATACGTGTTAATTACCACTAATAAAAAAATCTTATAAACAGTGATGAACACTGGAAAAAATCTAAGCAATAATAAATAGTTAAAAAACCATTTATGTATAAATGTGCCTCTATTTTGTTCTTGGTCTCCTTTTTAATTATTTCTTTCCCTTTGATTTGTTTGCGTTTTGCTTCATGTCCCTGGTCTTCTGTATTCCTGTGTGTGTGTGTGTGTGTGTGTCTGTGTCTGCACTGCTTACAGAACACCTGTGTGTCTGATTGAGGTCGTTACCTTGTTTTCTTGTCCCTGAAACAGCAGCATCAAGAGCAAAACACACACACACGCACACAAACACAGGGTTGATCTTGTGGTTAAATAAGTGATATTTCTCCTCGGGCACAGCATGTTCTCTCGCTCTGTGTTACACAACCGCAGCTTTTCGGGGTCAAAGTTCACAGGCACGCTGGTGTAGTCGTAACCGCTTCTCTCTCTGCCCTTAAAACAGTACCGCATTCCTCATCCTGGACTTCAGATCAGATTAACAGTTAAATTGTTGATTTAAAACCGTTACCACAAAGTAAGTGTGTGTGTGTGTGTGTGTGTCTTTTTATTTTTTATTTTTTTAAGGAACTTGCTGTGATCTTTTAAGTCACATGTAAATAAGCATATTCTTGAGTTTGTCGTTGTAACGAAGAATGAAACCCTTTAATCCTCGCCTGGAAAGTCGACACACTGTACACACATCTCTCTCTCTCTCTCCCTCACACACACACACACACACACACAAACACTGTATGTCCTCACCGGTTCACACACTCAAGCTCCATTATATTCCTGTTTCTCTGCACTCTTCCTTCGTCTTACTTGTTTTGTTTTTCTTTTTATCTTTTTTTATTTGCTTCAATCTTTTTTTTTTATCTATTTGTTTTTTTAAAAAGCAATTTTATACTGCCTTCTTTTTGACATGTTTTTACTTATTTTGCTTAAGTTTATTCTCTTTAAAAACTTTTATAACTTGGGCACTAGTCAGAACATATTTTTTTTCCTTCGGATCTCTAACTTTTCTCTTTAATTTATTCTTCCTGTACATAAAACTGTTGGTAATCCTGTGTTTCTGCAGCTTTTTTATTTAATAAATGATTTTTTTTCTGGCTTTTTTAGTTTTCTTTGAGCTCGTATTCTTGAGCGTATTCTTGTGTTTAGCGGTTGTTGATGAAGGGTGAGGTGGACTAGAGAGAGAAAAAACCTAAAAGCATTCCTAACCCAATTCACAGTAACACACGCACGCACACACCCTTGCTCTCACTCTTGCCCTCTGTCGATCTCTTTTTGTAGGGTGGGTGTATTCTGCTTCACTCCCCACTTCCAAGGAAAGTGCCCTGACCAGGGGAGATAAGAACCTGATTGCCCTTTCCTATTGCTCTGCGTTAGCTTGTCCTGCTACCTTTGACTCTGTGTATGTGGTGGAAAAAGAGACACAGAGAGAGACGTAATCTCTCAGGCATGACCACGTATGGCATGTTATTGCCCCGGCCGTTCTCAGTGCCGTTAGCTCAGTGTGCAGGGAACTTGGCTCTGGCTCAAGACGTCATGAGTTTAATACCAGCTGCTGTAATGCCACGCTGTCCTTGAGCTAGGGCACTTGATCCATGTTTTCTCCAGAGGGAGCACACTTCTGACTAGCTTCACTCTTTTTCTATAATGCATTGCAGACTTTTATTCTGCTACATTCATTACAGTGAACGTGAAAGTTAATTCACATTAGTGATCTGCTGCACTGATGTTCACTACACCATTCTCTCCAGCATTTACTCCAGCTTCAGTTTTTCAGTTGTCTTTTTTATGGTAATGGTTCCTTTACTGTGGACATGTGGTGTAAACAGATTGACTCAGATGATACAATAAGGTAAAGCGTAGACTGCATCATTCAATCGAACAGAATCAGTCAGGCAGCGCTGTTGGCTGGTTGAAGGATCAGATATCAGAGTAAAACATGTTGTATATCAGATTCTCTAACACTTGGCAAGGATTAAAGTTGGAGTCTGAAGGAAAAGTCTTTTCAAACTAATTTTGCATAACCAACTGACCTGACTTTGTTTTTGTTTTTTGTGATAAATTGTCTTATAAGCTATTGCATTTCTTTTGATTGTTTAATATTTAAAGTAAATAAGTTTGTCTGACCGAGTTTAATTGTAAATAGAGCTGTGATGGTTGCCTTGACCACCATGCCATAGCGGTGGTCAATTTCAGGTCCGAACTACCGACATGCACGTAACGACTCGCACTCTATAACAAACAAAAGTAGTAAGTATGGCAAACACACAAAGCGTCATTTCAGTAGCAGTTGCAGTAGTATTTGGTATTTCTAGCCTACACCATTTAGCTAAAAATAATATTATTTAGACTACGTTAATTCCAAAATGTCCCACTACATCTTTAAGTTTCTTTATCCAAAACTGCTGATTACCTGGATCAGGTGTGTTCAGTCAGTCGGAAACTAAAATCTGCAGTGAGTATGGCAGGAACAGGAAATGGTGGCATCTCGGGTAAAATGCAGTTGCTCTTTAATGAAAATCTTTCGTCTCAGATGAGTCGTAAAATCATGAAATCAATGTAGTTGTTACTTCTCACAGACGAATGCTTGTCTCCAAATTTAGTTTACATTTTCTATTTAAATAACAGCACTTTTTATTGAGTGCGACCGCGAGAAAGATCCCCGACTCTGAGCGTCGTGGAATAGAACGTCTCGGTACTTTTCCACCATTTCTTTTGCTCATTATGCAAATATCTAATGTATGTGAGTCCAGCAGAGCAGAAGAGCTTTCTGTTTATCAGTTAGGGAATGAGTGGTGATCTTTGTTCTCTCTCTGACACACACACACACACACACACACAGGACTGAGAGCAGGGTGTTTTGTTCTCTGCTGGTAATTGGAGTCCATTAATAAAACTCCATTTCTGTGTCTTAATCAGGTTTGCAGAGAGAAAACAGGAGACGTGATAGATGTCCATCTGAGGGAGAATAACATGCTCGTCATGTTCTTACTGTGATTTTCACTCCTTTTCTTTTTCTGTTTTTTTGCGCATTTAATCCCTTGCTTACTTGTTGGCTGTTATTACTATTGCTATTACTAGTTTATTCAGGTTTCTGTTGACTGCCTTACCCATCTACTAGTTTAGTTATGTTTTTTTGCTAACTTGTTTATGTACTTATTTGAGTTTTTGTTTGTCCATTTGTCTATTAACCTACTAGTTTATCTACTGTATTTCCCTTTTGTAGCATTGTAACTGACTGCTGGTACAATCTGAGAATTAGAGAGGTCCGACCACCGAACCATTTAAACCAGTTGTTTATATTTGTCACTTTAAAATTGTGTTTTGCTGTGTATCATATGGTTCACTCGCACCTGAGGGCCATCATCTCTGTATACTAGACTAGAGAAGTGTACGATGTTGAAGTGAGTGTGTATACACATGCTGAATGTAGTATGTGTGTGTGTGTTTGTCTCTTCAGGAAGCGATGATTGTGTGTCCTGGAAAATGACTCTGTAATGACACATTTAAATGTGTGTTTGTGTCATGTGCGCTGTGTTTTAGAGAAATGACACTCTTTTGAATGGTATTCAGATCTGTGTGTGTGTGTGTGTGTGTGTGTGTGTGTGTGTGTGTGTGTGTGTGTGTGTGTGTGTGTGTGTGTTTTGCTACACCAGCCTCCATTCATTAGCGTAACAGGAAGCCCTGAGGGATCCAGAGGCCTCGTTATCAATGACTGTTCTTTTAAAAGGCGTATTTACATAACACCAACACACACATTATTCTCTCTCTCTCTCTCTCTCTCTCTCTCTCTCTCTAACATACACTCATGCACACGCGCACTGGAGTGCTATTACAAGCTCCAAAACATCCTCTCTTCCTAGTCTACTACTACAACTCGGTCACATGGCTGTACTTCTGAAGTTGTCAGACTTGCATACATTTCCAGCTGCGCTACACAAAGCAATTATAATCACAGACAGAAGATGATTACAATGATTTACCAATTTTTATAAATGGATATATATTTATTTTTGGGCATTTTGCCTTTATTTATATGTCTAACAGATATGAAATGAGAGGATGGGGGGGGCGTTAAGATAGAATAAACCTGACCTGGAATCGAACCTGGGTCACTGGACCGCAACTGTTTGATTTACCTCTTTTTTAAAAAAAAATAAATAAAAAATACGAGCTCGAGGTAGACTGTGTTCCCGAGTCTCCTGCACCTACAGTGATGGTTCATTACCTTCTGATGAAAGAGTTTCTAATGGTAACATATCATAGGAGGTCTATATCAGATGAATATTAGCAATTTACATAATTTAAATATAGATAGCAATTTAAATATTAGCATTTGTTACATAATGTAGCTGGCTAGCTAACATAAGCTATTATAAACTATATACATTTTATAAAGACACCTGACCATCAATTCCATATGTGATTTTCTTTTAAAAGTCCTATCCCAGTTTTAAGCAGTACAATTGGAAATATCTGGTATTTATTCAGTATCCTTTTTTTTCTTTTTCATGGACGATTGTCCTATTTAAACACGATTAACGTAATGATTCTAAAAAAGGATGAACTAAAAATCTATCAGATTTAGGTCCTAATGTTACACATTAGGTTAATAATACTCTGGCCATAATTCGAAGCATTACATCAAACTTGCATGTAAAAATGTTACCATGTTCCAAAGTTTAGTACAAATATAATAAATATCAACTGTGTATGTAAAATGAGACATGTCCCTGAGCCAAACAAATGGCTAACTGTTAACACTATAAAAAGTTACTGATTGTAATGTTTTCCTTCTTGTTTCTCTCATCATTTTATCCATAATAATGATTAGAATAAAGCGAGGAGAGGGTTTTAATCGGCGATCATGCGCACCATGTGCACCGTCGTGTTGTCCTCTTTTAGCCACAGCGAGCGCGCTGTCCTTATTAAGAGCTCCAGCGTAAGACAAGCACAGCCATATATCAGAGCTTACACCACTGACCTCAAAATAATATCAGCAAGCTTAGAATAGGAGTGCAGATGGAGTGCACAGGGCTGAATCCGGACACATCCTGAAGTGGCCTTCTGACCAAGCTGCTTTAGGACGGGGCTTTCGGATTCCTACTATTTCTATTGCTACTAATAATACCACTGTTTGTATCGCAGCAAACCAAAACCAACAAGAATAAGAAACAAGAACAAGAAAGTATTTAACTGCAAATTACAGCTTTTGGAGTTTAATTTGTCATTTATGAAAGCAGCGTAATGTGGAATTTTTCCACCAAGCTGAACTTTAGTTTTCCTGCATGATTCGTTTGATTTCATTTGTGCGTTGATGCTGATTGAATAGCACAGCCCCAAAAATGACATTAAACACACACACACGGAACTGAGGACTATATACGATGGCTGAAACATGTAAGAGCTTTTGTCTTAGACTAACTCTTCCAGTAACGCATCTGCAGCTCGGCCGCATGCGTCGTGCCACGTTTCTTTCAATCTGCTCGAGTTTTTATAGTAACTCATTACAACTACATGTTTCAAAGCTGAACGATCCATTTCACACTAGCCAGTCCTTTCACATACACACAGAGTGGCATGTGGAGGGCCGCATGTTTTTTTGGGGGGGGGGGTGGGGGGGGGGGTTTCTGAAGAACTGGAATTCCATGGTATTTCTGTAAATGCCCCTGGGTGGAAATAACAAGTGGGCAATATTTAATAGCTGTAGAACTGGTAGTGTCATAGAGTCGCGTCTCTAATAGACCCTTTAATCGATAGCAAGTAGGATATATCACGCCTTGCACACCGAAGGAATTGGAGGCACAAATTCAGGAGATTCTCAGCATTTCTATCAAGCTGTTTATCTACGTCTCTGTCTATCCCTCCATATCCAAAACCTGTTCATTCCATCACTGACCGTGGTGAAACCAGTGCCTCCATTAAAATGAAAATTTATTTTAATGTTTTTCATTGGAAAAATTAACTTTATTACCAATTTTTTAATGCCAAGTTACTTTTCCTTCACCCTGTAGATTTCAGAATCTTCTTGTCCTTCACCATCTGTGTGATAGGGAATCTTTGGGATTTGGGACGTGATTAATATTTAACCTAAATGTGATATACTAGGACGTGAACGTGTTTATAGCTGCTGTAATCTAAGCGCTTAATCAGTTCATAAGGATTGTAATAGCTGGAATAGTGGGATGAGTGGAATAAAGCTCTACATGACGTGCTGTAAGGATAACAAAAGACGTTTGGATTTACAGTAACTAAACAGTAGCTCCACCTCATTATGTATTGTTCTTTACGTTCTAACCGACACTTGGCAGTACATGTCATTATGATGTCCTCATAAGCAGTGATTAATTAGTGGTGCAGGGCACGATGGGAATTTGTTTGTCAAGGTTCGGGCTTAATTTTCTACCAGGCATTAAATGTATTAATAACACTGGACACACAGTTTGGCTGCTAGGCAATAAGAGAGCAGGCAATAAGAGTGTGTGTGAGACAGTTGGGCAGTTGGAATGCGTGTGATGGATGTGCGCGTTTGAGGAAACAGTGGCGCCATGCTCGTGGCCTTCCTGCCATGAACAGTATGACCTTCCCGATTGTTTCCTGCATTTGTGTGGCCGCTTCCTGTTTCACGTTCATGAATGGCCTTAGGGGACAGCGAGGTGGAACTAAAGACAAGTGTGTGACACTGAGTTCAGTGCAAAACAATAAACGTCTATCTGTAGAGATTATGTCAGGAGTATGGAACAATCAGAGTAAACCTCTATAACGTATAATGCTGGGAAAGCGGAGACAAGTCAAGTCACACTCTCAGTACAGAAATAGTAACGGATGTACAGGAGACGCCCTTTTTCATGTATACAGCTGATCAGATGCGGGTTAAGGGTCTTGCTCAAGGGCTCAGCGATGGCACACAAATCTTTGTCATAACAGACAAACAAACCTGCCCCGAGATAGGGTAAGCATGTCAACAACTCGGAATACTATTTTGGGATACAATTTTTTGAAAACAATGAACCCGGTGTACTGAGGTGGAAATATTATCACGCTGAAATTAAGTATTTTGTCTTGTCACAGCATATCCCCAAGTCTTTTATTCCTCCTGTAGTACAGATCGTTTCCAGCAGTTACAATAACTCAATAATTTGTAACTCATCAAGAAGTTTGGTGTGATGTGTCCACTAAAGGTGATGAGGCATGACAATGAATTTTATAAAAACGGGAATTGCAGCTGCAGTACTTTCAGAAAAAAAAAACTCACAAATGCTGTCTGACCAATCAGAATCCAGAATGGAACAGTGTTCTGGTGTGAACACAACCATTATAAACCTTTTCCCCTGGATTTGAATCTCAGAAAATATTGTTGCAGTTTACCTATGAACTTTCTTTGAGCGTGTTTCATTGCATCCAGCCCAATAACGGTTGTGATTTTTGCCTGGGTACGGTGTGTGTGTAGCTGTGAGGCTTCACCCTGCGCAAGCTGCTGGGAATTCCCCTTCTAAATGAGCCAGGTTTGGGGAAGCAGAGCCCGGGAGCTGCGCCGCCATATTCTCTGGCATACGATTCACACACACACACACACACACGCGCGCGTTTTCCATCTTTGCAGCCGTAAACTTGGAGCTTTTGGCTTAGAAGTACACACATACATTCCAGTTTCTTCAGCTCTAGGTCACATCCCAGCACAACCCCCTTTTTCTTTTTTAGGGATTGAAAAATATTTATAGAACCCCTGACGCTCGGTGTCAAGCAGTTCAGTGAGGAGTATTTCAGGGTCGTTATATAAAAAATAACCACTTCAGCTGTGATTAGCAGCATCGCCTTGTACTGCTCGGTCCCGGACGGTCGGCTGTTTAAGGAGTGGAGTTGCGGATGCGTTCGGTTTGGGAGAAAAGATGCTGCTGTGCTTTGGCCTCGTTATGTGTGGAATGTGACCCGCAGACACACGCTCTTATTTTCAGTCAGAGTCTCAGTAAAGCAGACAGCAACTCAAACAGTTTTTTTGCAGTATGAAAGCTTTAAGATTTCTACTAAACTGTAAAAAATAATGTTTCTCTGAAATTTTTTGTCTTGCATTACCTACAATCCATAGCGTAGAATGATTTAAATACAGGATCCTATTTACCTTATGGCAGCTATAATCAGAGCCTCCGGTACCTGCTCCTCCTTTTACACGCTAAAGTAGGAATTATTTGACGTAACACGTAAGCTTGTACATGATATCAAGGTTTACAGCCGTAGACGTCATCGGTCATAGGTATAGAATTGCTATGACGTAAAAATATCACGTTATGTTATGACGTAAAAATTTTTTTTCCACCATAGCACAATATTGAAATTATCGCAATATGCATATTGCAGTGGTTTGTGATAAATATTTCAACTACTAAAGTATGGTCAAAGTTTAAGGTTAATAAATATTTTTTTAAAAATTAGCAAATAAACAAGGTGTAAAGCTTTTATAGCTTCTTATAGCTTTTAGAGCTCATTTTGATAAACTGCAGCTGCAGGAAATGTGCCAAAATGAAGAAGCACCTCAAAAATATAGCAGCGTCTGGGTTTCTAAAGAGATGACCTCGTGCAGACTGAGGTTCCATGTAGAAAATGTAAATCCCGAGTAGCAACGTAAAGGGGGAAAATGACCGATCTTTACAGCCTCCTCAAAGGCAAAAGCAATCCGTATCGGCTATTCTCTCGGACAAATCCTTTAACAAAGCTACATCATAAGTTATATTACATTGGCCAAAGGGTTGAGGACAAACCTGATTCCTCACTGTGAGCAAAACTAAACAACCGACGGCTGCTTGTATTACAACTCTCATTTAGCAATGAATTACAAACAAAACAAACTTCAAAAACCAGCCCTAGCCACCAAAAAGCAAGAAAGATAAAACTAGTTTGTTCAGAAATTTAAATGGTTTTTGTTTTGTTGCTTGTGTCCCCAGGGACCTTAAGGGTGTCTAAAATGTGTTTGCCATTAAGTCTTGTTAGTATCCTAAAATAGTGTTTTAAGCCATGTATTGAAAGGGGATATAATTTATTATTATTTTTTTTTGTAAATGTAGGATGTTTGTTAATTTAACTTATTAATTTCATTATGATGACAATAATATACATATTTGAATACAGCAAACAATATAGTGAATAAAGCTTACAGCTGTGACATTACTTTGTCTGGGGGAAAAGGAGGGGTTAATAGTGGCAACATATCAATTTTAAAAAGCCTCAAGTTCACAATACAACCTATCAGTAGTCATTAGCATAAAATTGCTGTATTTAAGATTTTTCCAACCGATAATGTTGATTATCGTAGATGAAACAGTAAGTTTAGAGCATGTGCATTATAGCTGCACGATATTGGGGGGAAAACTGACATTGCGATATTTTTTTTGTCTTTTTTTTTTTTGCGATTATATTGCAGTATATATAATAAAAAATTCACCACGTTACTTGAATAGCTCTATTTAAAAAGATTCTTTATTTTATAATAAGTGGAGTAATTTTCTAAGGGTGTGCATCTGTATAAAATACAATACACAAATATAAAGTACAATAGAATAAAGTCAGTGCTTTGTTTTTCTGGAGATCCAGATAAAGAAATTGAATAATGAAATGGTAAATCACACTGTATAGTCTTCACTGTATGAATTCAATATAATTAATCAAGATTAGCTTTTGTTTCCTGCGTCTGAATGCTTTAAACTTGCTTAACATTTTTACACAATAACAAACCAGTGCACAAATACTAAACTTTCACTCTATTATTGAATTTGCAATTAATTCACAAATCACTTGTGTTCTGAACTGTGGTGCAGTCAGATATAATACCCACATGAAGTGGCTCAAATAGTCAGTTAGGTCCTTGAGAAAGACCCCCAACCCCTCCTGCTCCAGGGGCGCTGTATCATAGCTGACCCTGCGCTCTGACCCCAAACTTTCACTGTACTGTAGAGCAGCGATCCCCAACCTTTTTTGCACCAGGAACCAGCTTCAAGCATATTTTTCCACAGACCGGGCTTAGGCACGCTCTCCAGTGAATTTTGTTTTTGTCTCATTTTTTCCAAGTGCGGTAGTAAGCCGAGGGCTGAAGCGTTTTTTTTTTTTTTTTTGTTAATAAGATCCGGACGACTAGAAAGAAAAATTCACAATGGCTTTGAAAAAAGCATGTTGTGATTGATTCTCTCCAGCACTATTAGTAACCTGTGAGTTAATCGAAGTAAAAAAGGAAAGAAAAAGAGAGCTCCTGGGGAAAGCCATGAACTGGACTCTGGCTTTTGAAATAACTATCTAGGGCTTATGTTTTCCTGGTTAAAGAAGTTGAGTAGATTTGTATGTATGATAGCATTTTTCCTGTCTTACCCTCTGTCTCTCTGTCCTCTTGTCCATGATGTGGTATGCAGACAGCCTGGAATTTTTTTTTGGGCCTCCAAATGATAGACCAAACATGTCATCCCTGGCTCGGGTTACAGGAAAAAAAGATGGCCGCCTCATGCGTAGGGATGCAGAGTGTGTGCGGACTCTCTGACCTCGCTGCGTGTTACCATGTGTCGCTTATGTACTGCACTGCAGATGAACTTATCAAAGCAGACAGTTCACTGTGTTCACACACACAGTGCTCGCAGGTCTGCTCTATACTTGGCTTCTTACATTCCACATCTGCTGTTTCCATTCCTCCCTCATCTTGCACGTGCATTCGGCGCTCTTCTCTCTTTTACTGGCTTTCCTGGTTTTCTCTTCCTCCCAGGGATCGCCATTTATCATGCTCATAGAATTGGCTGGGCTTAGTAGCATGCTAGCACTAGCCTAAAAAATGCATTTTTTTCCACCAGGTGTCAATTGCTTTTTAGCCCAAGAAAATGTATGCTGTTGTATTTTTCCACTGCTCGTGGTTCAGAAACTTGACGCTGATTCATGACGGAGGTATTTGTGTGTTGAAGTTAGCTGGGAGCGACAAGCCGAGCGCTAGCCACCCTCGCTAATATTTAACATGCCTGTCTTTCCTCTTGTGATGCCATTGTTTAATCTTGGGCAGACATGGCTGGTGAACCACTGGGCTACAAATATACACTCGTTTTTGACTTTTTTTTTTTTTCCTTTTCTGCATCTGCCATAATGTGCACTAAACCAATGCTGTGTTACTGTACTGATGTTACTGCAAACATCTCTGCTGAAGCTGTAATGTTCATAATTAAAGCTAGAGGTGTGCTTTTATGATAAAGGATTTCCGATGATCTTAACATCTAAGACATCAGAGGATTGATGAAGGGCTCACGTTGTGTTCTTGTAGGATACATTAGCAACGTCTTGATCACATTAACCATTAGCAAACAAAATATTCTGAAAGCTACAGCATCCCACACGGTACACAAAACAATCAGAGCTGTGCTCCTCATATCAGCGGGAGGAACCAGATGACTGCAGTGCATAAAATCTGGCACGGATCTGTGAAAGGAAGAGGAAATCCAAAGATTTACGGTGCTTTCTGTTTTATTTGTAACTCCGGTTGCTGAGGCAACAAACAGACTGTCTCAGAATCCCAGCAGGAGAATTTTAGCCTGGGTTTGAACTCCGTGTCCAGACAGGGTGAGATTGCGGACAGAGATAGTGGTCAAGGTCGCGCCCAACACTAAAACAGCAACGCCAAACACTGCTGTCCGACCCGAACAGCTACGCTTTTTTACAAACCGCATAGCTATTGCTTGTTTACTCACTCAGGCTGCGCCTGAACGGATATCGGCTGTTAAGGAAATGTGCCAGATGTGAGCTTCACAATCTTTTGGCCTTATGTTTAATTATCTGTTGGCGTAAATCAGTGTTTCTTCACCAGTCGAAAGATACAGACCCACATCCAGTGGTTTAGAGTCCTTAATAATGTTTTACTAAATGAGAATTATTAGATTTAATTCAATTTTATTTGTATAACTTTTAATAATGGACATTGTTTTAAGGCAGCTTTACAGAAAAAAAGTACACACTTGTTTTATTTGTAAAAATGTATTTTTATGAATAAGCACATAATTGTCTTTTCAGTATCACTGGTGTTGCTGGCTTCTTGTTTGAGAATTTTCGTCTGCTTTACATGAAATATTTCCATATCAAGTCCTGTGGGCTAAGATGTTTTTTCTCAGCGTAAAGACATTCCAGGAAGTGCGTGCACACACTTCTTACATAGTCTAATGCACAATCCAAAACTGAACAAGTTAGAAACAATGGACAGCATGAACTGGAGTGTCTCAGAAATGAAATATTCTGGTTGTTTGGGGTAAATTAGCCAAAAATGCCCAGCACCAGCTGCAATGGTAAAGAAGCACTTAATTGTATTTCTGTAATCTACACAGCAATTGCTTAATTTGAGAGTGTGAATTAATGATAATTATTGCAATGGAATCTTTAATAAGAATTAGAAACTCAATTATTTCTCTCATATATATATATAGATATATATATATATATATATATATATATATATATATATATATATATATATATATATATATATATTATATATATATATATATATATATTTCAACCAGGTTAAAAAAGATGACATTTGTTCCGAATCTCTTGTGGGGTTTTTTTTAATTTTTTTTTTAATAATTTCATTATCAGTATTTCCCACTAATTTTACGTGTATTTATTCTACATTTTCCTGAATTTTGGTTGTGACATCATCTGCAGATTTGGACGTTGCCTCCTTCGTGTTTACACCTCGGGAGTGCGTCAGCTGATCTTTTCTTTCTCATAGCTGAAGGTCTCCTGCTCGGTTAATTTTTAACACTCCAGCTGCTTGCTTTTTGTCCATATGTACCCTCATCTATGGGTTCAAAGCTTTTCTTTTTTAAGTCCAAATCCAAAATCTGACATTTACTGTGCCACCCCCTGTTCAGCTAATTATCCTCTTCATGTCGTTTCTTATTACAATAATACTAATAATTAGCATGTTTTCGAAGTGATGTGTTAATCTGCCACTGCTGTCAGGTGGGGGTGGGGGGGGGGTTGTTTGTGTTTTTAGCCAGGCTAATAGATCATCATTATTTTTTTGTCTAGAAGAAAGATGACCGTCAGTGTGAGCCTCGCTTTAATGATGCATGAGCTTGGAGCTCTAATGTGTGGACATTACGGGTATTTATTGAATCATTAAGTGCACTAGCTTGTGAGGAACGTAGCTCACTCAGTGGATTCAGTGGATTTTTTTTTTTTTTTTAGCAACAGGCTGTGGCTGTGCAAGGGGAAAAACAAACTGGCAGAGAATTTTCCGGCTCTTTCTGATTAACAGAGGACATTTAGTATCTCCTGCTGTTGCTATGGCACTCATTTTATTTCCAAATGTTGAACTTTGCAGAAATCAGACAAATTAATGATATTGCTTGTAGTGTCGTTCTTGCACTTTGATTCAATTCTTTTTTTTAATTTTTTTATACATTTAAGTAACCAACTTAACTTAGCTTAACCAACCAGCTTAACTAGCTTAATCTGGGCAGTTCATCAAATGCAGGGTGATTTTCTTTCTTTCAAATGATTTTAAAGAACACACGATTTAAACTGTAGATCTTTTTTCCCATTAAGGTTGGAGAAAATAAACACCTGTAAGTTTGGACGCTGACTTTTACACAGCTCTGAAAATACAGTCTCTCTTTCTATATGTGGAGAAAATAAGTATGCTGTCAGGTAGTCTGTTTTACTTTTTCCAAGACTTTTATTTTATTTTATTTCATTTATTTTATCTATAAAGCACAAGTAAACATATCAAAAGTTGATCACTGTGCTGTACAAAAGAGAGAAAAAAATAATAATTAAAAAAAAACAAAGGAAGTCGGACTGCTTAAAAGTGTGTAAGTGGTGAGTTAAAGGATTTATACCTATAAATCGGCCCTTTTTTTTTTTTTGCCTTTTCAGTTACCGTTACCGCTGCGTAGCATGACTCATTCTCTCCACTGGCCCTTGCATTCGCCCGCTCACACACACAATATATATATATATATACATACACACACTTTCGTACACACACCTTGCAGGCAGTGCAGTTGTTGTTTAACTTTGTGTTATTTTTTTTTCTGTGTAAGAGGGTCTATACAGTAATCTCTTGTGGCCTCAAGGACACGTCTGCTGAGACAGCAAGAGACATGTGTAAAACAAGTGTTCGATATGACCACATCCCCCTGTGTAGCATGTAGATCACATGAAATCGATTTATTCTAGTTTTGTTGTTAATCAGTCATTAACAGAACGGTAAATGATTACCAGTGTGTCAGCATGCAATAGCCTGTTAGCACTGATTGTTTATCCTGATATGATGTCAGCAGTAACCAGTTGTCCTTCTGAGAAAACGTTGAACGATTAGTTTAATTTGATTGCAGCAACACAAACTGGAGAATTATGGGGGGGGCCTTTTCTTTTTCTTTGCACACGTACTACAGTCACACTTTCACATTGCGCCCGACTCTACAAGGACACTTTTCCCATAGTCCCTTATTCATTTATTCACATGCCTGACTATTTATATTCTTATTAGTTTTTTATTAGGGCTTTGCTAAATATTGCTAAAGCTAACTATTGCTAACTACGGATTTATTGTATAGCAATATATTGTATCATGACCCATGTACCGTTTTGTGAGGCTCTTGCCAATACACGGCCCTATTAGTTAGTAGTTTTTTACTCACAAATTTGTCTAATTTGGTTAGTTTTTTTTTGTCTCGATCATTCTGTTAGTTGTAAAAAGTATTTTTTTTTTTTTTTTTTGCATGTACAAATAAACATTAAATTTAACTTCAAATTAAAAATTAGATTTTTTTTTTTAAGTTTGTAATCAATTTGTGTGTTATAGTGTGAATAGTGAATAGTTTTATTTTGTAGTGAACAGTTTGTGTTTTGGTCAGTGTGTGTATTTCAGGTCACGTTTGTTGGTTTGAGTAACTCACTTTTGTGGTTTGGCTCTTTTCTTTTGGCTTTTTTAGGGTTCTAGGTTAATCGCAGTTTAAGGCAGAACACTATTGGTTTGTTTTATTCATGTTTTATCTTTTATTTCATTATTCATCCAATCAGTGTTGCTGGGTTCAGTTGGGGTTGCTAGTTTAAGCTAGGGTTGCGTTTATATTTACAGTATTTGGCAGAAACCCACATAACGAGTACACACTGTAAGCCTGAACTGTTAAAGCCACAATAAGTTATTATTTAAGTGCTTCTTTAGGTTATTGAGGAAGAAGTAATGCCTTTGCTGTTCTGACAAAAAAAAAAAAAGTCTTGAGGCAGACCTGCCTTGTATCCTGAGGGATGGAGAGACTATTTGAGTAGTTTTTGTGGATTGAGAGAGAGATCAGTGTGTTACTGGTTGAGGTCACTAGTTTGGGTTGACACCGCTGGTTAGGAATGCTGGCTTGAACAGACATCGCTGGTTTGAGGTAGACGTTGCGGGTTTAGTCAGTGTTATTGTAGTCATTATGGGAAATCTATAGTAGTGTTCGAATGCAGTAGTCCATTTCCTGAGCCGTGTGTGTAGTGTGTTGCTGTAGAGGCTAGCATGCTTCGTGTTGTGTGTGTGTGTGTGTGTGTGTGTTGAATATGAAACAGCTCTGTATCTGCAGTGCAGCCACTACACTGCTGCAGGGTCAAATTCACACACACGGCACTTTGTTCCTGACTGCCCGCATCCTTCTTCTGCATTCAGCACCCACAATTACTTCCTGAATCGATGTATTATCTCCATCCTTTGACCTTTCAGCGTGTATGTATAGATTTCACTCTTGAGATACTGGACTAATCATAGTAATTTCTGTGGCCTGGTTACAGTCGGTTTCTTTTGTCAGCACAGCACAAATACACCGAAAATATCTGTTAGTTTTGAACTTGGTCCGTGTGTGTATTTGTAAAAAGGCAAACACTCATTCAGGCTTGTGACACATGAAAGTCAAATGTTTGGCTTATGACAAGCTCTTTAATAGAGAAGTGATTGATTATCTGGACTGGGTTTGTTTTTAACCCTTTCTGCGGATGGCTTTCCTGTTGTTTTAGAAGTTGAGCCATTTGAAATCATTATATTGTTTTTTTGTGACGAAGAGGTGCTTCGGTGAGCACTTCACCTACACACTGGTATTGTTGAATGAAACGCATCCAAATAAGGGTACGTTAACTGCTTCCTGCCAGCATTTACACCTTAACGGTCTTGTGCAAGCAAACACGATGGTGGGCCTCTTTACTACATAAGACACGAGTGCCTGTTAAATCTCTATTTATAGCTCGAATTCTCTCCGTCTTTGTTGCCATCACAGTTTTCGTGGCTAATCTGTAAGCTCCTGCAGCTCTAAAAAAAAACCAAAACTGTGATACGTTGCAGCTTATTTTCCAGTAAATTCTCAAGGTAAAACGAATAAATACAACAGTGGAAATAAAGTAGGTTTGAAGATGTGTAATTAGAATTTTCAAATATTTCTTTTACTTTTTTTTTTATTTTACTTGTTTTTAACAGTAAAATATTGATATTTATTTATTATAAGCTGTGAATTAACAAAACCCAACTCTATGGTTTAAAATGGATTATTTTCCTTTTTTGCCCCCCTGTATTGCTGTATGTATTGATTTGCATTATTTGCAATACAGTATTGCATTTTATCATGATATTATCGTATCGTATCGTGAAGCTCTTGCCAATACACGGCCCTTTATGTTAACCAAACTGAAATCTTATAGCTATTCTGAATTAGCTTACAGACTCGAACTGACAGCAAACGAAGCGCAGGGAACATGTTTAAACTCCCGAACATGGATCACCGATGGGGAATCGTCTGTGTAGAATCAGTGTAACTTAAATGAAGATATAGCGCTTAGGGCACAGGTAAGATGCTGTTACAGGCATGTGTGTAACTAATAAGGAAATGCAGACTGTCTCCAACCACTAGAGAATTGCAGGCAGTCGATTCCTCTGCATGCCAGAGATTATCGTCTGACATCGTGGATGAGGAGAAACAGGAACCTGCAAAGACTGCTGTATGACCTGTAAGACGAAAAAAGTAAAAAAATCAATGTGCATGGTGCTGCCCTTGTAATATCATTACTTACACACTTGTACATCAGCACTTAGGGATGTCAGATGTTATAGCTTGCACCAACAGCGGAAAAAATCTTTATGAAGTTATGTGATTTGTTATATTAAGGTGAAAAAACGACTTAATAAGATACCACAATTTATCGGTTCAACTCAAATACAGACAAATTTGGTTGTGTGTTAGCATATGTGCTATTGCACTAATGTACAAATGATCGATTCGGATACTGTGTGCTTTTCTGAAATAATATGGGTCTGAAATTCGACTTGCTGGATGTAGTGTGTGATTCTGGAGAACATCACGAGTATATTTAATCAGAATCTGCAGTGATGTTTTTTTTGCCAAAGAAAAATGGGCAACATGCTTTTTTTACTTGGTGGCAAATTTCCAAATAACAAAACAGCTTTGGCCATCTCTTAGATTTGTTTGTTAGCTTTTTAAGGCGCTACACATCAATTAACATGTTCTTTAGTCTCAATCTAAACAGCCTATTAGAGACGTGCGCGCACACACACACACACACACTCGCACAGTCCCCAAGGACACGGGTGCGGTATGAGTCATGTGTTCAGCAGCTGCTGTGAATTAAGTAGCCCAAACTCTAACACAAGTGACTCACCTCACCTCAGAGCTATTTGTTTATTTTTTCATTATCTTTTATCAGACATGTCGTTTTCTTAAATT
Source organism: Bagarius yarrelli (assembly GCA_005784505.1). NCBI lineage: Eukaryota > Metazoa > Chordata > Actinopteri > Siluriformes > Sisoridae > Bagarius > Bagarius yarrelli. The sequence goes on along the minus strand of VCAZ01000015.1, from coordinate 4,327,290 downwards.
AATTCGACCAGGCCATGTTGTTTTTGTAAGTGTGCTTTATTAATAAACTGGACACGACGCTGCGAAACTCGACAGGAAGCCGTGACTCGGTGGCTGGTGGAACATCCTGATTGGCTACGACACCGTGGCTGTTCCCTGCTTTCTGATAGCTAATCAGTTATTTGAGCTGAAGTCTGATTGACCCTTATTTGCTTGATTGAAGCAGATGGCGGTGATGGTAGACCTTTGCCCGAGGCTTGAAGTGCAGGAAGGAGGAAAACATGGCATCTAGAACATGACACATTTCACTAACAAACTCATAAAGAACCAAGAGGAAATAGCTCGCGTTTTATCAGTTCTAGGTAGACAGCATGTACTTTTTATCTTTCTTTCTGACTGTTTTCAACACCGGCATGTTTCATATTATTCTGCATTTATTTTATCTAAAATTAGACGTCTTTCTCGTTACTTGTTACTATTAAGACATTAGAAGTACTGTTTATAACTGAACAGTGAAATATATCAGATTTATATTTTCATCTATTGAGGCACACTTTTTTTTTTTTTTTTTTTTTTTTTTTTTTTTGCAAATAAACAAAAAATGAATAGTTTCTTCTCCATATGAAGTTCAGCTTCGATATTTATGAATTGTTTAAATAAAAGTATTTTTTAGCTACATTGAACTTGTCTGAATGTGAGATGCAACAAGATAAATATTACACTCCAATAATAATCAAGACACAATAAAAGTGCAGTAATGTATTTATTGTAATTACACACACTACTCCTCAATCCCAGTACACAGGCAACTCACAGTCTACTGTTGTATTCCGTCCATCCCTGTCCACTTCATTGCTTGTATCTATAATATTTTTAACCGTACTGCAATATTTCACTTATCAATTTGCTTACATGTGAACACAGTTTTAGTGTTGAACTTTCAGAAAACAGGTTAAATGAACATGAACTTAGCAGGAGCCGATAAGAACACAAGCTAAATTATAAATGACTGTTCCAAATAGTAAAATACTGAGTAGCTTTACTGGAATAATGACTGGGTTTGTTTTGTTTTTGTTTTTGCTAACAGTGTACACTTTTGTTGTGTGAGTAAAACTCAGTACCTGTAAGCATTTACCCACAGTGCACCGTGACTAAACAGGCTCAAGCTAAAAAAAAACAGCATTACAGAAATTGCATCTTCTTTAACGACACTCACTGTTTGGAGAGTCAGTGGATGAGTTATGGATATGTTGTAGATGGACAGGGATGCACGGAACTGTTTAAAGTCTTTTGTGTTTAAAGTAAATAATGAATACGCTCTGTCCAAAAAAAAAAAAAAGTCAATGTGATTGGATGGAACAGCAGGAACCTGTTGTTTTCAGGAAGTCTGTACTAAAACTGGTGATTCACCTCACAACCGCTTCAGCTTCAAAGAGACGCAGGTGATTATTCATACATAAACATGATTGAAGGGGGAGGGGGGTAGAGAGAGAGAGACAGAGAGAGAGAGAGAGAGAGAGAGAGAGAGAGAGAGAGAGAGAGAGAGAGAGAGAGAGAGAGAGAGAGGAAGTCGACTTCAGCGGTTTATTCAGAAAATCTACTACTACTGGCATATAGTGAACATGCTACGCAAATATGCTAATTGTTGAAGTTTTGGATTTAACATTGTATTTGATTGCCAGCCAACTACAGTTGGGCAAATAGACTGATTTTATAGAACATTAGCATATATATATATCTATTCTCATGTAGCAAGACATCCACCCTATGAAATAAACAGAACTTAGTATTTTACTCAACAAGCTAACGTATTTACTAGCTAGGACATTAATTATTTCTCGATATGGTAAGAGATCTTTAAATTGGAATTAGAGTGGATTTTTAGCATTGCTTATTCTTTTTTGGTCTAAATGGTGATGTTCTGAATGTGTCTGTGACTTTTGCTTGCTTATTTCATGGTAAATAATTGTTGAATACCTGGGTGCATGATATATTTGGATAGATTATTAGCATGAGGTTTTAGCTAGCATGTATCAGGGGTTAATAAAGGGTAACAGCATGGATGAATTACAGTTACTGTAAATGTATTGCTTTTTGTTTTGTGTGTGTGTGTGTGTGAGTGTTAGAGAGGTAGAGAGAGACGCCACAGACACTCCCACAACCTGCCCATGCAGGCCTGTGTTTCATTCCTGTGTTGTGCATTCTTAAGCCACACACACACACACACACACACACACACACACACACACACGTACACACACGTACACATTGGTAAGTATTAATGAGTATTATAAAACAACAACAATGAGAAAACATGGCGACATGCATATTACCGTTCCCAGTAATTCCATGCGTATGTGGCAGGTGTATGTATACGTGTTTGCCATGTTGCGTCAGGGCCCTAAAGGTTGTCCCTCACTGCTATGCATGTGCTGGCAGGCTCCTCCATACTTTTCCATGATTAGTGATACTATGTTGTCATTCGTAAAAGACTTTACAACTTTGTGTCCGGTCACTCTGTGCGAATGGGTGAAATCTGTTCGTTATTCACGTTCCCGCCGTCTCATTTCTATGTCACTAGGGAATAAAAGGGATTGGAACCTTTTAGAACAAATTGATCATGAATTAGCGGTGTGACATTTGGATTAGGGCACTTGGCACTTTGCGCTCCTTATGTTGTACCAGGGGTTTCTTTTCATGACTTGCAGAATATCTGCAAACTTTTATTCTATACAGCAATTATTAGCTGTAAAAGCTGCTTGTTGTATTAAATCAGAAAGTTAAAATATTTTTATTTCTCTTAAAACAGGAAAAGTGCCAAATCTGTAAATTCTCCTAAATAATCATTGACTGCGAAATGGTAGCGTAGGTCAATGGTTAAAGTGTATGACTGGTGATCAGATGATTGTGGGTTCGGTTTACACCTCTGGGCCCTAGAGCAAAGCTCAGGATTAAAAAAAAATGAAAGAAATAGAGGACTCTCTGCATAAGGGCATCTTCCTAACGCCAGAAATGGAAATGAAATGTCTGTGGTCATGACGTGTGAATTTAGGGTAAGGTTCAAGATTACAGTTCCTCTTTGTTTGTAACACGTTTTCACCAGACATTGGCACAGTAAAATCCAGATAATAATCCGGTACTGTGCGAGTTGAGTCACTGTATCCGTTTCCTGTTGCAGTAGAACAGCACCTGAGGAAAAAGGCGGCGTTTCTCTAGAGGCAAGAAATGGTTCTCTTCAAAAGTAAATAATCCCGTGTTATTGAAGCATTTTAGAGCAGCAACAATTATCAACAATTACAAGACGAGTTCCTTTTCTCTCTTCTGTTATACAGCTAAGAATAGAATCGCTTTTATGTCCTGGAAATTTTAACCTGATAGCTACTTGTTTTTAGGTTGGTTAGGTATTCCATTCATTAGATAAAGAAAATGCTACAGTTTAATAAATGCTATCAGCAAAGTTTCTTTCTTTCCTTCCGAAGATAGTGGGTTTGATACCTTGCTCCACCAATCTACCACTGTTGCGCCCCTGAGCAAAGCCCTTAAACCCTAATTGCCCAGTTGTATAAAAGAGATGCATTTTCCCCATATATATTTTTCTATACATTCTTCTTGTTAAAAACATTTTTTTCCCCCCAATTTATAATTAAGTTTAGATTTGGTTGCTATTTTAAAAAATATATTTCATTACTAGCTGTTATTTATATAAATTGTTTTCTGCTATTAGAGGTGCTATCGATATGATCTCCTGTTCTTCTTATTTTTAAAACCTAATGAGCAAAATGAAAAGAACTGTGTGAGTGTGTGTGTGTGTTCAGCTTTTATGTTAAAGCTCTATGTTTATGTGGGTGGGATCATAAACTAATGATCTGAGAGTGTGCATGTAAGTGGCTGTGCGTGTGTGAGTGCCTGTGGGATCAAGTCGTGTTTATTGTTCACACAGTTAAAGAGACAAGTTCTGTTTCCCGAGCAGGAAGCGTAGTTCCTCTGCGCCCTCCATCCATGTGACAGGGACAGTATAAACATAGCTGCTCCAATCGAGAGGGAAACACACAAATGTGAATAGATGTGTGAAGCCTCACTAAGTGCAGATACGTGTCACACTGAACGGGAGGGGTGGGGTAATGGGGTGTAAGCGGGGTTTTGAAGGGGCTAAGACCAAAGGGGGGCACATTAGTACCTCTGTAGCCCTGCGTTCTGGCTTTGTCTCAACTCAGTCGTTTGTTCCTGTTGCATGGAGAGATTTGTGTGTGCATGTGTGTGTATCAGTCAGCGTATGAGGGGTTAATGAGGGGTGGATCTCTCGGCACTAGAAGAGGCCATTGAATGGCTGCCTTCCATGGACAGCAAACACATTGGTTAAGGGTGAGGGCGGATCTCAGGCTGCACTGAATCCCTGGAGCGGAATTTCCCAGAATCAGGAGGGGAGTGCGTGTGTGCCTGTGTGCGTGTTTGTGTGGGTGTGGAAGGAGCATAACCATATGAGCATGGGCAAATCTGTTTCGTTGAGAAGTTTTTCCAATTGCTACAGACAGCAGATTATTTATGAATAACAGAAATCAGTGGTTGAACAAGAAAAAAGCTCACAAAAAATAAACAAAAGAAAAATTTAGGTTGAATAAAACAGACGTACTAATGGCATATGTGAAGACTTAAAAACACATACATTCAACCAAATACATGTCATTAAAGTAGTTAGAAAGGTGGGTAAACTTTTGGTCTCTTAATACATAAGCACTCATCATGTGCTGATTATTATATTTAGACGACCTTTCATACAAAAACCTTATACAACACTTCATGCAGCAGATTTGATTGGCTAAGTGGTATACCAAGAGTGCAGATATTTAGTGATGTGTAGTGGGACTGTTAACTGTGTGTGTGTCACACAAACCTCTTTTCCAATTACTGCATAGGGTTGGTGACCTCAGTGTTCATGGCGGTAGGTACATGGCTTGTGAATGTAACTTTTGACTTGAGATATGAAAGCTGGTCAGGTGAATAGCTGCAGATGTTGGCCAGCAGTGTTGTGCCCACACTGAATCACAGCCTCACCATTATTTCTTATAATCATAATCACATGCTTGTGTGATTCTGCTTAAATATTCTTTTGTGATATTATTTAATGGTAGTCCATACTTTTTATTAGATACAGATTTTATTAGATTTAAGACATACCATTCAGTAAGAAGCAATACAAGTTTTTTTTGTGTCTATATATAACAATTTATTAAAATACCTGTGGAAAATATCGGTATTTAAATAATATATAGCGACACAAATAACCCAAAGTTCTAAAAAGGGTTAAGTCCCCCCTCCTTTTTTGACCCCACCTCCTCTCCAGTCTTCTGCTGTCCAGTTGTCCAATCAGGATGAACTTCATGTGTCTTGAACTCCTTCACCTCTGTCCCTCTTTTCAAACATGCTGGGCTCAAGGCTGCTGGAAACTGTTAGAGGGTTTATAGTGTTTTGTTCTTGTGGGGCCCCCTAGTGTCACATGACGCAGGGTTCATACAGGACACTAATGAAGTCTGGCAGATATAATGCTGATGTCACACTGCAGACAAACACTCACGAATCCTGCTTATATTATATTATATATCTATATATCTATATCTATAGATATCTATATATCTATAGATATATAGATATAGATATAGATAGATCTATAGATATATAGATATAGATATAGATAGATATATAGATATATATATATAGATATATATAGATATATATAGATATATGTATAGATCTATATAATTATATATATAATTATATATCTATATATATAATTATATAGATCTCTATATATCTATATATATCTATATATATATATATATATATAGATATAGAGATAGATATAGATATAGATAGATATATATATAGATAGAGATCTATATAATTATATATATAGATATAGATATAGATATATATATATATATTATATACCTTTCGCACCTGTTTTTTTTTTTTTCTTTCTTGCACCATTATTTTTGAAAATAAAGCACATCTGATCCCACAATTGTCCTGTTTTTAAGTCTAGTTTAATTCTTAGGAACTTTATGTATTTATTCTTTCTTATATTTTTAACAAATGTGTTGTGGTAATAAATAAATAACATTTTCTGAAATAATCGTACTGCATTCTTAAGGTTTCAAATATTATATTTAATCCTAGTAAGAAACCTTCCTAAATCCTATTCAAATTAGGGGAAAAAAACTATTTATGGTGGATAAATTAAATTATTAATTTAAAAACTAACAATAATCAAATCAAATAAATAATAACGGTACACTTGAGTAATGAAGTTGTATTTTTTGTCTGTCCTCAGTCTGTCCTTCTGCGTGTAAACATCACCCCTGCACCTCGTCCAATCAGTGCTGTCATGAACAGTGTCTGGGTGGCTGTTCGGAGCCAGGCAGTTCCGGGGCGTGTGTGGCCTGTCGTCACTACCTGCACGGGGACACGTGTGTGGAGCGATGTCCTCCTGGTTACTACACCTTTAAAGGGTGGCGCTGTGTCTCTTTCCAGTTCTGCCAGGAACTTCACAACCACTGCAAACAGACCAAGAGCAGAGACTGTCACCAGTACGTCATCCACGACGGAGCATGTATCCCAGAATGCCCCTCAGGATACACAGTCATGGACTCCACGTGAGTAACACAAGGACCTATCTCCTTTTTTTTTTTTTTTTTTTCTGCTTTACGTTTTTGTCAAATTTTTATTTTTGCAATTATTTATTCATCGTATGTTTATCTTTTTGGGGTTTATTTATTATTATTTTTTTCCAATTCTCTCTTCTTTTATTAATTTAATTCATGTTTCTTTGTCTATTATATTTTCCCCTATTTTCCTGTATTTTTCAAATAGTGTCTTTTTTAGTTCTCTAAACGAATTTTTTTTTTTTGTACCAAATATTACCAATTATTTTTTTCTTTGTCTCTTTTGTTTGTTTGTTTTTTGTTTTTGGGGTTTTTTTCCATGTGGCCTGTAGGTTTTAGTGACTTGATTAGATTTCTCTCCTCCAAGGACTTGGAAATTGGTAATTTAGTTGTTTTTCTGCTGCAGCCACCTTCGCCTGGCAGGGATTCACTAATAAGCTCTTGCCAGCCATAACCCCCCCAACACACACACACACACGTTTTTTCCTGCTGTTGTTTTCCACAAGTGGACACGATCAACCTGTTTGTTGGTTCATTTGTTACTTTTCTGTTCAGAGTCCATAAGTGTATAAGACAAAAGCATAATCATTAAGTATAAACTCTTCTGTCCCAAGTATAAGTTCCATCTTAACCTCTGATACTGGAGACACCTTTTATAAATGATTATTTGTGTTTTGTCTCTGTTTTAGATTAAACTGTACTCTGTGTGCTGGACTCTGCCCTAAGCTGTGCACCGGAGTGCAGACCATCGACTCGGTGACGGCGGCTCAGGCTTTGCGCGGCTGCACCGTCCTCAACGGCAGCCTCATCATAAAGATCCGCGGTGGCAGTGAGTGACTAGTTCCAAGATTTCTTATTGCTTACCTCAAGTGTGATGTACCTGAATGGGTGGGTGTTTTCAGGGTTTTTTTTTTTTTTTTTTTGCACCGATACCATTTTTCAAAGACCAAGTACCCATATTTTTTTTCCTAGTACTCGCCGATATCGACGTGGAATTATTTGTGCAGCTCTCAAGTTATCTCTTCATTTTTTTTCCTGTCCTGCTAGGGTTTGCTGCAAGGTCGGTTGTTGAGCACTAATGTTATGGCTAGTGGCAAATTTGATGTCCTTACTTTTATTTTTAATTACAGATGTTTCAACAGATTAATCGGATAATAGGTACTCATTTATGTATGTAAGTTTTCAGCCTGCCATTCATGGGCTGTCATCGTAATTTTTTAATATTTCCACACTGCTAGTAGGGTCGCAGTTTTTGGAGTCTTTGTGTTCTAACAATAATGTCACATGAGGTCTCGGTCTTTGGTATCTGAATGTTTTAACGAGTACAAGAACATGAGCTTAGTATCGCGACCCTAATGCATTATGCATTCCTAATATGAATAATACACACTTTTAATTAGATGAGGTGAAGGTTTGAGATGGCTTCAAACTGGGATGTGTGCATTGCACTTGGGTCAAATATATCTTGCAGTTAGTGCGACATATATTTTTTTTAAATAATAATTCTATTTACTAAAGAATGCAGTTCCATTCTTGCGGCTAAAAGGAAAACGAAATAATCACAAAGTAGTCTGGAATACAGTAAATGTAAAATTGAGTGTTTAAGTGGCTCCCCTCTTCCTTAGATAACATTGCGGCCGAGCTGGAGGCCAACCTTGGACAGCTGGAGGAGATCACGGGCAACCTGACCATCCGCAGGGCTTATGCTCTCGTCTCATTGTCCTTCCTCCGCAAACTTCGCCTCATCCGAGGAGAAATCGGGTATGGGCAGTTCCAAATGTTTTATATTTCTTATATTATGCATATACGCCTTAAAATTCAAATATATGTTAACATTTAGCAGTAATTTCATTTTTTCTTTTTTTGTGTTTTGCAGGAACTACTCGTTTTATGCACTGGATAATCAGAAACTTGCGCCAGCTTTGGGACTGGTCCAAACACAACCTGACCATCCTGCAGGGTCGCATGTTCTTCCACTACAACCCCAAACTCTGCCTGTCTGAGATCCACAAGATGGAGGAAGTGACAGGGACCAAAGCACGGCAAATCAAGAACGACATCGGACCTCGCACCAATGGGGATCAGGCCTCCTGTATGCTTGCCTATTCTTTCTATTTATTGCACAATGAGCCAAAATTAAAATAGCTTGATGTTTATATACTCTTTAACCAAAAGTGATTTCTAAAATCACTGCTGATCCATACTATTATAATGCTTTATTAATCAACAGTTGATAAACAATTATAATATTATTTTATTAGTATTATTTACTTAATATTTAAATATATATTGCTTGATTTACATTGTTTTGTTTATAAGCATAGTATTTGAAAGGACTTTTATGAAGTAATATTTTGTACAGTATTTTATTTATTATTTTACACTTATATTTTAACAATTTTTTGTACATTTGTATATGTTTGTTCTTAATATTTGAACAAATCTTTTTATCCATATTAATCAAGCGATTATTTACTGTTTCAGTAATTATGTCTTGGTTTTAAATTTAGCATTTATAATATTTTGTGTGCTGTAACTCGGGCGCTCCTAACACTGTTTTTTCATCTCAGGTGAAAACCAGCTTCTGAATTTTACCAGCATTCGCACAACAGCCAAACACATATTGATCACGTGGGAGCCATTTTGGCCTCGTGACTTCAGAGACCTGCTGGGCTTTATGGTCCTTTATAAAGAAGCGTGAGTGTCATACAGGGGTTCATATAAAACACACTTCAGCATCCAATGTGTGTGTGATTGTTTACTAGAACAGAGCAAACTTACCCCCTCCCTCTCTCCTTTCTCCAGCCCATATCAGAACGTGACTGAGTACGATGGACAGGATGCTTGCGGTTCTAACAGTTGGATGATCACTGATGTAGAGCCACCTGAGAGGACATCGGATATGAAGAGCGACCCAGGCTGTCTACTGAAGCAGCTGAAGCCGTGGACGCAGTACGCCGTCATGGTGAAAACGCAGCTGTCTGTCTCCGACGATCAGCAGGTCCAAGGAGCCAAGAGCAAAATCATCTACGTCCGCACCAATGCCAGCAGTCAGTGCCTTTCTTAATGAATTTTTAAGTTACAATAAGTTTGCAATTTTTCTTAAATATTCAAGCTGGTTTTTTTTTTTTAAATGCAAAGTGCAGGGAATGAAGTGCACTTAAGTTCTGCTTAAAATGAAAAGCGTTAAAAAAACAAGTGTGTGCGGGTGTGTGTTTCAGGACCCTCTGTGCCTTTGGACCCCATCTCTTCCTCCAACTCTTCATCCCAGATCATTCTGAAGTGGAAAATCCCCACCGAGCCTAATGGCAACATCACACACTATCGTGTATCCTATCAGAAACAAGGAGAGGACAGTGAGCTCTACAAGTATGACTACTGCCAGAAAGGTCTGAAACCTCACTTACCTTCCTAAGAAAGTGTAAAATTTGACCAGGGTTTAACATGTCAAATTTATTTTTCTGTTGTATATTGTCATGACAGTGATGTCCTGGTTGTTTTTCCCCTGTAGGAATGAAGCTGCCGTCTCGCACTCCCACAAACCCCAGCCATGACGTCACTATGAAGAGGAATAAGACTGAGGATGAAAATCATGGGAAGGAACAATGTTGCAGCTGCCCCAAAACCGAAGCACAGCTAAAGAAGGAGGCAGAGGAGCGCGAGTTCCGCAAAACCTTTGAGAACTATATCCACAACGAGGTTTTCGAACCCAAGTAAGCCATGTTTTTAGGTTCATTACAGCAGTGCGATTGTCAAACAGTTTTATAAAGACAATTAAATACTCTCTCTGCGTCTGTCTTTAGGACACAGCGTCGCCGCCGCTCAGTGGGTCTGGCTAACTCAACCATAACTCCAACCCCTTACTTGACCAATGGGTCCTCCCCCACTCCCAAGCCAGAGGAAAAGTTGGTGCTGAAGGTCGTCGGTAAAGAATCGGTTGTCATTTCCAAACTGCATCACTTTACCAGCTACCAGATTGAGATCCAGGCATGTAACCATCCGGAGAACCTGGATTTCTGCAGCGTCGCGACCTTCGTCAATGCCCGCACCATGCCTGAGGGTAATGTCACCACCTCTTTTTGCCTTGTTGCTCAAGCCTTGTATGTAATTATGTTATAATATTGTCTTTTTACATAATTTTCTAATCTCAGTCCAACAAATATTCTAATTTGATCACATCTATAGGCTAAATTTAATTTAGAGCATTTTATATAGAATGAATCCGATAAACTAGATGTCAAACTGCTTCCAGACTGTGTGTGCAACTCATTCTTATATCATGTCTTGATTGAACACTGGCTCTTCTTTGGGTTTTTAACAGCCAAAGCAGACAACATTTTTGGTCATGTGACTCATGAAATCCTCCCTGAAGAGCCTGAGTTTGTGTACATCAAATGGCAAGAGCCCAAATCCCCAAATGGCATGATCATCCTGTATGAGGTCAACTACCATCGGATGTCTGATAACGAGGTTAGTGCCATGTGACCCGAGCACACAATAATAAATAATTATGTAGACAATTGATTGTAAACATAAATCATTGCGATTATGACGATTTCCTGCCTGTTTTGGGGCTTTAGCGATTTATTGTTTTAGGGCTTTGACAAATAATAGTTTGCAGTATACAATTAACACACATTTAAATAAATGTTATATTTATTGTTTAGTGTCTCACAGAAATAAGAATAAAAGAAATTCTGTAAATTATAAAATAATCACAATAAACTATAAGCATAACAGAACAGGCTATAAATATATCACATTTTCATACAAGGCTGATAAAAGTGCTCAATTCTTGCGGTTGAATACAACGACCACGGTTATGTCAAATAATTGCAATTGTACAGTAATTTAATAATTGTAACAGTTTTATGTGTAGATATGTCATTATCTCTTTCTCTCGTTTTTTTCTTTTTTTGTCCTTTCTTCATTTCTTATTGTCTTTTTTTTCTCTCTCTTTCAGGAGGTGCATCACTGTGTATCGAGGATCAGTTATGAGAAGAATGGAGGTTGCAAATTGAGAGTTGGACATCCTGGGAATTACAGCGTGCGAATCCGAGCCACGTCACTGGCAGGAAACGGATCCTGGACCGAGCCAGTGTATTTCTTCATGCAAGACAGTAAGAGTTTATACAGTTGCATGTGATTTCTGTCAGGAATTGTCTTCTATACAGCAAGAAATAAATAATTAATTCTGGTATTAAAAACCTAAGCAGTGGTTGTTGTTATCATTACTACTACTTTTAAGTGTTTATGTGATCTGTAGCAGCTCTAAACTCTTTTGTTTCCTCTTTAGACCACATCAATTTGAAGCTTATAATCGTAATGGTGATCCTGGTCTGCATCTTACTCATCGGTGGAGGCTCTGTCTTTTTTGTATTCAGAAAGAAGTACATATCTCACACACACGTGCACACACACCTGCTTTCTTTACACTTTCAAGTTTACATACGGATCACTAATTATTCAAACTTTTGTATCGCTGTAGGCAAACTGAAGGACCCACCGGTCCCCTAATCGCCTCCTCAAACCCGGAGTACATCAGTGCAAACGATGGTCCGTCTCAGTCGTATTACTATTGTTAAGGCCTTATTTAATTCTTCACAGTTAATATGAATTTGTTTTCATATAGTTGTGATGTTCATTGGGTGTCTTATGTGCAGTGTACATTCCTGATGACTGGGAGGTGGCACGGGAGAAGATCACACTCCTGCGTGAGCTGGGTCAGGGCTCCTTTGGCATGGTGTACGAGGGCATCGCTAAAGATATCGTTAAAGGAGAACCGGAGACACGAGTGGCTGTCAAAACTGTCAATGAATCTGCAAGTCTGCGCGAAAGGATCGAATTCCTGAACGAAGCCTCGGTCATGAAGGCGTTCAGCTGCCACCATGTGGTGAGTGTGATTTAAACACAGCAGTAAAACAATTGCACTTCAAAAAAATTACATATATTTCAGATGTTATGATGTGTAACTTTATGTTCTACAGTTTTAAACTGTTTAATATGAGCCCTGTAGAATCTTAGCATCATGACTGACTAAAATGTCCTGTTGTTATATAGTTTCCATCTGATTATATAATAATAAAATAAATGTTAATTATATAGAGCCCTTTTTATTTTTCCGGAATAACTGCCTAGAGTTTTCTTTTTATTCATAGTATTTATTTTTATATACACTTTTTTAAGCACATACTGTAATTACAGAGATTTAATCAGCTAATACAGAACAGGATGGCAAACAGTTCCATAACAAATAACATTATGGTGATTATGGCAGACCAGCCTGCAGACTGAGATGTTTTAACAGGTTTTTGTCACTAGACTGCGCTGTAGCTCCTTCATAAACACAGCTTACGCAAGGCACAGCTGAGAAATAAGCATTTTGTTTTGCAAATGTATAAATAAAATAAAATTAAAGTGTAACTGTGTGTCTGTGTAGGTGCGTCTGCTGGGAGTTGTGTCAAAAGGACAGCCAACATTGGTGGTAATGGAGCTGATGACACATGGAGATCTAAAGAGTTACCTGCGTGGCCTCAGACCTGATGCGGAGGTACACACAGTCACACACACACACGCATGCTTATAACCACACACTTATGAAAGACAATAAACACATGCAAAAGTACTCGCACAAAAATGCAAACACTTTTTTTCCCTGTGTATAGAATAACCCTGGCCGTAGTCCCCCCAGCCTCAGTGACATGTTCCAGATGGCTGCAGAGATTGCAGATGGCATGGCCTACCTTAATGCAAAGAAATTTGTGCACAGAGACCTTGCTGCTCGTAACTGCATGGTGGCTGAAGACCTCACTGTGAAGATCGGAGGTACAACATCATTGGTTTAAACAGGCTAACTTGGAAGCTTACTTAGTCTGTTAAATCTTAGTTTGTTTTAATTATTAGTATTGTTAAGACTATATAACAGGCCTCAACTAGCAGCAACTTACAACATGACCTTCCCTGCTGTTTGTTTTTGTTCTTGCAGACTTCGGAATGACCCGGGACATTTATGAGACAGATTATTATCGTAAAGGTGGGAAAGGCTTGTTGCCAGTCAGATGGATGGCTCCTGAGTCCCTGAAGGATGGAGTTTTCACTGCTCAGTCAGACTGCTGGTGCGATTTATTTTTAATTTTTTTACAAAGGTTACAAAGGGGTTCTTTTATTTTGAAAAAACATTCCCACAGTACCCCTGCTACAGCTGTGAAACTGGGGTTAAAAAACTTATAATAAACGTGATAAGAAACTCATTATATTTTTATACTGCTGTTTGTGTGCGTGTGTTTTGCAGGTCTTTTGGTGTGGTTCTATGGGAGATCAGTACGTTAGCAGAGCAGCCGTATCAGGGCCTCTCTAATGAGCAAGTGCTCAAATTTGTCATGGATGGCGGATATCTGGATCGGCCAGAGAACTGTGCTGAAAGAATGTATGTTTATAATTATTAAAAGTATTTTTACACACTAAGCCTCAACAAACAAGTGGGGGAAGTGGTAGTGCAGTGGTTAAGTTGTTGGACTATTAACTTGAGGACCAGGGTTCGATTCCCAGCTCCACCATGCCACCGCTGGGCACCTGAGCAAGGCCCCTAACCCCCAATTGCTCAGCTGTATAACACAGAATATTGTATGTCGCTTTGGATAAGAGCGTCTGCCAAATGCTGCAAATGCAAACACTCCCATCCAAGCTAATATCAATTTTTTAAGCTGCTTTCACTGAACAGCAAAGCACACCAAACACATTCAGGTAAATTGCTGGTGTGATTTTGTGTTATTACTCTCTTTTAGGCACAACCTGATGCAGATGTGCTGGCAATACAACCCGAAGATGCGTCCCACGTTCACCGAGATTATTGAGATGCTGAAGGATGACATTCACCCGTCGTTTCAGGAGCTTTCGTTCTTCTACAGTGAGGAGAACAAACCTCCTGAAAGCGAGGAGTTCGACATGGACTTTGAGAACATGGAGAGCATCCCACTGGACCCATCCTCCTACAACCAGAGGGAGGAAGGAAGCTTTAGTCGAGACAGTGGCCCCTACGATGAACATGTGCCCTACACGCACATGAACGGGGGCAAGAAAAATGGCCGAATACTCTCTTTGCCTCGCTCCAGCCCTTCATAACATTTCCTCATCCTGCTGCTTTGTTCTTCTTAGATTTTAATTGTAATATTTCTTTTTCAGTGGCCCTTAAAACAGATCTCAGGTTGGTTTTTTTTCTTATTTTTGGGACTTTCTTCCTGCTGTGGCGACATGGTTGCAAAATGTTTTTTCTCCAGATTCATCCAATCGCAGATCGCTTTTGTCGCCTCCTTTCATTTTGCCAAGTTTCCTGGTCGATGGAAAAATAATTGAACAAACTGTGAATATGAACCTTTGAAAACAGGAAGGCTGCTTCAGCTAAACTCTTTTCCCACTCAACAATTTTTTTAAAGATTTTCAGATTGTGGCCTTTTCTGAGTGGCCTAAAGCAAAGAGAATATCCATTTCCTTTGAACAATGACTCTATAGACTGTAGCAGAGGGCTTGAGAACGAGGGATGGCACAGACTATTCTAAGAACAAACAACGTCTTTGCTCGAAGCAGGATATATACTTCTGCAGGATCCTTTATGCATCAATCCACTCTGGTGTTTGGTGAATGCGTGGTTAATTTATTGGCTTTTCTTCCTATTTCTTCTTAGTTTTTGCTCATATCCTTTTCTATGACCGAAGGATATTTAAAACAGGGGTGGACAAGGGTGTTTCCTCAAGACTGACCAAAAAGCTGCTGCTTTGATATCTAATGGGTAAAAATATATAATATATACGATATATAAAATGTTGATGGGGTGTCCATGTTTGTTTTTTATATATATATATATATATATAGATATATATATATATATATATATATATATATATATATATATATATATATATATATATACATATAGACAACATTATGTACATAGTTCGCTTTCTTATGTCCTTAACAGATGTCATATTTTTCGATAACAAATGTCTTTTTATTTAAAGCATTCACTCACCCAACAACAGAATTATACACTACTCAGCACTCACACAGGGAATGACCTTTAATTTCTAATATAGCATATAGGGGGCGCTATTTAAAGCAGGTGAGAGGGTGAGACCTCAGATTGTAGTTAATGTAAACCCACTTTTTAGCCAATATTGTGTTATTGGTTTATTTTTGACTCGCTGTGTTAGAGTTCAGCTGATTTACTTCGTTCAAGGCAGAAAGTCATGCGTTTCTTTATATCAAACACCGTTGTGTTGAATATTCTAAAGAAGAAACAGCAACAAGATGATAAATATCACTACTTCCAAAAGACTAGATACTTTAGTACATGTTGCTAACTAGCTAATCTTTAGCAGCCAAGATACTAGCCACTGTGACCAACACCATGCCATCCTTGGTTCACCAATGTTCACAGTACTATAACACGTGTTACAGCGTTATTTATCTTTATCTTATCCATACACCAACTTATTACCTCACAAAAATCTTTTTTTCAATGTTTAGGTGTCAAACATGGATACTAAATCTTAATAATAATGCTAGCCGATGTGCTAACAACTCTGAGGGCTGTGTGCTGGTCATGAGGCTGTATGTGAAAGCATTAGGTTTAATTAAATCATTACGCAAACATCAAGACATTCCAGTCAGCTTCCAAGATTTCTCCATTTATCTTAGATGATACACAGCTTGTGAGGGAAATATTGTTTTCGCCATGGTTCCAGAGCTAGCAAACAAAAACTGATCCCAGAATTTGTGACTAGATTAAAGAGAAAACAGCGCACTTTGTCGGAAAATATCAGATGTTGTAAATCTGTAAGGGTTTGAGAGATGAACTGATATGGTTTGTGTTATTGGACAGGGATTTGTGCTGGTTCAGTAGGTGATCCAGAGTTGAGACATGTAAAGGAATGGCTAATGTGCTAGCTGATAAATGGAACCTAGCAGGATATAAAACCATGATTTAGCATCCCTGTTTGTCCTTCTAAAGTCCTTAAATGCGGACATGCCTTTTTACTTTCACACGTTAACATGGCTAACAAGCTACTAGATTACTAAACCCAAGATGTTTGCAGTATAAAGTGCTGTGATAATTAACAGAGAGCATTAAACTCAATCAAACTAAGTATTTATGTATTTATCTACAAGGTAACCTAATACCTCTAGCAAAAATATTGACAATTTATAGTTTTTTCTTTAAACTTTGTAGATACATACGCGATGGTAGCAGAGAGTAAACCCCACAGTCAGAATTAGCATGACAGTTGCTATGCCCAAACTTGTAATTTAAAGAACTGCTAATGTGGCTAACGGCTGGATGATAGCAGTCTTTTTTTAAACTTTTACAGACACTAAGCTTAGCCGAGGAGTTTAGGGCAGAAATGTTTTGTTTCTAATCTTCAGTCTAACGTCATGAGCTTATAAGACATGATGTAATGTCCTGCTTCTGCTCATGAAGGTGTGCAGAATTTTCTTTTAAAAAAAAAAATGGACACCTCTCTCATGTTTGACTCATATTTATTTTTATGATCTCTGTGCCAGGGTACATTCTCGTTCAGTTAACAGTAAGAAAGCAGGTATTGTGGCTGAACAGTCAGACTCGCTTTAGTAGTGTTTAGTAAAGAAATGCATCTATTTTAAATAGTTTGGACACCGTCTACCTCAATCATTTACAAAATACAGTAAAGTGGAGGACGTCTCTTTCTCTCTCTCTCTCTCTCTAGCTCTTTTTTACTCTCTATCCAAAGCTGTTTTTCAGCTAACTACAATAAAGGTAAAGTCTGATGAACATCTGAAAATATAATATAAAGTTCTTAGTTTTTGTTATCAAGATTTATTTATCGGGGGTTTTTTTACTAGGGGGAAATGATCAGAGTATATTTGACAGATTAAGTCGCTGAAATGGGACCTAATTCAAGTGCAGAAAGTTGTATATCCACCAGGACACGTCATAATTCATCTTAATTCATGTGATTGTTCGCATTTGGGATTTGAACTAAGCTTGTTACTGTGAGACATGGTCTCTAGATGAGAAAACACGTTAGATTGAGCGCCCCCTTTTGGAGTTTAGTCAGTTGTGTGTGATTCCATCTGATTATTGCTTTAATACATTTCTCTGCACGGGATAAAGAACAGAATGTGGTTTGACTGCACTTATTTAAAATGGAGGTCTGATTAACAAAGAAGGCACACTGCACATGTGATGTACTCTAAGTCAGTAGACATCTCTGCTACTTTCTTTCACGCTGTATTGTTGGCCTTTATCCATTTTATAACTACTTGTGTAGGACAGGATTAGATAAAACCACGGTTATATTTATTTTTGTTAATCAGAGAACTAATTAAATAGGGGAACTAAGTAAACATTGCAGCATACGGTTCTTTTGAAGAATCCATTCAGCCGAGCGTTTTCTGGCTCTACAGCTTCGTCTCAGAACTGTCGAGACTAAAATTGTGGCTTTGTTGTGTTTCTTCTTCATGTTTCAATGTGAACGCAGGATCAGGCTCAGTGTTAAACCCTGTAAAGAGGCATTTTTTGCTAACCATATTTTTTTTTACCTGTTTAATTTGTACATTTTCGGACTAAATTTTAATGCAGCTGTAGATCATCAGCAGAGGGTCGGGCTTCTTCAGACGGGAGAAACGTGAGCCTGAATGGGTCACTTTTTAAAAATGTCCATAACTAAGGTTTAACTTAATATACAGAGGGTTAATATACAGCTACGCAAGCAAGATCGTCTTCTGACACCAGGTAGCAGCTGTTGTTTTGAGTCGTGGTGAGATTTTCTGTTCTTATCTCAGTGAATGGAAATGTTTGGAAAGTTGTCATCTCTGGTAATCACACATGCTGAGTTGGGTAGAAAAGAACTGGACTTTTTCTTTCAATTTGCAAACTAGGCTGAATTTCATTTAGTGTAACTCACACGTCAAACTTTATTTAAAAGAGAAAACAAAACTGTAGTGGTGAGTGATGAAATAAACATGTCACAGGACACACACACATCCAGCATAAGCTTTCTACACTGCTCATGTCAAATTATTTGGGGGTTTTTTTTGTTTTTTTTTGTTCATACACAATATGAAATGCCCTGGTCATGTTGAAGAATGTTTCCTCTGTTGTGTGACCTGAATGTGTTTCCTGTCTAATGTTCTTGTCTGATCGATGTATTTTTTTTCTTACTGTGAAAACAGAGAATTCTTGCTAATGTTGTTGATGGGTTGAGGAGTGATGGACACTTTACGCCTCCCTCGTGCATGGGTTCGCTCTTCTAGGACAATCCTGTGTGCCAAAAAATGTTCTGTTCATGGTTTATTTTTCGTCAAAATGAACCTCTGCTTAAGATGACCTCTCAGGACGGCTCGAGTACGGGAGGCTCCGCTCGCTCCCTCAGCCTCTTGATCAGGCTAAAAATTCGTCACGCTCTTATTTTTTGTTGTTTTTCACTTTTAGTTTTTTTTGTTTTGTTTTTTTTCCGGGGCGGATTTTAGCGACTCAAGTGCCACGCTTACGTGGAGTGACATGTAGCCTAAAGGCCCTTACCCACAGTGCCTTGCACAACCTTCAAACCAAACCCAGCCATCAGACTTGGACTTTGATCGTTCCTCTCAATTGGAGAGAAGAGCCTTGTGTGGGACACTTCTTGGAGTATTAATCCACATCACTGGGCTTTTTAAAAGCTTAGTCTGACATAAAGGTGAACTTTTTAATGGGTAATTTTTTTTCTCTCTCTTCTGCTTGGCTCAGTTATTACTGTATGGGTATATGTGAATGATATTCATATTATTTTTTTCCCCTTTTGTTTTTTTTTTTTTTTTATTTTTTTTCCCCTTGTGTTTTTTTTTTTTGTTTTTTTTTTTTTTTTTTAAAGCTAAACTTGTCTCTTTGCTTGGAATTGTTGTGGCTTTTTTGCTTACTTTGTTGCAGCAAAGTGAATAATGATTTTCCCATAGATTTTTTTTCTGATTCATCACCGGAATATGATCCTAATACGGAGATGAACACACAGATTAGAAGCCTGTGCTACGTAGTAAATACAATTATTTATAGAAGACATGAAAAAATGTCATACTGTAGATAGCAGCAGGTTCCCCACAAACACACAGCACTTAATTTTAAGTTTAGGATTATAATTTTCTTCTTTTTTTTTTTTTTTTTTTTTTTTTTTTTTTTTTTTTTTTTTAAGAAAGTAAGCTAGCAGTGTGAGAGGCATTGTATGTATTTTATTGTTCAGAAAAAAAAGAAAAAAAAAAAGTACTGCATTATTAGAGAGGTTCATTTCTATTTTTTTAGCCAATAAAACAGGGAGGGGTTAAAAATTCAAACTACTTTTCTGACTAAACATTTTTGCTATTCTTGTACATTATTAGATGAAATTTGCATTAACCGTGTATATAGTCTTTTTTGAGGGATTAAAAATGGAAAAAATGCGGGATGACGTTTTGGTCCCCGCGATTTGGATGTTTTTCATGTTCATGCACAGCGACTTGTTTGCCAGCCATCAGTCCATCGCTGTCTGTTTCTAAACCTTTTATATCACACAGCTCCCCTTGGTATGTACCTGTGCTGCTTTGTGCTTTTTGTATGAAATGAAACTCTGTCTCTGTGGTGAGGTGTGAAAACTCTACCATTCATGGAGCATCCTTAAGGTCACTTAAATAAATTTTTTTTGACATGTTTAAATAATAGTAACGGGAAAAAAAATCCAGTTTATAGCGAAATTAAAAATCACTGCTTTAGTTAAAAAGATTGATGAGGCTGACGAGTGAACCGATTTTCCCCATTTGATTTCGGGTGTAGTATAAACAGGAACTGAACATGGTGTAGCAGAACACTGGAGCATTCACACTGCAGTCATCTTATTATCATGTTTAGTGCAGTTTATCATCACATGGCTTCATTACTTTAACCCCATCATAAAAGATTAAAGCTGGAATTGTACCAAAAAACTGGAAAGAAACGTCAGTGATTTATTTTTTTTTTATTATTTAAATCAGTTTTCTTAACAAATTTAAGGTCCGCATTAAAAATTCAAATTCATTTTTAGTTTTTTTTTTTATTTAAAATTTACATAAAAAATTTGAATGGAATATGAATTTCATGTCAAACATTGTCTAAATGCAACTTTTAGTTTTAACATTTCCATGATCTACATATCAGAAAAGTTGTTTGCTAATAGTTGCCAGCAGATTAGCGGACATACAGAAAAAATGTCAATATAGAAACAAACTAACCTTTGTTGTTATTCTAAGCAGCAGTTAAAGAAATCAAAACAACACGATGTCATTCCGTAACATTGGATTCATTATTTAGTATTGAAGTCATATCAGATCATCGATATCGATTTGAAGGAAGACTGTGATGTAAATCTGAGCTTGTAGCCACTGGAATCATTTCGGGGACAGATTCAGGACTCCACATTTAGACTCAAGAACAAACAAAGAACCAAATATTTTAACCAGTTTCAAATCCGAAATATACTCATTTAAAGAATATTAAAACTAACCTCTCACCTCACCATCTTTTCCTCATACTTTCCTTCCCTTTTTTTCACCGTTAAAGCCGTAATAGATGGAACGATGTTTAGTGACGTCAACCACACACATGCACACAATCACAAGACAAATCCTCAGTCATGCCATCAACCTCGAAATACTTGCACACTCCTGTGTGTGTATATGTGTGTATATAAACCCACAATCACAAGCTTTATGATTAAAAAAAGTAACTCTTTCGGATCAAAATGTGCCATGATTAACGGAAAGTCTCTCTTTATTACATTTTCTGATGTTTTTTCTTCCTCAAGGAGAGCCAAGCAGTGATATGTACAGTAAAAATGTTATGTTGAATGACATGAAAATAAATCTTGCTGTGTGTAAATTATTCAACAATTAACTGTTTATATAAAAGATTATGAATAAAAAACCTATTGGAGATTGTTTTTTTTACCGAATCAGAAAGCAACACACACACACACATTCGATTATTTCTCTTTATCCAAATAAACTAATGAATTCTGATTTACAGCTAAGTTCAGATCTACCTAAGACTTTTAAAAATCTATCTTAAAGCAGCTTTACAGATATAAAACAATTCTAAATAAGTCATTACTAAGTTTATAATTTAAATATACAGCAGTGCTTTGACTTACAAGTTTAATTCATTCGGTGTTCAGAGATCGTAACTCAAATAACTTGTGCCATTAATCCGTTCCGGGTCCCCAAACATTTTTTTACGTTTTTAAATAAAAAAAATAAACTTATAATTAACGAATATTGTATAAAAACAATACAATAGAATGTAGTGCAATAAATAATAATGGTTTTATTATTATATATGGTTAATGTACAGCATTTACCTTGGGGATCAGACAACTCCACTTGCTATCAGACATGTCTGACTAGCTATCGAGTGAGAAACGGGATGCTGGGTGGATATTACGGCATTCGCTTCGCCAACTAGAGGTGGGGTATCTGAAGCTGGCTCGTAACCCGAATTTTAGCTGGCAACTCGATGGCTTGTATCGCATAAATAACTCGTTAGTTGGGGCACTTGTAAGTGATAATATCACTGTATATTTATTCCTGAGCAGCAAGTGTGAGGTGACGATGGTTAAGAAAAAAACTTGGTGATATGAGGAAGACGCATCAAGAGGAACCAAACCCATCCACATCTGGGGTACATTGAATACAGTGGTTCCATTATAAATAGTTTTCATTTCTACAGCTAAATTAAAAGTAGAATTGTGTAACCAGGAGTTTTTGAGCAATATGAGAGTATAAGAGAAAAGTTACAGTACAATCAAGTTAGTGTCAGCATCATTAACAGTGACCCATATTCAATTAAAAACACCACAAAAGACAAGATATACAATGTTTAATCTGATAAACTTTATAGTCTTTTGCAAATATTTACTTATTTTTTATTTGATGTCTAAATCTGTTCCAAAAAAGATGAGACAGGTATTTTCCACTGTGTTACATCATCTTACCTTTTAACAACACTTAATAAGCCTTTGGGAATGAAGGACACTAATCTCTGAAGCTTTGTATCTGGACTTCTTTGTATCTGCGTTGTTGTATTTGGCTCTTCATAATTGCGCCACACAGTTCCGGACTGCAGGCAGGTCAGTCTAGTCCCCGCACTCTTTTCCTACAAAGCCACGCTGTTGTAACATACGCAGAATGTTGCTTGAAATAAGCAGAGACGTCCCTGGAAAAATCATCGCTCAGATGGCAGCATATTTTGCTCCAAAACCTGTATGTACCTTTCAGCACCAATGGTGCCGTCACAGTGCAACTTACCCGTGCCATAACAGATGGTGTCGCTTAAACTTTGTGCTGATAGCGCTCCTTGCGATGGTGCTGGGATGATAGGAATGGTCCTTTTTCTCTTTAGTCTGAAGAACAGAATGTCATGATTTCCCAAAACGACTTGAAATGTAGACTCGTCAGACCACAGCACACTTTTCCACTTTGCATCAGTCCATCTCAGATGAGTTGGGGCCCAGAGAAGCCAGTGGTGTTTCAGGATGTTGTTGATGTATGGGTTGCCCTTTGCATGGTACAGTTTTAACTTGCACATGTTGTGAAGAACTGTGTTAACTGACCTCGGTTTTCCAAAGTGTTTCTGAGCCCACATGGTAATATCCTTATATGTAATGCAGTGATGCCTGAGGGATTCTCTGAAACATCTGATGATATTATGGGCTGTAAATTGGACCATAAAAACGTAGATTCTTATTTTAATAAATATTGTGGAAAGACTGCTGGACTATTTGCTCACACAGTTGTTCTCCATCCTTCCTTGTGAATAACCGAAACTTTCAGGGATCCTCCTTTTATACCAATCGTGATAATTACCTGTTTCCCATTAACTTGTTCAGCTGCGAGACAATAAATTTAATTAGTTTGAAC
This sequence comes from Bagarius yarrelli, assembly GCA_005784505.1. Lineage (NCBI taxonomy): Eukaryota > Metazoa > Chordata > Actinopteri > Siluriformes > Sisoridae > Bagarius > Bagarius yarrelli. The sequence goes on along the minus strand of VCAZ01000015.1, from coordinate 4,303,723 downwards.
ACTGCATATCTTGTCTTTTGTGGTGTTTTTATAAAGGGACAACAAGGGTTAGCAGATCATTGTATTCCGTTTTCGTTTACGTTTTACACAATGGCCGAACTTTATTGGAATTGGGGTTTGTACTATATAAACACAAATCTGTAAAGTTTCAGTTCCACATTAAAAATGCATAGGATTTTGTTTAATATTATGGTGATAAATATTTATGTAAACAAAAATAGATGTTTGCTAACGGCTGCCAGCAGTCTGAAACTATAATCAACATAAAAGTACAGAAAAGGATGCAGGGGAAATTTAGCTACTTATGATATTTGCGTTATGATTCATCATCATAGAAAGTAACGGTTACTACTCTAACGAGTGTGTAATAAAGAAACAATAACATATAAACCTGAGAGGTATTTAAAGTTTTGAGTTTAGTATAAACTGATCACAAGTTAATATTTACTTATAACAGTACATACAGGGTATTCCAAAAATCTACTCACTCCTTAAATGGCAATAAAGTCTTTTTTTTATTCACTTAAAAGAAGATTAATGGATGAATGCAAATATGGATAAATTCATGTTTCCAAACGTCTAGTTTCTTGTCATTTAAACTGGTGTGTGTCCCGTTTGTTGGCCCCTTTTTGTAAAAATGTCTCTTGAATTGTCTTTGCACTTCCATGATGCTTTCATGCTTCCAGTTGCACTTCATAATGATTTTTTTTCTTCAAAAGATCTTATGTTGTACTTTTACCATTCTAATGATTAGTTTGATTTATGGAGATATACACTCAAAGATACAAGAATTTCATTGCTTTGACTAAACTATACAATTAAAACAAGATTAAGAATTTTTTTTTAGGAAGATTTTAAAGCACCCGTTTTAGTAAACATTTTTTAAAGTGGTTATAAATTCTTTAATATGTTTTGCTGTTGAATTAGGATGTGGGCTGAGCTGGCAGGTGCTGCAGTTGAATGGAAATCAAAAGCCTGTGCAAAGCTGTTCACTTCCTCTTCACTCTGCAGCAGCTGTTAAGCTCACAGTTGATGTCACAGATCATTTCAGCATGAGATCTCACTCACTGCGAAAACACACACACACACACACACACACGTATCTGTAATGACCATGAAAACACCTCAGTGAAGTAGCCTTTTCCTAACATTGATGTGTATCAGCATCTTATTGGCATGTAGCCGTTTGAAGATAAACTTACAGTGTGTATTTGTGTTTTGATGTGTGTCTGTATGTGTGTGTGTGGTGACTAAAGGAGGAGTTTCGCTGCGTTCTGAACACCTAGAAGAAGGAAGTCGAAAAGAGTTCAGGGTGAAAAAGCCTTCATTCTTTGCGGTGTTATTAACAGACACAATCTTTTTGCTTCCACCTGCTGAGGGACTATTTTAATGTTTTTTACTCTTCTGTCTTACTTTGCAACTTGTTTTTTCCCTGATGAACCTACATGGAAGAGGTGAGGTTTATTTACAGGCTTTGCAATTAATACGGTAGAATATTATTTTCATTTGTGAAGTAATTCTGTTGGTTTAGGAATCGAGATAAACAGTGTGTAGGGGACTGTTGGGATTGGGGACTTAAAACAATGAAATAGTTCATTTTTTCCATGCAATTCTTGCACCTCTCTAGTTATTCTAAACCTATTCAGATTCTTTTTGTAAAGTTTAGTTTGTTAGTTCATAAAGCCACAAAAACAGCAGCCGAAATCCAGACAGCCTTCAGTGTTTGAGTCGAATTTATTTGTAGAAAAGCTCACTGACTCGGCTTCATGCGATTAAACCATGAGACACACATGAAGTGTTGAAATACACTGTAGAGAATAATTATCTCATGATTTATCTCATGATTCATTAGATATGATTTCTGTAGAGTATAATTATCTCATGAATAATTATCTCATGATAGAATAATTATCTCATGAATTGGTGCTATTTATAGTGGAAGGTTCTCAGGTTTTATATCATCGGGCAGTTAACATGGTTTTAAGCGACAAAAACTTTATCAAAACAATTTTTAAATAGATGAAATGATGGATGTTTCTTTTAGAAAGAAATCTTTGCTGTCAGAAATCTTCAGAACAGCATTTGCAGTTTTTTTATTCGATGTTGTTTACATTAACATTGAGGGCATTTGGCATCTGATTCATGGCATCTGGGTTAATAGCCTTGCTCAGGGGCCCAGCGGTGACAACGTGGTGGTGGCAGAAAACCATAATCTGCTGAGAAGCAGTTTATCATTTTAGCCACTTAACCACTGCCGAGGAGGAAGTTACTCATATCAGCTATGAGGCAAGTTTTCTTAAATGTGAATCTTTTATAAAAATGGGGTAGTTGTGTTGCTGCTCTGTTGTAACTTGTAGCTCAGTGGTTAAGTGTTGGACTGGTGATCAAAAGATGATGGGTTCCATCCCCGATACCACCAAGCTGCCACTGCTGGGCCCTTCAGCAAGGTCCCTAAGTCTCAACCTGATACGTGTGTCTGCTAAATGGTGTGTGTAAAGCTCTCAGGGACGTGCTGTTGTTGGAAAGAATATATTGTTGCACTGAGGCAGACGTTTTCTTACCACTACACATTTTTGTTATTTTTTAATAGCAGCAAATCCTAAAATGTTTTATTTCTTACACAACCTGTTCATGAGGTTTTTTTCTGTTAGTCATCATTACATCAATTTTCTTGTCAGGTGGAATAAGTGAAGTGAGCTTGATCGAGTGTGTTGTGAATGAACAGAATCTCCTCACAGCTTTAAGCTTTGTAAGCTTTGGGGCAGTGGTGGCTCAGTGGTTAAGGTGCTGAGTTGCTAATCTGAAGACCTAGGTTCAAGCCCCACCACTGTTGATCTGAAGACCATAAACACCCAGGTTCAAGGCCAACCACTGCTGGGTTCTTGAGCAAGACCCTTAACCCTTCCTTCTCCAGGGGTGTTGTATCATCTCTGACCCCAACTTACTAAGATGGGATATGTGAAAAAAAGAATTTCACTTTGCTGTAAAAAGTATACGTGACAAAATAAAGGCATTTACAAGGTCTGTGTTGTCCCACACACAGCTTTCCCTCCACTTGTTGTTTAGCGACATTAAAGCCTCAGTCTGATTTCTCTTTTGGTTTCTGTTCCGTTGTATAGATCAGAATCTGTGTTCATCACCTGAGTGTCTGAATGTAGGAATTGTGATACATTGATACTGAGTATGTTATTACTAACAGAAATCTGTGTCGATTAGTCACCTGGCAAGAAGGCTATTAGCTTTGCTTCTGAATGTCACATAACAACGATAATGCTCTTCTAATTTCCTGGTAATCAGTTTATTTCCATGTGATCTCACACACTACTTTAATGTCTAATGATTCCGATCTATATTCTCTTAATGCACAGCAAAGCTAACCGACAGACAAACACTTTCTGTAACACAAACATGTGAGTAGAAGTAAAACGTTCTGTTGTACCTAAAATAATATTTGTATTAGTAAAACTAAGAGGAAATACTTGCATTATACTTCTTAAAGGTTTACTTGAATCTTACAGTGCTTCCAAAACTAGTTACAAATCTGTATTAAATGACACTCGCTTTGGTTTCTATGTTTCTATGTTGGTCTGTGTAAATGAATAGAATATTTTTCTTGTGACTGATCAAAACTAGCTCATCACTCAGGATGAGGCAGGATGAACTGGTGACAAAAATATAAACCGTTATTCTGTGATTTAAACTTAGAAGTGTCTGAAAGAGTGATTTTCAAGGTCCTTCCTCCCTGCTGCTATATAATCAGAGCTGCTGGCAGTGAACCAGTCTCCATATTAAACACTATACTAACATATCTTATATTTGCATGCAATAGCAACGGTGTAATAACACTATTTTAAACTGTGCAATATTATCCTGGTGCAATTTGTTGCAATAGAAACTGTGCAATAGTAATATTTTTTTTTATATGAAATATTCCCCCAGTGCAATTCGTCTGACTTAGAACGATTTGTTGACAGTGCAACTATTGTATTGTTTTTCTTTTTCATTTGTATTTATATACTTCTATTCTAAATTTTATTTTAATTTCCCTAATGTAGGATGAACAAAGGTATGTCCTGTCTTGTCTTGTCTTATCTTGACTGTAGTTATATTTGGGAGCTTTTTAGCTTTTTGATAGTATTGTAGCTGGTTGAATTGGAGCTAATGCTAGCCAGCAGCAACCTATCCCTTAAAATACGAAATCGTCTAATATTTGACAATTAAATAGCGCGTCCAGTTTTGTATCAATACGGGACGATGTTTGTTCCGTGTTTTTGAGCCATGCAGCATTTGTGAAACCGTTACCCCCACACGCATTCTGTCAAGGCGCATTCTACTCCTCAGCTAATTGGGTTAAACTCACTCCTTTCCTCAGGTCAATTGGTTTAATACCGTCGGGTTCAGTCTAGGACCAATCAAACAGGTCAAACGTGGAGGGTCTTTTGGCAGTAATGCTCTATGAAGAGAATCAATTTGAAGCTCCGGACCCGCGTCCAGTCTGAAACTTTCAGAGCGAATGCAAAAGCAGTACGTGTTGTAAGAAATCAAATACAGGGCTGGAAAGTGACGGCTGAAATGGGTATCAATGCTAGAGTTTTCAGAAATCAGAGCACAACTCGCACAATTCTTGAAATCACCGTGAAGTTTCAGATTATTTACATTTGATTTCATATCCTATAGAATTTCCAAAAGGCAATAGAAAATCAAAATAACTAATTGCATAAATCTCTTTAATGACTAACAATAAAGATAATATTGCAATTAGAAATGTTTTTATATGTATATATACACTTGTAGCATTTGGCAGACACTCTTATGTAGAGTGACTTACATTTATTTTATTTATACAACTGAGCAATTGGGGTTAAGGGTCTTGCTCAGGGGCCCAGCAGTGGTAAATTGGTGGCACTGGGAATCAAACCCGGATCTTACAATTACCAGGCCAACACCTTGAGTTATGGATCTATAAAGTTAATAAAATATGGTTCAGATCTCCTTCCTTAGTTCCTTTAAGGTCTTTTTGTGGTCTGACTTTCAGGTGCTCATTATTATCATCCCTGTATAACAATATGACCACTAGAGCAGTCTAATAAGTTGTGATAATAAGAGACTGAATGCATCTATTTAATAAATAACTGTTTCATTTTAATTTCCATGATCTTATTTTATTAAAAACATGTTTGATCTTATGATTTATTACTGCTTGAACTCTATGGGGCCTGTTGTCATTGTGGCTCCGAATGGTGTAGCCCCTCCTGCAGCAGGCATCCCATATTTTTCTATATAATGATGGCAATCCTAGCTTTAGCAGTTTTTTGCTGTAGCGACTTTTCTACCTGATGAGATTTTTGCAACAGTGGACACTTCTTTGAATAAATTCTTCTCTGGGTTACGGTGTGTTTGTTTTGTTTACTAGTGCAGTGTTGCCGGAGTTTCACCTTTCTGACTGTGTTTTGGCCTGTCTGGAGGTGTTGAGGTGTGAGATATGAGCTGGCTTATGCTTCAAAGAAACATGTGATGAGTCCCACACTTCAGTCCAAATCCATTTTTTTCTGAATTTTTTTAAAATTCTGTCCTCATTCTGTCAGTGCTAGACCAAAACACAACGTCCTTCCGCTCCACGTCCTCCTGAACACCTCAGTCTCCATCATATATCATTCCTCTCCATCTACAGTCCAAGCACTGTCCCTGTCTGTCTGCCTGTCTTGCTTTCTGTCTGCATGTTTGTCTCTCTCTCTGTCTGTCTGTCTTTCTTTTTCTCTCTCTCCCTTTTAATTTTCAGACCGTGTGTCTGTCTCTCTTCTTGTCTGTGTCTCTCCCTTGCGTCTGTCTTTACTGTTTTCTCTTTACTCAATTTATCCCTTGTACTTTCTGTGTGTCTCTGTCACTCTCTTCCTCCCTCCTTCTCTCTCTGTCTCTCTGTCTCTTTGTCTCTCTCTCTCTCTCTCTCTCTCTCTCTCTCTCTTACACACACACACACACACACACACACTTTCTGGATGTTTGAATCAGATGTTCACTAAACCGCAGCAAGTGCTTGACGCTGCTGCATGTTAGTCTTTTCTGTGTTTTCTTGTTCTCCTGCTTAAACGTCTTGTCGATGGCTGATTCTCTGCTCAATCACTCCTGGCCGTCTTTTTCAAAGTTCTGGATGAAACGATGGTCTTTTAAAAGAGGTAGAAAACTAATGTTGTTTACTTCTTATTTTGTTGCTTGGAATTGCTCTTTGATTCAGTTCCCCTTTTTTTGGGGCGTGTTTTGTTTTTATAAGACAAAAATGAAATTACTAATTACAACAGGTTATATTAATATCCAATAAGACAAAAGAAGTGTTTATTATGTTATAAGAATAAAGAATTATACAACAGAATATAGATCAGAACTCATACAGTTCAGTTCAAGTTTTTTGTTTTTGTTTTTAATTATTATAATATAGATTATAATTTAATTTTTTTAATCATAATCACAAACACAACAAAATGTAGCATGCTTAAAATACTTTTCTTTTTAAAAGTCTTAATGATTTTTAACATGGTGCCTGAGTTCTCCTGTTTCTAGGAATTTATAATTGTCTTTCAAGCATGAATGTTGGTAAACCATCAATACACTTCTCATGACTCACACACAGTTACAGCATGTGTTAAAACAGCTTGGACGATGTGACAGCCATGTGCCTACAGGCGTCTGATGATGCAAGTGATGAGTTCTGAAAGAAGAAGTGGGCTTGGTTGCACCCCTGTTTTTTTGCTCATTTGATTTACATATCATCTCTGCAGACTGACTGTGTAAAAAACACCTGGCTGGGCAACGAAAACAGAAAAGTACAGCCAGGAAACCGCCAAATGAAATCTAAAGGGCAATTAGAAGATATGCTCAATTTATAAAATATTAAACCTGAAAAAAAAGCATTACAAACATTATCAAATATCAAATGATTTTCCAACAAACTATCAACCACCAGAAAAGACAGTGTTTTTTTTTTTAATTAAATGTTAAATATCAGCTCAGACTTTTTTTTTTAAACTGACATTAAATAATGACATCACTTTACTTATAAAAACATACTTTTAGCTTAAAAAAACATACTAAAGTAAATTTTAAACTAACATTCAAAGTAAAATCAGTGTTTATTTTAAATCAGGTTTTAATGTAAATCTCAGTCATTTTTAGATTATTTGTTATTCATCTTACACAGAGACCTGTATGAGAAATAATCTAAACATATAAACGTACAAAACATTAAAATCTTAAGGGGTTAAACTGTTTTCTCACATCCTCAGGACAGAGAATTTGTTCTGTCTTATTAAATCAAGCATTTTATTACTAACTTAATGCTGCAGTTGTTTTTTTTTGCTAACTAATGCACTAAATGATGTGTGTTTTTAATGTAGGGTTCATTTTAACTCTTAGTAGATATTTACACAATTACACACACAGCACAAAGTTCTCATAGGTGCACTTGTGAACACTTTGTTCTATCTGAGCCACGGAACCAGAAGGCTTCTCTTTCCCCTTCTGTAATGTATGGTGTCAGGAGTCGGCCCATAAAAGGATAGCGATGCATGAATGGCGGCCACGAGGTCTAAATACTGAACGCTTGATGTGGATGCAAACCAGCTTGGAGTTTGGAGCTGGGAGAAATTCTGGGAGGAAAGGTTTGGTAGTGGGGGGGGGGGGGGGGGGGGGGGGGGGGAGTGGGTTCTGGCTAGTGTCATTTTATATGTTATGATCATCTGCAGGGCAGGCAGAGAGAGAGAGGAAGTTCCTGTATTCAGACATTTATCTTATTCCTATCTGATCTGTTATTAAACACCATTCAGGGCAAACTCCCTGATCACAGTCATGGAGGTCACAGTCATGATACAGAGCTCTAAATATGGAAATATTCATAGCATGAACAGCATAGAAACAGAGTAGTATTTAAATAATGTAGCGGCATATAAGAAAAGAGAGACACAGAGAGAGAGAGAGAGAGAGAGAGAGAGAGAGAGAGAGAGAGAGAGAGAATAAGATGGATGGATGATAGACATATTGATATGGTAAATGGCTGAATGGATGTGGACACCTGACCATGTATGCTGTTTTTTTGCAGTAGCATTACCGTTTCCCTTCTCTAACAGCTCCAGTATCTTCCTGCATGACGATGACCCTGTAGACTGTGTTGACGTCTATTAAAACATTGTTTGCCGAGATTAATGTAGCGTCCTGCTGTCATGAAACTGTGGATAAGATGGAGAGATATACAGTATAGCTGAGATGGATGCTGTTCAGGCTCATTTCCGCTAACAAACACAAGTGGGTTTGCTAAAGTAAATTGGAGCTCCTGTGCTATAAAAGCTCGAGGAGGTGATGTTTACATTTTGGCTGCCTCATTACATCTGAACTTTCACTTCCTGTAAATGAATGTGTAATTTTAATTGACTGTTTTTATATGGAACACATTCAAAGATAAGACGAGCATATAAATAGATTAAACAAGCTTTTATAGTTTATACAGCAGGCTGCTGCTTTTTATCCCCTAACGGAAAAGCAGTGTATTAGTGTACTGTAAATACAGTCAGGTCCAGAAGACCTGGATTTATAATTGGAGAGGGCAACAATCTGATTTTAGTATCATGCCATTGCCATCTGAAAATTATAGATCTGATTTAAGAGAAAACATCTGTAAACACTGTGATATCAGTCAGTAATAAATAATGATCATGTCTAATGAACAGTGACAAGGAAAATATTGAGGAATCAAAAAGTGTGATTTAGAAGTGAATTTAAAGTGAATGTGAAAGCTTTACAGCTTGTTTATTGCCTTGCATCAAAGCAAATGCACACATATTCCAACCAACATCTGCATTCCAGATATTTTACTCTCTGCATCGATCTAAAACTTCAACCATATATTATTTTTTATAAATCGCTTATTTATCGCAACGCAATGCGATATGCATATAACGATATGCACATAACGATATGCACATATGCACATATTTTAGAAATTTCAATATATATTGTGCAGTCATTATTTAAAGTTATTCTTTTTTGGTTGATTAGTTATTTTTTTGTGAATAAATGGATGGATGGATGGATGATTGGATTAATAAATAGATGGATTTGTAGTTTAAGGGTACTAATTGATGTACATTACCTAATTGATGCGAAAACTATTTTACCAGTTGGCTGATGGATGATTAATTAAATGGTTAATCAAATGAATGGATGGATGGATGGATGGATGGATGGATGGATGGATGGATGGATGGATGCACAGATTAATGTGTAATTAGTAGGTGTGAATAAATTTATTGATTACTTGTTTGCTTGATTTATTGATGTGGATGTTAATAGTTGACTAATGGATGAATGCCTAAATTGTATATATGCATAAAACTATCTCTCTCTCTCTCTCTCTCTCTCTCTCTCTCTCTCTCTCTCTCTCTATATCTATATTATATATATATATATATATATATATATATATATCTATATATATATATCTAATATATATATCTATATATATTAGTATTTATATAGTATTTCCGATATATCTATATATATATTTAGTATTTATATAATAGTATTTATTCCGAGATATATATATATATATTTAGTTATTTATAATAGTATTCCGAGATATCTATATATATATTTAGTATTTATATAATAGTATTTCCGAGATATATTATATATATTTAGTAGTATATATATATAGTATTTTCCGAGATATGATATATATATTTAGTATTTATAATAGTATTTTTCCGAGATCTATATATATATATTTAGTATATAATAGTCTTCCGGAATATATATATATATATTTATTATTATATTTTATAAATAGTATTTCCGAGATATATATATATATATTTAGTATTTAAAATATTTCCGAGATATATATATATATTTAGTATTTATAGTATTTCCGAGATATATATATATATATTTAGTATATTATATATATATAGTATTTCCGAGATATATATATATATGTATGTATGTATACTGTACATATATGCAAAGTGCAAACAGTAAATGATCCTTTATGTTCCTTTCTTAAGCTTCAGAGGGTAAACCATGCACACAACCAAGCGCTTCTGTCTCAGGAATGCAAACTTCCTCCTCATTTTCACCTGACAGCCTCTTGAGCAGCACACCAGAGGATCAGGTGAGAGAAAAAAAATCACTAAATGATTAAAACCTTGTTATAAGAAATTAATCAAGCTTCAGTAATACACACATAAATCTCAAACACTCTAAACGTTACCTGTTTTTTGTGACATCTATAAAAATGTATTTCATTATTATGTGAGGTTTAGTGATCATCAAAACTAAAATATGTAACAAATAAGGGAACTTAAAACAGAAGTAAATGGTAAAAAATTGCAAAGTGTCAGAAGTCGTGTGTGCCAAGTTTAAATCATTTGTAATCTTTGACTTTTTGTCTTTTAAAAAAATATTCATTAATTAACTCTATTGTAAACTCTGTGCAGCATATAGATTTGAGTTTGATTGTTTATTTGCACCTAAATAACCCACACTAAAGCAATTCTTTTTTTCTTTCACTTTCTTAAGAGTTCCTGTTTAGCGGAAAGTGATTTCGAGTGTGAGACAGACGACATATTAGACCTGAGCCCTTCTCTAAAAGACTCTGAGTATTTCCGAGATCTGCAGACCAGCCCTGGTGGAACTTGTGAGCCCTCTGACTGCCTTATGTCTGCATTTATTGACCCAGAGAACGAAACAGAGCCCCGTCCTGCACTATTTACTTACCCATCGCCTGCACTGCACTGTGGATCACACATAGAAAAGCTCTCACCACCACAAAGTAAGTTAGACCTGATGTCTGATCGGGAAGAGATGATGAATTCGGAACAGAGTTCGGATGAGATGTGTATGGACATCTTGGAAAGGGACAATTTGCCTATCTTGGTCAGGTCTATGTCCACCTCACGGAGACACAGCTCGGACATTCCATTGAACCCCCTCGACCTGGGGAGAAGGTGAGATAAAAATGTAATGGCATACTTGAAGCATTGTCAGGTTATAAATATAACAATGAGTGCATATGGTTTTAATGATAAAGTTTATTATAGCATAACATTGGATATAAAGCTGTCTATATGGAACAGCAGCGTAATAAAACAGACTGTTTCCTTAATATACCACTTATTTATTGTGAGCTGTGTTAAACACTTAAACTTGAAAAAAAATTCCAAGTCTCTCTGTAAATACCCTTTACATGTTAATAGCATTCACTGAAATTGTTACCAAATGTATGATATTGTTCTCAGGTTCTTAAATACATTGAAAACACTGAGTGAGTTTTAGTAAAGTTTAAAACAGGACTAAAGAGGTTTCGCATAGTAACTTATATGTGTGAAGAGAAACACTGCTGCTTAGCCAAAAAGAGGAATTAGCTAATCTGCAAAATATACAACAACGACACACCCGGACACACTAAACCCTAACCGAAAACACAAACCATGACTGAAGTACCATTTAACCCACTATATCCACTCTATTTAGTTTGAATACAGACAAAATACACAAAAAATGGGTAATTTATCTCCAGTAATTTTGGCATATATTTTGAATTATTTCCAAATAATTTTTTAAACCACAGTATGGCTGCATTTAGCTATTTATGTAAGGCAGCAAAAGCTGAAAATGGCAACAAAACTAAATGGTAAAACAAACGTCATATCAGTTTTCTAGTAATGCAGCTCAGACACTGCAGCATGTCAGCTAGGACAGAGACACAAAAACCTCCTCTTTCCATTACTTTTCTATAAAGAGTTGTATAACTGTAAAATAAGTTTTAAAAATGGTAATTACATCAGTGTGTAATTTATACACCCCCCCCCCAAAAAAAAAAATTAGCTGTAATAGTCAGTTTTTATGCCAGTTTAGAATTATACTGTCAATTTAGGATTATTATCTGTATTAAAACTTTGGGTAAGTCATAAACTAATAAACACTTAAAGCTGATTAGCCAAAATGTAGTGAGTCACTTTGTGTTTTGTGTGTGTAGATTCAGTCTGGACACCAGGAGTATAGACAGTGATGGGGAGCGAGAGGATCAGAGCCAGTCCCTGAGCTCGGTGGAGGAGTTTACTACATCTGGAGAAACAGAGCTCACCAAAATCCCAGTAATGAATAAGTTATAGAATGTATAGTTCTCATTAATAAGCATACACCTACAAACTAGAAGCCAGAGAAAGTGGTAGTGTAGCTCATAGGTTACGGTGTTGGACTAATGATTGGAAGATCATATGTTCAATTTCCAGCATTACTACACTGCCACTGGGGCCCCTGAGCTGCTCAGTTGGATGAAAAATAAGATAAATGTAAGTTACTCTGGATAAGGGTATCTGCTAAATTCCCGAAATGTTAATGTAAACGTAAACGACTCTGTTCTTCAGCAGCCATCCACCTCAGGCAGGTCGTTATACTCCCGATCTGAGATTGTGTCATCAGATGAGAAGTCTCGAGCTGAGAAAGTCTCACGCATTCTGGAAACTTCTAAACAGGCGGCTCGAGCTTCTGGAGGTGAGAGCTTGGTACACACTTATTTTTTACCTGAGTTGTTATTACGTTACAATTATTAGTGTTAATAAAATTTCTATCTTAGCAGCTCGACAGCGGTGCAACTGAAAATCAGAGGTTTATATTAACTTGAAGCTAAAACATATTGTTGTTTCTATAGTAACAACTCTTTCACAGAGACTTTTTCATAAGCAGGCAGGGTTTTTCTGTGTGGAGTTTGCATGTTCTTACTTGTGTGGGTTTAAACTGGGTTTTTTTCCACAGTCCAAAAACATGTATGTTAGGTTGATTGGTAACTCTAAATTGCAGCGTAAGTGTGTGTGGTTGTTTGTCTGTATTTGGTTGTTTGTCTTTATGTGGCACATCTCTGTGTCATTGGTTATTTTTCTATAACTGCACATCCCCAAGTGTTTTATTCATTACATACTTCTGTCTAACAATAATATAGAAAATTGTTCTGCTTTTTTTAAAAATATTTCTGTTTGTACACATTATTTTACATACATCAATTATCTTGGGTTCATTTGTCCTATTAAGCAACACAGTTTCTGTCTGTTTCAGAGGAACATGACTCGGATGAGAATCTGACCTCAGCAGAAGGCCAGGGTCACATGTAAGTTCAACACATTCACAGTGGTGCTGGTTAGGAGTTGGAGTTCTCAACATATGATAAAGTCAAATATATTGTGGCTATAAAAGTAGAAAAGATGAAAGGGGAAGTGAAACATCTTTTTATTGGGGATGTGTAATAATTCCTGTTTTTTCCAGGATTGTGTTTATTCTGTTGATGACCACATGCATATGTACACATAATATTTCTTCTTTTTAACTTTTCATCTAATATTCTGCTTTCTGCATTCTTTTTCTCTTTTTACTTTCTTGCTTTCCTAGAGAGGTCGCAAAAATAATCGAAATTCTGCCAAAAATTGAGAATAAAACAGGGTTGTTATTCTGAGACTTAGTGACTTAGAACTAATGAATTAGCTTTGCTTCCTAAGCCTTTGTTAAGTAACTCGGCCTAAACTGATTCAGAATCAATTTTAAACATGACGTGGCGTTACAGACAGTAAGACATTTCGGCGTATTGAGGACAAAAACCATTTTTATTAAAGCAAGACACCCTGGTAATACTCCACACCTCCACAACCGCAACTGTACCACATACATCATGCAGTTCAGAATCAATATTTATCTTAATATTAATAAAACATTAAAAGTTAATTAATTATATAATAAATTTAAAGGCTGTAAGTCAGCGTTACTGTTTGTTGGAACTGGTCTAAAAGTGGTGAACAAACTCTTTCACAGGCTGAGACAAGCTAGTTATCTTCTGGGTTTTTTAAGTCCGAGACCAAGTCAGTTAGTTCTGGGTTTTTTCACCAATTTCCTCCGTCAGCCATTGTGGGCGTAAAAATTCTAATTTAACTGGTCGGACTAGTCTGTGCCTTAGGTTGTAAATGTAGGTCAGCCCCTGATAGTGTTTAGGCAGCAGAGAAGGCCTTGCACGCCACTGGTATTTTGTATAACAACCCCAACATTCATCCCTGCTCCTTCTTCTTCTACTACTACTACTACTACACACACACACACACACACACACACAAGCATTTAGTCTCTGTGTCTTGTTTGTCTTAGGCTGATGGTACAAAAAGTTCTGCATGAGCTTAAACTGTATCATTGGTAAGTAAACATACAGTAGTGACAGAACCCAGGTATATCGATCTCACACACACACACATACACACACTGAGCTATAGGTTCAGCAGCATGCAAATCCCAGTTATCACAATCCACTGACTCGGGTTAGCATTTAGGAAAATGTTCACCCATAAATAAAATGCACACCTGTAGAGACACATTTACTTTCGGTAATTAATGAACTAGAAATGTTGCTGAAAATGAATGGAAGCTTAGAGTGAAGGTCTTTTCTGACAGCATTTGTAGATCTTCAATTTTGAATCAAATCAGTAAAATCATTTTGAAACTCTAAGCTGCGACTGACACTTCCTGCATCTGACAATCAGCTGTGTATTAAAAAGTATTTTATAGTGTAAGGTGCTTAGGTGTCTATATAATGTCAGAAAACACATCAAAAAGACTGCGAGATTATTCACAAAGTATGTGCAGTGGGAAAATGTGTGCATTTTATTTTTTTTGCCAAATGACTCCTTGATTAATGGTAATATTAGAGCATGATGCTTCAGTCATTCACTTTCTAGCTTTTTTTTATCAATACATTAATTTTGAGACAATAATGACACTTTTAATCAAGCATGAGCACCGTGAGTGTGTCTGGCATGACTTCCCGGTCATATCTTAGTGTCTCTGTGGTTTGCACTCGTATTTGTATCTTACAATTAATGTGTGTGTGTGTGTGTGTGTGTGTGTGTGTGTGTGTGTGTGTGCATAGGGCCAATCGCAGAACCTCAAATGCTGACAGGAAAGAAAATGTCACCTGGTATGAATTTCTCTCTATCGAGTAAGTCCACCTATGCTTTTTTTTAAATATGCTCTTTAACTAAGTAAAAGCAGGGGATACAAAAGTCATAGTTACTTCCTTTAATAACAGTAAGGAGGCCTGGCGTTAATTAACAGGAAAATAGCTGTAGTATCTATGTCTGACAGTCACAGTGGCCTCTGTGATAAATCTTAACTCAGTTATGTGAGGAGTCTAATCAGTTGCATTAGATCTAAAATTTCGATAGTTAGATATAAACTATAAATGCCACCCAAATAGGTACATACCTTTTTTTTCATCTATTATAACATTTTACCAACCTTTTTCTCTGAAAACATTAGGAATGAAGAAGAAGAGGAGAGAATAGAAAGAGCAGAGAGGGGCACAAAAGTGAAGCGCACCCTGAGCTCACTGAGGAACAGAATGACCGGATCTTTCAACAAAGACAAGGTAAGCACACATGCAGTCATGGTGATTTGTAATGATGCAGGATAACACACTTCCTCTGTGTTTGAGCACCATGTATTGGTTTACAGGAAACATCGCTGCAACATGTGCTGTAACTTCCTGTTTTTTTTACTCATATCTATTTAATACTTATGTTGAAACTTTTATCTTAGGTTGGTTTGGTGAAATTTCTGAATTACACTGCATACTACAGAGACAGAGCCTCAGTAATAATGCATAACACGTTAATGAATATAAATAATATATGTATGACAGATTTAAATAGTAAATAGATGCAAGAGGAAATAACCAGATGGGCTAAACATTAAGACAGATCTGGTGTGGATGACAGGATCTTTACATTTTTCTGGGTGGATAAATAGATAATGGAAAAGTAGTTTGTTATCAAATCATAAATTATATAGTCGCTACTATTGACTGATGTTTAAATAAATGAATGAGTGAGCAGATAGGTGGAAGAATTAGGGGGATTTTTGAATAGATGGATGGATGGGCAGAGGAATTGACTGTATTAGGTTTCTACACATATCTTGCCTTTCTATGTTGTCCATGCTGTATATGAACATATAGACTAGCTCTTTTCTTCCATGTTTCTGTTCCAGGGTAAGAACCGTGACAAAGAGCAGCAGAAAGAGAGAGACAGAGAGAGGGAGAAGGGGAAAGAGAAGGAGAAAGAAAGAGAGAGGGAGCTGAAGGAGAACACTTGTGTGGTTAGCAGCAGCTGTAATGGTCACCAGTTTGTGCGTGGCTCTTTCTCGAGCCGAGCCACATGCTCACTGTGCAGCAAAACTCTGCAGAGGAAGCATGGTCTGCAGTGTGTCAGTGAGTACTAAACACACAGCCACCACTTACACTCGCAAATGTTTGCATGTGCACACAGCCCCTGCATGTACTTCACACACTTACCTCGCTTCACACACCCACCACAGATAGAATTAACCACAAGTACTTTCAAAAAAACAGTCTGTTTACTTTCCATCTGTGCCAACTCTCCTACAACTCTACCAAAAAAGTCCCAGAGTGTGCAAAAATCCCCTTGGCTTAGCATCTAATACCTTGTTAGAAGGGATTAGTCATTAGCTAACTATAATGAGCTGCTGTCTTCTAATGAGAATATTAGTAAAATATAGTTTTATTTTAAATAAATAGCTTAATACATGCCTATCGCCAAAAAATGCGATCATCCACCAGGACATTTTTAAGTCTGGGATTTGCTTCGTGAATTTTGCAATGGCGTTTATTGGTTATCATTTACATTTATAGCTTTTGGCAGACGCTCTTATCCAGAGCGACATACAATATTCCGTGTTATACAACTGAGCAATTGGGGGTTGAGGGCCTTGCTCAGGTGCCCAGCAGTGGCATGGTGGAGCTTGGAATCAAACCCTGGTCCTCAAGTTAATAGTCCAACAACTTAACCACTGCGCTACCACTTCCCCTGGTTATCATGAGCATGTGAGCATTTCGTTTGTTTCAGCTAGTAGTTATGTTACGTATTCCTGCCATAGTATTTCCTATGATTCTGTATACATAGTGATCATTTTTCAAATGCACTTTTTTATATCCAAACCTTAAACATAACTATGTACTTAAGCTCTATTAATAAGAGTTACACCTGGGGCAGATTTTGGGCATAAGAGATGTGTGTTTTAGTCACATTAGTCACAAAATATAAGCTTAAAATTAACTTGTGTTAATTAACTTAATGTAATGTGTACTGACAACATACCAAAATTAAATACAAAATAATAGTGTAATTTTAATAACAGTTGGCTTTCCAGTCCATCTTAAAGGTGTTTAGTGGGGTTGGGTTTAGGGCTCTGTGCAGGACACTCCTGTTCTTTTACTCTAACAATAACATACAATGTCTTCATGGACATGGAATTTAGAAGATTTGTGGACAGGGGCATTGTCATGCTAGTGTTTGGGCCTCTTAATTCCAGTGTTAGAATGATTTAAGTCCAGAAAGACAGTTCAGATTCTTGTGTGCGTCCAACTTCATGACAACTGTTGGGAAAGACACAGTTATGTGGGTGTGATGTGACATGTCCAAAAAAGGGCAGCTGAAAATAAATAAAAGCTTATGCAATTAATGTAAAATGATATCGTACCTTTTAAAAGAATTGTTTTGTAGTCAGAGTAGTACTGAGCAGTACACCATGTAATACTGTCATCATGATATCTTTGAGCTAATAGTGTAACAAGCTGGTCAGGAGCCTAATTCGAGAATCCTGTAAAATAAACTATATACTGTGAAAAAACTATGTTCAAATTTTCTCCTGAAGACAGTTCTGTCTAACAGCAATGTACTGCACCCCACCCCCACCCCGGCTACACTTCTTGTTGTGTGCAAAACCTAAAAGCACTGATATTTAAATAGATCATATATATGTGCCTTCACATACAGTAGCATGCTATAAACACAAGTGTTTGCTTTTGAGCTATTTATACTTTTTAGCACAGAGAGAGGGGCCTTAAACAAAAACACTGCGTTTTCATCAGGTTTCTGTAAATTGTAGAAGATAAGAGTAACCTTTAAAGTACCTTCTGTGGATTCCAAGTTATGAGATTTGTCCTGCAGCCCTGATAAAGTTATATATTTTCATGCCTTAAAAGCCAATAGTCGTATTTTATAATCACTGCTGCAATCTGGACTAATTAGAGCTTGTTTCTGTGAATACCGAGACATTCCGACATTATTACACTATAATAATTAAAAATAATAATAGTATTATCCAGGTTGGGATTGGTTTAGGTTTAGAGTTAAAAAAAAAATGCTTGGTGGAGTTTTTTGCGTTGTGCAGTGACCTTATATTTCTCTTTTTCTTTATCTTTAAATATTTCTAAAAAGAAAGAAGACTTTCCTGGTAACATTATCTACATACAACAATGAAAGACACTGGATGTCATTCAGTAGTATGAGGATGAGACTTTTTGTCTCTTTTACTTCCTCAGTCTGATAAAACTTCTGCAGTGTGGCAGTTTTCACAACTCGTTGTTTAGAGTAAAGAGGAAATAAATGTCTGTACAGTCCATTTGGGGTTTTTTTAAGCCCACATTACTTATAAATATCAGGGAAATTTTCTTGTGCTCATTTTGTTTAGCATTAAGCGTGCTTTCAACTACTTTTACTTTCCGATATCTTCAGTTTGAAATGACCGTAATTGGGCAAACATATATTTTATGGGTCACAGGGGGATCGGTTGTGTGTGTCGAGTATCAATCGGGTCACAATTGCTTATGGGAAACGCTAGAATACAAGCATCGGCACGTGAGCTCAACAATAATGAAAAAGAAATAAAAAATAATAATTAAAAGCATTTCAGTTATTAAAAGGAAAATTTATTACAGGGAAATACACAACACTGAATCTTAAAATTCTAAAAATGATTTAAACATCTAGGATTTAAATGCGATTAAAAAATGCCTTTATTAAAATGAGGTGGGTTTTCTACATGAAGCTACAACAAATATACATCAATTTTATTTTAATGCAAATTTATTAAACATTGCAAAAAAAACATAATTTTCGTCAGATTCCTCTTGAATAATATTATAATAGTTAATACTGTGTGGGGTTAATTATGCATCACGCGTGTTGGTTGCTGTTATATGAGAAAGGAATCTGAAATCATGTGCAAATAGAGGTGGGTTGACTAGGCTAATGTTTAGTAGCTAGCCTCCTTTACCACACAGGAATTTAATAATGAGCTAATTGAAGATGCTCATAAGAGTGTTTTGGATTTTGGTTTGTGAGAGTTGATCTGAAACCAACAGCACAGAAGGAGAGAGGAATGACTGATTTAGGATTCAGCAGTGGCGCTCGTCGCTCAGTTAGATTAATGAGTTGTATGTTTATTTCTGGGGTTTAGAACTTCATGTCCAAAGCAGGTTGTTCATGTTTATGTTAAGTCACACCGGCTGACAGAAGCCATGATCACTAAAAAAACCAAGTCATTGAAAAGCATCACCCAGAGTGTCTCAGAAATATGATGGATAATCGTTCCTGCAGGATTTGCTTACTAAACAAATCTCGCTGATATATCTCATCAGGCTCCATGTGTCACCAGCTGGAGGTGGAAAGACCCAGTTTACTCTCACCAGTCATAGGAACAACAAAGCTACGCAATTACACACCGCTTTACATTTACATTAATCTATGCTCAGTTCAGGGACCCAGCAGGGGCAGTCATGATAGGGCTGGGTATTAAACACACAATCAGCAATCCAACATCTTAACCACTATGCTACCTCTTCCTCTCCTTATACCTCCTCATACTGTATACAAACCTGAGAAATTTATGTGACATCATTTTCACAGTGCAAAACGTTGCATGGATTTAGAGTTGGTTTATGTAGCTTAAGTCATATTTTTTGGGCTCACCATTCAAATGATGCAAGAAATAAAAAAAAGCCAGAAATCAAAGAACAACTCGTAGATGTATGTCCTCTTAAAATTAAGTAATCGATAAATTCTCTTTACTTGTCTTGGGGATATTAAATGCTGGCTGTCTAAACACTTTATTCAGGTCAATAAAAACAATAAAGAAGTGATTATATTTGGTCTAAATGTCGACTGATAGTGGATTTCATAAATATCTACAGACAGGCTGAACTTTCCCAGTAAGCAAAAAAAATCATCCAGTTTTGATAATAGATACTGGATAAATAAGATTAATGACCATAAAGAAAATACTTGATAAATCAGATACATATGATACAGAAATAAGACAATAAATATACCATAAAACAATAAAACTAACAAAAAAAAAATACATTGTAATAAACTGATAACAATAATGACAAAAACTGCACTGTAATATAAATTAAATATACAGTAAATAAATTCTAAATATTGAACTAATTAACAGACACACTTTTAAACTGAACAAAAATTTGATCAAATGCCATCATACTTTGATCATTCATATTAGCTCATAGTGCATAACTGAAGTTAATAGATAATAAAACATTCAAATTACAACTTCATTTAATACATCATGTCTAATGTTAAAATTTACAAATAAAAATACTTTTACAGCAGTTAAGATCAGACAGTATAAGTCTTTTTGTAATGTGTTACCATTTAATAGGGGAAGTGGTAGTGTAGTGGTTATGGTGTTAAGCAGCTAAACAGACGTTTATGGGTTCAATTTCCAGCACCATCAAGTTACCACTGCTGGGCCCCTGAGCAAGGCCCTTAACTCCCAATTGCTGAGTGTGTAACTGAGATAAGTGTAAGTCGCTCTGAATAAAAGTGTCTGCCAGTTGACATAAATGTAATTTCTAAACAGTCATTTTTAAGATGGCCATTTTTAAAAAATATTTACACAGGTCTGTCTTTCCTTTTATACCAGAGCGTTCTGTACATTTATTCAACAGTGGAGAAACATGTGAGGAGTGATGTGTGACAGGAGAAGTAGTATTAGCTAGAATTCAGGGGAAGGTGTACAAGACAGTGGTGAGACCAGCTGTGATGTATGGTTTAGAGACAGTGGTGAGACCAGCTGTGATGTATGGTTTAGAGACACTGGTGAGACCAGCTGTGATGTATGGTTTAGAGACAGTGGTGAGACCAGTTATGATGTATGGTTTAGAGACAGTGGTGAGATCAGCTGTGATGTATGGTTTAGAGACAGTGGTAAGACCAGCTGTGATGTATGGTTTAGAGACAGTGGTGAGACCAGTTATGATGTATGGTTTAGAGACAGTGGTGAGATCAGCTGTGATGTATGGTTTAGAGACACTGGTGAGACCAGCTGTGATGTATGGTTTAGAGACACTGGTGAGACCAGCTGTGATGTATGGTTTAGAGACAGTGGTGAGACCAGCAGTGATGTATGGTTTAGACACAGTGGCAGTGAGGAAGAGACAGTTGGCAGAGCTGGAAGTAGCAGAGCTGAAGATGTTGAGGTTTTCTTTGTAAGTGACGAGGTTGGACAGGATTAGGAACGAGTTTATCAGGGACGGCTCATGTTAGATGTTTTGGGGAAAAAGTCGGGGAAGCCAAATTGATGTGGTTCAGACATGTACAGAAGCAGGAAAGTGAATATATTGGTAGGAGGATGTTAGAAATGAACCTACCAGGCAGAGGGCAAAGAAGAAGACAAAAAAAAATTATTGTTATAAATCAATAATCAGGACTGAAGAATTATCAGTGTTATTATTTCTAATGATTATAATTCTTATGATCAGAAACAGCACAGATTAACTAATTAACCCTTCGGAATGTACCGTTTTCCTCCCACAATGCCTTGGGGGATCAGAAGGAGAATCCCAAACGGATTTACTCTGGTTTTATAGGGAACTACATAGGGTGTAGGGACGAGTGGCGGAGCGATTGTAGTGCAGTACCGTAGGGAGCTCGGGGAGATTTGGGATGAGGGTGAGTTTATTCCACAGCAGCCCGAATACAGTCGGATTACTGGTGGCTGTAGCGCAGATCCGTTTGTCAAACAGAGCTGTTTTGACTTTGTAATAAAATCGCACAGGGAAATGCTGTTTGAATGTAAGCGCAGTTGTGGATTATAATCGCTCAGGTGTGTCCCACGCGCTACTCTACAGGTGCGTTTTATGTGTAAGTGCGCGCGCGCGCGCAGAGGTTTTATTGTTTGTCTGCTATTATTAGCCAAGCATTTTAGGCTGATTTGTTTATTGATTTAAAATATTTATTTGTTTAATACAAATGTCCATGTTGTACAATATTACGGTATTAAATAAACTGATATCCCGCTTTCTTCCTTTCTTTTTTTATTTTTAATTGCACACTTCACCTGTTCGCCATCATTATTTCTAATATAAAGTCGCTTAAGCTAACTAACCTGACTAGACCGTGACGGTTATTTCGCAGTCATAATGTTTTGTTATAACTGTTTCTTAAATGATTTGCGTAAAACGGGGTTCTTTAGCTGAAATAGTTGATTGCTCATGTCGTAATTTACAAATGCTAGCGCTGGCTAGTCTAGGGTTGAGAACATTCTATGTAAATAGAGGGTAACTCTGTTAGCTTATTAGAGCGGAATGGTTGAGGGTCGCGTTTTGATGACGCGTTTAAAAGGAAAATTTGTAACAAACCTTAACATGTTTTACCATTCTGAAGAAAGCAAGTTAACAATGCAAAAAAAAAAAAGAAATGTTCAACAAATCAAAGTATTTTAAGGATTTTACTGCTATCTGAATATAGAGCAGACTCTTTTGAAAAGTTAGCATGTGAAAATTAAATTAAAATTTCTCATTCCTAAACACAAATTGCTATTTGCTATATCTTTTATTTTTATGCTGGGTTTCTGTTGTCTCATAATGTACTAGTGCTGTATTTGTCCAGTTAAATGTTTTCTAGACTCTTGTCCCAACCCCAGGAGATGTCTTGCTTCACAGATTGTGAACTGTTGTTTTAGGATTTTTCTAACCATGGCTTAGTGCAAAGGAAACTGTGAAAGTTTTTTCTTTGAGAAGAGAGAAAAGTTTGTGTGCTTTGATTGGACATTTTTGGAAGTTTTCTTTTGTTTTTTTGAGAGGTTGACTTGCTCAAATTGGTGGAGAATTTGGTTTTCACTTACTTCGAATTGGTTTTCACTCACTTTGTTTTCATGATTTCATGACCTTGGTTTCTCCATGACCAGTCTTACTGTCTAGGATATTGTCCTGGTTAATAAAGAGGACAAATATGGGTGAGGATGGTGTTAAGAAATCCCTCATAGTTAAAAAAAAAAAAAAAAATTGATAAAACGTCACACCTCTCTCTGTTTATCTACTTCACCTAGTTACTATCAAGTTTGTTTAGCTTTGAGGGAGTGTGCTGTGTCTTGAGGGCTAATATGTTGTCAGTCAAGCACTTCAGCCTGCTTTAAACATTTCTTAACTCATGAATCATTTGCAAATTTGAAGTTTTATTAAATTTGTCGTCTTTCTATTAAGAATTACTGCTGTACTGTAATGTTAGATTAAAGAGTCCATTTTTGTGACTTTTTCATATGTATATTCTTTTCTCATAGCCTTTAAAATCTGCCTGTTTATAATTCTGTAAAAAATGCTATGTTTATTTTTCTTTTATTAAAGCGATAGTGAATAATCTAATCATTTATTTCACAGCTACCTCCCCACACACACACACACACACACACACTGTTTCTCCACTTTAGAGCTTTTAGACATGGAGTGCTGACTCTTTTTTTCCCCTCACATCAGCATTTCTTGGCCTCTGTGTGTTGGACTGAATAGTCACATGGTGCTGATTGCATTTGGCAGGTCTGTGACTCGGTCACTATTAACACGCTTGGCTGCTTCTCCTCCCTGTTTTTCCCAAGCACAGATTTCTCTCTCACGGATGCTCTCACTGGGATTTTTTTTTTTATAAATTTCAGATTTGAGCGCTGTTAATTTTGGTACACTGGGATACAGGAGAAATGTGGAAGTGCTGGCCTGTCCTTCCAGTCCAAGCAGAAATGAGAACAAAGTTTAAAAAAATAAAATAAAATATTTCTGTCTTTGAAGTAGAATTTCCCGAAGTGTGAAGGATGTGAGACATGAACATGTTTTTGCTCCTGAGAGTTTCAGTCCAGTCAGCCAATGGAAAATAAGAAGGAAGATCAGCTTTAACCCTTTCTTTACTGTTGCTTGGCACACACCTGGGAAGAAATTAGCCATCACAAGACAACCTAAGTTTTTATAGTAACGAGATTATTTTCTACCAGACAAGATGGTCATGTAAGTAGCTTTGGTTAGTGTTACATATCTCCTCAGCTTGTTGGATTATGTAATGTGATAAACTGGTTCTCGAGACGATAATCACCTCCCTCTTCTGGCACATGTAAACTTTGGGGGAATGTGTTCTTTTCAAATTGAGTTGATCATTTATTTACTCTGTTCTTTAATTAGCCTACAAAATGTCATGACTTTGCATTTAATTTGCATCTAAATAGCTCACCTTTTGAATATTCATCTTAAGTTTCCCACCAATATGTCACATGATCAGACATGCAAACCGTATTAAAGGCAGCGAGACACTTTGCAAGTCAAAAGAAGTTGAGATCTTCTATTCTACTTCACTAATCAGCTTTGCTGAAATGCATCAGTTAGACTAGAGGCTTGGTGCAGATCCTGGAGCTGAATCTGGTGCTAGGCCAAAGGTGGCACTCGTTCAGAATCATCTCACAGATCACAAACACGTGACTAGAATCACTTGTAGATATCTTGTAATAGCTGTCACTTTTGCCTATTCTCTCTTTAATTCTTTTATAAATATATATTATTATACATGTTGTTTGCTTGGTTATGGATCAGTTGCAATAGTCATGCTTATTTCTTACGCTACTTTCTGATTGTGTCGGTTTTTCTTGTTAATGAAACTGAATATTTAATTGTTTTTGATTTTTTTTTTTTTCTTCTGTTTAGCTTTTAGAAATGGTGCTTTTCAAACGGTGGTCTGTATTTGCTCTTTGTTTACTGGCATTATAGTTTCTCTTCCTCAAGGTTTTAGGACAGTTTGGAATCACAATCTTGGCATCAGCCTAGTCGGTTTTCAGCTGCTCCAGCAGTAACAGTGGAAAAGCAGGAACTGAGAGTTTGGAGTTTTCTTTTTGCTATGAAACACAGCAGCAGGCTTGTTGCTCCCACTCTTAAAAGTTTAACCCTAGTAATGTCTTTGGGCAACTGGAAGCAATATGGTGGCTTTATATGCCACATGGCCGTATGTGTGACATGAGGGGGATTTGTGTTTGTTGGAATTTTCCTCGCTTTCAGTTGCTTATAAAAATCCTTGCACAAAAATCCTTTACTTTTACTTTCGAATTGGCAACAAATGGCATTTTGGCAACAAAACACAAAAAAACCTCATTTGTTAAACGCAGATCTTTAATTAAAGTAATAATTATCTCACGCGATAAATAAAATTTAACTCCTGATGTTGATCTGTGAAATGATGTGACCGTCGCTTGGCTGTGGTGGGGGTGGTGCTGCGGTGGGCAAGTGTCATGGTAAGTGGTAATACCATCAGCACCGACTATCACAGCAAGCCTAGCTAAATATATATATTTTTTATATTTGTGGTAGCACCTGCTAATTGTGTCACACTCTCTTGCTGCACACTTCCGTTTTTCTGATCTGGATCATGTCCAGTGCGTTAGGCTGGATGTGAGAGAGTAGATAAGGGAGGGAAAATCATTACCTGTTGTTTTGTTCCCATTTTTTATTATTTCCTCTTTAATTTTGCAGATTGTGCTGTTAACGTACACAAAAGCTGTAAGAGTCTCCTGCCTGAGTGCAGCAACAGTAAGAACAAGGTAAGAGTTCTGGATCATCATCATTCATCATCACAGGGATTAAAAAAAACTTTTATTACTTTTCATTTATCTTTTTTGCAGCCCCAGTTCTCTATTCAGCTTTTTATGTCGTAGTCTTCAGTTAGCTTTTAGTAAGAAAGAAATAAAGTACTGTTAATGCCGTTATTTACATATGATACAAAGCCTGCTTTGCTTGTTGGAAGTCTGAGGTATAAGTGCAACTAAACACTGCAATAAACCAGATTTATGTGTTAATGTCTAACGTTTTTACATTATTATTCTATTTACAATATAATTTTTTACCTTACCATCCTCAGAAACCCAACAGCAGCTTAGTTTGTAAGAGTGATTTCGTTTACTTTTTCGCTCATGACCATAAAAAAGTACATTTCTAACTGACTAATTACAAGCTACGCTCACAGTGGCCTACCCCGTTTCAAGCTTTAAACATTCTCACCTAAAATGAATTTTAACTTTAACGTGATCTTTTTCTCCACTAGAATAAATTAATGACAAAATATCTTCTAAATAATAGACATTTTAAAAGGGTCTTAAAGCTTTGTTAAAACCAGTAAAATAATTCATAATCAGTGAAAGAATTTCTGGTTAGAAAAGGAATCAGCTGCTGATATTACTGTAGTATCAGCACTCGATCTAGTGCGTAAATTATTGTTAACCAGGATTAAGTAATGAAATTATTGTAGTTCACATTCAAGTGATGATTTATTTATTTTTATTTTTTTTAATAAACAGAGTAAAGATTTTGCCCTGAAGATCCAAGCAGCCGCTCCGCCCTGTAGTCAAGGTGAGTTTTAAAAAAAGCTTATTTCCAAACTGGGTGCGTCTTTGGGATTGAGCATTGATATGATGATAAACTTGTGACTTTCGCATGGATGTTTCATTATTTTCTTCTTGGATTAAATTGAGTATGCTGGATTTTTCTTAAAGTCTCTGCTTTGTTCCTTTAATACTTCAATCTTTACTCTTCGTGGCTTGATATGGATAAATATAAGCGGCTTTTCCTTTGAGCTGGAATCCCCTGACACCAAATTAAAGCCGATGAACTGCTGCAAGGACACTCATTAAAATGAAAGTATGATTCTTAACCTGCCATTCGACAAATTCTAGAAAGGTCGAAGGAACTCTGGTTGCTTGGCGAACTTTTTCAGATCACATGATGGTATGATGATCTTTCAGTTGCTCACTTAAGGCGGCCACCACAGCCACTATAGGCAGCATATTTTATTTGGTTTTACACGGCATGCTCTTCCTGATGAACCATCACATTTAATCTGGGCTCGACAGACACTGCGTCTGCAGTTCTTAGTTGGTGCGTTGAAGCATTGGTGCACCTAGTTTTAACTGTACTTTTCTATGCAGATTAACTGGATTTATTATAAAAATATGCTACTTTTGTTTTTTTTTTATGTCAATTTGATATCCAGAAGGTTGAGATTCAATTTGTAGTCTGAATGACGGAAAGACTTTTCTGCTTGATGTCAGTTATATCCTGTGCTTTTTAACAATCAGAGAATATTATTCCAGGCAAATAATATCATTCTAGGCAAATATACACAGACTGTGTAGTGTGATGGGATGTTTCCTATAACTGCACATCAGTGTTTTTCTTCTCGTATGACAGAAAATTGCCCAAGGTAGCAAAATATTGCTGGCTCACCAGTCACGTGCTTAGTGGTCAAAAGATTAACATTCCCTGCTGTATTCTGAAGGTTGATTATCCTCCCTGGAGAACTGAGAAGATCTTTCCAGTTGCTCTTAATCTCAGCATAAAGCATTTGATCAACAACTTTCCGCGTCAGGGCTCCTCTACCACGCAGCAGCAGGAGAGAAGGGATGCACACAACGGGCATGTCCTCCAAAATTTGTTTGTCGCTGTATCAAGCACATTGACACTGAATATGTTTTCTTCTTTTGTGTTCTATATTTTTCAAAAAGGCGCATAAGAGAATATGAGCCTGGCTATGCGCAGAAAGCTTAAAGCTCGGAAAATGTTTGCGTCTGCTTCTTTGGGCTTTATCCTCCAGTGTCACCGCCACAGCCGGCGTCCCGGCAGCTTGTGGCTTCTCCGTTTTTCCCGTTTTTGCCGTTCTTACTTGTCTGGTCTCTCCACAGCCTCGAGGGAGCAGTGCGCCGCCTCCGATGGCGCCGTTCGCCTTGCTTCAGGCATGACCGTCCTGCCTAGAGGAGTCAGCGGGCAGCAAAACGCTCACAGCATCAACCACACGCTCAGCCACACCAGCAGCTCCAGGTTAGTGATGGCGATTGGATGAGGTGATGATTAGACAGATGAGGGCTGGATTCCTTACAGACTTTTCGGCTCTTGTGTTGCAGCTCTATTACAGGGGAGATGGATGAAGTCGATGCATTTAGAATCAAACGTCACACGGACGACCCTATCTCTGTTGCTCTGTCCACGACTGAGTCCGTTAACGAAGAAGGTGAGGATATGCAATTTTCTTTCTCTTCGTTTAAAGTTACATTCAGATGTATTTGATTTACAATGACACAGATGCTGTTTAGGTTCTTGTTATAATAGACTGAGAAATTAAAAAGGAAATGTAGCTGCTGGACTGTTTCTAGCTGGAAACCATGACTTTTTTGCATATAAGCGCACTTAATGGTATACTGTAATTAACATGACTGAAGGTTTGATGGGTCTCCGACAGTTTTAATTATTGTTGCACATCCTGTAAATCTGGTTTATATACATACAACGTTATAAATAACTTTTGTAAAGAATATGTTGAAATTTTTATAGAAAACCTGTGTGTGTGTATTCACGTGTGCCTATAGATGCATACTACAACAGTGTGAAATCAGAGCTGGTCTCGTTGGCTCAGGACTTTGAGGTGGAGTCGTGGAGTTTGGCCGTAGATCAGCATTTCTTAAAGAAACATTCCAAAGAAGTGATTAAGCGACAGGACGTGATATACGGTGAGAGAGAGAAAGAGTGTTAAGTATCTCGCCTACACACCCCACATGCCACTGCTTTAACAGTAATTAGTGGTGCCCATCTTCAAAGCGTTTTATCTCGAGTGTTATCTTTTTCCAGCAGGAAGTGAGGTTGTATCAACTGAAGCATCTGTGTGGGATAGTGAGTTTGTATTAAGGAAACGGTGAACAGTGGAGTAGTATTTATAGTAGTATCTATATCCTCATTTATTAAATCCCCATGTAGAATTACATCGTAATACTGTTTTAACACCCCCCATCAAACACACACACAGGCTCCTTCCGAAATCGCATAATACTTACTTAACTATGTACTACATTTATGTATGTTTGTACTTTCTGACTGTTAAACAAGTATGTCATGTTGTTATATGCTATATAGTTTGGTTGCAGTGAATTTAGGGTGTCACTTGGCACATTTAATAATTTTTTTAACTTGACTGATGTTAAACGAGTGTAATTTACCTACAAGAAACAATGATTTTATTATTATTTATTATTAAGTATTTAAAGCTGCGTGAAGTATTGTGTGTTCCCTGTGAATTGTGTATGTTTCAGAGCTGATCCAGACAGAGGTGCACCATGTGCGCACGCTGAAGATCATGCTGCTTGTGTACATGCACGAGCTGCGCGAGACTCTGCAGCTGGACGAACGCAGACTGGACTGTTTATTCCCACAGCTGGAAAGTCTTCTGGATCTACACAGCCAATTCCTGTCCCGCCTTCAAAAGCGACGCCAGGACATGCTGGAGCCGGGAAGCCAACGCAACTACGTCATCCACAGAGTGGCAGATATCCTCAGTGAGCAGGTATTTCTGCGAGTTCATGTCAGGCATTACTAGAAGCTAGAAAAGTACTGATTTATCTGTTGTTGTCATAACACATTCTTCTCAGATGTCTTTGATGCTTTGCCAAATAGGGGGAAAATGGGTAACTGTGAATGTGGAGTGGTGAAAATGACTAATCACTTTTTTTCACATCATGACAGAGTGATTTCTTTCTACCTTAGCAGTAAGGCAACAACATGATTTGCTGAAATAAGGAAAATTGAAAAGAAATTACCCACTTGGGACAAATTTTATTGATAAAATTTTCCTCCTTTACTATTCACTGGAGTTACAAAGCTAAAGCAGCGAACTGGTTACAGAAGCTACTGTTTCATTATTTTTCTCTTAGATATGCACGTCACCACCAAATTATATTCTCTGGGTGCAGATTTAGACCCACTGTTTCTCGCTCATGCAGTTTTCAGGTGAACTCGGGGAGAGGATGAAGGAAAGCTACGGCGCGTTCTGCAGTCACCACACCGAAGCCGTCAACTACTACAAAGAGCAGCTGCAGAGCAACAAAAAATTTCAGAACCATATAAGGGTAAGGCAGAGAAAATAGCTTTCCAATCTCCTCCTTATTTTAGAATAACTGTTTTATTTGGTTAAACATCAAATAATAATAGTTTAATACCTCAAATTAATAAGGATACATCTGAAAATATAAAAGTGATATAATAACATGAACCAGGGCTCTTTTTAATATTGGTAATCAGTTAACTAATTTAAGTTATATGAAATATGGTATGTATATGATTTATTAACTAATTAATTTATTCATTTATTTTTAATAGATAAATAAACAATGATGCACTGACACACTGTTTTGCTCTCTCTTTTATTGGTAGAAAATGAATACCTTGTCCATTGTGCGACGGCTCGGCATTCCTGAGTGCATTCTGCTCGTTACACAGCGCATCACCAAATACCCGGTTCTCGTGGAGCGCATCCTGCAGTACACAGAAGGTTTCTCTTCATTTACAAACATACAATTTGCTTATGGTTGTTATTTTAGAAAGAGTACATTGAGAATAATTAAGTGCATTGATAACCTAATCTACTTTAAAGTAGTTTTTGGCTGCACTGCATTTTGAGGTTAATAATCTGCAAATCTCAACTAAAATTTGTGTTTTTTCCTTTAATAGTAGTTTTAATGTTAAAATATCGTCTACACTACTAATTTATTATTAAATATTTACAATCAATTAATTACAGAGAATTGTATCAGTATTAATAAATATCAGAAAATAATCCTGATTGTTATTGTCTATTCAGCATCTGGCAAAAGTGATACGTGTAATACTTACCATATTGTCTGTGTTTTGTCCACAGCTGACTCTGAGGAGCATGAGGAGCTGGCACGAGCTCTGAGTCTGATCAAAAGTGCTATTGTTCAGGTGGACTCTCGCGTAAGTCTGCACGAGAAGGAGACACGCCTCAGAGAAATCGCTGCCAAGATGGAGCACAAAGCATTCGGCAAGATTAAGGATGGACGCATCTTTAGGAGGGAGGACGTGACCCAGGGCAAACGGAGTCTGCTGCATGAGGGCACAGTCAACTGGAAGGCCGCCTCCGGCAGACTCAAGGGTACGTCAAGTGATTTTAAAGCTGGGTTCATGTTGGAAGGTGACAGATAACTAGTACCAGTCCGAAATAAAATGCAGGAGGACTTTTTTTTTTTATATGCACTGTATAAAATGTAACACTGTTACCTGCAAGGCTGCTTGTACACTTGCCAATGTTACACATGCTAGATCCACAGAAGGGCATTAATAAAACAAACATGATGATTTACATAGAAATTAGAAGATTTGCAACATGTTGCATTAAAATATGTAACCGCTGAAGTTTGTGTTACAGTAAAACAAAAAACAGCAGCAAGTGTATTCTTTTTCTGTTTTATCACCAGAGTTGCGCCACAGCTTTACTTTGTCTGCATTACTGATGATACTAACTCAGATGATAACTCATAATGTTCTGCTAGTTAGTTATACAATACTACCTGGAACTGATAAGTGTGGCATTGGCCTTTGTATGTTTTTTTCCTCTTTATACCATCAAGTGTGAAGCAGCTTAAACTTGTAATATAAATTTGAACTTTCCATCATGTGCAATACTGTTATTTTAGTTGATCCCTGACCACAAATCACTTCTACATGTACACATTTAAATAATATTTAAAGAAAGTTGCATAAAGCAAAATAGGGTAACAGCATTATTGTTACTAAAACTGTTTTAATTAATATCCATTTGTATATTTCTATACGTGTTTTAGACTTGTGCATTGTAATGTACTGACTTCACTTTCAAAGATACTTTAACTCATCCAACAACATAACATTTCTGTAATATGGGAAATATATACAGGTTCTGTTATGTTAACTCTTTTTTTTATGTTTGCTGTCTTAGTGGTATCATTGTAGAATGAATAATATCCAATGCCTAACTAAATAAACTATCATCCACTATTTTCATCATGTTTACAATCCTGAATAATCCCGATCTCTGTGACTTTCTCCTCAGATATTCTAGCTGTGCTGCTCACAGACGTTTTGCTTCTCCTACAAGACAAGGACCAGAGATACGTCTTCTCCGCTGTGGTACTTTTAAAGCGTTCATACTTTTCAACTCTTTTACATCTATCTGAGTTGTTATTAAGTGCAGATGTTCTATGCACTAGAATATAGACAGAGTTTTAGATGTTTGTTTTTTTTATAGTAAGCACAAAGAAGTAATCATTTAGATTTTGTATTTTTACATTGTAAATGAATTGTATTCTACATTTATGTTGTCCCAGTAATTACGCACATGACATTATTTGACTAGTGAACTGGGGTCTGTTGCTTTTATGGACAGGAATATGTTTGTGATGTTTGCAGGATGGGAAGCCATCGGTAATCTCCCTGCAGAAGCTTATCGTCAGAGAGGTGGCACACGAGGAAAAGGCCATGTTCCTCATCTGCGCTTCCTCCAACGAGCCTGAGATGTACGAGATTCACACATCCTCTAAAGAGGAGCGCAACACATGGATCAAACACATCCGCCAGGCCGTCGACAGGTATAGCCAACACAGCACAGCTATAAAGGGAGCATGGAACACGTGCACAGAATATCATAAAATAAAAACAGGTAGATTTAATGATTAATTATTCTATGTTCAATAGAAAAGGATAGAAATGTGTTTAATGGACATTATTATAGTAATGTGGGTTTAAAAAAAAATCAAATAAAACCGTATGAGAGCAGTACTATTATAAATCTAGTAAAACACAATAAAACATCTCAGCCATATTTTCTAACACTTTTAAATTTATGATCCCAGCTGTCCGCTATCCTGATTTTTTTTTTTTTTTCCCAGAAATAATTTTCTAGCTCTTTTTGATATCAAATGTCACCCAGTGGGTTTCACAGCTTGGCTTTTTTGACTTTGTGTGTGTTTATGCTGCAGCTGTCCTCACACAGAGGAGAGACTCTTTACTGAAGAGGAGGGCGCAAGGCTGCAACGCTTCAGAGAAATTCAAGGTAATAAAAACAAGCAGCGATCCTTGGCTTTGC
Source organism: Bagarius yarrelli (assembly GCA_005784505.1). NCBI lineage: Eukaryota > Metazoa > Chordata > Actinopteri > Siluriformes > Sisoridae > Bagarius > Bagarius yarrelli. The sequence continues at coordinate 4,270,625 of VCAZ01000015.1, read as the reverse complement.
AATTAACACCTGCTCGAGTGTGAGCATGTTATCTGCTTTGGAGGAGAAGAACTGAATAATTGTTAAATGGGTGGCGCTTCACAAAAAATATGTAAGAATTAATTATTATTGCACTTATTAAACACATTATAGTATTATAAATGTTTGAAACAATAAAAGGGGAGTCGATATCTATCATACCTAAATTTTTATACCATCTCAGAATTTCATCTGCGCAATGCCCCTTCTCCTATACATGTTCCTGAACAGTTTTAGGAATTTTTTTAAAAAACATTTTGTTGCAGAATGATTAGCTAAATGAAAATGCCAGAAAAGTAGTCCTCGAAGCGTGTTTTGCTTCCAAATCAATATATAATTTAGTTTTTAAAAATATTATCAACAAGCCTTTGTCAATCTGCTTTTCAACAAGAAAAGGAAAATGAACATCTGTTAACCTTCCTCCTCACAGAGCATCTGACAGTGAAGGATGCACAGATCAGGCAGGCTCTAACAGACAAGCTGCGGTTGTTTGCTGACCTGGCTGAATGCGTGGGTGTTTTGGAAGACACAGGAACTCGGCGTCATCTGCTTCTGCGGGGCGACACTTCTGATCTCCAGCAGGGGGAGCAATTGCTCAAAGAAGCTATAACAGAGGGTAACAATCGCCCAACACCCCAGCTGTTATCACCTCCCTGCGAAACCACACTGAATTCCTCGCTTACAGTCACCTGTTGAATAGTTATTAGTTAGATGTTAAAGGATTGAGTCCTTCTTTCAATTCAGATTTATAATGAAGGGGCAGACTGATCCAATTTATAAGGTGATGAAAAGCGTGTGTGTACATTAAAGCACGCGTTTGAAAGCATGATGAGCCAGAATATAAATTAAAATTATTCTTTCATCGTCTCTTAACTTTAGTGGAAAACCTGCAGAACATTCTGGTGTCTGGTGTAAGAGGGTTTCTACAAACAGACGAGAATCAGAGTTCCAATCCCCTGCCCAGGAGAGCGGGGACGTTCGGGGGCTACGACAGCGCAATCAGTCTGCTACAGAAACGTAAGAGCTCTCACACAACGTTCTCTAATGACTGCAAATAAAATTACTAAGTTTCTGCACTCGTAACACCAGATCAACAGGTTATAAACATCCTGATGTCTGCAGAAGTGTACACTAGACTCATTAATAGTTTAAGCTCAGTGTGCTGTTCTAACATACTGATATTGTCTAGCTATTATAACAGCAACTTGTAAACTTTTATCTAAACATCAGGATTAATGACTTTTGTAATCACACATCCATTATAATGGCTCCTTCATGTCTTCATTTTTTATCATTTTCAATTCGTGCTTCTCTAATACTGTCTTCTTAATGATTTTTTTTTTTAAAATAATGGTGCACTATGACTTCTATGCATGTCTTGCTTTAGAAAAATATTGTAACAATAATAATATAATACAAGACATGCAAAAGTAGGACAGCACCTTCTGTCGGCTGTAACAGTTTGTTGATATAATTTAAACCTGTGTGTTAAAACAGCTTCTTAATATTATATTTGATCTAAAAATGGAAACCTGCCTCCTCTTGAATGTGTGTGTTAAACAGACGGCAGCATTAAAAAAAACTCGTCTGGAGCTGGAAAATCCAGAGACAGGAGTCAGAGAGCCAGTTCGGACCCCCAGCTTAAAGAAATGTGCAGCAGTCCAGGACTGGAAGAAGCTGTAGGAACACACACTCATGTATACACACACAGTGCTATCTTTCTGAATTCCCCCAAAAAGGCATGAGAACATGAGTAATGCTGAGTTAACATTGCAAGTCGTCGAATCGCAATTTTTTTTTTTTTAATACAGCAGGACTGTCTGGGGTAACATTTTATTGCCGTGATGTTCACATTTCACATACAAACACATACACGAGAGGTAAAAAGAAAATAATGCAAAATCACGTGTGAGACTGGAAACATGGTTTGAGTTATGATTTGCAGCCAAAAAGTGAAAAAAAAAAGGTGGGAACCGAAGCCATACTTGCTGATGTTGTGGTTTATAACTCAGTAATGCTCAGTATCTTGTTCTTTCATTGGCTGTAGGTCATAGCAGACGTACAGATATTTAGCATGGCAGATATTTCACAGCCTCGGCAACGCCTCTGTGATTCTCTTAGACCGCGTCTATAATCATTCACAATGCATGATTGTCACTTCCGTGAACGAGCACCAATTTACCTCCGATTACTCCTGTATTTGTCTTCAAGTGAAAATCAGGGCTAAAATCATACACTGTGAACTCACCATAACTTTTCCATGTTTCTCCTCATGTCTGCCACTATTTTTATAAGCTCACTTTGTTATGTAATGAGACCTCATCTCTTTCACTCTCTCACACACACTTTACACTTTCTCTCTCAGGATAACATAACTTTACCCAGCTTGATCTGCTCCAGAATTCCAAACACAGAGGTGAGACACTTATACTGCAGATACTTCTAAAACTACTGCATACTTTTAATGCCATGTTCCACGATTGCTATGCGTACTTGTGTAGAGAATGACGGGCAGAGATCACCATTGCATTCAAACTCGCATAATACTTGAGTAGGTACTACAATTGTTAGTATGTATGTAAAAATCCAGGCAGAAGGAGTAGATCATCCTAGTACTTTTACATATAGTTTTTTAAATGCTGTGAAATAGGACATATTTGCCTCATTTATTGTTTTTTGCATATTATATAATAGGGTTGTTTGCGATTTTGTCTGTGCCTGAGACAAAAGGACTGTGTTAACTATAAATGGATAACATTGTGTAATGGTAATAAACCACTTTAAAATATGTTGTTTAAGAAAAAAATAAATACAGGGTAACTCTGCTGTAATCACTGTTAGTTGTTTCCAGTGAAACTATGACTCAGGATTGGCTTGAATGGGAATAAAACACAGGCACTGATGCTGTAATATTTTTTGTCTCTTAAATCCTGTTTTTGCAGTTCTCTGAGCGGGTTCTCCGGCTTTCCCAACATCTTTACAGTCTAAAGGTATTATATAATTTATTACAATAGGGTAGCTTAGTAATGTGTCAGAAAAAGTTTAGAAACGTGACGGGCAATAAACCGATACATTGGTGTGATTTAAGTCAAGCAGTCTTTAGCGTATTTGTATGGAACCTTGCTGTGTTTTCCACTGTGGTGCAGTTCTTTGAGCATGTAAGAACAAAACAGTCACACTTGGGTCTGACATGGCCTGAGCGAGGTGTTCTTGGATATTTCTAAGTGAACATTATTGCAGTGAAAATGCAATTTAACTTTAAATCCATTTAACTACAGTAGTTGAATCAAACTTGAACCAAAATATTCCTCTTGTTTGCAGGCCATCGTCTCGCAGCAGGACAGTGTGATTGAACTTCAACGAGCAGGTCTGTTGTCAGCAGAGCGCCAGCGGGGCACGGATGTGCTTCTTGAGCAGGAGAAACAGAGGAACCTGGAGAAGCACCGTGAGGAGATGGCTCACTTTCAACGTCTCCAGGCACAGCAACAGCAGGAGCATGAGCGCTGGGAGCGGGAACGATTGAGACAGCTGAAACAGAACGAGGCTGAGCAGCTCCGGCTGCAGGAGAGAGAGGACATGTGCAGGAAGCTGGAGGAGAGACTTGCCCAGGAAAGTCAGGAGCTGCAGAACCAGAAGCAAAAATACCAGCAGGACCTGGAGAGATTACGAGATTCCACACGAGCTGTGGAAAAAGAGAAAGAGAAGCTCGAGCAGCAACGAAAAATAAAGAAACGCAATACGGAAGCAACATACGGGCCTGACCTAGCACAGGTGAGTGAAAAAGGAAGCTTGAGTCTACATTGTAAACAAGACTGAAATCCAATGTGTGGATAAGTTAGAAAAAAAAAACCCCATTTAAAATGAGATTCTGTTGCAAGCGAATACTTTATTATAACAATTAATTCAATTTTATTAATAATTAAAAGAAATGGAAAGATAAACATGCTGTAACGACATATGAATAGTAGATTTGTGTGCATGTACAACTTTACTCTGTGCAGCTCTATCATTTTATTGCTCATTGCTGTATGCTAAAATATTTACTTTGCACAGCAGTGGGGGTAATAAAACTTGTTCCTGTGTGTGTTAAGCTGTAGTCATGGAAACAGTGTGCACATTGTAGACTTGATTACTTTTGCTCTTTGCACCTACGACATTTCTGTTTTAGTCTTTACGGTTGCAGGATGTTACATGATGTACAACGTATTGAGGCCGCTAACAAATTCGTTCTTTCTAGTTTCTATAGTAACAGCTTATTCACGGGGGTTTGTACAGCGGCCGCCTTTAACACCAGATCCTGTAATATTCGAATTATTGATTTGAAGGAATCTGCAGTGTTTATCTTTTGAAACTGTCAGAGATAAAGTTACATTTTTTTCTGCTAACTTTAAGAGAAAGAAAACAGAGAAGCGGTGAGAAATATGTGTTTATACTTGCAAATAACAAGTCTACACAGATCTTCTTTAAATGTGTGTCACTGGCATAGCCATGTGGGTAGCATACATCCTTTTGGGGCGCTATTGCCCTCCAGGCATCCCTAGTTCAAATACCAGCTCATTAGATTTTTCCGATCCCACCCACCCTCTCTTACACTTTTTTTTTCCTGTTTACGTACTGTGCTATCTGTTGAATAAAAAAACCCCCAAAAGAACACCCTCAGTGGAAAAAATGAAAGCATGTAAGCATCATGGATATGAAGAAGCATAAGGTGCACAGAGATGTACATACTGTATTTTTGTGTTTGTCCTCCAGCCTTTATTTTATTTTTAGTTCCCCTAATAATCTGTAACACATGGGATTTTTTGGGGGGGCTCCCAAATGCAAAAAAAACAAGTTCTACCACCCAACAAAATTTCTGCAGGAGTCGATTTGAAATCAAACCTCCTTTTACTAAGAAATGGAATTGATTTGAAGCAGCATGAGAACACTGTGATCTGACATTTACAGAGCTGAGTATGATTGCCACGTTCTCCTCTGCCCAGAGAACGGTGCTGAGGAATAACACACTGAATTCTGCGATTATAAAAGCAGCCTTACACTTCTTTCTCCTCAGATGTATTTTCTCACCCGTTTCGTCTGCTTTACTGTAAGCGTAGACCTCAACCTGAACAATAGACCACTGTGGCACTGAAACACTCCTCCATTTCCTGCCCCCCACAGATCAGGAACCAATCGCATCTGAACTGAATTCACCTTCTAACGGCTATCAGCTGAGCCGCTCGACCTGTCTCTGTGTAAACAGATCACACCGTACCACACAAAGACGCTTATTGTGTAGCACTTCGTGGAGCTGCCAAGCTAAGATAACACACAGACTGTGTGTGTGTGTGTGTGTGTGTGTGTGTGTGTGTGTGTGTGTGTGTGTGTGTAATAGTAGACTAAGATTTATGAGTTGCTGTGTTTTATATATGTATGTTGTAAGTGTGAATGAATATTTAATGGGATCTAAGCCTGTTGTCGCATATCTTCGGTTCGTTTTTTTTACTTTTCAGAAAATGTGTGGCAACGAGTTTTTACATAAAAGCAGCAAATGACAGTTATGACTATTTATTTATTTATTTATTCATTCAATTATTTCAGTTTTTGTAGGCTCGACAGATCTTTCATTTATCATTCGACATGCCATTATTTGCCGATTATTTGTTCCGGGAAAATAATCGGTGTGGTGACATCATCATGCAGACATGTAACAAAGTTATTGTTCCCACCCTAAAATTAAATATTTTCCAGTAAGTCTTTTTTTTAAGGATTTATTCCCTGACAGGAATATACCAGTAATGACAGTTTTTGGCCATTAAGAATTAAAAGAATTAAAGTTGTTTTCTTAATTGCTTACAACCCTAGCCTGTACAAAAGGACACTCAAGAAAATTTCTTTTTTTAATTTTGAATATCGGCAAAATAAACAGATTAATTATTGATTAATCGTTACTTTATAGCTATTTGTTTAAGATGGCAAAAAACACAAAGAACGTGTGTTTACCCACAATCGATTCTTTTTTTAAAAAAAGGATATGTTTTAACAATCAGCTTAATATAACTGCTCACAACTGGAAACAAACAATGTCAGCTTAAGTCTGTTGATTCTCCTTAGGAAATAAGACCATGTCGATGTAAATCAAGTACAGCAGCAGAAACGAGCCGCTCTGCAGGCAGCGAAGATGCGGACCTGTTAATGTGCTGAATCCACCAGCCTAAAAAAAATCTAACCTTATTCATTGTCCTGGTCTAGAATGTTAATAAAATAGTTTAATCGATTAAATTAGGTTTAACTAGCTAAATTGTTAATGATCAATAGTATTACTGGTAGAAACATCTTTAAAAAAATCATTGTTTGTTTAAGGGTGTGTTTACACTTGTAGTTTGTTTAATTTGGTCTAGGCCAAAAAGGCAGATGATACATTAGGTCCTGGTCCACCTGGTCCACACACTGGCATTCTTGACAGCGAACCTGAAGACAGAGTGGTACATTCTCAACCTTATTTATCGGCTTTTGTCAGTTATATTTAGCGACACAACGAATCATTAAAAAAAATGCAGTGTACTGGATTAAGAACACTTATATTGTGCATGTATATCTGGTTTTACTTTTACCAGCTGAGAACACACAGCCCCTAAAATATTCAAACAGCACCTGGATTTCCTCCGATGTATGCAGAAATAAAGATCTGTTGCAGGGGGATGGCGTTTCCGATGACTTATTCAACTAATGGGCAACTCGGAGTTTTAATGAGACGATCCAGGTAGTCTGTCTTTTTGAAATCAAAGAATCTGAATTGCATGTCACAGAATGTGACATCACATTCTGTTTTTGGCTAGATTAGATATATTTGGTCTGTGTTGCATTCAAATATCAATCAAACCTCAGCAGAGTACAATTGGAAGCAGAGACTCTTCTCTTTAGTTGTCCCAATCCACTTCTTTGGTGTGCGGAACCAAAACTAACCTAGCAATCGTGCCAGAGTTCGTTTGAATGGAAACAAACATAAGTGTCTGCAAATAATCAGGAGCATTAGAATTAGGAGTATGGGAATAAATGCACTGATGTAAACCTATGAATATAAATTAACCCTCTCTGATCAGTCAGATTCTGTTGTGAGATAATTATTGCTAAATGAAAGCAGCATGTGTGGTCTTTTTATTTTATTTCCCTGATGTGTTATTAGTGCAGAATTAAATATATTTATATCTCGAATAAATATCTCACCAATGTCTGAGACAGAATGTGTTGAGCTGTTTATCTGTGTGGGGTTTAGTGAATTAGTGTCGGACTGGAGCTGTGTTGCAGATGATTATCTAATCAACGTTGGTCATTGGGAATTGAATTACGTGCATTAGTTTTGTTGAATGCAGGGAGGTTTCGTTACTCAGGATGTGATTAAGGGATGAAAGACATCCTACTCTTCTGGATTAACACTGGTACTTTTCCAAAATGCAGCGTTGCAACATGTAGATTACAAAGATTTGTGATAAGTAAACCAAGTAAACAAACGCTTTGTTTCATGCTGATATATAGGAAAATGATTAACCATTGATAAGTATGATGAAGTGGAGTCATGGCCACCTTATGAACTTTTTCCTCCAGCTGTATACCCCTATGTGTTTAGTCTATGTTCCGGAACATCCACCAAACAAGTTATTTCCGGTTATCACTTACTTAAATGATTGTTCTATCACAAGACCAGTGTGTGAGAGAGAGATCGAGTGAGCCAGTGTGTGCTAGTCAGGACATATTCACACCTTTATCTAGTATCAGTTTAAATCTCCAGTCAGTCTGTGTATATTGTTATTGTGATTAAGGGATTTGCAGTCCAACTAAATGAATTACAAAAGACATTGTGTGCTTACAAGAAGTTATGCTAAAGGTTAGAGAAAACATGATTTCTGAGCCTTTCTCAGATGTTTATGCTGTGTAGTACATTTATATTTCTTGCATTGGGCAGGCGCCTTTATACAAAATGACTTACATATATCGCATTTTTCATCCAACCGTGACTTCCCTGGCCATCTCAATAACCGTGACATTTACTGTGAGGCTTACAGAAGTATTAACTCCACCCGAATCGTCACAGAATTATTTATCTTATTTCCCTTTATTTTTGTTTCCTGGCCATCCCTCTGTGTATTCATTTGGTTGATGATGGTTGTGGCCCCTGGGTCATTTTAGGCTTTAATAAAGTTCCAAAAGGTATAGCCTCTGTGTTAGTCAGTTGTATTGACGGAGGTGTGGCATATGTGATTGTCAGTTGTATTGACGGAGGTGTGGCCTCTTTGATGGTCAGTTGTATTGAAGGCGTGGTCTATGTGGTGGTCAGTTGTTTTAAAGAAGAGAGGGCCGCGGTGGTGGTCAGTCATATTAAAGTAGATGTGACTGCTATGCAATTTGTCAGCTTAGGTGATGCAATGTAGGCTGTATTGAAAGTGGGTGTGACTTCTTTGCTGTCATTACATAAGAGATGGGTGTGACATTAATTACCTAATAAATATGCTACTGCGTCCTGGTCCCACTGAAGGTCTGCAAGGTCTCTGACTATTTAAACTTCCCAATGACAATATGTCCCTCTGAAACAGCAGTAAATCATACTATGGCTAATGATTTATGGCTTTTTTGATTATGTGATGCAATTACATTAACCCCCAATGTATCTCTTCCTCTCCTGGAATTATGACTTTTTAATGATTCTATCTTTTTACTTCTATTCCAGTCTCGTTAAATTTTTCCCAAATTTGTTTTAACAACACTTCTCAGCCTCAAAAATTCCTATTATTTGTTTCCAAGGAATTTGTTATGCTTATGTTCAGTTGGGGTTTCTGAAAAAACCTCTAAGGAAGGTATTTATCACCAGGGTTTAAAAGATAGATGTTCAAAGGGAACTCCTTTGTTTGTCGCCAGAGGGCCTGAAACAAGTTTGCAGAAGGAATTCTGTAAAGTGTGTGTGTGCTGGAGGAGCTGCAGTGTGTAATTTACTTGCCAGAAATCACTAATTACTGGTTCACAGCCAGCTTTAATAGTTTGGCTGATGTCAGTCAATTTTTTTTTTTTTTTTTCTTTTCCTTTTTCTCATCTTGACTTTTCGACTTTGGGAAAGTGCATGCATACACAGCGGCACTTTGAGAGAAAGAAAGAGGAAACAATGAAGCGTCTGTCTAAAGAGAGACATGAGTGTTGGGAAATCGTGCTGTGCTCTGTGATTGTAGACTCGCCCTGAGGCAGGTCACAGAGTGTTTATGCTTTCAGTGAAGCAGCCAGAGGAACCATCACATCTGGGAACATCTGCATCTACTGAGAAACAGGGGAGCTATTATTTTCATGGCATATTTTTTAACATGCAGCGGTGTGAGTCACACATCAGCTGCAGGATGTCTGTCGGGTCTGGATGCAAAATGGATTGGGAAAAAATAAACAATACGCAGTTGATCAGTGTTCTAAATTTAAAACATTTACATTTGATAAAATAGCCGCTGTGTAATCTGTCACCTTGATTTGGCCTCGATCATGTTTGTTGCCACACCATGCCGCAAGCGATGAATATTCTCTTCTTTACGCTTGAGCTTTAAGTGTTTATGATTCACCTCTTAGTAACAGTGAGCATGATCATGAAAGGTAAACTCCAATGTGCCAAGAACTACATTACTAAAAGTGTATACACTAATGAGGGGGGGGGGGCACTGCTTGCAGCATGGAACAGATCTCACACTTGAATGCCCTCACTGTTACTGCATTAATTGCGAGATGCATCAAGATCAATCTAATTTCCTACTGCCTGTTTATTAATAGACATCTACTGTGTGTGTTGTACATTTATAAAGATGGCAGGATCTACAAATGCACACAAACCCTTTTTTGTTAGTGTTGGAAAATAAAAGATCTTTTCTCATCTTTCACCCATGTACTCGGATGCTCCATTCATCCAGCTGTGTTTGATCAGTTTATCCACAGCTCTGTGTGATCTCATCCTTGTGTGTGTGTGTGTGTGTGTGTTGCTTGGTTGTTTTAACACTCAGCAGGATGTGGTACACGTGCACTTTATTTCCCCTATACTCCCATAGTTTGTTGTGTTGGTGTGTTGAGGAAAGCTTTAGTCCACACCAACACATGCTTTGATTTCCTCACGCTGTCATGCTCTGTCCTGACAGGTAAAGCCATTCTTGGTCATGCGGTTTGAACGTGTTGTTTCATTTGACTCTGCTTTTGGCATGGTTTTATTAGGTCCTGTATGTCTTTATTTTTCTCAGAAATCCAACATTAGGCATGTTGATGTGTCCACACATGCCTCACCCACAAACGTATTTGTAATTTTTTTTGTTCTGGAAAAAATGTATCTATATAAACTTATTAATAAACCATCTTTATCTTCTGGTAGCTTTTAGGTCGACTGTCAGCCATTAGAAAAGTTTTGATATTTGTAATTAGGGCTTTATTTTTTTCATCTAACTGCTTGTAATTTGTATCTTGTTACCCATAATAGTTTTCTTTTTCCAGCACCCCATGTCCTCCAGTTTTAACGGTGACGTCCTGGGAAACTCCGGAATGGATTCGGTTCGCCAGTCCCTCCGCTCCACTGCCTCTTTATCTACTGCCGATTTCTCTGAGAAGATAGACATGCCGCCTCGCAGAGAGAGTGGCACCAGTGTGCTGACCAAAACAGAAGTACCCATCCACCTGGTCAGCACCACCAACCAACCGCACAAACAGGGTGGAGTCCAGCAGCAGATCCCCACCAAGCTGGCCACTCTGAAGAGTAAGGAGAAGGGCAGCAAAATCAAAGGCTCTCAGCGTGCCGACAGCTCAGGTAATGTTTATGAACTTACTAATACATGCGGCAGGAATGGGATCAACTGTGGATTAACCCTCTATTACTCAAGAGCTAGAACTAAATAACATTTCTCACCCCAGGAGAGGAGTGAGGTAAAAAAACAGGACTGTGTGTTTGTAGAGGAAGAGTTTATTATACCAGGTATCTTCAACTCAGTGTGTATTCTTTGTTAAATCTCAGCATGCATGGATGAAATGGTAGCTTAGTTGTTGAGAACTGCTAACCGGAAGATTATGGGTTTGATTCCCAGCACACCAGGTTACCACTGTTGGATAAGCGTGTCTGCCAAATGCCATAAAAATGCATCCAATTTAAGAAGGTGCTTCAATATTTAGTGAAACTTAAAAGGAGCAAACAAGTTTAGTCGACCCTCTCTAACATCGCCATGGCGGTGCCAATACTTAGTTATTTGGCAGACAAGACTTGCATTTATTTCATTTCTTTTGTAATCCATTGGACTAAATGCACACAGAGCGATGACATACTTCCTCTAAAATCTCAGCCAGCTCATTTGCTTATGGTAACATATTGCATTACTACACTGGCAGCTTTGTAGCCACGCAAAATGGACCTCCATGTGCAATCTGTCAAAATACATCAATCTCTTACCTTTTTTTTTTTTTTTTTAAAAGAGTGGACGAAAATACAGAATAAAAACCTATATCAGCATATAATGATAACGATAAAAAATAACTACACAATTCATTGAAGCCAAAATGGTAGCCAATTTGTTGGTTTATAATTATCATTGATCATCTCACTTTACTCGTCTCAAGAACAGAAGACACGGAACCTGTGTGAATGAAGAGAGAAAACAGAACACAGTTTCTGTCAATCCCTATTGTTTAGCATACACACTTAAAAATTTATTAATATTACAACAAACAATTGTTATTTAGAGCATATTAAACCAAATATGTATTTACATTTTGCAGGATTAACCACTATATGTCTTATACCTTCTCCTTATGCTTAAACTGTTCAAAGCAGTGGTTTCGGGTAAACTGTATGTGATTGTCTCGGTTTGCTATTATTATATGTCAAACACGTAAACTTACACTTAAACTGTTCTGCTGTCGTAAGCTAGCATGCATGATACGGGCATTTAAAGACTCTACATGTCCAAAGCTTGTATGGATGTCCAAAATTGTGGATGTAGCTTAAAGCGTATAGCTTAAAGTTGTTGTTCTTCCTGGTTGTTGATGTATCACAGTGTTTGAATCATTTAACTTGTTGACTGTAATCTTGGACCGCAAATCTTGAAGCAACCAAGTGGAAAACACCCATAATTTCTATGGACAGAGGAATTGACTAAGCTGCATTTAGTGTATTTAGCCTATTGAGCAGTTGAGGGTTAAAAGCTTGGTGCTTCTGGTAATTGAACCCACAACCTTTTGCTCAGCGCTCCAACACCTTAACCACTGAGCCATTTTCTCCCTGCACTTAACCACAGCCAAGAGTGTTGATAAGTGCTGTTTAGGTTTTTTTTAAAAAAAGGTGTAAACCCTTATTATGGCCAGACTTCCAAATATTGTTTCACTCTATTTAGGGATCAGGCATAGTGAGTTTTTGTTCCAGGTGAAAGATAAAAGCTTTTACCCTGAATGTGGGGAAGTCGAATAGAAATGCAGAAATAAAATGATTAGTAAAAGAATTAAAACTGTGCCGAAATTATTAATTAAGAGTCTTAAATTAAGTAACATTGTCTCTTAAATCAGCCAGAAAAACAAGTGGGGAGCTTTGACAGACACTAACCAAGTCCAGAAGAGATGTTTGTGCTGGTAGTGAAGAATTAATCAGGACATCTGCACCATTTTAGCTCAGCCCACACGTCACTGCTCAGCTTACAAGCTAACCGGGTAAAGAAGGGGAACCAGATTTAGCTGCAGTGGGAAGGACTGTGAGTAATTTGATGAGTTGAGGCATAGCTTCCAGTGGTGAAGCGCTAGCATTCACACCAAAATATCTAACACACCTGCTCCCTCTGATTTGGGCCGCGCGCATACGCAAGTGCGGTGACCACGCCCCCTATCCTTTTACACTAATACATTTGCGGATCAAAGTGTTGTGTATGTAAAGATAGTAATGAACCTGATCCCAGCTAAATTGGTCTTTGCAGCTTCAGTAGACATGAAGCAGATGCTGAAACTGGCGTCCCGAGAAACGGAGACTTCTCTAAAATCCCGTCACTCCATCACGCCGCACCAACTCGCTGCACCTCCAAATACAGGTGAGAGTTCACCACATCATGGTACTCGTCTCATGCCTACCACATTAAACACCATATCCCCCCAAGGCTGTTGAATTCTCGATTCTGATTGGTCAGAATTATTTGTTAAATAACAGTTAAATAACTCTGACAGAATTGCAGCTGAAAAACATGTTTACGTTAATTCACTTAATGACAAAACACTATATGCAGAGTTCAGAATTTAATAATCTTTTATTCGCAAAAGATTAACAGTTGACTAACAGTTGCATAGAAAGTCTTCTGTGTAAGGAATGGCTGTAAATGGGTCTATTAAGATTAAGATCATGTGGTAGAAGAGAACCGACGTGCTTTATGGCACTCTGTTGTAGAAGATAATCTGCTTTGTTGTGGTAACAGTAACTTCACCCACCAGCTCATCATGATTAATCATTAATTCCTTATTTAATCATTAATTTCTCCACCCACCAGCTCATCATGATTAATCATTAATTCCTTATTTAAAGCAAAAGATTCCAGTAATATTTAACTTTCTTTATATTAAAGTCTTTCGATTCGTGTGTTTTTTTTATTATTTTTTATAATTAGTCTGTCTGCCTTTTTTTGTCTCTGCAGATCCTCCTGTCATTGGTGAGAAATACACCAAAGAGCCTCTGAAAGCACAGAACCCTACACTTCTGCAGTCCTACCCTCTCCCTGACAACAAAGAAAAGGAGGATGTCATCTTCTTCTGACAGGCTCAGTGCATGCTGGGATACTGTACCGCACCGACCTCAGTTTATGCTGGGATGTGCTGTACAGAGCTTCACACACACACAATTTTCTACTTTTTTTGGTTCCCTGGTGGAAAAAGAATTACATTTTTAGAACCCCCCCCTTTTGAATTATTGCCAATAGCATTTTAAAAATTGTTTTATGAGAAGAGGACGAAGAGTTTAATGGAAAAAATGAAATGATGTGGGAAAATCCAGTGAGTGAAAGGAAATGAAGGCTTTCACCTGAAATGAAGGATGTGCATAAGAAGGGATGAGACGTGTGCGCACTTAGCTCTTCTAAAAAAAAAAAAAAAAAGAAGAAGGAAAAAAAAGAAGGATTTTTGGTGCGTCACAGAGCAGAAACGAAAGCACAAATGTTCAGATGAGTGATCGCTGTATTGCTTATGAATTGTAAAGGATTGTAATTTTTTTTTTTTTTTAATCATGCTTTATTTAAATGTTGGCCCAAGAATTCAGCCTGTACATCATAAAGCGTTTGTTTTTAATTAGATTTTATTTGAAAAAATGAAAGCAGAGGCTTTTTAAAGCCCAACATAATGGAAACCGTAAGGTTTCACTATCAAGTTTAATCAGTTAATTGGTTTTGTTTTTTAGGGTTGCATTAAGCATGTCGGATGAAAAAATGTTTCGATTCTGTTTTTGGTTTTTTTTGTTGTTTTTTTTGTTTTTTTTATCTGCTGCTGTCGTGTGAGCAAAAAAAACATTTGTCAGATGACAATTTCTGTTCTAAAATATCAGGAAAAGCTTCCTAAAAGTAAAACTTCTGATCTTTATAATGAACATATAGAAATATTCATGTTCTGGTTGTTAGAGTTCCTCCACTAACAAAATATCGTCTGATATTCAACGCTTCACATAATGAAACGTGTTTAATCTTTTAAAAGATTATTTATTATGATGTGCTTCATATTAGTGCTAATACTACTGAGTACATTTATAATGTGGTATAAGATTCTTCCCTTCAGGGCATTACATTACGTTCGTCAGCCTCGTCATCTTCTGTTTCTCTCCGTGCCAAACAGATCAAACCGACAAAGATTAAACCTTCTGCACTGAAAGCGAGCTCTATAAACACATCACACACACACACACACACTGACGAATGAAGAGAGAATCCCCCAAACCAGTACGCTTTTATTAACCATCGTCTATTTAGCAACATCTACTATTTTTTTAATGAGTTTATTTTAAACTATAACATCAGGACCAGGATCTGTGTCAGATCAGCTTGACTAGAGAGGGATGTGCTGTTGAGGATTGAATACAAAAAAAAAA
The DNA here is from genome assembly GCA_005784505.1 of Bagarius yarrelli. Classification (NCBI taxonomy): domain Eukaryota; kingdom Metazoa; phylum Chordata; class Actinopteri; order Siluriformes; family Sisoridae; genus Bagarius; species Bagarius yarrelli. The sequence continues at coordinate 4,255,531 of VCAZ01000015.1, read as the reverse complement.
AAACTGAAAACAACATGCTGATGTTCCGACTCAAGAAATCAGGAAATGAATGATTGTGTATTTTTCTTTTTCTTTTTTTTTTACGTTTTTTTTCCTTACACTATGGATATGAAGAGCGTGGGTTGTTCAGTTTCTGACCTGAGCACAGATATTTAATCAAATGAAGTGAACCCTTAAAATATATGTGCAAAAACTGGCTTTGAATTAGCAACAATTTTCAAAATATGAAGCCTCGCTAATGTAACCAGTCTGGGGGGGAAAAGCAGTTATACTGATTTATTGCCCTGAAATAGTTGCAGTTGTTCAGCAGCCAATCAGAGGCTTGTATCCAGTTGCAGTTAAATTGATTGACGGATATTTGTTGATTGAACTGCATCATGATGATTGATTAAAGATTGTCATAGTTACATTTCAACACAGTTACAGAATGGTTGATAACCCCTCTGTAACTATAAACAGCACCTGATAGCCAATCAGGAGTGAGTGAGGGTGTAGCCAGTGTGCACGATAGTAAATGCCCACTCTTTCGTGTGAATCTTGGACTCTGATCAATCCTACAGAATATAAAATACTTGGTGCGCACACACACAAACACAGCAAAAGTTTTTGTATATTTGCTGTGTCAACAACTGCAGAGCGCAGGGGTACGAGCCGGAGATTTTATTGTGTATATATTGTACAGATGATGTAGATTTTATGCTATGATGTCTTATAACAGTGGACTTTAGCACACATTTTTGAACTAAGGGAATGGAATCCTTAAATGCTGTCATTCTCTTATCTTGAAAATGATTTTTCTTTCTCCGCTGTGATCTGTTCAGATCAGAAATCAAGACTTATTTCGAGTTCATTCCTTAGTGAGGAACCAAAGATTCACTAAATAACTGTAACAGCACCTTGACTGTATCATTGCCTGTAACACTGTAACAGAAAAAACTTTAGCCAAGATGGCACCTCTCTCTCTCTCTCTCTCTCTCTCTCGCTCTCCCTGTCTTTTTCTCTCTCTGTCCCTCTCTTGCTCTTTCTGCTCACTCTTTCTCTCTGCTCTCTGTCTCTTTCTCTGTCCCTCTCTCCCTTGCTCTATCTGCTCCCCTTATCTTTCTCTCTCTCTCTCTCACTCTCTGTGTCTCTTTCTCTCTGCCTCTCTCCCTCACTCTGTCTGCTCCCCTTCTCTCTCTCTCTCTCACTCTGTTCCTCTCTTTCTAGCTCTATCTGCTCCTTCTATCTTTCTCTCTGCTCTATCTGCTCCTTCTATCTTTCTCTCTGCTCTCACTCCCTGTTCCTCTTTCTCTTTGCTCTCTTTTTGTTTATCTCTCTGTCTCTCTCTCTCTCTCATATCCCATGATCACTGTGCTAAAGTCTTAATAGGATCCTCCTGTACTAAGTTGCGATGTTTTCCTTTAATTCAGATATGAAGTGGTTTGTTCTGCCGTGTCTTTCTCTGTCTCTTGTGACACTGTGCTCAGGTGAAGCACCTTTTTCTGTCATTTGTAACAAAAGAAAAAGAACATTTTTCCTGGCCATTTACACTAGTCACTTTTAGTAGGGCGCTTGTGGAATGAGGCGTTTTATGTGCTTGTATTTTTCGGTTGTAGCACGCAAGAGCACTGTGATTATTTTATACCTTATAATTTTACTCACAAAAAAAATCTAGCTGTAAGGCACAAAACATCTTGGAGATGTTTTCATTTTAGTAATAAAACATCTGATGGTACACACGTCTGCTTTATTCCTCCTTTATTTGGTGTTGTACAATGTTGGTTGGGCTTTAGGTTGGTCTCAAATGAATACTTGGCTAAAATCAGACAGAATTTTTTTTTTGATAAAGAAATCGGGCAACGGTACACAAAAATGTTAAACTATTGGTGTTTATTTCGATAAAATGAGAAAAATAAATGGTACAAACAGACAAAATAATAAAAATGGAGTTAGTTTGTTTGTTGTTTTTTAAAGCCATGCCAGAATCAGGACTATTGCATGAAGGGTTAATATGATTAATATATTACAGCACCCCAAATCCAGAAAAGTAAATCATGAGCCAATATTATGTTCACAATGAAACATAGATAACGTAAACGTTTAGATAACTGAGAAGTTTTACAATTTAATGCACCAAATAAGCTCATTTTTAATTGGATGCCTGCCACAATATTATTATTTACATGCATATAATTTAAACATTACTATTACTATCTTCTGTTAGCAGTTACTTTAGCATGGCTCTGCATTCTCTGCTTTATGAAATATAATCTATTAGCACAGTGGTTAAAGTGTTGTACTGCAAATTGGAAGATTGGGGTATGATTCCCAGGACCACCGAACTACTGTCCTTGGGCCCCTGAGCAAGGTCCCTAACCCCCAATTACTCAGTTGAATAAAAAAAGTTAAATGTAAGTCGCTCTGGATGAGAACGTCTTCCAAATGCCAGAAATGTAAATGCTACAGGTCTCAAATGAGTTGTCAGAAAGGGAATAGAGATTTAAAAGTCTAGTTATTTTATTAAAAACTTTTCTGAAATTCTAGATCAGACATTTAGTCTTAGTACAGACAAATTTTTTTAAAAATATCTTCAGCTTGTACTCGCCTAAATATTACCATTAAAACGTGGCTGAATAAAACTGCCACCTGATGGTGTAAAAGGCTTTGCAGTTTAAATGGACTGAAAGGAGGCTAATATGGGAAGAAAATGGAGAGAATGTGGGGTAAAAAAAAAAACAGAGGCAGATTTAAAGTGTTCCTTTTCACCTCACAGTAGTTTCAGGATTTAACTGGTGACCTCATGACCGCAACCGTGACCTTTGGAACCCTTTCAGTTCCCTCAAGGTATCATATTGTGGGAAACCAGGAGATCTTTGCATCTATCCAACCATATAATCAATTCTGATCTAACCACCTACAATATACTGCCAAAGGTTTGTGGACACTTGACCATACGTGATTTTAAAGATTTTATTCCAGATTTACCCTCCATTTTGCTGTTCTATTAAGCTCCACTCTTTTAGTAAGGATTTCCACTATTATTCGGAGCTTGAATGGGAGAGATGTGGTTATTCAGCTATAATAGTATTAGTGAGATCAGGTGTTAAAGTCAGATAAGGACGTCTGTGGTGCAGTCAGTGTTCCAGTTCCATCCCGAAGCTCAGGGCGAAACACTCCTAATGAAGGATTCTCTTTATGTCTTTATGACTTAACTCGGCTTTTGTTTGCAGGGGTTTGTCATGCTGGAACAGTGTTTGGGTTTTTATTGAAGAATAATGTAATGCTACAACATACAAAGTCCCACTCGACACCTGTGTGCTTTTGGGAATAGTTTGGAGATGAAGCGCATGTGGAATTGATGGCAAGGTGTCCACAAAATTCAAAAAATATTATTTAAAATAGTCAAAATTCAAAGCTAATATTTTTGTAAAGTCGTATTGGAAAAATTGCAATTTAATTACAATGATTTAAACTGAACCTGTCTGTCCATCCATCTGTCTGTCTGTCTGTCAGTCCACGTTAACATATATCTGTTTACCTAATTGAATGTTTTTGTCTATTTACCTGTGTAAAACCCACCACTGTTTCACCTGCCTATATGTTCGATTGTGTGTGTGTGTGTGTGTGTGTGTGTGTGTGTGTGTGTGCGCGCTTTGTCTCCCTGGTAACGTCAGGAGTGATGTAAGGTCAGCTGTATAAGTGCCATTTTTAGACAGATGTGATAAGGAGGTGCACACACACACACACACACACACACACACACACACACACACACACAATGGTGCCTTGTTCTTATCAGTGATGTATTTATTGCACAGCTCAGATGTTTTCTGCAGGACACTAACGTGGTGTGTTGCCTCGTCTAGCGGTGAGTGTGTATGAACAGTAACCTGAAGCATACTTTAATGGTAGGAGTATTGAGTACGAGTAAAATGTTCTGCATGAACTTCCTCGAACTGAATGCAGCTGTGGTGCATTTTTAAAGATGTTACAGGAAGAAAAATGCCTCAAAAACCAGCAGGAGGCACAGAAAGCTAGAAATGTCTAGAAATATTCTGAGTATTACCAAGTCCTTATCTGTCTGCCTGTCTGTCTGCCTGTCTGTCTTTCTGTCTGTCTGTTACCTATAGTTTGTCTTGCTTTATCCTTCTATTTCTTTCTCTCTCTCTTTCGCTCTTTTTCCCCTCTTTCAAAGCATTTCTTTTTCCACTTGTCACAGGCCACTGCTCTTTATATGCGTGTTTCTATAATGAGGAACAGAGTTTCCTGTGGACGGCACATTCACAGCCTATATTACACATCAGGCTGTATGGAAACAAACTTGTCTATAAAACTAGAGAAAGTCTTTCATCTTTTAACACTCTTTTTTATTCTAAGGGTCAAATGTTCTTGAGGGAGCTGCAATCTGAAAAGGCTTATTTTAAAGTTTAAATCTTAAAGATTTGGGAAAGTGGTTAAGGGGTTGGACTGCTGATTGGAAGATCAGGGTTCGATTCCCACTGTTGGGCCCCTGAGCAAGGCCCTGAACCCTTTAATTGCTCAGTTGTGTCTTAGAGATAAGTGTAAGTCACTCTGGATAAAAGGTGTCTGCCAAATGCAGGAAATGGAAATGTAATGTAAAAATTGTATTCAAATTATTTTAAATATTTTTTATTTGGTTATCCAGTAAGTTTTTTTAAACGTTTTTTAATTGTTGAACTTTTTTAATGTTTTTCATTGTTGATGAAGCAAGGACGCAAAATTACTTTTAAGCTTTTTAAAATGTAGTCATTTATTTTTTTAATTGAAAGGAAATAAGGAAATGAGGTACGTATTTGTTTTTAGTGTATTTATTTAAAAAAAGAAGCACAAATATTGTGTACTGAAATTGTCATTTAAAATTAATCTGTTTTTGCATCTAGAAATGCAGAAAGGCCCAAACGTTACATTCTTTTGCACAATGAAGCCACTCTCAGGCATTGAATTTAAATGATCCCAGTGATCCTCAGAGAATGTTGGAAGGCCGGTCCTTGAAGCTTGCTGCACTCTGTCTACTCCATTATTAATTCAGATGTCACATCACTTTTCATGTCTTTTCACAACAGTCACAGTCTAATTAGAGTCAAAACCCAACACACCCAAACTGCTTCATTAAAGCAAGCTCAGCCTTTATTTCCCTTCCTCTCAGCGCTCCTTCCTCGTGCCGATAACTCCTACTCACCCCGAAAGTGCTGTGGTAATTATGTGAAATAGGAAGGGACTTTTTGTGTGCATTGTGTCACAGAGTCTTGTGTGGAATGTGTGCGAGTAAGATGACTGGCATGTGACCGTGTGAAATCGAAATGATTCTGTTTCTCTCAGTGGAAAATAATCCACTGCCTACTACGGCATCTCAATCATTTATTTCTGAGAAATGAGATTTGACTGAATGTCGGGGATGTTTAACAAACACACAAAAGTACTTTTTATATTTGCAAGCATCAAAGTCAGAAAAACGATTTCCCAAAAAAAATTCTAATCTATTTCTTTCTACAGCACTATAGTTAAAGTAAGCGGTGTAGTAAACATTCCACCGAAACAGATGTACATTTCACTTATAGGGAAATCCGAATTATGTGATTTTTGTAATTTTTTTTTTTTTTTTTTTTTTTTTTGGCCCACAAATTCATTATGTTAGCAATGATTAAGCCAGATGGCTGTGTTTTTTCCCTGAAATCAGCAAAATTATACAAGGTTTTATAAAAGAAACAAGCAAATATGTGTGCTGATTAATCAAAATCATAAAGGTATATATACAGTACGGGAAGAAATATTTGATCCTTTTCTAATGCCGTACGTTTACCTACTGACAAATTAATGACCTGTACTCCTCTGGGCTCACACTTACACATACACACACACACACAAACACACCCCACTACACGCACAAGCGCACGTTATATTTCATTAGTCACTTTATATATATATATATATATATATATATATATATATATATATACACACACAGTCACTTTAAATATACACACCGTTATATACTATACAATACACACAGTGCATTTTTATCCGTATTATATTTTCTTTTCTTTTATTCTATTTTTATATTATTTTTTTCGGTATATTTTTGACGTAGATTTGATTTAATTGAATCCTTTTTTTTTAATTCAGAGAGTCGAAAAACAACATTTCGCTATATGTTGTACTGTGTATAATCATGTATGTGACATTAAATTTGAATTTGAATTGTAAAGGTATATTTATTCTAACAGCCAGACAGAGTAACAACAAAAAACATGCTGAAAAATGTATTTTAATTTGAGTTGTAATGAGTATAATAAGTATTTGATCCCCTATCAATCAGCAAAACTTTTGGCCTCGAGGTTTCTTTCCTGGCATGTGCTTCTAATCTCAGCTTTTTACCTGTATAAAAGACACCAGTCCTTAAAAGCAATCAGTCAATCAAATAAATCAGATTTCAAACTCTTCATCGTGGCCATCATGTCAGGGACAAGGCTGTAGACCTACACAAGGTTAGAGTGGGCTACAAAACCATCGCCAAACAGCTTAGTAAGAAGCGTCAAATACTCATTAAAATACTCAATTTCACTCATTCATTCATTCATTCATCTTCTACACCCGCTTATTCCCTAATTCGGGGTCACAGGGATCTGCTGGAGTCTATCCCAGCTGTCTCTGAAAGGGCAAAAGGCAGGAGGGGTACACTCTGGACGATTGCCAGTCCATGACAGGGCAACACACACTTACACTCACTCCTATGTTCAATTTAAAATCACCAATCAATCTAACATACATGTTTTTGGACTGTGGGAGAAAAAACGGGGTAAATTGGATTAAACCCACACCAACACGGGAAGAACACGGGAAGAACTCCGCACAGAAAGGCCCCTGCCCGTGAATCGAACAGTGCTAACCACTAAGTCACCGTGCTGCCCTAATTTCACTCATTGAAATGCAAATCAATTTATAACTTTTTTTTAAATGTGTTTGTTATAGTTGTTATTCTGTTTCTCAACTGTTAGAATAAACCTACTATTGACATTATAGACTGATCATTTCTTTGTCAGTGAGCAAACATACATACTATTTGTTTCCCTCACTGTACAAGTAAATATTGAAACTTATAATAATATCTATAATGTCTAGAATTTACAATAATAACTATTTAAATAATAATCTCTATAGCGTTAATGAGGTAATCCAAGAGGAAAACAGAGATGATTGCTAGTCATGGAATGGATTGTTTTACATTGCTCTTTTAATGTAGAATAAAAAACACTATGTATTTAACTTCAGTTTATGATGTCAGTGTCTTCATAGCTAATTATGGTCACGTCTCCAGACACCACAGAGTCACAATAGATATTTAAGAGAATACTGGACAAACAGATTGTGTAACAAAAAAAATCCTCAGATTTTTCCAGACACACTGGTTACCTTGTTTGGAAAACCATGGTGTGTAACTCATCTCCTGTGTACACATTCCTCAGGTGAACCACACACTTCTTTACAAATAGACAAAATGGAGGCAGCTGATGTGGTCTGCATTCAGGACAGAATGTTCTTATTTTCCTGCTGAGATACACATGAAGAAATGGGTCTGGTTTGGATACATCACCCCAAAGCACTCATTAATTGTAGATTCTGATTTTTTTCCTGAGGATCTAACAGAACTGTTGAAACACAGATTTATATGAATATACTGATTCCAACGCATTATTATTTCTATGTCTCTATGACAACTAATAGTATATAGAGACTTGATATTCAGGTATGATAAATGGTCCACACAAATGGGTGGATAGAAATATTTTTATACACAGCATTTGGCAGTCCGTATCCAGAGCTTTGGGTCTTTATTGAGGAATAGAGCGATTCTGGTTTGTTGGCTCAAAAAATGTAACATAAAGCCAAAGCTGTTAAAAAATGAACAACTGATAGAAAAGACAGTACATGTTAACGTTAATATTCCCAATTAGCTGTCATGATGAACACATTAATTATCATTTATAGGAATTCTTTATTCTGATTAGTCAAATGTTATTTTAAACACTTTAAACCATACAGCATTTGGCGGACGCTCTTATCCAGAGCGTCTCTTTTTATACAACTGAGCAATTAATGCCAAACAGTGGCAACATGGTGGTGCTGGGAATCAAACCCTGATCTTCCAGTTAGCAATCCAACACCTTAATCACTACGCTACCACTTTCAAATCACAAGTTTATATGGTTAAAAAAGTTTTTTTATTTATGCTGTGAAAAATGTCTGTTGAAATGGTGACTCATGGTTAAGGTGTTGGACTACCAACCTGACGATTGTGGGTTGATTTCCAGCTCCGCCAAGCTACCACTCTTGGGCCCCCGAGGAAAGCCCTTAACCCCTAATTGCTCAGTTGTATAAAAGAGATAAATGTAAGTTGCTCTGGATAAAGACGTCTACCAAATGCTGTAAATGTAAATGTCTGGCTTTACAGTACATTAACAACACACAATTTGACAGCACTGGTCACAAAGGATAATTGATAAACATACATTGTCGCCCATGGTAGCCTATGGCGTCTCCCTAATGACAACAATTGTAACTCGTCATAAAGGGGATGAGACACATCCCCAACTATCCCTAAAGACTTTTGCATTACATAGATAAAGATTACTCAAGTGTCTTACCGATGATCTTACATGCCCTATTCAGGATTCAGGATTAATTATCTGCATACTTCTGAATTTTATTTTAAAGTTATGCAAGATGTCTCCAGTGTCAGTCTCAGCTTGGTAACAGTCATATAAACTTGTACTTTAATAACATTTATTGGAGAAAACTTTATCCCTTGCAGTTTCTTACTTACATAACTATAATATGCAGTGTTTTTTTCCATTCTTATTAACTTGAAAACAGATAAAAAGAAAAAAAAACAGTAAAGAGGACTAGACAGTCATATAAAAAGTGTGTGTTGTTGTTGTTGAATATTTTTGGTATTTGCAGACGGTTGTGGTGTTATAGGCATAAAACAGTTCAGGACATACTGTTAGAAAAGAATAATCATCTTTCGGCTTATATCAGTTATTCACACTAGATCACACTGAGTTGTGGTTGCATCATTTTTTTCAGGAGTATAATACAGTTATATACTAACCCCAAAAAATCACTAAAAAGACAAGAAAATAGACAAGCTAAATTCAGTGTGCTATCATTTTCTTTTGTTTTCTTTTTAAATTCTTGACTGAAAGAGAAGAGGAGGTTAATCCGCTACAATTTAGGACTTTGCATCATGTTGCAGGGGCAGTGAGTTACTTTCCACCTCAATGCCCCTTTTCTGCAACAAGACATAAACGACCTCCTTCTCCTTCCCTTCCCCCTCATCCTCCCCCTCGTCCTCCTCCTGTCTTTTTGTCTCTTTTCTACTTTTTGCTGGGCTTCAAACAGCTATTTATGCGTGCTGCTGTGATTGTGAATCTGCCTGATTGCTTTTCCGTTTTTTATTTAGCATAACAATAGAGCTTTTCAGCAGCCTCCTCTTTTTTTTACCAGCACACACACACACACACACACACACATTGGAAATGAAAATGTTTTTATCTTATTCCTGTTTGGATGCTGAGTGTGTATATATGTGGGTGGGTGTTTTAGAGTCTTCTAGTTGTAAACTGAGTGAGGTCATTGATGCTTATTTAATTGACTTTACTCCAATTTACTTAGTAATTAAGTTATAATGAAAGGCAAACCTCAAGACTTTTCAAAAAACGAATTATAACCTAAAATTACTCAGAAGCTGAACATGGATATTAAAAAATATAATATATATATATATAAAATAACAAATGCTGCTGCTTTTAGTTCTCGCTCCAACGGTCAGCATTGTTTGTCCCATGAGAGAGCATCCAGCTGTTTTTGGGTGGGTTTTCCATCTGGCGTCTCTCCTAAACTTTTCCATCCTCCTCTCCTAAGTGGTCTGGACATACACACACACCCCACACACACACTTCTCATGGGATTTGTGCTGGGCATGAAGCCAACCACTCTGTTGCTGTGATTCTGAAAGCTATGTAATGTTTATAAAACTGCTCGTATTCAGTCTCAACACTTGTGTAGATTTAATTTCAGTTGTCATAAATCTACGTGACATTCATTTTTTTTTTTTTTAGGACAAAAAATTTTTTTAAGGACCTGTTCATCATCGTCTCAATGATTGATTTAAAAGGCATGCAGCACACCTTCAGCCCTGAAGTCATGAAAGTGTGAAGCACACAGCACCTGCCAGGAGTCTTCACTTCCCCAGAAGGCACATGACGTTAATACCAGAGCGGTGTAGAATTCTCAACTCTGTTCAGTCGAAGTTGATTATTAAGTTTTAAGAACAGCTCTGCCAGCAGTGCAGCTGTAAATTGCATTTTTATGTTGATGCATTTATTCTTGGACATTATTTCCAATAGTAGCAACTTGGTGTCTAGTTTATGCATTAAATAAATGAAAGAAAAACGTGTATGGGCTGTTTATTTAACTTAATCTTTTCAAGAGCATGAGAAAAAGAGTAGGGCTGATAAAGAAACAATTGTTTAGAGCGTGAGAACAGGAGCTGACTTGTTTCGTCGATGTTCTGCAACACATTAACCATAAAAAGAACAATTTATCTTTTAATTGATGAAAACTGTGACTGTTGGCAATTTTTAGAAATAAACTGCCCTTTTATCTGCAAATAATTACCTTCAGCGTGAAAACATTAACCCAGTTTCATCACACATGAAATTACTTTGTATTTATTACCAATCCACTGTTTAATTTTTATAGGTACACTGTAAATATTGGCGTCTCTGCACATTTACAGCTTCTGCTATCGCCTAAACCTTGTGTTAGGTCATGAAAGTGTAAGCAGACACTTTTCCAGTCTTTTTCTAGTGCTCTAGTTTCAACAGCTAGGTATTACTCAAGCATTTAGCTGGGAGTTATTCTTTTTTGCCGCAGTCAAAGCTTGTTGAGTCAGATGTGTTAAATTAAGAAGCGTTAAATCCACGAATGAGTGACTCACTATGACAGGATATGATCGCCAAAGATGTCTTTTTTTATTCAGAAACAGTTATATATGTACAGATTTCTGGGTTACAAAAGAAGAGAGCTGAAATTCACAAATGGTTGTGTTCTAGCACAGTGCAGATGAAAGGAAAAAAAATCCTATTAAAATACATAAATTATCATAATGACTTGTTTTGCTTACCGCATTGGCGCAGAACAGTAGAACCACATAAATAAAAAAAGGTCACATTATTTTTAAAAGTAAAAAGACTAAATTCTTCCAAGCTTATGTTTACTTTATTTATGGAATGCTTTACCATCGTGCAGCCTTCTACACTGGTGGCCATCAGCATTATTGATGCTATAAAGTTATTCGGTCTGACGATGTTATGACATACAAATATGTAATAAGATGTGGGCAACGTTTTCCATCATACAAAACCAGACAAGCTACAACAACGACAACTAAACAAAAAAAAACATTAAGAGTAGTAGATTTTTCTACAACCTGGTTATAAACACAAATGTTTAATATCGATGTTCAAAGTAGTCTGAAAGTTCACAAGACGTCTAAATCCACTCCGAGACGGTGTGAAGAAAAACTGTCATATGATTCATCGAGCTCCATCAACACAATATATTCAACAGCTGGGATAATGCAACGAGCAGGAGTTGTGTATCCAGGCATGCATTTCTTTCTTCTTAACAACCTCAAAGAGCCGCACAGGGCGTGACAGCATTAATACATCACTCATTTCCTCATTCAGCTTATCACTGCCATGTGTGACCCAGAGCTGATTCACAGCCTTCTCTCCCTGATAACCACTGTGTTGTTTTAGGTTCAATCCAGCACCTTCTATCATGTACAACAGTGTTTCCTGTTTTCGTTTTACTGTCGAATTCCCAGACTGAAAACTAAAACCCCTCTTTAAAATCAAAGAAGGTGAAAAAAAAAAGATTAAGTTGTCTCTACAGTGTTTGGAGGAAAAGTCCCCTTTTGATTTATCTTCTACATGCCAGATTTCCGAGAGTGCTCCTTTCTTATACCTTTCTTTTATTCCTCAGCAGGCAGTCTGTCTTTCATGGTTTTATTGTTGCTTGCTTTTGCTCTGTTTTCTTTCCGCCCCCACCCCCTGCATTCCTCAGCCAACAGGAGGACACATTCCTCTGCTTTCCTCATGACACTGGACATCTAAAGAGACAAAGGGAGAGAGAGAGAGAGAGAGAGAGAGAGGAACAAAGAAAGAACAAAAGAGCCAGTGAGGAACAAAGAAAGAATTAAAGAGAGAGAGAGAGAAAATGAAAGAACAAAACGTTGGTTAGATAAGTCATGTACTTATGAAAGCTGAATCACAATTCATCAAAGCTTCGTAAACCCTTATACATGTTATAATGTGTATTATGCTGTTAAACTCTATTTTCTAAATAATATGGAATTGTCTCTATAGTAACATTTTTATTTTAATTTGTATTATTGACTTTAACAAAAAAAAAAAAGAAACTTATATGGGAACAACTGTTTGTAGCTTCTAGTTACTTAAAACAAATCAACGTTGAATTGATATTAGGGGTGTGATGAGATCGGACTGGTCTCGTGAGATTGTAACGTTTGTGTGGCAACATTTTGGTTTCCCTGTGTAACCAAGCGTTCGGTACATTTATATACAACTTTTTCTCCTGTCTCACCCTCTTTTGCGCTAGCACTCTCACCAAACTACAGCAAGCCCAGAGAGGAAAAATGTGTTCTTCACCCCCCCCCCCCCCACACACAGAATAAGTTCTGACACAAAATTACCACGCCCACACCCAATAAACAGTTTAGTCTGTTACATAAGAATGGGCAAAAGAATGATAGACAAGACAGAGACAATATGCAAACATTGTAAGAAATTAATACCGAACACCTCTGCTAACATGAGTCTCATGTCTTGTCTCGTCTCGTGGAATAAGTGTCTCATCACACCCCTAGTAGATATCATTACCTAAATCATGCCAGTACCTAATTGTTGATTATTTTAACCGCACTAGCACAGGCCAGGGTGTTTTACTCCCTTTCAGCTATATCAAAATGAGAATGGATAGATATTCACACATGTTTAGACTTGGTTTCAACAGCTGATGATTCAAACCAGGTTTAGATTGTGTTCTCTTTGAATAATTTTATTATACGGTAGGAATGCTAAATGTCAGCATTTTGATATTTAATATTTTACACTTACGTTGCTTTTAAAGAAAAGCGTTTATTGAACCAGCCATGTTCTATCTGCATATTTAGCAGTCAAGCAACCCAGACAGCCATAACTCCAGTGGCTTCACATGGCACCAGTGGAAAGCATTTAACCGCCCAAATGAGGCTTCATTAGCTGAGCTGTCAGGACCAAAGGCTATAATAAACCCCGAAGCCTGATCCCACTGCTAATGCCGCAACGTGTCATTAACTGTCTGCTTGTAAACAAGAGTTCAGACACAGCATTGATTCAAAAGCCACAAAAATCTTTGTTGTGTATCTAATAAAATTTCAAACGCACACCAATTGAAGATGGATGCCTGTAAATGTGGAAAATGAGGTTGGTTCATTATTAAAAAAATCCAGTCTGCCATTAAAGCTTTTTATTGTAGAGAGATGGTTAATAAAGCATTAATGAAACAACAATACTTAGAAGTGTTTCTTTCTGGAATAAAAATACTGCACAGATCTGATTTGCAGAAGAGTTAAAGCACCTAAAAATTTAGCTCAATATGATTTTAAGATAGATAAATGATGATGCAACATAAGTATTAGATTTTGACACAAAGAATTGAAATAAATATTTTATTGTAACTCTCTAAATTTTAACATTTTTTTGTAAATCTTTAAAAGCTAATATATTGAAGGCCATACCTTCTTCACTAAAGCTGACTCACAATGGCCACACCTCCTTCACCAAGACTGACACCCAAAGGCCACACCTCCTTCACTGAGACGGACCCATAAAGGCCACACCCCCTTCACCTAACCTGACCCACAAAGACCTCACCTCTTTCACTGAGACTGACCCATAAAGACCTCACCTCTTTCACTGAGACTGACCCATAAAGGCCACACCTTCTTTACTGAGACTGACCCACAATTGCCAAACCTTTTTCACTGAGACGGACACATAAAGGCCACACCTCCATCACTGAGACTGACCAACAAAGGCTACACCTCCTTCACCAAGACTGACCCACAATGGCCGCAACTCCTTTACTGAGACTGAGCCTCAAAGGCCACACCTCCTTCACTGAGGTTGACCCATAAAGGCCACATCTTCACTGAGACTGACATGTATGCTATGCCTCTTTTAAAAAGTCACACACTGGAAGAACAATGAGGCCACGCGTCCTTTAAAAAGAATACAGGTCACACCTCTTTCATTAAAATAGATAATTGTAGTTTTTATAATAATTACATGAATTGTGCAAAGTACTTTTTAATGATCTGTGCTAAATTTCACATACAGAAATATCAACAAGCTTCTTTTCTCCACATCTTTAGATTATTTTAGGTGATTGGACTCATTTCACACACACCAATGGCTAAGAAGCCATGTAGAATGAAACAGTGTGCCTGTCTGTGTGTCTTTCACATGCTACTCAATGAACAACCTTTAGCCCAATTCACAGCAGAAAAACCAGAGATTCCGGTTGCTCGGGTCATGGCTGGGAGCGAGGCTTCCTGGGAACGAGTGTGTGAAACACTAACATGAATTTGACTAGCTCAGGTTTTAGCATTTACTTATAACACACATGACAAGACAGAAATTTAGTTTCACTGAACTTAGCAGGCTGTATTCCCTTATTGCTAGAAATTAGAGCTATTTACCCAACAAAAACTTAGCAGACGTTTTCCTCAAAAAGAAACACACTCGATTACTAGCCCTTTTTACATTCTTTAGGTTAATGTATGGATTTGCAGAAAAAACTTTTGTTTTTCAAAATCACACTTCATACTTCAATGTATCTAGTGATTTTAATTATTTTTAGTTTAGCTAAACCCCAACTGTAGTTAGATGATTAGCTGTCTATGGTCGGCTTATCTCTTTTGACATAGACTGCTAGAAAACCAGCTTATAATATAAATTAACATTTTGTTTAAAGCTTTTAGGGCTTAGCTAGCTTGCTTGGCTAGATTTGCTATGTGACGTCACTAACGAATCATCTGTACTAGAAACAAAAGACTTAGCATAGATACTGTAGGTTTTACTAAAACACGTAGCAAGAAACTAGGTCCATCGCAGTGGTTTATTTGGTCCTATAATGGATGAATTGTATGTACTAATTGTTGATTTTGTTTCCTTTTTGAGTAAAACCCCGCTAGCCGGCAAAGTATAGTTTTTTTTTTTATCTAACTTTTATATTGTAAGATCAAATGCTACCCAAAAATGCACCTCCAAGCCATTTTTATTTTATTTAATGATTTATTAGTGTTTATATTTGATAATCAATTATTAGCACATCTATATACTAAAATGACATATGGTGTCAAAAGGGGGATGTGTGATTTGGTTTGTTGGGAGCTGATTTTTGCCCCGTCACACCTCTCAGGTCTCAGGGGAGACGCAGGGTGTAGAGTGTGGACGCCAGCGTCAATAAACTCAATAAACGTCACGTAACGGCTGTCAGGCTGCTCATTTGAGCCACGCTGAACACATCTGCTCCCCAACACACACACAAGTCATGTTACTCAGTAATGAGCAGGTGTAATTACAGCATGCAACCACTCACAGCCATCCGTCACTGTCACAGAGCTGCTGCATGAATTTGCATTAGCTTTAACAATCCTGTGCTGTGTGTCAGGAGGCCTGGGCTGTCCTTACTGAGCTAAAACAACAGCTGTGAAAAGCCTGGCACAAACAAAAGAGGACCCTGACCATTTTTTTTACTACTAGCCTGTTAACAGGAAGCTTTGTTCCTAAGCAAAATAATGGCTAAGGATTTGGGTATTTCGTGGACAGGATAGATCCCCTACGGTCATTTAACATTTTGGATTTTGTAGTGCCTTTAAACAACAAGCTTTCTTAAAGTATGGTCAGCGTAGTGTGAGAATTTAGTCTCCAACAGTTTCTCGACCTTCAGGTTCACTCAGTACATACAGTCAATAGGTACAGAAAGATAAATGGATGCATTTTGCTTACAAAATCTAAACCAACGTGCACCTTTATGTTTACCACTATTATGCCCAGCCAGTTGCTAAAAATGAATAAAAGCTAAAAAAAAAAAAAAAAAAAAAAAAAAAAAGGTCTTTGTCGTTCTAATATGCCTGTTTCTGTTGTGCCTGCATAAAAGTGAAAACCTTCTTATCATATAAATTATTAGTTGGGTTTTGTTCGCATAATTCACCTTATCTCCTTTCGCTTTAAATGAAAAATTGAAAGAATAATGTGTGCTTAATGGGTTATACTGCTATATGTAATTGTAGGGATAATGTGTAATTATGATTAATTGTGACGTGAGATTTTATGACTGGTAGTCAAATGGCCAACTGTGTCACCTTCTGGCTAAAGCAACAAGAGTAAAATCTTTATGCAAATCTGCTTGGGCTTTAGCCTCAGGACACCATGTGTGTGTGTGTGTGTGTGTGCCCAGTAGGTGCACAGATGTGAGAATAAAAGCCCTCTTTTAGCTGTCCTTCTCAAGTGGCTTGAAAAAAAAAAAAATCGCATTAATAAAGCATAAGTACTGAGTAAGTGCTATGCAGCAGCTGAAATATGCCACATGACCTTTGACCTGGTTCAGGTGTGTCACACAACAAACAGACGGCTTTTACTGGTACTGCTTTCTATTACTGGCTAAAGAAACAATGTTGATGCTTTATATAAAAAAATGGATGAATACTAACTCCAAATAAAACCCTAAATAACTAAATTTGAGAAATATTGACTGACATCAGTAACTATAAGCTTAATTCTAAGGTTGCAAGTAGTATTTATTATATAACACAATCAGCTAATATGCTAATTTTAATAAAGATGCCTGGTATGTGTCTGCAAGTAAGTTTGAAAAGAAATATTTTCTGGATTAGCTCCATCAAAAAGCTAGGAATGCTTCCTAGACAGTTCCCTGGCCACAGAGCCGTTCTTACACTAACTGATGCGAATCTCGTTCTATACACTTTCCTCAAGCAGGTATGACCTTTCCAGTCAACATGAACAGACCTGTTTACTCCCGTCTGAGAATATTGTTGTATGTTTCCCCTGAAGCTGATAGCTTTGAGAGCAGCAGGTATTTTTAGTTTAGAAACTTTTGGCCAGAGTAAAATATAGTTTCTTCCTCCTTCAGCCTGCGTGTCTTTCTTCTCTGGCTTTACCGAATAAGTATGATGTGCAAAAAACACCAAATTAGTATTCTTTAAAGCAACAGCACAATAAAAAAGTAAGCTGCAGGCTTTTGGATTCCTGGCCCTTCAGCAGCCTCCACCCTGTCCATCTGTTTACAAATGAAGGACAAAAGACAGCACGAGGGCTTGCTAAAAAGTGTGTGGCCATATACATCAGGAAAAGCAGCGGGAAAAGCTACGAATGTAGACAATTTGTAGCTGTATTTTTAGAATGCCATTATTCAGGTTCTTTATAAAGATAAGACGTGCTTTGGCAGTGTGGCATTAAATTTTCCTGTCTTAGTTTACATAAACTACCAGGAAAGGACAACAAGCCATCTTCCTGCAGAATTTTCACTTTGAATAACGAACAAGCACCTGTTTTTGTTCATGCCACTTTAGCTTGAAATTAAGTAAGAAATATTAACACAAAATATATTTAACTTCAGTGCAAGTAAAATTCAAAGTAAAGATTTTATAAATACCCTTTTGCAGTACATAAAAAATTTAAAAAAAACACCTAAAAGGCTATTTTTGTTTATCCTTGAGAAACCATCAGCTGTGCTCTCTAGCGTGTTTGTGGCATTTTAATGGTGAACAAACAGCTGTTTTTGGTCAGATTACAGTTCTGACGCCTTCTTGTTAACTGACCCGGATTTAGAGTGTCTTTAACAGATGCAGTAAACAGTATGTTTGGTCGGCCCTGTTTACATGTAAAAACATTAAAAAGATGTAGACTAAACAGCTGAAGTATTCTGACGCTCTATGGTATCTTTTTAACTAGAAAACTGATTAGATAACTAGGAGTGATAAGAGAAATGATTAATCAGCCACCTTTTTTTAACAAGTTACTGTCTTCATTTGTCCTAACAAATTGTCTACATCTTCGTATAATAATAAATATTCCGTAACAGGATATTACAAAAAAAAAAAAGGTTCCTCTCTGTTGAACCCTAAAATTTACACTGTTCATGTTACTGGAACAAGTCTGACTCACATCTTACCAACATCGAAAAATACTATAGATGTGCAGCCAGTGTGAACACAAAACTTTGAAGTTTGTTGACACACACACAAGATTTTTATCCGTATTCCAAAGAACTGAATTCCGAGACTGAAAAACCGTCTCCAGCTGTGGATTTCCCATGAAAAACCCACCTTTAAACTAGAACTGGCTTCCTTCTCCAAAACATTTGTGTGAAGAGAAAAGAAAAAAAAGAGCTACGAACCTTTATAGTCAAAATAAGATTTACTCTAAGACACTGGAGCAAGTGTTTACACTGAAAGTCCTGTTCTGACAAAATGATTGATGATTTCAGACACTCTCCCGATTCCTGTTCAAAGTAAACATGCTAATTTCAGCTGCTCCAGGTGATAAATTTGCATCTCAGGGCCAAACCGACAGTTTACTTTAGTCACGCTTTGATTTCACTGTCTTCATGTTCTCCTTGCACAGAAGTGAAGTTTATTCAGGTTTGTTTACACTGGTAACAGGCGAGCAAGTTTGCTCAGGATGTTTTTAGATGTAAATAAGACACTTGGAGAAATTTCAACTGAAAAACTAGCTTTAGCAAAGAGAGCTTATGTTAACTGCAGTTACACTTCACCTCTGGGAAAAACCTGTTATTTTAACATTTCTCTTTTTCATGTAAAATGCAATAAGAACGTTGTGGATGAGATGCCCTTTGGAGATCACAGTTGTTGGAGGATTTGTAATAGGCAGAACTGTGCTTTCCTCTGATTGAAGTCTCTGCTCTGTAATTAGCCGCCATTTGGTTCTTTTATGTGCTATTAACTGAGTTTTCTTCTTTATTTGACACTCGACAGCACTCATTAGGGCTGAAATCTTTTAATTATCCAGCATTTCTTCTTCACGTTATTCTTTTTAAAATCAAACCACATCTGATAAAAAAAACCCCCATCATTTGATGAACCAGGTGGGGAGATGGCTTCTTTAAATATTTGTAACTTTATATTATTATAGTTTTTAGTACAAATTTTTTCTCTGAGCTCCTACTTACCCATTTGGTCATCACATTCAGGATGGCAGGTATCTCCAGGTGCTAACGAACGCAGTGGGAATGAGGGAGTAGGGAACACTCGTCACACTGTCCCAGGAATCAGTTGAGGGGTCGTAACAGTCCAGTGTTTTACACCTCTGAGCTCCACAATATCCCCCTACCACATAGAGTCGGTTCCCTGAGGCTACAGCATGGCAACTGATCCTTTTGGCTGTGACATCAACAAATTTAGTCCACTGGTATGTTTCACTATTGAACCGATATGCCGAGCCTGCAGAGAACTCTGTATCTCCACCAATGACCACAATGTGGTTGCCAACGGCTGCTGCTGCTGTGTAACGCCAAAGCTGAGGACAAGCTGCTGGCACCGTCCACCTGTTCTCACAAGGGTCAAAACATTGCACCTTCGGGTACTTGTCCCTGTTCACACTGGTTCCACCAAATGCAAAAAGCTTGTTTTTTGCCCCTACGACCGCAGCGTTGCTCACACCCTCACGAAGAGGTGCAACCAGAGTCCATTTGTTAGATTGTGGATTGTACTGTTCAACCTGTTTGAGTGAGACTGACGGAGAGGCAGGAAATGAGCCCGAAAGAGAAGTGTGGCCTCCTACAACATACAGGACATGGTCCAATTCAGCAGAGCCATGTCCAAATCGGGCTACAAGCATTGGCGCAGCCTTGGACCATTCATCATGTAAGGTATCGTAGACCCAGACATCTTTGGAGGCGCCATTTTCAGAGCCTCTGCCTCCAGTGACATAGACTTTACAGCCTATAGCACAGGCGCTGCACTCTATTCGAGGACTAGGAAGGTCTGATTTGGGCATGATCTCCTTAGTTTTGTGGTCTATCATGTATACTTTGTCACACATAAAGGTCTGGCCTCCAAGAAGAAGCAGAGCTTGGCTGACTTTTCTGGGTCGAGCACAGAAACCAGTAACCACGCCGTCATTCTGGAGAATCTTCATCTTGCATCGTACGGCGTCTTCGACAATCTCTCGACACACCTTATCTCCTATAATGAGCACTTCAGAGACAACGTTTTTAAGCAAGTAGGTCTCTGGGAGAAGTGCCAAACGTACACAGCGCAAGAGCTCAGGCAAGTCAGAGAGTCTTCTTTCAATGTCAGCCTTCACCCAGTCGATGACTGCTTCATACACTACGCTCTCATCCTCCACCTCCAGTTCCTCGCTGAAAATCAACTCCTGAACTTGATACTTCGGGAGATTCAGGAAGTCCTCAGTCCGATAAAGGGTGGCAAAATTCGCCAAGCACATGCGCCAGGAGAGCTCGTAAAGTCTTTGGCATTGATGTGCATCGGAGAGGAGCATCATCCCGAGACAGTTCGACGGGTGGAGATTTTTCTCAAGGAACTCTGCAGATGCATCTCGAATGTCGTGGAACTGCAGCATGTCTCCGGCCTCAAGCAGCGACTCCGCATTCTCCTCGTTGATGATGATGCGAGCGGAGTATGCATAGTCCAACAGAAGCTCCAGAACTTCTGGATGTACCGAGTCACGGAAATTGACTTCTGCATCTCGGGACTCCTTTAGTCCACCATTGAACATAGCTTCAAAGTAGCGGCTACAGGAGGCCAGGACGGCCCGATGACATGGGAAAGCTCGATTTCCAGCCCGGAGCACGACATCAGTGAAGACGCAGCGCTTGCGCAGAAGGTTCAGTTGAGTAAGCAGGCTGTCGGCATGTGAGGTCTTGTGAAACAGGTGGATGTTCATGGAGCCGGAGCTCGACCTGGACTTGCGGTTTTCGTGGCTACTCACAGACATCTTTGATTAAAATCTGAAATGAACTGACAAATAAACAAAGCAGCGTTAGAATCAAAATATTGTATTTTTTTATTATTTTCCCTAATTAAACACTGGACAGTATTGTGCAACACATTTAACTGCTAATTTATTAGGATTATTTGTGAATTTTTGAAAATCTGATGCATAATTACATTCTCACAATTCTTAGTTAATCTGACTTAAGGTCAATATAAACTTTTATAACTTTAAAGCAACTTCGGGTTCATAATGTGCTCTTTAAGTATAACGTTCAGGAATAGGATATACAATATTTTATTATTACTTTATCACAAAATTATTTGTATACAATTAAAATATTTCAAGCATTTATGGTCACTAGATTGTAAGTCTGAAAGCCACTAAAAGGACAACAAGCTTCTACAGGTCTTTAGTTGAACAGCACATGGATCAGGTGTCCCTCCTCTGGAATGAGGACGTTCTATAAGTCGGTGCTAAAACATTACCCTTCTATTGTGAAATTTAATATGCTTGACTTTACAAATTATTTCATGTGGGAAATGTAGACTGAAATATACCAAATGAAACCAACCTGGTGTCTAATCTGTTCTGTGGTTTACAGTTTGCATGCCTTTGAATACATATAAAATAGCACTGTAATTGGGTGTGTGCACCTTCAATTACACACACACCTGGCATTCTTTTAACATTCCATTAGCTTTATTAACACATCTAATTAATGCTATGCTGTGCAACATTAACGTAGGGTGATCAGATGGTTGTGAGTTCAAATACCTTAATCAACCTGATGGGCTCCTGAACAAGGCTTTTAACTTCCAAATGCTGAACTGAATGAAATGGAAATAAACTCTAAAAATGGAAGACCACTAAATAATGTAAAAAAAACTTCCCAAATGTTGGGGCAACTTAATCTCAATCTTATTTACTAATAAATATTTAAAATAAAGATATCTTCTAAAAATTGCAAATGTCTCAAATAGCATCAGATATTCATGTTCTTAAACGCGCGCGCGCGCGCGCACACACACACACACACACACACACACACACACACACACACAGAGATCCCTTTATCCAGGTTTATAGCTCAAAGATTAATGGTTTGTTTCTCCTCTTTTTTTATAACAATGTCTGCGTTGACAATAGAGTTGTAAAGATAATCTTTATTCATATTACATTAGAAATTAACATTAAGCTTTACGCGTTTAAATAAACAAGCTAGTATGAGCACCACAAGCAGCTGAAACTCGGTCCTTTACACACACACACACACACACACACACACATATACATACACTAAGCTTCCCCTTTTCCCCGCTAGGTCTTACCTTTTTTTCTTTCGTTTTTGGCAGTACAGCTTTTACTGTCGCAGTATAAAGCGTTCACAGGTGTATCGCCCTGTTTTCTGCGAACATTTCTTCAACCGGTGCGGAAAGAGAAGAAGACATTTCCTGTGTCGCGTGAGGAAGAGTCGGTGTGGAGCTTCTCCGCTCGCTCACAGCTGTGTTCTTCCGAGAGCACCTCCCATCGCCCCGCCCTCTTCATGAATATGCAAAACAACAGCCAATAACAGAAAACAAGCCGATCACACTTCCCACATGATTATTATAAGCGTAGTTTTTATATGTATTACTAATTAAACAGAATATTTAAATGATCACTGCTGATCATTGTCACTGCTGGGCCCCTGATCAAGGCTCTCAACCCCCAATTGCTTGGTTGTATAAAAGAGATAAATGTAAGTCGCTCTGGATCTGCCAAATGCTGTAGATGTAGATAGATAGTTTTAATTATGTGAAATTGCAAACTAAAGGTTATAGCTACTGAATACGGATGAGATTAACAGTATAATAAGAAGAGACATCACTTCATAGCCAGTTTGGAACGCTGTTAGATCTTACTCAGTTGTCAGAATTCCAGGGAAACAGGGAGAGAGAGAAAAAAAGATGTAGACGTGACTCACGGTTTGGCTCACTAAAGCGGGTCTTTCATCATAAACTGACATTTTGCTTATTTGATATTCATTGCACAGACCGCAAACCAGGTCCTGAAGGATTACGCCTCACATAGAGAAATTAGGGTGATTATTCAGGCATGAGTCTTATTGTATACAATCATTTTAGCTTAACTTCAAACGGACGGGGCAGAAGTTTACAGATACACTTCAAACACCTGAACTGAACACATCAATCGTTAAAAAAACACATTCCTAAATCTTTGTATTTTTGTGTTTATGTAATAAAGACGATAATGGGAGTTTATATCATATTTTAGATCTAGTAACAAAGAATTCCGCCTCAGGACATGTTAATGAAGGCCCTGCGGCAGCTGTAACATCCGTCTGAATGTCTCAGTTACCTAATGAGATTATTCACATGATTAAACAGAACCGTAACGGCTGTCCACTGGCTGTTTACCCTGGTTATGCTGCACTGTTTAGTTTATTTACATTTTACTACCAAAAACATGGCCTGGTCTGGAAAACATTTCTCTTTAGACGGTTTAAACTGCAGGCGTAAAATGTGTGGTACTATATCGCCCCCTGCTGTTGCAAATGTAAAACTGTCGTAGTTACTTAACCAGAAGTAAAGGATAATTCTGAAAAAAAGAAAGAAAGACTTTACCAAAAAAAAAACAGCACAGTTATAATAAGTCCTTGTTTTTAACCTGTTTTAATGATTTGTATAACAGTTTTATCTCATTCAAAAACTAAAGTTGGGTTTAGATTTAAACCGTCTGCACTTGTGGATAAAATATTTCCATAACATAAAAACCAACAAAACAAATATTTAAAATCACAGAAAACACAATTACTGTTTTCCTCATGATTAAATTCCAGTTTCACAAATTCATGAGTGTATAAATCTCATTCAGAATCTTAAAGCCATAAAGCGTCTATTGACTATATTTCCCATCATCCAGAGCGGCTGGGACTCAGTGGCAGTAGCAATTCCGGGGCATCTCAAGGTTATTGAGGAAACGTTCACGTGTGTGGAGTTCCTGGAGCTCAGGCTGAAGCGTAGCTGTAGCTTAATTTATTATACATAATTTATTTAAACAAATATTTATATATATATATATAATTTTAGAAAGATGGATAGTTTTGGATCGGATTTTTCCTCTGGATCAGGAAGTGGGAAAATGGACACAGGCGCCATTATGGAGCAAGTGAAGGTGCAGATAGCGGTGGCTAACGCTCAGGAGCTGCTGCAGGTCGGTGTACTGCTAGCCTAGCAGCTAAACCACACAGGCGGAAATTTACATCTATTAAATTTGGATTCATTGTATGAGTGTCTATTTACAAATGGCTTCATAATATCTTATATTTTTTCTAACAATACATCTACCATTACATTTAATATGTTGACAAATAATTGTTTTTACTCACCAAAAATAAAACTAAAAGCAGTTTTTTAAGGACCACGTATTTAATGTTTGAATGTTCTTTTAGTTGGGATTATTGATTGTGTGTGTGTGTGTGTGTGTGTGTGTGTGTGTGTGTGTGTTTCAGAGAATGACGGATAAATGCTTTAAGAAGTGCATTGGTAAGCCGGGCAACTCATTGGACAATTCAGAGCAGGTACAGCCTGAAGTTTTGACATTAATAAGCATGTACATTTCTAAATTAATTTTCCTTTGTAAAAGTGTGAATTCCAGTGTTAGACAACCTGGTATTAATGACATTTGTTTCTTTAAATACACTTCCTCCTACTTTCTGAATCTCTTTGGAGATTAACCTACTTTGCAGACTGCTAGCAAACACATAAAGTAATTATAGAAGTGTAAATTATTGAAACTTTTCACCCAACAGCTACCGATCTTATTTGAATTCAGAATCAATTCTGGATTCATTGGATAAAAACAATCGTGATAAATACCCCCCCCCTCCCCCCCCCCCCCCCCCCCCCCCCCCCCCCCCCCCCCCCCCCCCCCCCCCCCCCACCCCCCCCCCCCCCCCCCCCCCCCCCCCCCCCCCCTCCCCCCCCCCCCCCACCCCCCCCCCCCCCCCCCCCCCCCCCCCCCCCCCCCCCCCCCCCCCCCCCCCCCCCCCCCCCCCCCCCCCCCCAAGCATAATATTAATAGCATTTATTCACGGATTTGTTGCAGAAATGCATTGCCATGTGCATGGACCGGTATATGGATGCCTGGAACACAGTTTCTCGTGCCTACAACTCAAGACTTCAGAGGGAACGAGCGCGTATGTGATGCATGAGCTCCAGCTTGTTCCGAGCTGAATCCGATCCCTGGATAAAGAGGCTTTGGCCTGGAAAAACGATAAGCTAAAAGCCATCAGAGGAACCAGGAGATCACGAGTTTTAGACTCAGAACAGGCTTTAGGACATTTTTCTTCTTTATTCTGTTAATGATTGGTGAATATTAAGTTTGATTTTATATAATCACTGTAATAGGCTTCCACTCGCAAAATGTTGTAGATCTATTAATGGAAATGATTTAAGTTTGATCAGTGTTTAAGATCCTGTCCTGAGTGTGCGAACACGTTCAGATAACGCCGGCTTGTGATTGGTCG
This sequence comes from Bagarius yarrelli, assembly GCA_005784505.1. Classification (NCBI taxonomy): domain Eukaryota; kingdom Metazoa; phylum Chordata; class Actinopteri; order Siluriformes; family Sisoridae; genus Bagarius; species Bagarius yarrelli. The sequence goes on along the minus strand of VCAZ01000015.1, from coordinate 4,229,875 downwards.
TGACTGAGCGGATTGTAAGTCAGCTCAAACTGGTGTGCACAGTGGTGCTTCTTTAGTTGAACTTGTCCTCGAGTGGATGCTACAGCCTCCCGCCGGGATCACAGTCGTCTCGTTTACTTGTCCTCTGCTCCACAAACCTACTTTCTTTCACCATAGACAATTCAGGAGTGACTCCCCTTTCATAACTGTAGCCTCTACGCAAGGACACGCCACGCAGGCCTACTTTCTTACTTGTGCCGAAACAAAATGTTATTGTCACAGGCAGATTCGGGTTTGTCACACAATCCTCTGACTACAAAAGTGGGTTTGTTTAACTGCTGATCATTTCACCATGGATCCTGCAATAAAAGCAGCTTACATTGTGTACGAAGCATGTCAGATTTCTGGGAACAGTTTTGTTTTGCCTCAGTTAACCTTTGAATTGACAGCACAGACAGCCTAGAGAGAGACGGTTAATTACTAGTAATTAACTATTCATTGGTTATCCATATGATTAATGAAGTCATATCAGATTTTCAAGATCATTAGCCTTTTTTGAAATTTTCTATCATTGTCACATTTTAACATTTGTTAAATCTGGTCATTTATTAGATATTTTACAGTACTTTGTTTACAGTAATCTAATCTAAAGTACAGCTATTATATACATTTTTCTAATCAGACAAAAATGTGTGCTATCTAAGTGATGGTAAACATTAAATCTATAGCAGTTTTTTTTAAATGAATGGCACCAGTGTTTCCAACAAAAATACACTCCCAATAACTGAGACTTAAACATATGGAATTGATGTATAGTTGTATTTTAACACATTGAGGTGAGTGAGGTTGTTACATAAAGTTACATAATGTATAAATTACCTCAGGTTACCGAGGTTGTTGCATAAACTTACATAATGTATAACTCACCACATGAGGCCAATCTTTGTTGATCCAAGCTTAAACAGAATCAACGTTTTAATTTAGGCAAAAGAAATAATATAAATACACAAAATAAATATGCAACTTTTCAAGCAAGTCTGCACAAGTAACAGTCTGTATTTCATAAAGTGTCTTTAAAATGGGAGGTATGTTGATATCCATTCCCTGATGGCAGTGACACGTGTGTAAACACCAGGAAATCTGTTTCGAGCACAGCCTCGACCCCAACTGGTCACGCCTGCTATAAACCACCGACCCTGGGACTCGCGGCATGCTAACGGGCCTCCGGAATCTCCCTGCAGAGAAGTGTTTATACATGCATAACATTTAAACACTATTAAACATGCAATACTTTAATCTCTAAAGAGTGACCATCTTTTTAATTTATGTAAAAGATATAAAAGAGAACGAGTCTCACCAGACATGTATCAATGCCACCTTCCATAGAGCCAGCACACATCATATTGGGAGTAAGTTTTTTGCCGTAAGACTTCTGACACTCTGATTGGTATATTATACCGACCTGAGCTTTCTGTAACTGGTTAGTTAGCTTTCCTGTAAGAGAAATTAGGTTAATGCAAAGAAGTACCTTTGTCCTGAGCAGTTTAGCAGTTTGTTGATAGCATTTGAGTCAGCATCTGTGGGATTCAATTAGGTATGTGATTTAACCCTAGTGTATATTATTTATTACTGAATAAATGACAGTGATTTGGATATACTACATGATTGCTTATGGCAATCAGAAAATCTTTTTGAAGTCAAGTCTAACATACATACATACATACCGCTGTACAAAGGCACCTTTCTGTACTAAAACAAATTTGATTAGAATTATTTAGTATGATAGAACTTTAATTTTAAATCGTCCTGCCGAAACTGTAAGGAATAAGACTACTATCGTGTGTACTTATTATAGGCATTTTTTTATACATAGGAAACATATATAGCACTTTTATACACTTTCCTAAATGTATACATCTTCCATGATACCTCTTAATAATTAATACTGTGTATTGATAATTAATTTATTATACTTGTGTATTTTCTCTAAGGGGTTTGGATAATTGCAGTATAAACATTTTAAGGTAAGTAATTGGGAGTTATGGTGAGAGGATACAGTTGGCAAAGGGATCTAGATTCTACCCAGGCACAATCAGAAAAAAACTCTAGAAAAGGTACTTTCTCACCATCCTCCCTCATTGAGCCCCACCCGGTTATGTAACACTCTGAATCCTTGAAAAAGCTGTGTGTGGGAGAGGGCAGACACAGTGTTTGGATAGTGTAGGAACTCGGTGCAGGGATGGAGAGCTGCACCAGAGCCACATCAAAATCCATATTACTGCTGTTGAAGGCAGGATGCTGGATGATTCTCTGCACTGGGATGACCAGCGCTTCTACTCCAGACCTGAGCACTGAGCCTAAACTCGCCGTCCAGCCATGTGGATTTGACTCCTTTCTGGTAAATAATACTGTGTGTTAAAAATCAAATAGAATAATGTAGAAAAAAACCCTCTAGAATACATTATAGTACCTAGTTTTTATTATATTGAGCATTATTATAACAATGTGTTAGATTAGAATCTAAACAAATCAAAACAATATACCACTGACTAAAAATAAATAATAGTTATATTATTCAATATATAATATATTATATTTTAATGATCTGAAACCTGGCATTTTAGACCCAGAAATTATGAACCCCTAGGGGTTTCTGGTGGAATTGCAACAGAGCACAAAATTGTACATTCACATTCATGTGAAATTACGCATATGAAAAATTTAAAACAGTAAATGGAGAACAGATTCATACCAAAGACCTTGGAGCTGTAAAATCCGCAACATATATCACAACATAGTTTTAATTGTGATTAAGTCAGAAGTCAATTTTCATAAGCCTTTATTAGCCTGTTTTCCTTTTTTTTTTTTTTTTTTTACATTTTCTTTACAGTTTTTTACTATAATCAGACAATAATCTGATCCTGGGATTTCAGACCTGGGATTAATCATCCTCTAGGGGATTCCTGGATCACAGATATATTAATTTACATGAAATAATGCATAATAAAAATATTAAACAGTTAAGTATATCTCAGATTTATCCATTCATTTATTTATTCATTCATTCATCTTCTATAACCGCTTAGTCCCTAATTGGGGGCGACAGGGATATGTTGGAGCCTATCCCAGCTGAAAGGGCAAAAGGCAAGAGGGGTATCCATCACAGGGCCACACACACACTTACTCCTATGGACAATTTAGAATTATTAATCAACTTAACATACATGTTTTTTTTTGGGCTGAACATGCAAACTCCACAAAGAAAGGCCTTCTTGCTGTGAGGCAACAGTGCTAACCACTGAGCCACCACGCTGCCTAGATTTAAACCAGATTCTTTATATTAATTAAGTACAAAATGCAGGTAATCATGTTACTAAGAAACTACAAAGAATAAATGTCTTACAAATCTAATAAAAAACTACATCTATATCTCTGTTAGATGTGTGGTATCATTGTTATAGTTATATGTTAGTCATAGGAAATGAATGTTGTAGGAAGTGTTTCTTTAACACCTAAGGTGTACCTGCTGAAGCAGTGAGCAGCTGTAAGCAGCCATTTGCAGTGTATAAGCGTGGCACCACAGCGATGTAAACGTTGAAACTGCAGACTGGCCACCCATGGCCACTCCCCTCGATTGGCGCTCACACCTCCCACTATCCTCTGGAGTCTGAATTCAGGTCGCTGGCCACAGTCTAGACAGAGGAATCAATGGTTCATGCAGTCTTTATTCTGACGTTTAATAAAACAGTTTGGAAAGGAATATTTTCACAAATTAAAACTTTGACTTCATATATTGAGTTATATAAATATATCTAAGGTAGATATATAAATATTTATTTTAAAAATCCAAAACTGACTGCAGTTTTTCTCATCGGCTTCATTAGAGCAGTCAGCAACTCGGTCACATTCAGGGTTGATCTTGCTGATACACACTCCTGCGCCACAGTTAAAGTTTCCACTGCAGTTTACAGCTCCTAAAAAGACATTATGTAACTTAATTGTTTAAATTAATTAATTCAGCTTTAGTTTATGTTTTATCACGTCTCGGGTTGCAGTAATTTCATTGATCCTATGAACACAGTGAGTGGGACAGGAATACACCCTGACACTACGCACACACACAGTGGGTCACCGTTATCTATTTTACCTGGTTGAAAGTAGCCTGTACACCTACTGGTATTTTTTTGTGGTAGAAGAAAATTTGAGGCTAACAATAAAAAGTGCACAAACAGTAACCCAAGCTGCAGAGAACACTCGTTTAAAAAAATGCATATCATTAAATTGGCAACAAATATCTTTTTCATTTTGCATAATTGTCTGAATTCCTACGATAAAAAACCTAGTCAATAAAACTTAGTGTTCTGAGAACGTCTTTCAAACTTTCTGTTTTGATTTTAAAATATTTCAAAAATGTAAAATATGGTCCAGTTTGCATATTCTAATATGTTCTATGCTCTAACATTCAGACAAAAAAAATTGAAAAAAATTTGTGGTAACTTTCCCTTTTAGCTGGGAATAATGGTGAAACACATTTTGCTGAATGATAATATGATATATAAACAGCTTTATTTTAATATGTCTCCTTATGTAAATATTGCTAAAATGCTTACAGCCCTTACCACTGTCATGCAGATTATACTCTATTGTTTACCTTTTTTTATACAGATATGTTCATCTCTAATTACTATTAATGCTATTCATTTTTCCAACCTCTATTTTTCCTTTTTCATCTGTCTTGAAGTTAGAGTCAAGCTTTTACATGAATTATAGTGTAAAGACGTAACAAGCTGATCATCACATCTCTATCGTAAGTAAGTTATTCTTACCAGTCGTCAGGTAAGGAGTTGATGTGATGGCCCTAGCACGAAGCACTGTAGTATTTGTTGCGCTGTGGACCGTGGGTCTGTCGTGCGTGCTCCTGGGCTCAACGTGGCTCAGGATCCAGTTACGGAGCACAGTGACCTGGGAGTACACACCAGGCTTATTGATTTGTGCACAGCCGAATCCCCAGCTTACTATACCAGCCAGGAAGAAGTGGTCAGGGCTGCTTTCACACACAAGAGGACCTCCTGAGTCTCCCTGTGGGGACAAATTGATGATGTTTCAAACAAAGCAGTGCTCATATGACTTCAGAAGGACCTATAAAGAAGTAATAACGATTAAAAATAAGTCCATAAAATGTTTATAATGTTGCAACATATTGGCTAAACATATAAGCAAAAACATGCGTGTAGTTTAGCAACTATTTTCTAACCATAAGCCAGCATGGCCTTTTAAGCAGGTCCAATCGCATGCATCTATGCTATTAAAACAGTATGTTTAACATAAGTTAAATGTGCTACTGTAATGTCCCACTATGAAACAAAAAAGAATGTCTTATTGAAAGGTAGACCATTTTTTAAAAAAAAACAGATTTTAGATAATTAAAGCTTTACAAATTATTGGTTTATCTCTAAATTAGAGCGTACGTATGAACAATAATAAAGAGAAACCTGGCAGGAGTCGATTTTTCCCTGCAGGAAGCCAGCGCACATCATGCTGTTGGTGATGGCGCCTTTGTATACAGTTGAACTATTACACACTTTGGAATCAATAATTTTCACCGAGGCTTTCTGGAGTGTAGAAGGAACCTTACCAGCTCACAAATACAGAGAGCCACAATGAAGGTTAAAAATACAGAGGGTAATAACAAAATTAAGCAAAAACAAGTTCAATGCAATGTTACAGTACATATTAGCTACTATCAACCTGAATCTGTAAATTTAGTTTACATGACATGAGCTAGCTTAAAAAGTTTATGACACAAATTACATTCATTTAACTGTTGACCAAAAATGTAAACAATAATATTTGTTTAGCTATAATGGATGCTATGGTTATATACAGCACAATATATTGTGCACATTGTTCCATTCAGGATTATATATTAACCCTCATCTCCACTCACTGCTGTCCTGCTTGACGGCACCCCAACCAGAGATAATGCAGTCTTGTCCAGGAGTGAAGATTTGAGATGAGGATGGTATGCAGACAGGTTGGATGTAAGAAGTAAAAGTCAGTGGCTTCTCCAGCTCCAGCACAGTCACGTCGTTGTTTGAGTTAATAGGGTTATAATGTGGAGAGATGATTAGAGACTTGATATTCACTGTGACTGCTCCTTCCTCCGCACCACTCACTAAACTCGCTCCGACCAGCGCTGTCCAGTCCTTTGGGTTTTTACTGCTGCATGGAATAGGAGCGATTTATTTAATATGCATTTAAAAAAATGTAAATATAACTTTAAGTAAAAAATTGTGGTTTGGTTGGTGTTTTGTTAGTGCAATTGTTTAGTGGTAGAAAAGTTAAATAGTGGTTCACTGATTGAGATATTGAAGGGTTTCGTTCAGCACCAATTAAGATAATAAGAGGTTTAGTACTGTATCGATTTTGAGGATATGAGGGGTTTAATATTGCACTAGTTGAAATGATCAGACATTTAGTATTTCACCGATTAAAAGTTTCAGTAGTCCAGTGACACACTGGTTTAGTAGATACGTTAATTAGTGGGTTTTATTGTTTGTTTATCGCTATAGTTTTCTTTCAGTGGTTGAGTGGTTAAAATTTTTTTTTACTAGTTCAGTCGAATAATGCTTGAGTTGTTTGTTAGTTTACCGATTAAAGGGTTAATCAGATAAGAGGTTGAAAGTTTAATATCGTATCTTTTAAGAGATTTCATTTTGATGAGCTGAACACTCACCTCTCAAAGCAGTGTGCAGCACTGACCAGCCAGTGACGGTTAATGATGGAGCCTCCGCAGGTGTGACGGCCATGGAGTCTCAGACTCACCTGCCAGGGCAAATCACCTTGATGGGCATTTGCACCCCCAACAATGCGAGCATTTACCACCAGCTTCCTGCCACACGCTACTCGCAACAGATGACATGAAATTAGATCAATTGGAATTGATTAAGGATTTCTTTAAATATGGTTTTATGTATAAAAAGATAAAAAATAATAATAATAATAGGACATTTCCTAATTGTTTAATTATATTAAATTTACATGCATGCAGTATAAATGACTTAATATAATTTAATATTAATAAATAATTTGTTTTATCATCAAAAACAGAAAATGTAAACAATTTGTAAGTAGACAAAGGCAAAGTATTAGGTTTTGACAAATTCATACTCATTATAAAACCTGCAGATTTGGAGCCTTTACTTTTCTTTAGAACTAATGTTGAAATGAACTTCACATTAAGCAGTGAATGGTGACCTTGCAGATAAAGTTATAATATGGTAGAAATTAAACAGTTTCTCACAGCAGTACGCCTCATCAGATTCATCAGCACAATCTGACACGGCGTCACACTCAGGATCAGGTTTGGTTACACACTCCCCGCTGGCACAGGTAAAGGTGCTATCTGGACATTTACCTGGTATTGAGGTAATTTGGCATGTTGAACATATCAGTCTTATAAAACAGCCTTTTCAATTTTTAGCATCCTCTGCTATTTGTTAGATAAACTCTGACTATAATTACTGACTAGTCTTTAAAGTGAGCTCAACTGTCTCTGCATGATGTAAAGGATTTTTTTTACGGCAGCTCTTTTGTAGCTGTGGGATGGAGCTGATATACAGGTCAAATGTGAACAACTGCAAAGAGTAAACTGTTCTTTTTCTCATTTTAACTCTATGGATCCAATTTAAATTTAATAATAGTCTTTATTGTCAGTGCACAAGGAAGTACAACAAAACTATAGAAATTAGTGGGAAATATTAATGGAAAAGCTTTTAAAAACAAACTGCACTTTGATAATATGTTGAGGGAAAAAGGAACAAAATCCATTCTCACCTGCCTTAGAGTTAATTGCGTGGAATGACTTTCCGCTGGCACCTACAAATATAACAAAGAATAGACTAAAATATATAAAATATATGAAAAATAAATATGTCTCTATTATAAGTGGTGGCCTATTCCTTACTTATACCACTGCTGTTAATTGTCAATTCTGCTAAGAAGGTGTTGATGGATTTCATGTAGTAGCTGTGTTAACAATAATTCTCAATATGACAATATTTATGAAAGAAGTCTATGATTTTTGGTTTCAGTTGGGTGTCTGTAACGTACATAAGAACAGATGATAACTTGTTTACATTCATTTGTAATTTTAATTGCTTGCAAATGCCATCATATAAGAGAACCTTAACACTTTAGAAACAAATATAAAAAATGGTAATGTGTCAATTATAAACATTTCGTTTATTTATTTCCTTAATATGACTTATATTAAGAAAGCAATTCATTCATTTTGTATTGTCCATGAAAAAACATGACTAGTTCATCTCCTGAGTCGTTTGATCAGGGCGTGACGCTTCAATGCCTTATGCAGCGATGACTGCATAGCTAAAGACCCTGCTAGGCAGTGAATTAATTATTTCTGTTTTCCACAATTTGTCTTTGGTTGATTTACAGTTTTATCTCTTTCTAAATGTGATGGCAGTTTGCATTAGTAAAATTGTCGATGTAATTGGCTATTAACACTGGTATAACCTAACTTAATTATATTCTGCTGAAATGAACAAATTGATTAGAAAATCAGTTTATTTTGCTGAACAAGTTTCAAAGAGCCGAGCCAGCAAATGATCTGAACTTCCAATTGCAAGTATTGAGGTAAATTAGGAAGTTAATTTTACCCAGAAAGACGATGTTCTGAATTTCCCCAAAGTCAGAAACTGTCAGTGGGTTCGGAATGACTAAAGCCTGAAAGCCGTACTGAATCTGCTTCTGGAGGAAGCGGTCTGTAAACTGTATTTGAAACTTAGACATTCTGAAGACCAAACGAAATGTCGCCATCACATTATTACTAATGTTCCTGAAACACACAGAGCATGCAGGATGCAATAAAAGAGGATACACAAATGTCAGTTACAAAAATTTCTGTATATAATCATTTTTATAATGCCTACCCATAAGCAACAATATGACACAAGACAAAATGGGATGCAATCGATGATGCGTGGAAAATATTATCCATCTGTAGAAGGAAGAGGAAAAGAATTCAGGTGTAAATGTGAAAATGTATTTTGAATAATAAAAGGAGTTTCAATTTTACAGCTGTGATACATGGCATTAAATGCATCTAAAAATGTATATGTAAACAGATGCGATAAATTAAAAATGATTAGTGTTGGAATTTTACTTTGGTAGACAGTAAATGAAAAATTTCAAGGTAGGCAAGTTAAGCCAATCTCCGGCGACTGGGTTCGATTCCAGCTTCGGTTCTTTCCGGTCACACCCCTCTAACAGCCCCATTTTATCACTCTGTCCTATTAATAAAAGCAAAAAATGCCCCAAAACTGGCATTGTAACTGGAAGCCAGTGTAAAAACTACTGACGACTGCTGTGATGTGATCAGATTATTTGGTTCTAGTCAGAATCATGACGGCAGCATTCTGTATGAACTGCAGTTGTCTAATAGGCTGGTCAGGAGTGTAATACATTAATCCATTGTAATGGTGATTAGGGCAAGAACAAAAATCGTCAGGTCCTGGAGGAATGTTTTTGAGGTAGTGATTAAGTAGCTAGGTAGTAAGAGTAACGTCTATTTAGTAAATATAACCCTTTTTTCTACTATAAGATTTTCAAACTAACCAGACAGCGTAAAATCATTTATATTCCCAGCCTTATTTGTTCTGCTCCTACCTTTGTTTCCAAAGTTGATGTCAGAATTGAATAAGATGTAGACATTTTATTCATGAGGTCAGGTTTGTATGCAAGGCCTTTTAACTCCACCGTGTCCATGAAGTAATACTCCTTCTGAACAGTGTATGCTAAACAGGATAAACAAAAAACAAATCACATACTAACATCAGATTGTAATAAGCTTTGTGGAGTTAAAATATTATTTTAAAAAAACATAAGGAAAATTACGAAGGGATGAAAATAATATAATGTGTATTCAGTAAGCAATAAAATTTGAAAAAGAAAAAAAATGCTTAAATTTGGTGGTTGGAGTCCCAGACTAGTTTGCACTATATGAATCATTATAATCATTTGCATATCAAACTATAAGGAAAGGTGATTTTTTTTTTTTTTTTATGAGATCAAAAATAGAAGAGTTTCAATTAAAATTTTTAAGTTTTATGTAAAAAATTATAATTATAACAAAAATAGATTTTTTTTTCAAGAATACAGATGGTATTTTACAGTATTTTAAATATTAAAGCTAAAAATGAAGTAGTGTGGCAGTGGACAATCAGGGGTGTTGAATGATAAGTTGATGATAAATGATAGAAATGATAAGAACAATATTGAGGACTCTTACTAGCACACCATTTGTTCTTGCTAAGATTGTACCGACTGCAGCCAAATCATTAAAAATGATTGTTACTAGGATCTTTTTCCTTATAGAGCACCTAAAAAGTTCTAAAAAAATTATATTATATCTAGCACACTATGTTCTCAGAGGTGGTGATATATACTGATATAGCCAAAAGAATTTAACACTAGCTTTAACATATCATGTCTTCATGGAGCTCAGAAGCTTTGTGCGCAGGGGGCACACTTATTAGTTTCAGTTCCATCCTAGACTATTGTGTACCTCTAAAACACTGTGGCAACAGTTTTAGGATGAAGCAGTCATAGGTGTGCTAAAGGCAGGGTTAAACATATCACGTTATTTCATGTTTGAATCAAAAAGGCTGCATTGGGATCATTTCTTTCAGGGTTAAACCGCTCACAACAAAATCAACAACTGACTTTCTTTTCCAGATCATGTACATATGGATGACTAGCAAAGTATTACGCACTGCCTCACTCACCTATTACAACACCTGCAGAAGCACAGATGATGAGAATCACCAGGATGGTGCAGAGTGTAATATATCTGCACATGGAGAAGGATGGAATGGGAGGATGGTCAGCCCCGGGCCACTTACTCTGCTGCTGCTTCATTTCTTTGTTAGTCTACAGAAATTTGAAACCTGCAAAACAAAAAAAGTTCACTGTGCTCCAGTTTTTATCCCGATGTTTACTGCATTGTTATGCTGCCGCCTCTCATACCCTATATATCACTGATACTCATTTTTAGCTCAACGGTACTGTAAAATTCTCAAAATATTTATCTCGATGGAGCAAAATAACAAAAACATAATGTTCTTTTGCCTCGAAATTTAATTAAGTAGGGAAGACATGCTTGCTTAGTGAAGAATGAAATAATGTTTTTGTTTTTTTTTTATTTGTTAAAAGAGTAAAACATCTGTTATAGCATATGTAAAACGTTGTTGTCTCACCAGCAAATTCTTAAAAATCTACCTTAAAGTGTTAGAGAAACCACAGTATAACTAACTCCATATCACCATATTACTGATTATACATATTGTAACGTGATTATTTATGTGAATCATCTACAGACCCTGACTATACTGTTACTATAGAAACAATATTATACAATAAATGCACTGTTATAAATATTATTAAAGCTGAAAATCCAAGTAACATTGACTGACCAATTAAAATTTAACAGCAGCCTAAAAATCTGCATAATCAACTTCACTAATATTATTTATAATAAAATAAATAAATAAGGAGAGATTCCTTTAAATTATATTATTTAAAAACTATAGCAAGACTAATAGAGAAATGGACATTGTTGTGTGTGTGTGTGTGTGTGTGTTGTGTGTAGGGTGTGAATTATTGTCCCTTGAAACAGTATCTCTTGTCCTAAGAGGAATATAGAAAATCTCTCATCAAATAAGCAAAGCATTGCAGAAATATGAGTACAGTGCAAAAACACATCTTATTGTGTGAACATGTTATTTAAATGGTCAGTTAATAATAGTGACTAGAGTGAATTAATACTTAAAGCCAGCAATTGTTTTCTTACAGATTCTTTAAATTACTTTTATGAAGATTATTTAGATTACTACTAATTCATTTTAATTGACTTTCAAATCTTAAAAGCAGGTATTTCAAACAATTTCATGAAAGTTCGAAATGTTTTTACTTTCAGTTTTCAAGTTCTAAAAAAATTCCAATAGTAAATAAGCCAGGAAACTATCATAAATAGGGTGAACATGACAAAAGCCTACAGAGATCTTTAAATGCACTTTAATCTTTAGGTCACAACATTATTTAAGATTTTATTAATACTTTAAATAGACATATTTAAAGTTGAAGTTTTTTTCATTTAAATTACAAAAAAAAAATTATTTAAAAGTTTTTACTCATTATTACTCACCATTGGTTCACACTCAAGAGTGAAGTCGACACCTCTGGATAAAAAAGTGGTAAAACTGTGTGTCTGCTTTTTAAAGTTTAGTCCCTCCTTTGGGTGTGTAACTGAGTGAGACAATTAAAACTATCAGATATCTGCTATCCTCTTCCCTTTTGTTCAAGCTCCTACAGCCACCTGCTCAGTTTAACTAAAGCTCAACTACACCAACAGAAGTTTCTAGACACACCTATTACTCTTCTCGATATCTTTATTAAGACATATTGATTACTATAGCGTAGTACTGGAGGGGTACCATGGCTACCTCTGAATCTTAGGTCAGTCTTAACTTCTTTATCAAAACAGAAATATTTCAGTTTGTTTTAAATTTTAAAACAATTTCCCCCATTCATTCTGTACGGTCTAGTGGTGGAGCTATCTGTATCCTAATTACTTTATCCTGCTCCTATTAGTCAGTAACAGCACTATGTTTTGGGGGTGTAAGGAGAAATACAGAGAAATAATGTGGGGATAACAGATAACTATAGCCACCTTGAGTTACGTTAACTCTTTTAATCTACAATTTAAGTTTAAATGCAAATGTTGTCTTTAAGTTAAGTTTTAATTATGTTTATTACAGCAGCAGGGAACCGTTCTCAGTTTTACCTCCATGAAATGTCAAAGACAAAAAAACAGCTCAGATTTAAGCCTCGGATTTGCAGCTTTCAGTTATTGCTCAAATATTAAGGGTTTTTTTAATAGGTTTTATGCTGCACCCGTTGTTTTTGGCAAAACCTGACCTCTGGGATGAAGGAATCAACAGAATCATAAATTCAACTCGGAAACTCTTATTGAGAGTTTGGGTAACGTCCAGTGTGCGTGGCTTCTCTGATAAACACACTTCAAGTTACAGCAACATGGCAAGTATGATTTGAATCATTTTCTACTTTATAAAACTTTATACATTTCAATTTGGGATGTCGATCCAGTGATTTTAACAGAATGTGATACAAACAGTGAAAAATTCATGCAAAGGAGTAATACATATAATCTCTGGGAATATTTCTAATCTGAAGTATTACAATGAGTTTAGATCAGAACTGGGAGATTAATCCCAGTAAAGTTTGTGCGTCCTAAAACTTTTTTTTATGTTGTTGGTGGAATCTATAATGAACAACAGCGACATTCATTTGCTTATTCAAAAATTCCATTTACATTCAGTTACATCCTCAATAACTGTAATAGTAAGGACATGTGATACTACACTAATGTTATGAGGATGTTGAATCTTTTCTGGTTCTTTTAGGGGGATAAATAGATATGTACACACATGGGTGGGGTGGATTAAAATAGCTGCACAAAAAGCTTATATTAATACCTCAGTTCTTTAAATGCCTGTTTGTTTAAAAGCTTTAAAGGGTTTAGCTCAATGCATTTATATAACAGGCCGCTTTCCTCCCACTGAGTGCTGACTACCGGACTATTGACTATCAAAGCATCCTTCTATCCATCCAATTTCTACTGCTTATCCGGCACCGGGTCGGGGAGGAAGCAGTCTAAGAAGAGACGCCCAGACTTCCCTCTCCCCAGACATCTTCAGCTCTTCCAGTCGGAAGACATAGTCCCTCCAACGTGTCCTGGGTTTTCTTCGCTAAGTCGCCCGAAATGGCGTTACCATGGCCCTACCCTAGAGCCAGGACTGGGGATGGGCATGCAGGGTAGAGCCTGGTGGCCGGATCCACACCCATGGGACCCGGCCAGGCTCAGTCCATAACAGCAACGTGGGCCCATCTTCCTGTAGGCCCACCACCCGCAGGATGGAGTGTAAAGGGGGTGGTGCATTGTGGATTGGGAGGCAGTCCTGAGGGGCTTCGGCAACCCAATCCTTGGACACTGAATCTGGACAATCGAAGCAGTTAGATTTAATTCCCAAACATTGCACACATGCTTGATCACACCCCACCCTTCCCTATTCATAAGGAAGGTTTTTGTAAAAAGAAGTGTGCAAGTGTGAAATTACATCAAGTTGCCATGTGATGTCCTGTCAGACCCATTGCTTTTATTTCATTTAGCAAAAATAAGGAGATAAAATCAGACAGAACAAAATACTTATGAATGTCCAATTTATTTATAATATTAAAACAAGTAAAAAATAAAGTTAGCACTATGTGCAGTCATACATAATGAACTTGACTTTTATACAGCTAAATTCCAAAAACTAAAAGATTACCTGGGTGAAGCCACAACCAGGACAAAAAAACAAAACAAAAACACCATGTTTCACCTGAAAATGCCATAAATCCACCAACTTGGTGCAACAAAAACATTTGCTCAACTGAGGCATCTTGTAAAAAACAGACATAATCCCTGTGTGTGTGTTAGAATGAGGGAGAGAGAGTGTGTTAGCCATCCTGCTGCTGTATAAAGGGATTGGGAATGGCCTCCATGCCATCTTGGGGACAGATAAGGACAACAGCCGTCCCTCGACACACGACGAGGCCGAGCTGCCTGGTGTCCTCCGTCAGTTTATACTGATCGTCTGGGTCTGTATAGAGGGAAAAAACACACAAACCCAATTTGCTAACCGGTTTGGCATTTGGTTTTAAAAATTTTAAATGTTTCTTAAGAGGTAAATTTTTTATTTCTACAGTTATCACTGTTATGAATTATTTTTACTACATGAATAATATTCAGTTATGGATTCCTATGAACTGGCTTTACAACTGATTATATATAAATAAAAGTTTTTAATAAAGATTAAGGCTCTAGGTTGCTGACTAAAGTAAAGGGCTGCATTGGGTTTGAGCTTTAATGCAGGGCTCTAGATCGGAGGACTGGGGTACAAATGAAGCACTGCAATTGTTGGATTGTTAAACAAGACACTACATGCTTTCTGCTCCACGGGGAACTAGACCATGGCTGGCCCCAAACTCTGACCTTAACTTCCTAATCTGGGGTATGTGAAAAGAATTTTACTGTGCAATAATGTATATGTGACAATCATTTAGAAAAGTAATTTGTAGCTGCTAACATTTCAACTGTGGCCCATAACTAAACTAAATGCTTCACAATCAAAGCCCACGAAAAACTAATTGCAGAGTGTTTTATGAAGCTAAATATTACCGATTGATTTGTGGTTTATTCCTTATTTTAGAAATAAGCTTTTCTTTCTCAGTAAGACATTTGGTTGGTTTTAAGTAAAAGCTGATTATGGTGCTGAAAGCTTAAACATATATTTGCCACATACAGGTCACCAAAACAAATTTGTTTACTAAGTTAATAGAGCCTGGATGTGTGCAGGTACTCACCACGCATGTACTCGATAGTACCATCTAACACCAGGTTTAGTAATGGATCAAACCCTTTCAGGACACCACTTGCTGTAAAAAAATGAGTTTGATAAAGCAGTAAGACAGCTGTACCTGAATAAGCAACTTATCAGACTGTTGTGGTTCCTTGAAAACAAATGGGTTTTTAGAAAACGGTCTGTAAACAGTTGTAATAAATGACTGAAATGCTGATGAGAAAAAAAGAAAAGCAATAGGGTAGGTGGTAGCTCAGGGATTAATGTATTGGACTGCTGATCAGAGGGTTGTTTGTTCAATTTTTAAGACCACCAGACTGCCAATGCTGAGGTGGTCTTTAATCCTCAAGTGCTCAGATATAAATAAAATAGATGCACGTACATCTAATAAATCCTATAAATAAACAAGAAAAGAATTATCAGACCGGAAAATGTCATGTACCTTCACGACCACCCTGGAATTTGACTCTGATGGTTTTGTCAATGTACTTCGACAGGTCAAATATACTTTCCTTTTTCTTCTTCTCTTTATCCTGCAACAGCAGCAGAACAGAATTCTCATCACATGTTCACATCCATACTAACCCTAATGCTACTACATGATGTAATAGAAGTGTAGAGATCACATTACTGAACTGACAAAACGACTGGACAGATTTAATGCAGTTAAAACAATACGCAACTGCTCTGTAAGAAAATCAGCACACCTGAACTTCATTTCAACTAATTATAACACACAGGAAAGAACATGAAATCACTGCTGCATCAGCAACACAAACCTGACATAACAGATAGACTGGGTAGGGGGAAAAACACCCGTCAGATTTATTATTATTAATTATTAACATTATTATTATTATTATTGAGAAGGTGGAATTCGAAAGAATCGCGTTTACGACATTTTTCAGCAAATAATTTGATGTGGCGCCAAAACTAAGTATATACTAAATTAATGTTTGTTTGTTTCAGAAAAATAACGATATTGGAATGGCTGATAATTTTGAAAATAATTAAGCTGAAGAGTCTTTTTATATGTTTTTTTAAACAGTGTTTTTGCTTAACATTTTCAAAACGCATGTAAAAACCTAACAAACTGAAATTTCGTTTCCAAACGAAACCTACTAGTTTACACAATAAAAGGTACGCTAGCTTGCTAATATACATCATCGTAACATCACAAATAACGAAACGGTTAGCATAAGATTATATTAAAAATCTGGGGTGTTTATATATTCATTTAATCAAAGCCTTGTTTAATGTATGCAATTAGCGTACACGATTAAACAGAAATAGAAAGCGAACATGCTACTCACCGCCATGTTTAAACTTTTTCATGCGCCGCTTCTATGTGCTTCACCTTTGACCCCTGAGGTTTTACCAATCCAAATCTATCTTACTCAATCCCTTACCTCTGGGGTGTTAATTATTTATTTTAATCACAATATTAATAAACTACAAAAATAACTAGCATCTCTATTTGTGTCTGGACCAAGTGTGATTTATTATTATTTTTGTGCACAGCTTCAGGTGTTCCAATTTCACTGTAGGTCTCTGCACGGTTTGGCTTGTAAGCCGCTGCTTAAGTTGAGAAAAAAAAACTTACCAAATAATTCCCACCACAAAACAAAGTGTTTTTAATATTATGCAGAAGTATTTCTGCAACTCAAATTGCAAATACTTGATTTTTTGAATTAGCAGGGCAAAGTGCCCTAGGTAGTAAACTAGAACGCGAATTGGAACATCTCCTTGGTTACGTTGACTGCATGTTCACTTCCGGCTTCAGCGGCCATTTTTTTAAAGGGGGCGAATCGCGTTAGTCGGTGTCACGGGCAACGCTATAAAAATAGAAACACAGTTATAGTTTTTTATCCAGGACTATAGTTTTATTTACAGTCAATAAAAGCCAAATAGATATAAAGAGTAGATAAAACAACGTAAAGAGTGATAGTTAAAGTTTTCTGCAAGCTGTTCTAAATTCGTCAATGTGCCTAAATAAATCACATATATAATCTAATTGTTCATGTTAATCCTAGTTATAAAAACATTTCGCTAATGAACTATAAATTAATTAAAAGGTGCCTTTATTGACATAAATATATATTAAAAAAACAGTTTAATGTTCCATAAAACAAATCTGTTTAAAAAAGAGTTTAAGGTTGTGCGTAATTAGATGTTGATCCGAGTTTTTTTTTATTATTATTTTTATTGAATACAGTTTTAAAAAGAATTAAGAACGTAAAAAAGTTAAGCATTTTATGTTTTGGCTGAAATATTTTAAATGGTAAATTCTACAGGTTTTTAACATATGTATTCTGTAGGATCTGCTAAAACAAACAAAACAATCAATAATGTTATTATCGCAGACCCGTTCTACCTTTTAAGTATTGAGGTTAAACTATTGTCACAAAAACTAGATTTTCTAAAGATCCAGTCTTAATAAAATCATTTTAAATTAAATTGACATAACTTTCTTTACCATTAAAGCGTTTTTTTCAGCTTGGGTCCTTTCTCTTCTTTTCCAGTAAAGTGAATATATGTATATTAAAATTGGAATAATTTTAAGTATGAAATAATCTATATTAAAATTTTTTGAGACATAATGTTACTTTGAAACAATCAGTTAACTTTCCTTAAAAAATCAAATCAGAAAGAATTGAAATAATCTACTGCTGCTTACCTGTGACTCGAATATGCATTAAAAAAATTGTGTTGCACAAAACACTAGCAGGTGAGAGACCTAAGCTCATCCTCATCCTCTGGGATTAAACTGAGACAAAAAGGTTTGATTTAAAGAATTGTGACCTGCTGCTGTCGACATGAAATATGTGCGCTGCACAAAGAAATCCAAAGACAATTTCACACTCAACAGTTGTTTATAACAAAAATTTAATGGGTTATTACGTACAGTTATGACACACCATGAAAGCCTATGTGTTTAACATATGAGTATTTAAATAATTTAAAGCAATCCTGAAAGTGTAATGTAATTAAACAATTAAAACAAAAAAAAAAGACTTTTGGTAAAATCCACTTAAAAAAAGAACAATATCTAGTAAGGAATACATCCCAACATTTATTTCCACTTGAAATGGCTGAAATCAGACAAAGGTGTATCCCTTCAGGTACACGTGATTGGAACACTGTTACTCAGCTTCTTGAAGAAGGCTGGCCTGTTTAAACTTTAGACGTTAAGTCTGGCTCTTGACTGTTGAAGTGATAGTGAACACCATTGTGAGATCAAAAGAGCTGTCTGAGGCCTTTAGAGAGAAGATTGTAGCAGCTTATCAGCCTCGAAAAGGAATTAACAAAGATCTCAAAAGATGTCTAAAATCTAAAATAAGCCATTCAACTGTCTGCAAAATAGTCTACAAGTGGAAGACATTCAAATCCACTGACAACATGCCCAACTTCAAGCAAGTTCACTCCGAGAGCAGACAGCTAAAAGAAGTCACCAAAGAGACTACACAAGTTTAACTTTAATGGGATGTGTGCAAGGAGGAAGCCTTTGCTCTTTAAGAAAAAACATGGAGGCCAGACCAAAGTTTGCCAAAGAGAAAGTAGACAAAGAATGGGACTTTTGGAATAATGTTCTCTGAACATTCTAACAGTCTAAAATTCAATTATTTGGACACTGCAACAGAGAACATGTTTAGCATGAACCAAGTACAGCCTTCCAGGATAAGAACCTCATATTAACTGTGAAACATGGAGGTGGAAGTGTCCTGGTTTCTGGGATGCTTTGCTGCATCAGGACCTGGCCAGCTCATCATCATGAAATCCATCATGATTTATTTTTACTTCATGAATTCATGATTTCAATGCATCTTTGGCCACAGAACATCATATTTCACACTGGTGTAATATTGATTCACTCTTCTTTCAGACTTACAGTTTGGTGCTTTTTCAATTTTTAATTGCGCTTTTGATTGAATTTTTGCACTGACCATTTTATTTCTTTATTATGATGTACATATCTTCAAGCAACTGCTTTACCTATTAAGCAGTGTGCATTTTCCGGCAAGAACGTTGCTGGACGATTGGGAGGTTTCTGCATGACAGAAACGGCACATTGCTGAAGAAGCTCCTTTTATCATTTTATTTACTGTACTCTAGCTGAGAAGTCATAATAATGATAAAGATGAAAACTTGTCAGGCATCTCATTGAGTAAAGGCACAAATCGTGTGCAGGATTATTTATTTTCACAGTTTCAATGCAAAAAAAATCTCCTATATTTTTGGAAGTAGTTTTAGTTTGTTTTTAGTTTTGTAAAGGTTTGTGCGGATTTTTTGCTTCTTCATCATATGTGCAGATGATGCCAACCTTTCCTTGAGTCAAAATAGAATTCTGTCAGATCACCATAAATGGAGTCAGGTGAGCTTGATCTTTCTATATCAGACTTTTTCTTCAGGGTAATTTTAATGAGTCAGTTTTTCAGGAGCATTCTTCCTGTTCAGGTGTCCAGCTGTGTGATAGCTAAGAGGCACATCCAATCCCACCACAGGCCCTACCACACTCAGCCATGTGGTTTCAATGTAGCTTGCTTTGGGCACATTCCTGTGAAAATGGCATGGCATCTTGGCACAACTCTCAAGCATAAATTAGGAAAAGAGCTTAATGAGCTTCAGAAGAAAATTATAATGTATGTATGAAACTTTTTTTGCCAAAGGAAAGGAAGTGCCTAATATATTACTGATGTCATACGCTTATATATATACCTAGCCTATATATACATATGGATAAGACAACATATATATGTCAAAAATATTGCCTATATTCTACTCCCTGTATATATATATATATAAAAAAATTTCCTTCACAAAAAAATTTTCCCTTTTTGCTACTATGTTTGATTTTACTATGTACTACATCTGCTATACATGCCTGGAATGACAAATTGTTTTCTTGATTTAACTATTATTTTCTGTTGTGGGGTTGTGTCCATTTAATTTTGCAAAAGTGTGAATATGATGTAATTGATCGACTTAACTGTAGTTTGCTAGAATAGTTTAGATAATAGTGAAGTGTTAAAGTAAAGAAATATTACCTCTTTTTAGCATGTGCCAGTTTTAAAGGTGGTCTCATAAACTCTTCAGTATGACAAGGATGGAGCATAAAAAAGGGCTGGCCTAGAAAAGGATGTTCCTGCACACACACATACACACACGGTTGTTACTATGCAACCTTGTTCTTGTTGTTAGACTTCAATTATTTAAATATATTATGTAGTCCATAGGCTACTACTAATACATGTCATGTATTACAGTAACTATCATTGTACAAACAGCTTTTAAATAGGATATGCTGTAAAATTAAACATAATCCAACTTTAAAAGTAAAGTGCAACGATATATTCAGATTTTGACGTGCGTGTGCTAATGACCGTCACCTGTTGAGTTAGTGTATTCCAAGGATTTTGTAGTAGTCTTTGTCTGTAGTTTTGGTGCAGACTGCTCCAAACCTCATCAAGAGACAAGGACTGCCCATCTGTACAATAGGAGTTTACACAGCAAATAAAAACTATTCAGATAATCAACTGCAAAACCCCTAAGGCACATCAGATGATTTTTTAACGCCACCATCTACACTAAATTAATTAAATAATCTGCATAAAGTAACTTACCTAATGTACATGCTCGGAAGTAGAGTACAGGCACCTGATGACTAAACGAGTATAAAACATGATATTCGTAGTGCATTAAAACTTGGTCGTTACATACTGTAGAAGGCCCAGCTACCTCATTCTCCAGCTAGATAGGAGAAAAAAAATAGATCAGAGCAGAATAAATATTTTATTATTATACAAACAACTTCTCCCTATTTTATTGCTGTAACATTTGGACTTAAATAGCAACTTCTGTTTACAGCATATACATTTTATTATAAACTAGGTTCAGAAATGACAGTTAAATATTTTACCAGAATCAATTAAACGTTTGTCAAAAAATAATAACTTCTCTACACTGTTATTACTTTTATTTTGTTATTAGCGATTTATTCTTCAGTATGCTTACTATTTAAATAGCAATTTTAAATGTTGATTTGCTATTTAAAATGTGACAAAAACTGACCAGATATTTGGACAAAAAAAGGCAACAACATGTTAATGCAGTGTAAAATTTTTTTTTTTTTGGAAAAAAACTCTAATGGAAACTCTAATGTCACTAGAAAAATGTTATATTTTTATTATTTGATATTTTATGCTGACTATTTTGACTGTTTATTAAAGACTTACTAAAGATTGGAAAAAATACTACAGACATTTGAAAGATTTACATTATATAGCCAAAATGTAAATGTATATCTGCCCAAATGTGCCTAAATATTGTATCACCACAAATACCACATGTGGTAGCTCAGTGATAAAGGTGTTGGTTGTTGACTGGAAGATCATGTGGTCAACTCCCAGCACCACCAAGCTGCCCCCTTCTGGCTGAACATCTAGTCTAGGTGTGCGGCCAGTGTTTAAATTCAATTCAAAGGATATAGGTAGATTGGATATCAGGGCTTTTTTGCAGCCTACTCAAGTTCTTCCACACCGGCCTTGGCTAACCATACCTCAATTTGTGTAAATGGTACAGTCTTTGTATTAGCTTGGGCTAGTCAAATTTATCTAGCAAAAAAATAATTCTGATGTTATACAAAGGAAATCATGATAATAGGGTGCTTTAAAATTTGTAGCAAAAGTTTGGGGGGGGAACAAAGCACACACACACACGATTGTGATGGTTGTGTGTCCATATACTTTGGGTCAAATAGCCAATTTGCTCCTATGCGAGATTATTCTTTAAAGCATTAATATATGCATTTATAGCATTAAATACCCCACACTTTTAACATACATATGCTACATTAACACAGTAATGCACAGACAACAGAAACCTCATCTGCTTCAGTCAGATCATTCATCTCATCGTCAGCTTGATGGTTAGACAAACAGCAAGATCTTCCAGGTATTACAGCAGTCTTTTTCATGTAGCCTTCTTTACCACCCTAAATCAGAAATAAGTTTAGGATTATTCTAACCGTACAAAAATAATACAATACCTTATATTTCAGGTATGCTATAAAATATATTTTTGATTAGAAAAAAAAGTCTTTACCACACCTTGACCTCTGCCCAACTCCATCCATCTCTGATGACACCCGAGTGCTGTACGAAAAGGTTGCAGCAGAGACGGAAAGCCTTTTCATCCAAGTTAAAGCTGGAAATGACTGACTCTTCTTTACTTGCCATCTGAAAAAAGACACCCGCCTTTAAGACACATTGCCTTCAATCTAAGGTTTATTATTAGAAGGGGTGCCACTAAGGAAGACGGGGGCAGTCTCATCTCATTCATTTATGGGACCCAAAATTGCTACCGCAGCCCCTGATTATAAACACATTTTTACCGGAGACACCATGTATGTACTTAACATAAATTTCAATTCAATAATAAAAGTAGAAACCACTAACCTTTCCATATCTGTGCACAGACATATATATATATATAAATAAAACCATCATCTGGTCTATGATAATTTTAACTAAATATCATTATCACTTTTCTTTTACTACATGTGAGTGTTGAGTGAAAATGTTGATGCCCGAAGCTGAACTCAGGAATGCGGACACATAAAGAGGACTTTTATGTACAGCGATTTTATTGGTTCATTTAGATTATTTAATTTTAGCACGTGCACTTGTTCATGCCTCATTTCTAAAATCACATACCAAATTTAAAACATATACAACAAAACATATGACCTGTGATCTGATCAAAACCAGACAAAAATAATCTCACAATAAATACCTACAGAAAACATAAATCACATTCCTCTACCCTTAGCAACCTTACCGAGGACCTAACACACCCGAACGTTACATTATATTTTATTAAAAAGATTTTATTACTAAAAAAGGATTAAATTACCTAGGCATAAATTAGTGAACGTTTACATAGTTTAATCTATTTTAACCAAACTATTATTCTAATTATGTTATAAAAACTGTAATTAATACAGACTTCCAATTAACAATTTCGATACAAACAACGAATGTCATACCATTTTATAGCGTTACCTACTACTCGATCTGACCTGCGCATGCGCGAAATGCTCCTTCTTTCTTTTTCGTTTTCTTTGATGTTTTATGGCGGTTGGCAAATCTGCTTTTGGTGCATATACCGCCACCTACTGTAAAGGAGTGTGAAGCATCGCCCTTAAGTGAAACCAAAATTTAACAAATCCAAGGTTTTTAAAGAAAATATTCAGATTTAATCATGTATGCGATATATAACATGGTCCGTAGCATATTCTTAAGGTTTGATTTTATGCTTTACATTTATGTTCAAGCGGAGACACTAAAGCTGATGCATAAATCATACTTTTATAATTTATTGCAGACATAATAAATGCATAATATATTCTTTTTAAAGCCTCCTGGTCAACACCACAATCTTCTTCCAAACATCTCAAGACTATTATACCTCTGTTACTTCTATCTATGATGTAATGTAAATTGTAGAGTTTATTCCGATACCAAAGAATACCAGTCTTGACATACCAGCTTTGAATCAACATCATTTATGTTATGATGTGTTTCTGTGTGTGTGTGTGTGTGTGTGTGTGTATCATGTGTAGGTCTCTTTGTGTCTAAGCCCTTTCGTTTGGGTATGCATTTTTTCTAGATTGTGTCAAATATTGTATATTTAAAAAATCTACTAGATTTTCACACAAGTGTACCATCAAACTACTGTTATGTGTCAGATATTTATTGTGTGTGTGTATGTGTGTGTGTGTGTGTGGGGGGGGGGTTAGGGAAAAGGTGCCAGTTAATTTTTCAGTGGCGATGCATTCAGCTGATGGAAGGTTTTGCCTTAAAGGGTATGACAGACTTTTGGCTGTAAGTCTAAGACACTAATAAGGTCTTATACAAATATTGTGTATTATAATTTACATATATTACAAAGGCATGGACAGAGATTTGCAAACTGGAGAGAAGAAGCATCCCAAATTTTTTGGTTAAGTGAGAGAATGACGGAGAGAGGGAAAGGAATAATGGAAAAAAATAATTCATTTGTGAATAAATAAATAGAATAAATAAATAAGTATGTTGTGTGTTTCTTAAATGCAGACATTTGGTAAAGTATGCTGACATAGAACAGTAAATGTCCCCAAATATATACCAAAGAATATATAAATAAATCTTTTCAATTATTATTATTATTATTTTTTTTCATTTGTGACAACTGAAACGATTACTGAATTTTTCATCAATATAACTTAGTTGATATATTTTACCCGTTTATTTATATATAAGTGTATTTATATATAAGCGTCAGGCAACACATTATAACAATATAATAACGTTAGCATTGTAACAACAGTATTATAAATACCAGAAACTGCCATAAATGATATATTATCATACTTCAGACGGAAGTAGGTTCATTTCCGCACATGCGCAGTACAAATCGTCTTTTTGGTACAGCTTAAGTAGCAACAGCGCCAAACTCGAAATCTGCCGTTGACACGGAAAATCTGTAGCATAAAGTTAAACCAGAAATTCTTCGTTTAATTTGTTGTTTTTTTTTATTATTTCCTTTAATGTGAAACAGAAATGACAGAATTGCTCTTTAACAAGACGTTACGGGTGCACGTTAAGTGTAAAGACTGCGATGAAAGGTGAACAAATTAGTTTATTTTTTTGCTGCTATTTAGATGCTAATGCTAGCTGTCGCTAACAACGAGCTAAACTGTTAGCGCAGCTGTTCGGTGTTCGTCGAGTTTAGTCGGTTTAAGTTAGTGAAAATCCGCAGATAAAAGTAAAATAAAAGCACAAGATGTTCGTATACCTTTTAGGTCACGTCTTAAAATGTAATTAAGAGCATTAATTTGGTTGTCCTGTAAATAAACTCCTCAGTCCTCATGCTTAACATTATTAGTTAAAATGTTAATAGGCGCTGATTTTATTTTACACCAATCCTTTTTAACAAAGATCACTCATAACATGCATAACATATTATTATATTAATATATACTTGGATGTCAGACTTGTGTTTAGGTATTTGAACATGAGATTACGAATTTATGAACATTTATAATATCTAAATTTGTATATTTATTGTATAATAATTAATACATATTAACAATATATATATATATATATATATATATATATATATATATATATATGTATGTGTGTGTGTGTGTGATATGTGTATATGTATGTATGTATATGTATGTATGTATATGTATGTATGTCTATGTGTTGTGTATTTGTGTTGTGTGGGTATGTGTGTGTATATATGTGTGTGTGTGTGTGTATGTGTATATGTGTGTGTGTGTATGTATGTATATAAATATAAATTAAATAATATTAAATTATCCTGGAAACACATAATTAAAAAAATGTTACATGCCTACGATTGTAAAACAGTTCTGTTCACCCATCGTACTAGGGGTATTAGAATGAGTAGAACTGTAAGAACTGTTAAAAAAAAGTATACAAAAACCTTAATCTGGATATTCAGTCTGTAGGGCTTATCGTGTGTCGTGTCCTCTTTTTCTGTGTGATACTCTGGTGATTGTGTGGTAAATTTGCTTTAATTATTTTCTGTAGGCGAGCAGTCATCAGAGTTAGTATTGAACTGCAGCTGATTTCAAACCCCATTCACAGACGGGTAAGTGTCTGTAACTGTAATTACTGTAAGTGTTCTTGTCTATGTACTGAATCACTCACTGTCCCTCTGTCAGTAACGATATGGTATAATAAAGGCGAGTTACTGCTCTCATAACATAACATAACATCCTGAAAAGTTCTAGTCCTCTTAATTGTTTACTGTTGCATTATGTCTTGTTAAACATTCAGGCAAGAACAATTCCTGATTTCCTTCTTATAGCTGCTGAAAACAGTTATCCATTCTCAACAGTTGTGCACGCGTATTGTTTTCTATTTATTAACACAGTGTACTTGATTTCGGTTTGTTTGTTTTATATAAAGGATCTTGTTGTGAGGCTGACTGACGATGCTGATCTCTACTTCCTGTATAACCTTCACATATCGGAAGAAGATTTTCAAAGGTACAGTGAAATCTTTGCTTTATTATTAACATTTGTGTACATTTTATAAGATTAGTCTAAAAATTACAGCTGGAAATCTTTGTATTGACCCTGTGTGCTGAGAATTTCTTCATTCAAACAAATCTGCATTCTTTTTATTTTAAAATTCAAACAGCTTGAAAGTCCAGCAGGGTCTCCTGATAGACTTCACTGCTTTTCCTCAGAAATTCATAGACCTGTTGGAACAGTGCATCTCTGAGCAGAGCAACGAAAATCCAAGGTAATCAGGAATTCCATATGGTGTTGAAGCTACCTGAAAAAAGGGAATGTCAACTAGGGCTGTAATGATTAATTGTGATTATGATGATTGTTTGTTTTGAGGCTTTGACAATGAATTATTTGTGGGAAAAAATAATCATTAAAAAAGCAACTAAAAGCATTTTATAATCTCTTTAATTTGTTTCTTATTAATGCTCTACTGTAAATATTTTATTATAGATAAGTATTAAATAATTGTGGTTGAATTCAACGATTGTGACAGTCTTACTGTCAACTTTTATGTATTTTGTGTAGACGCATTTATGCTGCTATACATTATACATTTATTCTATTACTACATGTTAAGTTTTTATGTTCCTAGGGTTATAAATAAAATTGACAAATTACCACCTTTTTACTTGGTGTCTGTGTACACTGTAACGTCTGTAATAACTCTTGTGTTTTTTGTGTGTGTAGGTTCTTGCTGCAGCTTTCCTCTCAGTCATCTGCACTTAACCAAGGCTCTGCTAATCTAAACATTGTGGAGACCAACGCTTTTAAGCACCTCACACACCTGTCTCTCAAACTGCTCCCTGGCTCAGATGTGGAAATAAAGAAATATCTGGCTACCTGTTTGGCCAGCATGAAGGTACAAATACAATCTCTTCCCTCCTTCTGTTTTAAAACTAAAGCATGATTTTCTAAAGAAATGTCACAGCATACACTGTATAGACCTCTGTAAAGAGCGGTTATTCTGTATGTACAGAGTCAAACCTGATTTTATGCATATAAATCTAAAATGTTTTTGTGTTGAACTGATAATGTAGGTTGTATGCATGGTTTTTACAGTTTACAAAGCTAGCCCAACTGATAGCCCAGACTGTTTAAGAAATGGTATAAAGCAGTGCTTTGTGCTAAATTCAGAAATAAGCAAAGCTATATATGTAAAACAAAAAAAAACGGCATTCTTCTCTTAATATTCTTTTTAAATGTAATCATGTTTATGGTTTTTTTGATAAAGCCGAGTTACACGCACACCAAGCTAAAGTAAATGTATAATCATAAAGGCAAATCAGTAAATATGTGACCATTTTAAGAAAATTTATTTAACAGCCAATACAATGCTATAAATTGATTGTGAAGTGCCTTAGTTTTGTTTTTTGGTTATCATGTCAAGTTTGGAAAAAGTTTGTTATAATGCTGCACTATTTTGCCATTTGATATAGTATATGGTTGTATTTTTTTTATTTAATCCTAAATTTCAAAATCTTGGTTTTTGCTTTCTCTTTTTGTGCTACACCACCTTGTGCATGAGAAAATGAAAGAATAATGAGTAAATGCTATTTTTCTCAGGAAGAAAAATTGCAACTTCAACAAAAACTAAAGATCACCGAAGAGGATCTAACAAGGCAGCTGAACTATACACAGCAGGTACAGCGCTCATATATATATATATATATATATATATATATCATAATATATATATATATATATATATATATATATATATATATATATATATATATATATATATATATATATATATATATATATATATAGATCATATATATATATATATATATATATATAATTTGAGCGTCACTGTTCTAAACCTAGACTTGCTTTTGATTTAGACTTTATCTGAGAAGAGCCGGGAGCTGGACAAACTGCGCACTGAATGGACATCACAAACAACGACTTTGTCTAGCAGACATACGCAGGACCTCACAGCAGAGCGTGAAAAAGCTCTGGAGGTAAAAAAGATAAATCAGAATGATCTAGAGGTAAAACATGAAATGTTTACAGTATCAGGGTATTAATTTCACTTAGTGGATTAAACTCAGTTGTATTCAGTGCAGTCATGTTTTTTTTTCTGCTGAAATATGGAGGTAGTCATTTCAGATAAAGATGTAGGAAAAACGCCTGTAACCTCAGTGAACTTGTACATGTGCAGATCCAGACCAGGCTACAGCAGCAGAGTGACCAGCTGAGACGGGAGCTGGAGGCAACCCATCAGCGCAGCACACAACAGCTTCAAACCCGCCTTTCTGAACTGGAGGCTTCAAACCGGGAGCTCACAGAGAAAAAATACAAAAGTGACGCCACCATCCGAGACATAAAGGCCAAACTGCTTGGCCTTGAGGAGGTGAGGCTTTTTATTTATTTATACCACTGTGCTGTTAGACGATTACATTTTAGGAACAGGAGCTTTGATAGTTGTGCAAACACTAATTTGAATCAAACATGGTGAGTGCTGTAGCTGCTCTGCTCTGCATCGTCTCACTGTTTTTTGTTTTTTTATTTCTCTGTAGGAGTCTCAGAGACTGAAGCAGCAGGTGACGTCTCTCCGGAGGGAGAACGGCACCCTTGATACAGAATGTCATGAAAAAGAGCGACTAGTTAATCAGCTGCAGACTCGGCTAGCTGTAGTGGAGCAGGAGATTAAAGACAAAGATCAGCTCGTACTCCGAACCAAAGAGGTGCTCGAGGCTACCCAGCAGCAAAAGGTTACCTTTTTTTCCTTTATAACTTTTTTAATAAAAGTTATGTTCATTTTTTTTGTTCTTAACACCTAATATTATTAAATTATTGTTAAATTAAATTAAATGATTGGCACCATAAATAAATTACTAAATTAATTACTATTAATCTTCGACAAATATGTCAGACAACACTTTGCTATAACAAGGACTTATTTGTTCCTGAGAAGTTTTTTTCTAAAAATAGATGAGCATGTTAGGTTAAACCTGCAATACTTTCTGAGCTGCTGTTATAGAATGTTTATCAATGCATTTTGACCAATCGGAATTAAATTCCGAGTTATTATGGTGTAATATACATTTCCTTCTTCCTTTGTCTTGGCTCAGAACTCTGTTGAAGGATCTGCTGAGAGTAAACAGCTTCAGATTGGAAAGTTGGAGTCAACTGTAAAGTCTTTATCTGAGGAGCTCATAAAGGTATTCAGCAAAATTATACCAGGCTTATTTTTTAGCAGGATATAACAGAATTATAAATAATTTTTTTAGTTTGCCAATAGTAGTAATTACTTTATTACTTTAACTTTATTAGCCTGTTTAGAGTTATTAAGATAAACAAATCTGGTTTGTTATTTCCTAATTATTAAGCAACTTATAAAAACCAGGCCGCTGGTCACAGGTTACTCGGAGCTAATGATTCTTTGTTATTTATGTTAATAAGAAATGCTTACATGCTTTAAGTTACTGACCTGAGCCACGGGGGTTTCCCCTCAGGCTAACAGCATCATTAAAAAGCTGCAAGGAGATATGAAGTCTCTGGTGGGGAAGATTAAGGTGAAGAACACAGTGACTGTGTCTCAGGAGAAAGTGTTACAAGAGACAGCGGAAAAATTGCAAAAGGAGCAAAGAGAGCTGCAGGACACACAGCACAAACTGAGGCTCAAAGAGGATGAGGTGACTAATCAACAACTTAACTTCACATGAAACGTTGTGTATCCTATTTACAAACTAAAACTGTTGAGCTAAAAATTATTTTCTACAGTGGAGTCGGGTATAGATTTTTGTTAAAAACGGACATTTGCTATGCGACCCAGTGCTTTGTTGGTGCTTTGTTAATGCATTTGATTCCACTATGAAAAATGTAACTTCTTTTTGGACTTATAGGTATTAAAGTTACAGGAGCAGTTGGATGTCACTGTCAAAAAGCTGGACGAGAGTAAAGACTTGCTAAAAACTAATGAAAACGGTATGCGTGTTTGTATTAGAGGTTTGGACTAGCAATTACATTTGGCAGTTAATTAATTGTGTTGATTTTGTGTCAGTATGGGTGTTAAGTTTAATGTTTAATGTCAAATACTGAAATTTTCTGCTGTTTTGCAGTAATAACATGGCTCAATAAGCAGTTAAATGAAAACCAGCTGTCTAGGAAGCAGGACACTGTGGGTGTGTTTGAGACCCCGCAGCCGGGTGCCGGACTGAGACTCGCACCTGCTTCTCATAACATGGTAACGTGCTTGTACACACCCCCTTCCTAATTTCAACCCAATTTAAAGTCATACGTCTGTGTTTAGTCAATAGGACTTTGTATGTGTGATATCTTTTTCCTCCTTCTCTAGCTTGATAGTAAGACTTTCTTCTCCCTGGGTCAGCCATATCCTGTAACCTCCACGTTAAACTCCAAGCTCTCGTTCCCTCTGTCGAGTGCTGGACCACGTTCTGTCCTCACTTTACACAATCCCAATCCAGGATTAAAGGCAGGCTCTTTTTCCTGTTCTGTTCTTTTTCTATTCTTTTATTTCTTTTCTTCTTTTCAGTGATTGCTATGCTGTTCTGTACATAGTTTCATGCACCTGAATCAGTAGTTAATAATGCAGTAAATTATCTAATATTGCACAATTGGGTAATAGTTATAATAAAGATTGCAGAGATTATATAAAGATTATTATTTTTGTTACAGCCCACTTAGACCACAGTGGTGATAATGATTGAATCTTTTTTTTAATGAATGTGTGGGACATAAGTGAGATGTTGGATAAAAACAGAGGCTGATAAGGGTTAGTTTCTACCAGCTATATATAAGTATTATAGCAAATAAAGCCATATTTGTTGCTATTTTTTAATTAAGTAAATAAAATTTAAGAGAAACCATAAATTCTCTTCACTAACTCAGCGATTCACCCAGTCAGTAATTTCACTGTTTTTCTTTACTTATTGTTATGTGGTGTGTCTGCTTTACAAAGGCCCTAAAATTAACTGTTACTATCGGAATTATATAAACAAAAAGTTCAAATGTGCTGACTAAATTAACACCTTCCCTGCAGTAATATATAAACTAATTTAGTTGTGTGTTTGATACCACTGACAGGCCCAGTTTAACCCCATGAGTGCCAAAGCCAGCATTTCTCCAGTGGAAGCGAGTGGAAAAGCAACAGCACTCTCCAATAAGGAGAAGTGAGTCATGTAATCAGCTATTTAATGATCCATACAACAAAAACGGCTTTTTCTTTATTACTTTAAGTTGTTTGTAGTTAAACATGTTTAACTTGTTTTAACTAGAACTAACACAAATTGTTTAGCTAAAGTCTGTGTGTGATAGTGACTTTGTAATAAGTCTCTGTACCGTTAGGACATGACTTGATATAGTGACTCTTTAACACAATTTGGCTAAAGTAATCCCGTTTTTAGCAGTTGACCTGCAATTACATTCTCAGTTTTATAATAATATATATATATTTTTTTTAATCTCTTTAAAATGACGACTGTACAGCACATGAAGCACTCCTATCATGTAGGTGTTGTAATTTGCTAAGCATACATAATTCTATAATCCTTTATACCTTTTGTGTAATTCAGTTTCGAGTTTATCCCAGATACAGGGTGAGGATTTTTTTTCAACTGAGAGACTATTGTTTCTAATAGAGGCATGTCTAACCTGAACTAAATAATCCTGATTAAACCCCACATGATCTTGAACTCGTTTGGATCAATTTCAAATTCCTTATATTAAAGATTAATACATCTTTAGGCTTCTATATGTTTAATTGTTTGGCTGTGGGTTCTAGTTTTTATTTTAAAAAAACTTGAATTTGGACTAAAATTTTAGACAGGGGGATCTTAGACCTAATATACTCAGCTGGTTGGGTGTGACAATGTTTTGTAATTTACAAGCTACAGTTATTAACAGCATTCAAGAAATTATCCTTTAAAAAGTTCCAAAGCAACAGATTTTTTGTTGTTACTGATTGTTGCTGGTGTTTGTCAATAAACAAGAAATGGGTCCTTCTAATGTTTTCTTATTGTTTAAAAGCAGTTTCTGTTTGTCTGACAGTGGCGAGGCACTCGGACTGGACTCGAAATACTTTGAGAGGCGAGATGAGAGCATCCCCCTGCGTGGCCTGGTACCCAGCATGCACCTAAACAAAGGTAAAAACAAATCTTTAACACTGCTTTTTAAGTAAATGAGCAAATTTGTGAATGACTTTCTGTTCTTCTCTGTATCGGTTTTCAGAAATCGCAAAACCCTCTTCAAAACCTGCAGCTCCGTCAGCATATTTCCCTGGATGAGAACCACCCCTTTTTTCCCCCCTTCCCGTCAATGTAACCCCCAGACTGAATACGACATTTTTCACAATTTAAAAGTGTATTATGCTTGTCAAATTATTTATTAAACACAGTTTTAACCATTTATTGGTTTGTAGCTGATTGGTTGTCCATGCAATATTTTTTTTGTTTTGCATAAATGAGTACATAACTTTTTAACTAACTGTGAGCAAATACACAATCAAAGTTTTTAATTATGCAAAATGTCTAGAAATGATCTGATTGTATTAAGCAGCAAATAAATAGCAGCATCTCGTTATATATTACCACTGATTAGAGGAAATATAGTAGACAAAACAGCGAGCAATGTAAAAACGACTTTTTTTTTTTATTCAACTAAGCAGTTAAGGGCCTTGCTAAGGGGCCCAACAGTGGCATCTTTGGGGTGCTGCGAATTAAATCCACTTTATGTAAAATGTAAAAATTTATATTAGCATGTCAACTTCACTGATGGGTCTTAAGTTTAATCAGTGTGTGTGCTGTTGTGAATGTACAATATATAACATCAGTTTGTGTGTATATACACAGTATAAGTGTTGTACTGTACTTATTAAAACCACTTAAGTTGTCTAAGGAATCTGATATAATAAAGCGTAGCATGTAAATAAAGTAAAACTTTCAGTGACATCTGCTGATCTTTTACTGACATGGCTTTCTTACTGGGGTTAAGGCAGAGGCCACGCCTCCTTCAGACTCAGCTCTTTTACTTGACCTGGAAGACTACACTTCCTTTTAAAGGCGTCGGTCAGAAACTATTTATTTTTTTACTAAAATAGACACAGGTCCCACACCTCCTTTACACAGAGTGACGCATAGAGACGCACCTTCACCAGGGACTGACTTAAACACAGGTCATCCCTCACTGGAGTACACATAGGGCTACTTTCATCAGAAGTGTAAGCAAGTAGCCACAGCACCTTTATCAGAAGTGTTAGCGTCCTTTACTGGGATCCTTTATTTTTTGACTGACAGACACGCCTCCTGATAAAGACCACATTTTTATTAAAACTGTCTTCACTGGAATTAACGCAGATGTGACACCACCTTCTTAAAGATTGGCTGCTGGCTTTAATTTCTAAGAAGGTGTTGTGGCACCACCATTTGAAGTAAAAGCCAGATTCTATTAGGGCACATCTGCCTCATCAGGACAGACCATGAGAAGCCATGTCTCCTTCTCCTTGTTATTCCGAGCTCAACATCGCCACCAGAGCCAGTCTGTATCCAGCCCAGTTGCCTATCAGCACTTGGAGACGACAATGCAGTTTCCCCGCGATGACATTGTCTTTTAGATGACTATCCGGACAAGACCACAGAAACTTTGCTGCAGCATGCTGCTTTTAAACCTACTGGTTTGCTTAGGCAGAGAAGAACTGACCCTGTCAGTGATGGAGTTTTGGTTCCTTGCTGCTATGTCCTCTGGCTTGCTTAGTTGGGGGTTGTTAATTAAACAGAACTGAGTGTTTTAGTAAGTGTTTAATATTGTCTTTTTTATGCGATTCTGTAAAACAGCTTTGACACAATCTTGATTGTTTAAAGCTCTATATAAATAAAGGTGACTTGACTGGGAATAACACATTAACCACACCTCCTCTGCTGAGACTGAGAGGCAAAAGCTAACAGGGGCAGAATAAATACAGCAAATACAGGTTTGAATGTCAAAAATACTTTATTTGAACGTTTTAGAATGACATGGCATTTTTACAGGCTCAGCTGTTTACAGTTTTACTGTATGTTAAAATCAATAATAAAAGGCAACGAAACATTATTAGAGAACATAAAAAAGCATGCAGAAATTATAAATAACCAGAACACAGCTAATACACACCTGCTATTATTCAATAAAAAAAACCTTATATTTGGTCAAAATGTTTTTGTCAAAAAAAAAAGAGAAAAACAGAAAAGTGTACAAGGCCACTGGAATTCCTTGCATCGCTGAGGTCCTGCACCTCCAACAAGTGACTCTGTTCCTGTCCACAGCATTTCTAAAAACACGCAAGTGTTTCCGCTCCAATACTCGGAACCTTTATCATTATCAAGTGAGTTCAATTACAAATAATACAGGAGGAGAAACTCAACACGCAGTGCCTAGGCATAAAGATAAAAAAAAAAAAAAAAAAAAAAAAGAATAGTGAGAGAAAGCACCAATACTTCGGAAGTGGTACAAAAAATATACAGAGATCTTCTCAAATAAAACAATGAACATGGAGAAAGTTGAAGCTGAGATGGAAACGCTGTACAAGAAACCATTAATCTCACATTAAAAGGAAAGATTTGGCAAAAAAAAAACAAAAATGCAAAAAGACTTTAAACAACATCCATTTTACACTGAAAGCAGTCGCTCAGATGAGATCCTGCTTAAATTTCAATGGATAATAAATTAGTATCAATAATACGATTAATGAAATTTAATGTCACCCAAAAGCTCTCATATTAATATTTTCTTTTAATCACATTTACCAGTCAGCTTCAGCTAGTAAACTTCTCCTATTTTGAGCTTTTTCTTCTTGTAAACAGATGTGCAAACTGACTTAAATCTGGAATTTCACACCCACTTACTTAATATTTAATCATAGGTTTAATATTAAGGCTGATTGGCACAATATATAAAACATAAGTTAATTTTTTTCAGGGAAGCTACAGAAAATGTCTGGCTATAAAAAATGACCAAAACACAACAACGTATCTGACAAAAAAAATTAAATAGGGCTAAAGTAAAGTGTCAACGTAGCCCAAAACTAAACATTTATCAGCTCAACCAACCTGGTGTGTAATTGAAAGCTCTCTTTATAGGACCAACTTGAACAACCAAATTACCTTTTTTCTCAGCACAGATTATTCTCCGATACACACTCTTGTATCTCTAGATGAGTTTTATCCTTTAAAAGTGATTCAAACAGTTAAAATTGTGAACTAATTTTTCTTTCTAATTCACTATAAAGGCTTAATAAAAGAGCATACATTGAGAGAGAACACACACTTTAGTTTTGGGTCTACAGTGAGTGGATTGTGGTTAAACTTCCTGATCTACACGGATGTTAAGAGGTTTGATGAGAGAGACTTCCATTGTTTAGCTTTACATCACATCAGCCATAAAACATCTCACTGATTGTCTGCATTTCAGGTTTAACCGCTTTTACATACGCAGCGTTTAGTGTTCTCTCCTTCGGTGCATTTTTGGGGGGTTTTACCACCAGCTACACTCGGGGTGTCTGACTCAGGTGACCCTTTCAACTAAACTTTAGAGAAAAAGCACTTCGATTCTGACTAACTTGACTGTTTTGAGTTATAAATGGATGCTTCAAATATATTAAAAATATTTTAAATTGGTAAACTATTTTTCCATTATTATAATACAGTTTAATTATTTTAATTTTATTTTCCAATAATAATTTAAAGTATGTGCTGGCCCTATTTTTCTGTGCTTGGAAATTTCTAGGATTTCTACAGAGATTTTAGAAAGATTTGATATTTATAAAGTCGGTTTCAGCTTTACTTTCAGGTGATTATGAAAGAAGTCAGTAAACAGGCTTCCAGGTATAAAAGCACTTTTAAAAGAACCCCTGGGCACATGTGATTTTCCTCTGAACTATTCCATGAGTGTGTGATAAGTAGGAGTTAGCATGCTGTGTTCAGAAACGCTCCTGACTAAAGCTCCGTGTCCCTGAGTGAGGCCTGTACAAAATGGGAATGTACTTAAAAAATAATAATAGAAAGACCAAAAAAAAAAAAAAAAACCCAGCAAAAGATAAAGAGCTAAAAAAAGAATAAATACAAGCCACTGCATTGGTGCCACTGGACAAAACTCTCATTAAATATATAATTCCTCTATGTACATGTTTTTGTTTGTTTTTCTGTTGTTTTTTTTAAAGCTCTGGATTTTGATATAGATTGGATTTTCTGGTTTAAAACTTCATTCACACGTTAGTGTCCTGCAGCAGAGGCTCTTTGGCCTCCACAGGCTGAGCACTGTGCTGGTGCCCGTGAGCCAAGGTGTGTTTCTTCCAGCTTCCAGCTCGGCTCCCCACCGGTGTGTGTTCAGGGATAAACAAAGCCACGAGGAGAGCCAGCAGCACTGAGCACGCTCCAAAAAGAAATGGAGGACCAGGAATTATAGCACTCTAGAAGAAAATACAGCAAAACAATCAGCATATCGCCAAGAAATCAGAGTTCAGCTTAAAACGTTCCAGAAATAGAATTTAACCGCTTCTTTCTCAGCTTTAGTATTATTCAGATCTTAAAATAAACAGTGCCATCAGACCCAAAATATGCCTCACTCCGCCCACGTTTCTCTTGGAAAAAAAGGAACCGACAAAAACAGACATCAAGGTTGCTTTAAAATGAATAAACGATTTTATAATTTTATTTTAATTGTGTGTTATGCATCAAAAGGGTTATAAAGATAAAATTGAACAGTTTTACGTGTAAGGTAGTGTGTAAAATACGGGAAGAGGCTGACCTGTTGATGGAGCTGAGTGTGACTCTCTACATCTTCACCTCCATCAGGAACTTCATCCAGCTCGACATGAAAGATGTAAAAGATGAAGCCGTAGAGGGCGGGGCCAAGTCCATTACACAGCCCACGGATTCCCGTTATCATTCCCTGACCTACACCTGTGTATACATTATACTTAACTTAGTTAAGGGTCTTGCTCAGGTGCCCAGCAGTGTCAGCTTGGTGGTGCTGGGAATCAAACCCCAAACTTCCAATTAGCAATCCAACACCTTAACCACTGAGTTTCCCCGAGCCCACCAACACACACACACCATAGTCAGAGGGGCTTGATTAATTGACTATAACAGTTCGGCTCACAAACTCACAAAATCAGATCAAAGTTTTTCCTAATGCACTATAGTTTCTATAGCAACAGTAGAATCACAAGATTTACATGGCAGCCAAAATTTAGACTCAAAATTTATTTTAATTAAAGATAAATGATATTAATTTTGGTAAAATAGCAGCCAAGAAGCTGCAAAAAATAGTATTTACAAAAAAAAATATATAATGTAACTCTATTATTATATTTCTCTGCCAAACATGAGTGTACTGTAATTTTTCCATACAAATAAATGTGAAGTTTCTTACCTTGTTGTTCAGGGTCTGCAGTGCGGGATACTAGTGCACTAACAGCTGGGAAGGTGATGCTGGACATGGCTGCTACAGCACCCGCGGCCCACATCATCCTACCAAGACAAAAGAATAACCTCGTCATACTTCTCAGAGTCACATGACCATAACCCTTTCCCCACCCTCACAATCACCAGCCCACTCACCACGGCTCTGAACCAAACCCGTACCACGCCAGCTGGAGGATCTGGAAGCCTAAACCCAGTAAGATTGTGTTCTTGTTCCCAATGGAACGCATGAGTAAACTTAACACTACAGTCTGAAAAGAGAAAACAAAATAACACGCACTTTAATAAAACGTCTTAAAAAGTATGTACAGCGGAAAACTGTGATAATTAAAAAAGACAAACCTGTGCGACAATTGACATTAATCCTAGAACAGCTATGAAAGCAGCAACACTTTCGGATGAAAAACCCATTATCTGTATTTAGAAAAACACAAACTGTTAATTTTTTATTAAACACTAGTGTTTAAAAAATAAAAATGTAAAAAAATAAGCAAATCAAATAATTGTCAAGGTTTAAACACTAACCCAGTCTCATCACACCAGTTCTGTCCTTACTTATTTCTTACTTAAGTGAGATGCAATAAGGATTTGTTAATCAGACCTGACGCAGGTAGAGGAAGAAGCTGGAGTACTGGCCAGCCTCTGGAAGGTACGACAGGAATACTGTAATACAGATGAGGAGCACCGTCGAGTCCTGACCCACCTTCTTCAGGGACTAGAAAGAGAAAGAGAATAAGAGAGAAAAAGAGAGATAACCAGAGAGAACCAGAGAGTGAGGGAGAAAAGAGAGAGAAAAACAGAGAGAGAGAGAGAGAGAGAGAGAGAGAGAGAGAGAGAGAGAGAGAAAATTTAAAGAGAACCAAAGAGAAAGAGAAAAAGAGAGAGATAGAGAGAGCGAAAGAGAGCGGGGGAGAGAAAGAGAGACCGAATAGAATGACAACGATCCAACATTATGTTACCTAAAATCTACCAAAAAGATCTTCTGTCTATGAGCCTTCAGAACGAATCTGCCTGTAGTGCAGCTACAAATCACATGTCTATAATAAAGCAACCCTGAAACTATAGTGATTGTGTAGTAACAGTAACTTTTGTGTGGTAAATGCCATTAGAGTTTATCACATCATATCAGCACATGTATAATTCTACATTCAGTGTATTTTTTTTAACTCCACAAGCAGAGACAGCTGTAGGAGTTCTTTACCAGCCCCTGTTCACACTGTGTTCTGTGCTGATCTCTCTTTATTCAGCAAACAATAACACACCGAACACGCTATTAGCACAGAGGGATAAAACTTGCTGATTGTGACTCACAGTGAACAGATGGATGAATGTGATATTTCAGGATCTTGACTACATTGATGTTCCTATTATCCAGCATTAGAGCTATTTAATAATGTGCCTAGTACGTCATTGCAGCACTCGATAGTCTCAATTCATTAACAAAGACTGTGACAACATGTGAGGAGTGCAAAGAAAGCAGAAACCTGAATACTGGCATGTTAGTGAGAGATTATACGGTAATTCATTTTGACCAATGAAAAAAGAAAACGTGTTTTTAATAAATATTTTGACAATGACAGACATTAGCATTCAGACATGATTTGATTTGTCCAAGGACCGCAGAGTTGGTAGGTATATACTACAGAATTCTTACAGACGGAATTAAAATCTTAAAGTACGTCTGTAAATATTGTTCCGTCAAAAAGAGGCTTAAGTCAACTATACAAAAAAAAAAATCTGTACTACAATGCTGGAAAATCCTTTAACTTCCCCAAGGTACCACAAATCTCCTAAACTACAAACACTTACAGCAAACGGGTCCGCCTGTTCCCAAGAAATCGGCGCTCCCCATGACGCTGGTCTCATTTTCTCTGGTAGGGATTCAGGAACAGCCACCAGAATGAAGCAGATGTCGAGCATCGCGATTGCTGATGCTAAAACTACTACAAGACTGTCTCCATACGCTCGGCTGAGGTAGGCACCGATGGCAGGGCTGGTCACCAGGCTTGCCGCAAATGTGGCTGAAACCTAACAGGAACCATTAAAAAACATTAACGAATTAAAACACACAGCACAAAATATCTGCGTTCAGAAAACGAAAACTTATGAACACAAACTTACAGAGTACTACTTTAAATTAATTTAAAAAAGGCTACATAATGTTATAATGTTTATATACACTTAATATGGCATTCAGTAGAGATGAAATACCAATAAAAAAAAAACAGATTTCTATATAAATGGCCTCACGATATGATGACATTATCAGACAAATGCTTATTAAGTACCTTTGAATATATAACAAAACATCTCTGATAATTGTACAAACCAGTCCGTATGCCATGCTGCGTTCATGCTCCTGTGTGATGTCAGCCACATACGCAAAAACCACAGAGAAAGTCACAGCAAACACTCCAGAAACAGAAATAACTGCAAAGTACCACCTGAAACAGAAGATCAGAATTACAGTACAGCCAACATGCATCCATGTCTAATGCAAGCCAAATCATTTTATTAATTTACTTTACAAAAATATTAGTTCCTGTACTGCTG
This sequence comes from Bagarius yarrelli, assembly GCA_005784505.1. Taxonomy (NCBI): domain Eukaryota; kingdom Metazoa; phylum Chordata; class Actinopteri; order Siluriformes; family Sisoridae; genus Bagarius; species Bagarius yarrelli. Next base: position 4,189,334 of record VCAZ01000015.1, on the reverse strand, counting down.
GCAGTGTGATATCAAAAATCATAATGTTCAGAGGCGAAACAATGTGGCAGAAATGGCGGGCAATTGCAATCTGCTTTCCCCTTAGGGGGCCCCCCTAATGCATTGCTTTGACCGCCATTTTCAAAACACCACAAGCAGCTACTTCTGCCATAAATATGAACAGTGATATTTTGATCAAGAATACACACTTTTAAAAAAAAAAAAAGAAACAATTCATGTTCTTATATATGCGTTTCGACTACTTTTTAAGTGTTGTATACTTATACATTATAGGTAACAAAGATAAACTCACAAATAATCTTGGTTCGTGGCTGATGACGCAATACATAGAAACTTATATATAAATTATAACATTTGAACAGGCTTTCTTTACTGAACATGCTTAATAAACAAAAAAGGGAAATAAAGCAACTTGTACACCAAAATATTAAAATATCAGGTAACAAGAACGGAAAGACATTCGACTTCATAGAAAAAAAACAGTGTGTTAAGCATGTATCCAAAAATAATTATTATTTGTGAATATCTCTAATAAAACCATACCTGAATGATCATAATATCCACTTTATACAGAATCAAAGATTAATCTGTTGAACACTGTCTGAAATCATAATTATAGACTTGTACAAACTAAAATCTTCAAAAGATTAAAGCTTCTTTAAACTAATAATTATTTCAGACATTCTATGTCATGTTGTGAACAAACCCTCTTTAAAAGGTGCTAAAGGGTAACAGGAAGAATTAACCAGTTTGAACCACTGAAGAATCCTAAATATGGTGTAGCTAATCATTAGTTATATTTAACTGTATTTATATTTAGTGTTAGCATTATATTCCCCAGCTTAAAATGCTAAACAGCTCTGGGGTAAAATTTTAACCATAATCTTATAATTACTGTAATTGTGACTTGAGGTAAAACGTCTAGCACTACTCAGTTAGCTTAGTAATTTGTTGAACGACGTCATCTGCTTATTTTGAAGCAAAGTTCTGGAAAACATAAGGTGTTAATATAGCAGTGGATGCTTGTGACATACCACGGGCTGATCTTCATCAGAGGGATGGGAGCACACGTGAAGAAAACAGTGAGGAGGAGAAACGACTTCCTGCCCCAGACATCAGACAGAGCGCCGATCAGAGGTGCGCTCAGAAACGACAGTAAACCCTGTAAGCATCAGGAACCACCTGTTTACTACTCCAGCCACTTTTTATTAAAAATCGACCAATTATACAACACAGTAAAAATGGCACCTTCACTCCCTGTATGAGGCCATTCATCAAAAACGTGTGCTTCGGAAATGTTTCATGAAGAACCTGAAAAATAATAAGGTATCAGGATTGATAAGAAAGTACAGATCTTTACAAAAACAAAGACTGTTCAGTGATTCTAAATCAGCTTGGTTTTATTTTATATTCTATTGCAATAATATTATTCTGTGGCATTACAATGGGCGTTTATAATAGATTATAATTTTTTTCTTTCTTTTAAAATAAATACACTGCCCGTCCAGAAAAAAGTCACCACTAGATTTAACTAAGCAAATAGGTAAATAGTAAATCGATAAGTGAGTTGGGGGTTGCTGCAGTTGGTCAGGTTCAGGTTCAGAAACGTTGTGTGTCCAAAGTATGAGGTCAGCTGACTACCTCAATATATTGAATGACCGGGTTATACCATTAATGGATTTTTTCTTCTCTAATGGCACGGGCAGATTCCAAGATGACAATGCCAGAATTCATCAGGCTTAAATTGTATAAGAGTGGTTCAGGAAGCAAGAGACATCATTTTAACACATGGATTCTCCACCACAGACTCCAGACCTTAATCCCATTGAGAAACTTTGGGATGTGCTGGAGAAAACTTTGCGAAGCAGTCCGACTCTCCCATCCTCAATACAAGATGGCAAAAGATTAATGCAACTCTGGACAGGAATAAATGCAGACATTGCAGAAGCCAATCGAAACGATGCAATGATGTAACTTTTTTTTTCGGACAGGCAGTGTATTTACTTTATAAAAAGAGCTGATTTTAAAAAACAGATTTTATATAAAAAGTTAAAGTAAGATTAATTTTGTAAAAATTATATAAAGCAAACTTGTTTTAGTAACTGAAAAACTGTTTCACAAAAGGTTTTTGGGTATCTATAGTAATTCAAAAGCACATTATTTAATTTTTACATGATTTACTTAAAAACGCAAACACAACTCCACACAAGTGTTTATTAACAGTTTATTTGATATCTGTGATATATATCCTGACTTACAACTAGTGTGGGTGCAGTCAGCAATCCCCAAGCGAAGAACTCCAGAAATATGACGATGACAGCATGGTAAACACTGGGGGAGCCGAAACCCTGCGGCTGTAGGAAGACACACAGAAGACACATATGCAACTGTAAATAGCTGGAAGTAAGAAATGAAGCATAAAGCAGTTCGGGTGTGATGATATAGGATTATACTATAACAGGGTCACCATCACAAATTCATTTAGGATAACTACCGATTCTGCTTTGTTTCATCACATTTATAACTCAGCAATTTGTCTGTTATTAAGTTTTCATATTGTTCATCCATTTAAATATTCATTTCTCGGTTAAAGCTATAATTCATTCTTTTACCAGCCTCTCTTTCGATTTTTTCAGTGGCGTGTATCCCTGACTTGAATCTTGTCAGAATGAAACTTTGATATATCTTCATCTCTGACACTTTTTATTCTATTATTGTTGAAAGAAAAACAATCGAAAGATGTGTGTGTGTGTGTTTGTATGTGGTGTTTGTGTGCACTAAATCTGAGCTTTATCACGCACAAGCGGTTGTATTGTTTGGCATTTTAAATCCCTGACAGTTTTAACAGAAGTGAAGAAAATCACCACAGCAACAGCATGTCAAAAGAATCAAACACAAGTTCACGTTGAGTTTTTGTCCCTTTCTGTCAGGCTGTAAAATAAGGTTCTTTCAGCTGGAATGGCAATGTGCATTAATCACAGACATACTCAGTTTCTCAGCACAGGGTAAACCCTGACACATCTGCACCCAAACACATCTGGCCGTGTTTAATGCATTTTGGCTGTTACTCTCACTTTTACTGACTTTTTTTTACTTTATCTGTCTAACTTTGTTTTATACGCCGGATATCGAACACAATGAATAACAGCATTACAGACCACATCTAAACCAAACACCTGTCTGGTTCTGGTTAAGCAGCTCTGCACACTGCCACACACTACTTAAAATGAAAGACTTTGGAATAGAGCGTTTCTTAAATTTCGACCACCAGCTCATGTGTTTTAAACAGCTGATTAACATCGCTCCAGTTTGGACCACGGTGAGTAAATATAAATCTATAAGTGTGACATGACATAAATATATATAAAACATGTGCAACAGAACACAATATAACAAAAATATAAAACTATTTAACTATTGATCGATTAATATTAATTAATAAAACAATTACAATTATAAACGGCCAGAAATACAGTAGTTCTAGAGAAAAATCTCTGTTTGTCTACGTTTTATCATAAAAAAAAAAAAAAAGTTGATTGACAGAACATTAGTAAGATCTTGACCAAAAAAAAAAAAGGCTTAAAAAGTCGGCTAAACGTAATATTTTGGACAATAAATAAAGTCTTAAGCTCATTAACGTGCATTACTGCGTATGATGGGTTGCAACAGTGCATCTAGTTTAAATGATAATCTGTTTCTGAAGTGGGAAACATTACAGCAGATGTTTTGTAAGCTCTTTATTAAACCGTTTGCTCTGCTGAAATACTCCTGGCACGACACAGGAAGAATATCACAATTAAAAAAGCACAGGTAAGAGTAGGATTATTGAAACACACTCCTGGAGATATCCACAAGACAACACAACAGAAGACGAGATACACCATGTACACACTGAGGGACGTGCAGGCATGTGTGTGTGTGTGTGTGTCAGAAACAAAATAACTGTTTCATAAGAACAGGAGGTCAAAATCCTCCAGAGGAAACACAGAGTACACGAAAAAGTAGATGAGGCTGGAAATGGGAAAACCATAACTGTATTTTTAATAATATTTTAAATACCAAAAAAAAAAAGATTTCTGATTCTGAACTGCAAAATATTCAATGGTAATAAAGCAATGATAACATTCAGAAAAATGAAGCAGCACTACTTTAAGAAGAGGCTTTACTCCTTCCTTGCTTGACCACAAACTATCAGATGATTTTTATCAGTGTGTTTCTGTAGCTGTAACATCAGTGTTAATTTATTAACAGTTAAATTTCTTGATAAACGTTGAAGAAAGCAACATAAAAAATGGCCACTGACCAGATTGGATTCACAAATATTTATGACCAAAATGCTACACAGGACCAAACCGAGGAAATAATCATGCAGTCCACCTTGAAATCCAAAACAATTGTAAAAAAAAAGAAAAGGAAATATATTTTTTTTGTTTGCATGTTTTAAGTACAAGTAATCGATATCACCAGTTTTTAATTAAATATTCTTTCCAATTCCTATTTCGGGAAAAAAAATCAAGTTTTTCCTACAATTTATACTCTTCCGAACGAAATGTGTCCTTTTTTTGTCCTCCAACCACAAAGGTGTTTATCACTCAAAATATCCAAATTCTGTACTACTGGCTGAGCGAGGTTCCAATCTTAGCACAAGCCAGCCGATGCTCAGCCAACATCGTTAAGATGGATAGAAATATTAGCAAACCTAGGGATCATTACAGTATTAAACAGTTTGCATAATTTACATAGAAAGATTTGCAGAATACACACACGCAATGCTCTTGTTTACTCGTGCACTTCAGTCATTACGCACACTGTGAATATAGTGCGACGTCGCTTCGGTTCACAAAGCCCTTTTACCCACATGCATGCACAGACTGCATTTTTATGATGCAGGAAGATTAGAAAGCATTTATAATATCAGGAAATACTGATGCTGCTAATAGTTGTATGTCCTTAATATTGAATATCGAATCCTCTTTTACTTGTGTGTGTTTAGTTGTGTGCATGTGTTTGTATAAACAAAATAAAGACTATTTTGTTTGAATATTAAAATGTTGTCCTGAATCTTTTCCTTTTATGGATTCGTGGCCAGAGCAGTTCTAAATTGGTGTACATACATAGGGGTATCGAAGAGTTTTAAATATAGTTTTTTTGTGTGTGTAAAATATTTATTTTTAATTGAAATTTTCATCCCTCAGCGAGTTCATATAAAGTTTGGTTACTAGGTGTCCATCTGGAGTCTTACAGGAATGTTATTTTTGGGAGTATCATCCAAAAATTTGAATCAAAACATGGTCAGACATTCAGCTTTATTTTCAGGCTTTTTTATTCAGGCTTTTAACATGAAATTTGCATCTATTTCTTCCTAAGTGAGTTCATATAAAGAAATCGCAGGTGACTTTTATGTATATTTTACCACATGATTTTGTCTTAAAACCTACATTTTGAATCAACAGTCATGTAGTACGGTATCTGGTGTAGTTAATTTCCTGGGCATATGTTCAATTTCTTTTTTTTTTTTCAATTCTCAAAAAATAAGTTTACATTTAAAGAGATGCAGTTTAATATCACAAATGTCATGTATGGCTTTAAAAGTGCCTGTAACACATATAAATACTCATTTGTTTCTAATCATTACAATATTAAATGTAAATGTGGGGGGGAAATGACATTCTTAGATGCATCATGATGCAGAGGATTTGATCTCTAAAGCGTAGAAGTGCTTTAGTCTTATTTACTGAGATCACATCCAATATGTCTGATGCTGCTGAAATAATTGATATGCTATTAAATTAATTGGACCACATGGTAAAGTGTATTCTGCTACAGGCAAACGGTTCATTTCCTGTTGGTATTTGTAACTTTGTTATTGACTTGTCAAATCACCTCTATTTATTTTATTAATAAAAGATGAAAGTAAATTCATTATGGGTCATTCAAGATACAGATGCTTTAATAGTCAGACACTAGGAAAAAAAGAAAATCTGTATTAAAACAAAACATGAATCAATAAACCGTTTTTGAATCAAATCGAGAGATTCACACCCCTAGTGGATTATGCTACCCAGTAGCCGTAAAAACGCTTTAATGACCACAGTGGGCAGTAATATGATAAATGTATTTACGCTGTAAACAATAATAGTAAATAGTTTTCGTTTTTTTTATTAATAAATCGTGAATGTGAATGAATTAACAATACAGGTGAAACCTGCTGCCAAAAGCGAGGAAGTTGCTATTACTAACTTCTCAACTGATATGTAGTGTAAGAGATTTGCCCTTTAACAGTTTAATTATTTAATTAATTTAAAGACTAGACCCTAACAGTTCTGAAACATTATTTCGAGTTTATTTTGTTTGTTTTTAAGTGAACTCACCGTTCCGCCATCCTTGATGATGATTTTCTTTGCCAGCAGGAGACTGCGATTCACCCGTTTCTTCTTTTTGCTCTGTGTCATGATATAACCATCGTAGATGATTTCTATTATTTAGCGACTCGTTTGTAAATTCATTATAACAGGAGGGTCTTCTGAAAGTGCGAAAAACATTTTTTTTTTACAGTTTAACACTTAGCGTCGCCCATTAAGTTACACACACTGTGGCCATCTTGGCAAAAAAAAACCCTCAAACACACGAGCGGTACGAAACGACGTCATGACGTCACATCACACGATCCAGGGTGGGTATACGTGATGACGTAACCATCATTCGATTTAGTTTCGTCCAAATTTACACTTCTGGAATCCACTTCCACTATTTCGTGGTAAATGTTTAACAGTGTTTGAGATTAAACAGAAAACCAACGACCAGATGTTTAACCAGATGTTAATAAACTGGGTAAAATGAAAGAACTGTAATTCTAAAATGATGTAGAAACGCACGCTAGAACAAAGCGTTGGTGGTATAGTGGTTAGCATAGCTGCCTTCCAAGCAGTTGACCCGGGTTCGATTCCCGGCCAACGCATCGTTTATTTTTAGTACTTATTTAATTCAATTTTTAATTTATTTATGAATCATCATGTTTAAACAATTTTGTTTTTTATTAGATAAAAAAAATGTTAAAAAAACATTTTGAAGAAAGAAAATTTTTAAGCCATTACACATTTTCATTGAAATGTTTCAGATGTGTTGTTAAGTTATAAAACAGCTCATTTTTGATTAAAACATTTATCCAAATAATCCAAACATTCTACACTGGGTATTAGTTAAAAACCCAGATATCTGAAATTAGAAATAGGCAGCGTATTAGTGCCTTCTTAGTTAATACAATTCACAGTGTGGTCCTGAAAGTACAGGTCAGCATATTGCAGGATGTGATCGACAGCATTGAGCAATAAGATATCCATGTTATCTTGGAGCTCCAGCTGAGAGGAGTAGTTTCTCACAGGTAGGATGTAGGACGTGGCCATTCCAAGAAGCGATCCAGCCTTTAATATCTGCCCATTACAGCACAGGGAAGAGACACTGAAAAATACAGCACATGAGTTAAAATGTAGAAATACACACACATACTATGATGGCGCACAAACCAGCTTCTGGACTTGGCTGCTCCTGTACACCTGGCTAACGTCCTGAGCTGTGTATGTGCACACTTCATCCACGTGAGTCAGCAGCGCCACCTGGTGCACATCTGCAATAGAGACAAGGTATTGTTTATGTTTACAATAAATGTGTATGCCAAAATATCTGGATGTTATGTTAAAATATCAACAGCAGAGTGGTGTTACTGTATGAAATGAAGCTACTATTACCAGCCATAGTTGACTTATTAAAAACGTCATGTCTTCAAACGTTCTATTCCTTAATATAGTGATATAGTTATATATCCTCTTAATATAGTGATTCTGCCTATATTAATAACTCATATATTAACAAAGAATAGCACATTATTCTTTTTTGTAGTTCCAATGTCTGTAAAACAATAGGTTACCTAGATACTAGATAGGTTCTCTGAGACATTAAAAGAAAAGATCCACCTACAAACAATCGTGGGCCTAATAGCATATAGCCGAGGGCATAAAGTACCTTTCCTTATTTCACACTGGCTTCTTGTTATTACCAAATATATTTTAACAGTCTTAACTGTCCACAGGAGGACATCTGTAAATCATCATCTGGATTAAGACAATGGTTTCCTTTTTTTCTCACGTCTCTTTCTCTCTCTCATTCTGTGGTATAAAGTGAACCTTTATAATTTACCACTAATGTCTGGATTTTGTGCTTTCAAATCTTTGTTGATGCAGGTGATAAAATCCTCACCCAGGCTGCTGATGTTTTCTCGGAGCTGCTGGAATGTGGTGCTCAATCCTTTGGTGTAGCTGTTAATTTTTAATGCATCCACCACAAACACCACACAGTGAATCTTGTCTTTGAGGTTAGGTTTCTTTCTGAAGCTCATGGAGTCAGATCTGACAGGCTCCTCTGCTTTGAACTGTGAGGAATAAAAAAAACAATAAACACTAGCATTATTTTGACCTTAAAAATAGTGAGAAAAATGTCTCAGGGAAAATGAATCCTGTATTAACACAGGGCAGGACTATCAGTGTAACAATTAGTGTACAGATAATAGGAATATAAAGTCTCGAAAAAGTTATTGAACCTTCTACATTCACTGTACTGTATACCATCACACTCCTACAGTACTGTGCAAAAGGCCAAGACAAAGACTCTAAATATACAGCCATAATCATTAAAGAGGCAGTGATGGTTTGGTCCTCACAGAGCTCTAATCTCAACATTATCCAGTCTGTATGTGATTACATTTACAGCCTTTAGCAGACGCTCTTATCCAGATTGAACAGCTCAATACTGGTACATTAGATCACAAATCGAAGTGTAACAACCCAAATCAAAGTGTATTTAGGAAAGAGGTGGGTCTTCGATCGTCTCTTGAAGGCAGCACTCTGCTGTTCTGACATTGATAGGAAGTTCATTCTAACATCTTGGTGCCATAACAGAGAAAAGTCTTGAGGCAGATCAACCTTGCGTCTTAGGGAATGGTGGGACAGTCCAGCAGTGCTTGTGGATCTGATGGAGTGCGGTGCGATGTGAGGAGTGATAAGTGCTAGGAGGGTGCTGCTATGTTTGTCTTTCAGTGTTTTGACTTGATTCAGATTTTTCTTTGGTTTATTTACTTTCCATTTTGTTTATTGATAAACAATAAAACTTTTGCACTTGTACTGTATATCCCTGATTTACCCCAGGGTGCAATAATTTTATACAGATTTAAAAGTTGATACCTCATGTCCCTCTGTCACATGTCCTTTAATCACACACAGCACATCATACAGGCTTAGTCCTGTCAAGTCTCCATCTCCAAGCCCCATAATATCACACAGGACCAACGCCGTGGGGTCTGATTTCTCTCCACTCCGTCTGATAGCGAATGACTGGAGCTGCAGGACAGGACATTTCATTGTAACAATTCTGAGTCAATAAACACTGAGAATTCTTGATATATTTTTATAACAGCAGCTCCGACATATGTTTATATTGTGGCTAGTTGTTTATATATTATATGTTGATATATTGCATTTTTCACAAGAAGAAGTTTAATATTAAAAAATATATAAAAAAGGATTTAGAAGCTGTAACTTTTTTAGAAAAATCTTTGGAAGCTCATTAAAACTACACATTTTTTGAGTTATTCAGAGGGACTGTTTATCAGAAATGACACAACGTTAAATACTGAAAAACCTACATATGGGTTAAAACTATAACTATGACTTTACTGATAAAAACTGTAATTTTGTCAGGTTGCTGTCGTAGAGTTATTTTCCATTACGTGAATTAGTCTTATATGCTGCTAAATGTACTGTATAAATATTTATAACAGTTCTTAGCTGTCCTCCTTCAATTTCTAGCCTCACTCTAACACCTCAGTGGTTAAGGTGTTGGACTACTGCTCAGAAGGTTGTGAGTTTAAATCTCCAGATCATCAAGTTGCCACTGCTCTGAATAAAGCGGTCTGCTAAATGCTGCTTATGATCTTATATCTATTTTGTTAATTAATCCCATCAATATCTGTGTCCAACGGGTGTTTTAAAAGTTCTTTGATTACCTTAAATAAGCACACTTTAATGACAAAGTCTGTTTTGTTTGTCTTCTTTACCCTTTTTGTAAAGCTTGCAGAAGAAGAGGAGCCCACCATGGCCCGGTTAAGAACACGTCCAGAAAAGACTGACTGCACAGAGCTGATGAAACTGGACTTTCCAGCACCAACAGGACCAAGAAACAGAACTCTGGCCTCAGACGCAGCACCGTTTGCTGGTTTGTATGACTGGACCTTTTCCATTAATTCCTCCCTGTATCTTTAAACACAATATATATACAATTTAATATGTACACACCTTGTAACCACATTTTACATATAAATACATAGTAATGTTGTGCAATACTGACTCTGAGGTCCAGTTCACTGATCGCCATGGAGTCTCCAGTAGGTCTAACACAACTGTCAAGTGAAGAAAAATAAGAGAGTTAGAGGAAAAATAATTAACAGTTCAATGAGAAAAACCGATCTGTTATATGTATTATTTGCCAACAATTACAATTTGTTTTTGAAGAATGTCAGGTTATATTTTATATCCCTATAATTATAGTGGCCCTGGACTAGTGATAAAAATGTGGTTGTTACTGCAAACGCCAAGACATATACATAAACCTTTGGGGGAAAAAATCATGCTTGCGTGTTTACATAATGAATATAAAATTACTGAAAAAATAGGGGGTTTTTTTCTTACTGTTTCTTGGAGTGTCTGTGAAAAAGCCTTTGGGTTGCTCGTTGTCCTTTTTACTTGCACCTGGCAAGTAACAACAACACAATAAATTGGTTACGAAATTACTATTAACAATTTCACGCTGTTGTAAAGTTGTCTTAGTTGTATATGTATTAAATAGTAATGAGGAATACCATTGAAAATAAATTATTTATACCACATCAATAAATTGTTTAATTCTCTCTGAAAGGATTCCTGACAGAAATGCAGCTGAATTTTTATAAAAATTGATGGATAGGGTCAGGAAATTGTAACAGGTAACACATTGTACTAAACAAACTATTTTTTTTTTCCTTTTGCTCAAGAGCCCAGCAGTACCAGCTTGGGAATAGAACTCACAACCTTCCAGCCAGCAGATCAACACTTTAATTACTGAACTACCACCTGCCCAATGTGAATGTGAATGCATCTTTAAATTGTTTGGGATGATGGAAAATTTCCAGCATGTTTTTTTTTAATCACAGGCTTAAATATCTAATCACACTGCAGGCAAGGAAAGAAAATCTATCGCGATCCAATTATTCTGGAGGAACCGGAAGTGTAAATTCTTTTTTTAGAATTTTATTTTATTCTAAGAAAAATGAATAAAACCCTGTATATAGCAGTAGGAGTTAAATATCTATATTATAATATATAATATGTCATTAATATAACTTACCTGCAAAATTAAAGCCATTCGGGTTTGCAAATGAGAATGAACCCTTCTCCATAATAAACACTTATTTACACGAAGCCTTCTAAAAAAAATGTATTATATACATAAAATACAATTGTTATTGCAATATATAATATTAAGCTACTTAACCAGAGATTAGGAATGTATATTACTCACGTCTGGGCTCAGAAATGTGTCAGTAAAAAATCTAGATTAGACACGAAACTTAAGTTCTGCAAGTTCAGGAAAAGGAAAGAAACGAAAGTGAAACTGGTTCATTTTCAGCGCGGTGTCTCACCTGAATCCTCACTATTTCCGGTGGACATCTGGGATTGGACAGTGATCCTATAGCGTTACAATATAGTACACAAAAAAACAGTCATCTAAAAATCTCACTGAATGGTTCCTCAAAAAAGTGTTGATTCCTAACGCTGCGGAGGAGAGGAGAGGAACAGGAAAAAGGGAAGAAAAAAGAAAAGAAAAGAGAGCACTTTTTAGTGTACATGCTAAACTAAAGTATTGTTATTAGAATTAGATTTTGACTGTAATGACTGTAATTGAATGTATATGGCGCTTTGCTGCTGCTGCTGCTGCTGCTGGTGTAGCCCAACTGCATTAATGTACAGTAGTAATAATGTGATTTCTGATGCGGCATTTTAGGAAAAATGCAACTGGTAGTTCTCTGCCTATAAGACTGATAATAAATAAATAAATAAAGATCTCTTAATTTTGTTAATTTTTTCTAAATTTTGACCAAAAGTCAATAAATTTCTTTACACTGTTCACATTAATATACAGACAAAAGACTTAAATCTCTGGCACGAACTGTACTAAAAATCACTATTTGGAGAATGTAGATAAAGTTATAACTACAATCAGACATTCAGTTGTCAGTGCTATGAGCTAACTTGTACTAAGCTTCCTACTGTTGTTGTCCTGCAAATTCAGTCCAAAATGTTAAAGCTTTAAAAACACTACCAAACGTCACGCAGGCTTATAAATCAAACACAGTGTTCATTTATTCCAATTATTAAATCCCCTAATCCAGCTACTTTCTCTAGCTACTCTCTCTCTCTCTCTCTCTCTCTCTCTCTCTCTCTCTCTCTCTTTCTCTCTGACTCTACACGAGCTACTCTCTCTCTCTCTCTGACTCTACACGAGCTACTCTCTCTTTCTCTCTGACTCTACACGAGCTACTCTCTCTTTCTCTCTGACTCTACACGCGCTACTATCTCTCTCTCTCTCTCTGACTCTACACGAGCTACTCTCTCTTTCTCTCTGACTCTACACGAGCTACTCTCTCTTTCTCTCTGACTCTACACGAGCTACTCTCTCTTTCTCTCTGACTCTACACGAGCTCTCTCTCTCTCTTCTCTCTGACTCTACACGAGCTTCTCTCTCTCTCTGACTCTACACGAGCTACTCTCTCTTTCTCTCTGACTCTACACGAGCTACTCTCTCTCTCTCTCTGACTCTACACCCGCCTCTCTCTCTCTCTGACTCTACACGAGCTACTCTCTCTTTCTCTCTGACTCTACACGCGCTACTCTCTCTCTCTCTCTGACTCTACAAGTGCTACTCTCTCTTTCTGACTCTACACGAGCTACTCTCTCTCTCTATCTCTCTTTCTCTCTGACTCTACACGAGCTACTCTCACGAGCTCTCTCTCTCTCTCTGACCTCTACACGAGCTACTCTCTCTCTCTGACTCTACACGAGCTACTCTCTCTCTCTCTCTCTCTGACTCTACACCCGCCACTCTCTCTCTCTCTGACTCTACACGAGCTACTTATCTCTCTCTCGACTCTAAACGAGCTTACTCTCTCTCTCTCTCTGACTCTACACGAGCTACTCTCTCTCTTCTCTCTGACTCTCTACTCTACACGAGATCTACTCTCTCTTTCTCTCTGACTCTACAAGCGCTACTCTCTCTTTCTCTCTGACTCTACAAGCGCTAACTCTCTCTCTCTGACTCTACACGAGCTACTCTCTCTTTCTCTCTGACTCTACACGAAGCTACTCTCTCTCTCTCTCTCTCTCTCCAGCTACGCTACTCTGAGCTACAAGCGAGCTACTCTCTCTTTCTCTCTGACTCTACAAGCTACTCTCTCTTCTCTCGCTCTACAAGCGCTCTCTCTTTCTCTCTGACTCTAACAAGCGCTCTACTCTCTCTCTCTCTGACTCTACACGAGCTACTCTCTCTTTCTCTCTGACTCTACAAGTTCTCCTCTGACTACTCGAGCTACCTCTCTCTTCTCTCTGACTCTACAAAGCGCTACTCTCTCTTTCTCTCTCTTTCTCTCTGACTCTACTGACCTTACGCGCACTCTCTCTTTCTCTCTGACTCTACAAGCGCTAGCGCTACTCTCTCTTTCTCATTGACTCTACACACCGCCACTCTCTCTATCTGACTCTACAAGCGCTACTACTCTCTCTCTCTCTCTCTCTCTGACTCTACAAGCGCTACTCTCTCTTTCTCTCCGACTCTACAAGCGCTACTCTCTCTTTCTCTCTGACTCTACACGTGCTACTCTCTCTGACGCTACAACCCACCACTCTCTCTCTCTCTCTGACTGTACACCCACCACTCTCTCTCTTTCTGACTCTACACGAGCTACTCTCTCTCTTCTCTCCGACTCTACAAGCGCTACTCTCTCTTTCTCTCTGACTCTACACGAAGCTACTCTCTGACTCTCTCTCGACTCTACACGAGCTCTTCTCTCGAGCTCTTCTCTCTCTACTCTCTTCTTTCTCTCTGACTCTACACGCGCTACTCTCTCTCTGACTCTACACGAGCTACTCTCTCTTTCTCTCTGACTCTACACGCGCTACTCTCTCACTGACTCTACACCCCCGCCAACTCTTTGACTCTACACACGCTCCACTCTCTCTGGACTCTAACACGCGCTACTCTCTCTTTCGGACAATCTACAGGCGCTAGTCTCTCACTGACTCTTACACCCGGCTACTCTCTCTCTCTCTGACTCTACACGTGCTACTCTCTCTGACGCTACACCCACCACTCTCTCTCTCTCTCTCTGACTCTACACCCACCACTCTCTCTCTCTCTGACTCTACACGAGCTACTCTCTCTTTCTCTCTGACTCTACACGCGCTACTCTCTCTTTCTCTCTGACTCTACACAAGCTACTCTCTCTTTCTCTCTGACTCTACACGAGCTACTCTTTCTTTCTCTCTGACTCTACACGCGCTACTCTCTCACTGACTCTACACCAGCTACTCTTTCTTTCTCTCTGACTCTACACGCGCTACTCTCTCACTGACTCTACACCCGCCACTCTTTGACTCTACACACGCTCCACTCTCTCTGACTCTACACGCGCTACTTTCTCTTTCGGACTCTACAGACGCTACTCTCTCACTGACTCTACACCCGCTACTCTCTCTCTCTCTCTGACTCTCCACGCGCCACTCTCTCTGACTCTACACCCGATACTCTCTCACTGACTCTACACCCGCTACTCTCTCTCTCTCTCTCTCTGACTCTCCACGCGCCACTCTCTCTGATTCTACACACACTTCATTTCTCTGACACTGAGATTTTGTAAAAGCAGATAAACACTGCTATGCCAGACAAATTACATTTAAGGACAGGGTAGTTGTGAACCATTAATTAAAACAAACATCCTTTTTAATGTTTTGGAAGCTTGATATGATGTGGCACAAAAAAAATGTGATTTGGAGAGAAGTTGAAAGCAGAAAATACTCCCCTGTACATTTGGTTTTGTCCAGCAGAGGTCGCTAAATAGACAAAAGTAGGGTAAATTGTGAAAAAAATCTTGCTTGATCAACCACAAAGAAAAATGTTGGGTGCTGAATTGTGCTTACTAATCAATGTAATGTTTTTTTATTCAAACAAAATAACTAAAAACCTTTTATGTCACAGTACAAATATTACATTAATTAAAAAAAGTAAAGAAGAACTTGAATGTAATTGGAGCAAAATTGATTACCTGCGATATGGTTAATAAATGTAAAAGTAGCATATATACAATCAATTACCAGGGGCACCGTTAATAATTTTGGGCCCTATGAAAGAATATAAGTTTTGGCCCCCTACCACATCTTTTCCACACTATTACTACTAATAAAACAAATTTTATTAGTAGTAATTAGTAATCAGCCCTTAGAATCGCCTTAGCGCCCCCTCTCCACCTCACTCCACAGAAGCACTTTTGATGTCTTGATGCAAAGGATTTTATGAGTTTTGGTCTTAATCTTGACTGTCTGACAAAATCTCTGTTAATCCTGGTCCTGGAGTTGACAGTAACAGTCTAAAGTAGTGTTAGTTGCCATGTTTCAAAACACTTGATTATAATACACAGAATTAAAGATCATGTGATAACTATATCAGATCTAGAAAAAATAAACAGAAAGAAGAGCAAATGTTTAAATAGTGCAGACTGCTTTAATGAATTTTCACTTACACATCACCCAGTTTGCAAAAGGCAAATCATGAAACCGAAGCATTTGATTTGTTCAGGCAACTTGGATGTTATAGTGTTTTAGGCTTGTAGACGTGATTGCCGGCTTCTAATTCCACATTAGACACACTGAAAAAAAAAAGTGGTAGGTTTTGCAAGTGTTTCCTTTAGAAGTGCACTATTTAGGATACTTAACGTATTCAAATTCACACTAATTAGTCCTCCATCAACCATCACATAATCAGCCAAACATACAGCAATCTTTTACAACATCACTGTCCTAATGGGGCAGCAAATGGTAAAACAAACAGAAAAAAAACCCGCTGTTGGAAGGAAACATTTCCAGATTCTGTTTTAACACTGCAAAATTCTAGTACTGCAAGAATTATGTGGCACTGTATGTTTTATGTTATGAAATAAAAATAAAGATTTCCCCTAAATGATGTACTGCAGATGTTTATAAAGAACATCTAAAATCAAATCTTGGTGTCAAAAATACTTTTAATGAAATTAGTTTCATCAAAAGTTTTGGTTGAAACTTTCTTTTAGTGACATGTTGGATCTATCGCTCGTTTTCACCTTTTAAGAGTGATGACCTAGAGAAAGTATGTAGCAACGTCAGTAGACTGTGTCTGTGTTACTGATTTGTGTGTCTAACGCGAAACAAAACTAGGCCTACGCAGGCGAATAAAACATTGCGAAATGTGTTTAAGAAAGAAATCTTTCAATATGCTGAAAAAAACCTTAAAGCATCTTCACCATACGCCATCCGGAACCAAAATGTCAAAATTTTAATCCAGGAAACAGTAAATCACTGATTTCTTGAGTTGGTGTCCCCTTATTATGCATTATTCCATGTTTTTAAACCATTAAACAAAAAAAATCTATAGTTTTATAGGAGAAGTGGCTCATGCTATACAGTTGCTAGATAAAAATAAGTCCTGGACTACACCTACACAAAATTTAACTTAAAAATAGGAACACTAAACACGGAATGACTTAATCTTCAAGACTGTAGCGTTCCAACAGGACAAAAAACCCCAGACGTGTTCTGTTAGCAAAAATCTACCTATTTAACGGAGTTTGTATTAACTTTCACAAAACAGATTTGATTGTCTATGTTAATGAATTGGAAGGAGAATTATTTTTTATTTTTACTGATTGATGACTTGTCATATGCTGAGTTGAGGAGACCTTCCCAACTTTCTGAGGAGGAATTTCAAGTGATGGAAGTTTTCTTTGGCTTTACCGGGTTTGAGGCAGCAAAGTCCAAGTTACAAGCTTAAGTCGAACGCAGAATAAATACAGGGCTGCAGTAAACAAGTAGATACTAAACACTGGTGCTTGTGTGTGGTGCATGATTACAATTAACAGCAAATGTAAAATTAAATACTGACATCAACCAGTTCAAACATGCAGCTGAACATTATCTGTACAGAAGAGTCAATTATTACAGTTATAACAGAAAAAAAAAAATAATAATGTGCTGAATTATGACAAATATCCAAAGCAAAACATTTGTCATTTAGAGATAATTAAGAAATAACTAGGTGGGACTGGCACAATGATCACCCAGCCTCCGGTTTAAGTCCACTGGTGTTTTGTGTTTCCCCATTTGTGCTGAAACTGTGCAACCATGCAAAACAACAGACATAAACTATAATGTATTTACAGCTTTGGACTGTAAAAAAAAAAAAAATAATATATCACCGAAAAAACATTTAAAAAAAAAAAAAAAAACCCAAAAACTTTAGTTTACTCCTTTTGTTCACACAAGGTCTATAACCATACAACTATAAGCTTTCGTAAATCTTCATTATTAGAGATTCACAGTTTGTAATAATCTGATTCTCAGACATTATGCTAATTAACACATAGATGAGCTGTTACATAAAATGTTACTTAATTCCTTTAATGTTACAACTGATTTGGCCAAGTGCTCGAGTGATTTAAATAGGAGTGACAGGAGTGAGTTCTTCGCAGTATTTTTCCAGCACTTTTCATTCAAAACTCCACTTTGCAGGCAGGGAAAGTTTCATCCTGCATGGCAACAGTACTCTTGCTTCCTAACACAGTTATCGCTAGCTCTTTTTGTCGTTCGTGTGTTTCCTGGTACCAGTCGTGCATCGTCAGTGAATCAAAAGTTGGGATAAGAGTGACCTGAAAAATAGAAGTTGTTACAGTAAGAATTGGGGTTGTTTTAAAATTATTTTTAACCAGACAAAGTGGTAGAAATACAAAGAAACCTCTTGAATTTATTGTTAATAATTCAACATGATTTAACTTTTCAAATTGTATTCAGCTGAATTAAGGACATGCTAATTCTAGCTATGCAGCTGGCATTAACATCAGGCTTCTGAATATGGTTGAACTAGTGTTTGTTTGTCTTACCAACAACCTCCACCACATGGTGGCATGTAGCAACCAAGTTTAAAATAGACACTATAAACATTTTAAAATAATAACAATTTACAATAATAATTGAATAATAACAGACCTGTATTTCTGGCCAGGCCACCTTGCCTTCTAACAAAGATTCAAGGATGGGCCTCATGATCGAGTCCTTATACGATTCTTCTCCACTTATTATATAGCAGGAGGAGCGCACTCGGCGGAAAAAATCTACATCAACTGTTGAAGCTGCAAATCCCGAGGGTAGGTATGCCAGGTCCAGATAAACTGATGCAGCATTCGACTTGTTACCCACAGGACCTGTAAAAAGAGAAGACGCTTATAATGTTTTAGGGTTTACCTGGTAAATTCCATAATTAGTTTTATAGTCAAAAAGGTCGACATTTTCAAAAAAATAAACTTACAACTGAGACAGGATACATCTTTGGGTTACCAGTCTTGCTTAAGTACCAAACACATTTGAATTCACATGCCCAAAGATTAACCATTTCCCCCAGACCACAGGGTTAGTAGAAAGTGCTTGACAAATTATAACTAGGATAGTCTTAAAAGTCTTCAAGGAAGATAAAAGACACAGAGGGCTGGTCTACTTGATTATCATTACAGAACCTGACCCATAGTTTTCACTGAAAAAGAAGTAATACACACCTGACTGTGGTTTTGCACTTCCTGATGTGGGTCTCACGTTACCTATGGTAGTACGCGAAGTAGACTTCATATCCAAGCTTGATGAAGACCTAATAGAACCGCTTGTATTTGCCTGAGAACCGGCCTTGGTCTTGAGACTTTGTGCTGATGGATTGGCAGCTGCTGTCTTTTGTGTGCCAGAGGTTGGTGGTTTTTTAGCCTTCTGAGCTACGTTCTTTATAGACTTGACTTGGGAATCAGCCTCAGGGTCAACCATGCATGCGCCAGGTTGAGGTGGGAGGGGGGGCAAGTCCTTTATTGGAGCTGGAGGAGGATCTGGAGAGGAATGTGCAGTGTCGATGTGAAATGAATGACTGCTGGAATGATCATGTGGGTGATGAGGATAAAAATCAGCAGACTCTTCATCAGAATCCAAGTCTTCGCTAATTGAAGGACACTCTCCGGTAGCTGGCGGAACATCAGAGTCTGAGACTGTAGGAAGGGAGTCACTGATGGAGGTTGGTGTTGTCTCTTGGCATTCTGAGGAGTAACAAACACTGTTACTGCACTGGGGAGGTGATTTAGCAGATTCCTGAGGCTGGTCTCTCTCAGGTGAATGGTTATGAACACCTGGGCTTGGTAAGCCTGTTTCGTTGTCTGGAGATTTGTGATGCTCAAATTCGCAAGGTGACACCAAACAAAGGTCAACATCATGAGGTGGAACATCAAGGCAAAGGGCCTGTGGGCCTGAGAGATGCTTCTCAGACCCATTAAAGTTCTGGTCACCATTACAGAATGTCCTTAAAGGTAACGACATAGGCGCTTTTGAATCGTGTCCATTGGAATATTCGCCGTCTTCTGGATGACCAACAGATGGGATGACTTGGTCTAACGAAACTGATAAAGAATTATCGACTTCAGTTGAGTGTGGAGACCTTTCCTCAGCAAGCAGTAATGTGACTGTGGACGATGCATCTCGGTGTATGTCTTTAAAGGTGGAGTGGGTGGTCACATGACTTTTTAAGCTAACTGCCTCATGAGTATCTTCAGGACCAGTACCTTGATGGTTATTTTCAGCAGACAGGCAGAATAATGCCTGTCCAGCACTGTTTGCTGGTGAGACCATTTCAATGACTCCCTCTATTAACCCATGTTCCACTGGCGTGAGATTAAAATTGACACTCTTCTCATTTTTTGGAGTCTTCACAAGTGGTGAAGGGGATTCCAGAGTAGTATTAAAAGCAGATAGTGTCTCTGTGCATCGAAATTTCTCTGGGGTTTCTGACATGTCTGTTTCAGTTTGTGCTCCGTTTAACTGATTATCTTTCTCAGCTTGATCAACAGCACATTTAACTGTAGAACCTAAACAATTCCCTTCTTCATCCACTACTTGATTTTCCAATTTTAACTTTGCAATATCTGTGCTAATATCCTCAGACAACTTTTGATCAGCATTTGATTTCACATTGTGCTCATCATTATTCTCTGGTTTTGGCGTCAATCCTTTAGCCAAACTGTCCTTTTTCGTGATAGTCGAGTCTTTCTTTAATGACCCATTTCTGCCTGTTGATTTCCTTACCTCAGAAGAAGTTCCTCCAGATGCCTTCTTTGTTTCCTTAACAACTGGCTTCATTGGTATTTTCTTCTCCTCTTGTTTAACCTCCTTTCTAATCTCCTTCTTTATTTCAGGTTTAAAATCTTTTTTAGGTTTTAATCCTGATTCTTTTTTTGTTGGTTCCTTCTTTTTCTCACTATTTTCATCCTTCTTAGAAAGACTTGTTGAGGGGCGTTCCTCTTTCTTCTTTACTTCTTTTTTCTCCTCTTTAGCGGACTCTTTTTTAACCAACTGCTTCTCAGGTTTAGAGAGTCTCTGTTTTACGTCATCTTTTGGTTTTGTTTTTTCTTCCCCTTCTTTACTCTCTTTCTGGCTTTCTGATTTGGCTTTCCCTTTAGTTTCTGGTTTCTTTATGTCAACTCTGCTTATCTTTTCTTTGACCAGTAAGGCACTTCCAGGTCTTGAGTCTTTGGTGAGGGACTTAAGGCTCTCTTTACTTTCTGTACGCTTTGGTTGCTTATCAGGTTTAGATGATTCAAGCTCTTGTAAACTCACCACTGGGTGCTTAAGAAAGTCTAGATGTTTTAACCTCTCCAACCCATCAAATATCTTCGCCTGTGGTGTGCAACCAGGGAAAAGTGCACGAACTATTTTTTCTTGAGGGCTAACAGGATGCCATACCAACAATGCACATATTGAAACCAGGCAGGTTAAAGGAATCTCTGAAGGCTTTACACCAGAGGCATTACTGGGCCACTTTTGCATAAAAGTTTCCAATTCTTTACTACCTTTGACCGGATTAAGAACATACAGTTCCAATCGGCCGACACCCATTTTCTGAAAGAGGATTATTGGTTCAATGTTTGGACTGTTAGGACGACTAAGGGATTCTGGAGATATAGATAACCCTTCTAAATGCTGTAGTGTAAGTGAAACCTGGTCACAGGCACACAATACTTTTGGATCACCCTGAAGTGTCTTAAGTCTTTCAGGAGCATTAAGGAACACAACCCCAGTTTCTGGAGATATTAAATTCCTTTGCCATTCTTCATTGCTTTGGGACCCAGTTGAATCATCTTCTTCCTGCTCTGCTATTTTTCTCCGGAGAAAACTGTTTACACCTGGCAAGTTATCCGCACCAACGTGCGTCATCAATATAGAGTCCACTCTGTCCAAATGTCTTACCAGTTTCCAAAAACAAGAGCGGGGATTAGACCCACCGTTGACTAAGACATTAAATCCGTTCACAGCAAAGAAGGCAGAGTCCCCTCTACCACCAGGGAACACGTAGCAGCAAGGACGGGAAAGTTTTAGAAAGCCAACAGTGCTAGGAGGCTCAAGAAGCTCAAAAGACAATCGAGGTTCAAGAGATTCAGACAGATACTCCGTAAACTCCTGCAAACCTTCCATTTCAGGCAACACTGATGCTGGGTTGGTCTTGATTTCAATAAAGTCTTGCAAATTGTGCTTCTCCAACATAGAGCTCTTCCATGAGCCGGATATGGGGCAACTCAGTGTGAGGCTCGCTTTGTGTGAAGGGTCTGCCGAGCTTAACATCTCACCAATCTGCATCAGATAGACAAATAGACAGATAGACATTATTTTCCCGTTGGTGTTTTCTCACTAAACTCAAACGAGGAATTATGATATTAACATTTCTAGTTCCTCACCTCTTCATGAGCAAATATCTGAATGAAATCATTAAGCGAAAAGCAACCAGTCTGCAGTACAAGGTCACCAGAGTTTTCCACACACTGTCCAGCCAGAATCAGCAGCTTGTGACGAGACACATCGGTAATAAGCCGACGGACCTTTAAAAGAAAAAAATGAAAGACAACTGAGATAACCTATTACACAACACATATAGTTTAACCAATTTTTTATATTAGTAATAAAGTGAAAAAGAATACTCCAAGTTAATGTAAAAAAAAAAAAAAGTGCTATCATTTCATGAGCTTCCCTCTGGTATTAATAAAGCGAACCCAGCTTCAGTTGTCATGCAAAGCAATTTTGAAATGCTTATGACATCCTCATAAAAATGAAACACAACACACGAACATTGCTGATGTCTGACCTCTAAACACACCAAACTGTGGGAAGGGTTCACAACCACCTGGGTCTCCAGAACATCCCCACTGTGTTGTAGTGTCCTTTGGCCTGGAAGAACAGAGTAGGTGGGGGGAGAGGGAGAGAAAGAGAGAGAGAGAGAAAGAATTCAAGTAGATTCTTTAAGTAGACGTTTACAAGGTTTTCTAAGACATTAATAATGCACATGAAAAAAGGCACTAATATTGCATGGAGCATGACCTTTAAAACCAAAAAATGTGTCAGTGTCTATGCATGTGGTGCAGTGTCTATGCATGTGGTGCAGTGTCTATGCATGTCAGGCCGGAAGGGGAGTGAGGGTGGTTAAGGGGTTTCAACTTAAGTTAGGGGGGTGTTCTTCCATAATAGGTTGAGAACCACTGATTTACCAGCATCCTAAAGCGCTTACAGATGCAAATAAACCTTGATGTTGGGAAACATGTCCTTTAATGTCTTTGTTACCGAAAGGCAAAATGCTGAAAAGAAAGTACTAACAGCAGCCATGAGATACCAAGCTAAAACATAAAACATTATATAACATCATATTTTATACCACAAGTCTATTAACATTTCTAGTACAATGACTCTTAAAGTAACAGCTCATTCATAGAAATTGGTAAAGCAGAACACATTTCTCCTGTAGCCAGAGTCCGGTCTCCAAAAACACAGCATCAGCCGTCACTTTACTGTTTGCCAACATGAACAAAAAGTAACCGTGAACTGCTGAAAGTAACCTTGAACATGACAGCACACATGATAGGATGGAGCTTTTCCCCTTCCTGTTCACTGACACACTGTGGGGTGTCAATGATTCATCTGTGTGAATCAGAAATGCGCAATATTTTAAGCCCGAAATCAGATTTCTCACAAACAGGTTTATTTTAATAGTACATAGTTTTAGTCTCTAGACTACATATTTCTGTACTAGCCAAACATCAGAGACAAGATCTTATAGTTTAAGGGTTAAGTTCAACATGAGTATAATGATTATCTGGCTTTTCATACTAATCATGCGGTCATAATGGATCATTACACTTTACACCACAGTGCTGTGTAATTCTGGATTCTGACTGGACAGAAGGTCTTGATTAATTTTATGACTTGGTGTAAAACTTTCTATTTCAATTGCTTTTCCAACAGGATTAGCAGCATTTTTCAACTTCAAAAGGGAAAATTGATGTTGATAAAGGACTGATTGTTTACAGATGCCATGATGCATGTGAGAACCTGTTTTTCAGCTGTTCCACATCATTAAATGCAACCGTCAACAAATAAAAAGAATGATGTGCCAATCTTTAATTACTATGAAACTGTCAAAAAAAAAGCTTCGAAACATAGAAAACTAACAATAACCAGAAAAATACTAAACAGTAAATCCCATTTAAACGGTCACTGATTTATTTTCTTTGAACAGCGCGACACAGAGTATTTCGTGTTCACCTCATTAACAGTGGTTGTAATGTGGGAAAATGGAAATACAGCTGCTTTCATTTAGCAGCACAGGAAGTGTTCATAAGAGTAATAACTCTTTAAAGAGTAACACGCTATATTCACACACACACAACTAGGTTGAGCATATTATAAGGAGCAGTATTTACAACAGTTTATCACTAAACTGGATAAACAAGTAAACGGATAAACTATTCAAAGACCATATTAGGACACTGTGAATGGTGTATTAGTGTGTACAACTAGCAAAGCCTGCTGTCTCATCCAGAGAACCAACAGTAGACTGTGAGTGAGCATCTTTAACCATCTGTCTCATATTTCAGTCAATAGTCCAAATTTTCCGCTATGGGCTTACAGAAAATAAGAAGGGTGGTTTAGAAAAATAAAAGCCTCTAAAACAACTTTAATTTGTAGAACAGAACCCAACAATTTAGAGAGAGACAGATGGAGGGAAGGCTATTTTCCACGGTTTATAAGTCTATTTAACTTCCGTCATCGGTATACACACTTAGATAAATTTAACACATGACACACATTGAAGCAGAAATAATTCTGTATGTTTGGAGTGTATAGGCTATTAGGCTTGCCTGTCATAGACTATGTTTGCAGAAAGTGATTAGCTTTATTTCTAATGTTTTAAAATAATTATCCCCCAATATATATTTTTTTTTTATGAATAATTCCTACAACAGCTTGAAATAATGACGTGTCATGTGTTGCCCATGCTTCCTGTAAAAAACGCCAAATGCATGTTTATATTGCTTACACTGCAAGACAGGACAGCATATCACACTTAGTCGTAGTTTTCATGTTGTACCAGTTAGGAGGTATTTTTGGGTGTGGCTAAGTAAATCAGCAGTGCTGGGAATGATGCTTGTTAATACAGTATATGGTTGATTTATCGATATATTTTGCACCGAGAAGACAATTTTTTATAATCAGTGACAAAGTTTTTGTTTAGCCGAGAAAAATTTCTTAATTCAAATGTAGTACAAATAAAAATTAATAACTAGACAATTAAATAATAATGTGTGTCTGAGAGAAAAAGAAAACAATGTAGGTCTATGGAATTAAGTGTGAAGAAAAGACAAAGAGGGACAGATGGTATGTGTGTGTGTGAGTGTGTGTGTGTGTGTGAAGTAGGGATGTCTGACGTTATGCATTCCTTAGCAGCTGCTTGCCGGTTACTCAGCCTGCTGCCTGGAAGTAACAAGGACGATAAACACACTCGAATTCACTTTGTTTAGGATATAATGTTACGGGCTAAAACAGCCTAACTAAAACTATAGTTTGGTGGGCCTTTTATGGTAACAATCAATTTATTATTCTGAAACTTAATATGTACATAAATATCCAATTAAGTAGTTTTCCTTGACACAACCCAAACCTTTTAATATGAGAAAATTACAGAACACAAGGCCATTGTTTTAAAGAATGTAACTAAAGGAAAAATTTTTTGCCATGTGAAAAGATGCGTGTGCTACAGCTCAGCACGAGACACAGCCCAACAGTAACTGTAGTGTCTATCCACAGATTCTTTACTCACAATATCTGCAATAATATTTGTGTGACAAAGCGCTGCTCTATTTTACATTAGCCTGCAGCCTGAACAAAATTATGCAAATGTTGCAATTTCGTTATTTCTCCAGCAGCGATGATCACATGATTCAGTGCATGACATCTTTTCAGGACTCGAATCCGTTGTAAGCCCTTTGTCCTATTTTCTTTACTGTAAAAGAAAAAATAAACTTTTTCTCTATTTTATTATACCAGTGTGTTTAAATCCAGTTGGTCAGAGGATGTGGACTCGTTTTAGAGCGCTTGTTCTTATGTTTCTACACTAACAGTGGGTTTAAAAGCATTTTGTATAGTGGAAACTTCACATGAATGAGTTGATACAACATGCGTAGTTTAACATGGTGTGTAGTATAGTGATACAATGACACTTATAAAACAATTCCTCTATGTTTGTTTTTCTGTAAAAGCCAGAGGTTAAGCTATAATCTTTATGAATTTGTGAAAGACACATTTTTCCTCTCATATCTGCATGACAAAAAAGAGGAATAAAAAAAACAAGTGAGAAAGCAACTCCTTTTAAATGGTTTCCCAGGAGTACGATTAGACATTTATTAACAAAATGTAACCTTTAAATAGTTATTACTATATTTAAAAAAACCCCAAAGATTGCACTTTTATGGCTCAGGGCACAGTCCAGATTGCATAGCTAAAAAGAAATTGTGGTAGCTTGCGTATCACAGGCAAATATTATTGCAAAATGTTGGAATTTCTAGACTTTTCCTGATGTCTAGGAACAACGTTGTAGACTTGTCTGCTACCAAAAGCGATCTTTGTGGTGGCAGACAAATCTTTTATAAAATTATCGAGTAAAGTATGAATGCCTACATTCCATGATGCATTGCAAACAACAAACACAAACAACCCAATTAAGTGTGTAATCGCTAAAGCCAAATCGAAGCAAATGGAAAAGTTCTCTTCCATTAGGATGATGAAAAAAGCTAATGCCATCTCCTGTTCAGCGCCCCTCGTTTATGCGCATGGAGTGGAAGACTAAATAAACAAGCCCTCCTGCAGTAATGATGCTTACAATCCAAATCATATGCAGCAACTAGGAACATTTTCAGAATATCTAATTATGTATTTCACCTGTCCACTTGTGATCAGATCAGTTAAGATGGATGGCACTTCAGTGTGAATATTTCAGTGTGTTTCTGCACTCAGTCCTGTATTATATAAAGGATACATCATTTGACTGTAGTAATTAATTAAGAAAAAACTTAGCCCTTTAGCAGCTGTCGTCACCGACAATCTCTATCATCATAGTAGGGAATTTGAGTCGTGTGGCATGTGTTCACAATCCAGCATTAAACGGTGATTTAAGAAGGGAAAGAACAGCTGCACCATCATCTGTTAATATCTCTACTTCCGTTCTCTTCTCCAATTCCGTTCCAACCTTCAAAACCAGGTTTCCTACTTCCTAACCTTTTTCTTTTACTTTACCCAATTTCCCTCTTGAACTTGACAATACAACCAAAAAATATACTCGTATAAATACATTTACAAAATTAAGAAAAACCGAAGAAATATGTAAAAATGTTCTAATTAATTCTTAATAAAATTGCGAAATAGGTTTCTCTGATTTTCTTGGGAAATTAAAAAAAAAAATTAAAAAGAGCATTAATAAGATATTTACTCATATATTACTTACTATTCCCTTTTGAGTAACTTAGGATTGACAAGGTTGGTCAAAAAGTGACAAAGTTGGACAGAATTAGGAACAAGCACATCAGAGGGACAACTTATGTTAAACATTTAGGGGACAAAGTCAGAAAGGCCAGAAAGAGATGGTTTGGACATGTGCAGAGGAGAGATAGTGGAAATAATAGTAGGAGAATGTTGGACATGGAGCTGCCAAGCAGGAGAAATAGAGGCAGGCTAATGAGGAGGAATGTAGATGTAATAAATGAGGATATGAAGATAGTGGATGTGAGTAAAAAGGATGGAGAGAATACGGCTGGGTAGAGGCCGATGATTCTTTGTGTCGTCCTCAAAAGGGAACAGCCAAAAGCAGAAAATGATTATTGTTGTTGTTTAACATTTTTTTTCATATTTTGTTGTTTATCACATTTGCACAACAGCAATAAGCCAAAATAAGACCTGAAATTCTAGACTTGGCCATCATCTTTACACTTTTTCCACTTATACCATCAGCGTTGCATCAGAAAACCAGCAAAAGTTGTTTGTTTTTTTAAAAAAAGAAAGCAAGCAGCTGACATTTCCTGCTGTCTAAAAGTCGAAACATTACACCATCAGCTGTGGCTGACTACAGCACAGTGTAAAAATAACACCCCAAGGATGGCTGTGTAGATTTTCTTTCTGACTTTGAGAACAATTTCAACATCTCATGTCAAATCTTCCAAAAAAAAACCCTTAGCAACAGCGAGCAAAAATTTCTAAAAATAAATGGTTGTTGGCAATAGTAATATGACATACAAAAGCTCTACTTCAAGCCTCTGAAAACAATACTTTCTGGTTTAACATCACCAACTCCAGAAAAGGACAAGTTTTTGAGTTCTAATGCAGGTAAATTATGTTTTGACATGAAGGAAATTTGTGATATAGTCATCAAATCCTGGAATGATTGGTTAATTTTGATGTTTCACAAGTCTGTATGTTTATGTTCCTGGTTAACAGGAAACATTGAAACAGAAAGTAATTAGAGATTAGCAGACATTGTGACAAAAGCACAAGCAATGACTTGTGCAAAGATTTATGAAAAGAATAAATATAAAATTTACTGTTTTGGAAAGACTAAATGTTTTTATCCTCTTTTAGCTTTTATACTTTGAAGCATAATTTTACTTTCTTTGTTTAGATGTGTCCAATAGTCCAATAGTTCCAATAGTACAGGCAGCGGCAGGGGTGTGCAATCCTATCAGACAAAAGGGCCAGTATGAGTGCAGTTTTAAGTCTAATTAGAGTTAATTAACAGTAAAGATTAACTGTTTTGGCAGATGGAATGATTACAATGACTTTTATTGTTTACTCACTAAAATAGTGTATATTTTCCTTGTGATGCATTCTGTAGCTGGGACTGCTGCTCGACTGACATGAAAACCTGTACCAGCCTATTGTAAATCAACATCCCTAATTTAATTATGTAAAATTATGTCCTAGATGGAGAAAAAAAGAAACAACTTTTACAACCACCAAAGACGCAAAAGATTATTGTTTCCAGAAAAGCATTAATATAGTATATGTATATATTTTGCATATAATTCTTTCATAAATCAGTAGGAGTGAGAATACACTGTGTTACCAGATGTTTCAGGGGCTAATTATGATATAGTCTATAATTATGATATAGACACCAAAAAGCTTACATGCACAGTTTATTCCTTATATACTACGATAAGGGTGTTTATCTAATTAAAAATTAATAAAACAGTGCAAGTGCAAACCTCGTGGGCTTTTTTTCTAAAACCGTTTTGCATGTACACAATTAGGTTTCTACGGTGTTGTATAAACTAACAAATAAGAGTTTGTTTTTTTCTCTTATGTACCATTTCTAAACAATTTAGTTTCCAGTGGCATGTCTTAAAAAATCCAGATTATGTTAAAGGCATACTGGCTTAATGTTAGCTTGGTCAATTTGATTTTTATTTTACATCACTATAAAACTCAAGACCTTTTCCAATTACTGCAATACAACGCAATAAAGCTGAAACAAGTCATATACACCCAGAAAATTAAGTCGAGACAGGACAAGAGAACCAGGCAAAATGTTACTGTAAAAATTAGTGAAAGGGTTGGGGCTTCTAGGGTGGCAGGTAATAATATAGCAGTATTTGAGTCAGATTTCAATAATGACTGGCTTGTAAAGGGGTATGATTGAGTCCTACAACTCTTGATCATTATTTTTAAGTGAAAAAAAGTTGAGACATAGAATTAATACATACATAGAATCTACATAGAATTAAACTGAAAGGTTAGAAGGGCGACATGGTGCAGCTTATACCTTTGAGGTCCTCCGAGAAGAAAGCCGAGTGTCTGGAGACGAATAATTTGAGCTGTTCATCCAGATTACACGAGGACAAGTTCACATCCCAGGAGCGAATACCTACATTGAGAACAGATAAACAAGAGAAACAAAGACAGGTCTGTCAGAGAGCATTAGGCATGCCGGGGTCATTTATTCATGCTCAGTGTTCACTTTCCCACAGTCACAGTAGCCGTCATATAAAAACAGAAAATATAGAGAGCCAGACGCTTTCCAAACAGAGAAGATTTATTTAAAGATCTGGATGAAAATCAGAAACAGTCTGCTACAGACTTCACATGCCTTATATAAAGGTTAAAGATCATGACATGGGCTTCTGTTGTACAAAGCTTCCAAATAACAGATATGTAATACTATATTTAAATCAGATCTGCAGTGTTTTTGCCAGCAAATTTCCCAAATTCCTCAAGCGTTCATTATATTTTTTTGTGATAATTATTTCAATCCTGTGCAAACAGAGATCTTCTATTTTTTCAGATTTTTCAATCATCTCTAATAGTTTGGCTCTTGTGTTGGCAGACAATCAGCATTGAGTTTGTTTAACTTTACTGCCACATTTAAGGGCTCATTAACTGAAATAGTAGCTTAATGGCAAATTAGCATTTAAAAAAAACCGTCCTCAAATATTTAGAAGCTACAGAATACATCACAAGGAAAATATACACTATTTTAGTGAGTAAACAATAAAAGTCATTGTAATCATTCATGAATCAAAGCCTTAATTTATAAAATCATATATGACATTTATATAAAGCCTGAAAATTTAGAAATAAAATCATCAAATCACAATGTCTAACACTTACACGCTAAAACTTTAATTTCTAAGAAAGAAAAAGAAACTTTATTACATGCAACAAAAACAGCTAAAAAGCAATAAGATTTAATAAATGTGCTTTTTCTGTGTAATGATTTTTATGCAAGAATTAAGTAAGGAGTCTCCAGTTTCTATAGTTTTGTACCTTTGGATTTCTGTAGTATTTATGACTTGCGGTTTCCAGTAACATCAAAAGACTTTTACATTTACATTTCTGGCATTCAATGGATGCCATTATACAGAGTAACTTACACTAAACTCCATTTTTTTTCGAACTGAGCAAATAATAGGAGCCTTGCTTAAAAGTGGCAGCCTAGTGATGCTGGAAATCAAACCGATCGGCAGTCTGCAAACCAATCCTCTGATCACCACTTCAACACTTCAACCACTAAGCTACCAAGCCCACCAAGAAGACAACCGCTTAGAGCAAAAAAACGAGTAAGAACTTAACATAAGAAAATTTATTTCTGTAAAATTGAATGTGACCAAATTCGGATTAAAAATGTGTTATTTTTTAATAAAACAATTGTTACAATTTTTGTCTAATTTTGTCAATTTCTCCCAGTCAGTGATGATTTTTCTAGAACCCATGCTTTAATCTTTATTTAATACATCAACAAACAGATACTGGATACATTAATTTTGCTTGTGGAACATGAATATTTTTGTCAGGGGTTCAGTGCATCTCTTAGAACACCAGAAATTAGAAAAATGGAAACAATCAATGAAGCCTATCTATTTCAAGACCAACAAGACTGGGTTGCTAATCAAAATAATTAAATAATACATAATAATCAAAATCTTCCACTACTCATTGTTGGCGTTTTTGTCTTTGTTTTTTACTTTAAAGGAGAAACAGTACAATTAGCTCATCTTTCCTCTGAGTAAATTTAGCTCCAGGATGCTGTGGACTTGTGCAATGGACAATTCTATATCCTGCCAGACAGTGGCCTTTGGCTCTCAGCGTGCCATAATGAAATGTAATTGTCAAAGTGACCTCAAGAGCGCAGAGTAATTACACCAGCAGCATAGCGGGTGGAGCACATGAACATATCCCCGAGCTTTCATTCTCCACAGAACATGTTTCTCCCCACATGCTGCATAAACGAGTGAACCAGGGCTATTAAAACACAAGCACTGCCATTATAAGCACCAAATTGCTCTTTAAACACTGTGTATGACTGGAAAACTGTTCGCTGTATTTAAAAAGAGTCTAAGCATTTATATTTAACACAGCAAAGCTAAGTAAACCAGAAATATTCTCAAAAAGAAAACATCTTCAGGCAGTGCATACAGTTTTTACTGTAGATGATCTGTAAAACTGGAGTTTAAACTTATTATACAAAAAGGCCAATTCAATCATTTATTCATCCATGTATTCATATAGAGCACTTTACATCTGAAACTGCAGACCAGAGTGATGTATAAGTAGCACATAAAAACAACACACAACCTGATAACACATTAAATATTAGCCCAAACTCCTTAAGACATAAAATAACTTTTAACATACACTTTAAAATATTTAACAAAGTCATCTCTCCAATTTTGTCAGGAAAACAATGCCAAAGCTTTGAACCCGCAACAGCGAAAGCCTGATCGCTTTAACTTTAAATAAGTAAACTTATTATCTTTTCAGATCTTCAGATCCTTAAAACCTAGGTACTTGGTGAGGAGCAATAAGCATCCAATGCACAGCTTTAAAAACAAAATTTTATCATTTATCCTGAGAAGCCAAACTAGGAGAAATATGATTAATTTTGTTAGCACCCATCAGCAACCGAGCGACCACATTTTGCACTAATTGCAAGCGTGATATAGCGGTCTGACATGACCCCACATAGAAAACACTGCAATAGTCAAGGCGAGATGGAACGAACTGCATTTTTATAATATTTTTTTACAAAACTATTTTAATCTTTCAACTTTGCCAGACATGAAGGGGTGGGAAAGGCAGATGATGTAAAAGTCACCCAAGGTCACCTGAAAGTATTCAGCAAGGACATGTTTGGCAAACACACACTAAGACGTGACAGGTTTTTTTTTATTTTTTATTTATTCACTTCCTGATGAGGTCGCATGCTTTATTAGAGGTGAGACGTGACAACCCGAGTTCTTCTGTTGATTTCCATTACAGCTATGCAGTTTAGTTAGCCTCAAAGAAAAAGTCAGCTTGAACCTGACTCTGTATTTCTGGGCACACTTGACTGTCAGGTTGTGGCTAAGCAACCAACAATTTAGTGTGACTGGAGATAACAAATATAGCGTTTCTGTTTAGCGAAAGACATTTAAAGCTGAATACAAACAATCCTGCATAATACTAGGCTCAAGATAAACATTTAGATGCCCTATTTAAATTACTACAAATAATCAAATGCTTTAAAATGGTTATAATGACAATGTAGGATAGGACTGGCTGGTATAGTTACCGCAGAATAAATTGTCAACAGTGTATACAGAATAAGATGTTTTCTGTTACTTAAAAGGTTTTTATTTTATACCTGTAAAAAATGTTAATTAAAAAAAGATTTATAATATATATAATAATAAGATTTATAATAATAAGATTTATCTATATGGGATGGGCCCAATAAAAGAAAAAAATGAAGTAAAGTCCTTTTTACTTCTGACACGCACACAAAACATGTCTCTTAATTGACCTCTAAAGAGGACATGCATCCTAGGACTACCAAGCACACAGGCGACACCTCCATAAATTAAATTTACTAGCAGAGCGGCCACAGGTTTTAAGTAGTGGACAAATAGCCAGTCATTAAGACTGTAATGGCTCAAAAGACGCAATACTTTCTTACAGGTTGACTTACAGGTTAAGACCAAGCCTTACTAGAAACAAGGGACATGAATTAGGAAGCTCAGCTTTAAAAGGCATGCCTCCACAACCAGAATTGTCCACACTGAGCAACATGCCTATTGTACTAGAAACTACACAGTTGCCCTGCCTCTTGATTGAAACACAATCAGAGAGGCCACACCCACTTTACTGGAACTGGAGTACAGAGACATGTACTGCATCCAAAAATACACACTACTTAAGTACACACTACATTTGAGTTAGCACGTACCTTCAGATCCCTAAAATAAAAATGTATGTTCTATATAGTATGATTATGGGTAGTGCAAATAAAATTCATACTACGCCCACTATTTTGATACTGACATTGCCTTCTGCCATTTTTGCATATGACAAGTCATCTCTCTTAAAGACTTCCAGGTAGACATACTAGGACACACAATCTTCTTTTTGCATACTACCCACCTTACATACTCCTTTTCCCATACTGTACAGGCCGATAAGTTTTCAAATGTTGTAGAAAATCCTGAATCATCCCAAAAAACAAAGTGGGTCCAAACAGGCAAATAAGAAAATAATGAAAAATTAAATTTTTTTCCCCCGTTTTAATCAGTAAATTACATTCCATAATTGATAATGACAGCGACATGTACGAAATAAATAAACACCGAAAGCAACTGCTGTTGAAACCAGAGGAAGAATTCTAACCTGGGTGGAGACATTCTTGCAGAAATGAAAGGCCAATGCGCATAAGCATCAGTTTTCACAATGCAAACGCACAGCTGAGTGAACAGAGCTGGCAGCCCAGCCTTCTGTTCTGTTCACTTTCATCCTTTTTCTAAAACATGCTGCTGAAAACCTGTAAAGAATTAGCCATGCCCAAAGCAGTCTTTCGATAATTTTCTGTCAGGGAAGTCTTTACGAAAAAAACCTTGCAGTCATTCACTTGCCGTGTGCAATTGAGTCATCTGGTCGGCAAAAGGAGGAAATAGTGGTTAATGTGTTAAATTAAATTAAACACATTGTAAGGATTTATATTAACACGGGTCTTGAGGGAAAAAATCCAAGGATGAAAGAAAGAATTGGAACCACAAGGATGACAAATAAATTTTGTGGACAAAACAGCTTTGATACACACCCATGCCAAAACACACTTGTCTCTTCCTCTTTACACACTGGACTTTGAGCTGATCAAAAGAAAAACAATGAGGAAGCCAAGCCGTCTGCATACTGCACCTTTATGGCCTCCGCATGCTTCATACAGAGAATACATGCACAGGCTGCCCTCCAGCAACAAAACATAATTACAGAAGAAAAGTGATGCTACCGTGTGAACAATAACACACAACACTGCATAAACAATGTGGTAGAACTGTATTAACAATATGATGCAACTGAGTGAACAAAATATCATAAATGTACAAATTATATGATTACCACATAAACATGTTACCGCTTAAACAATAGAAAGTCACCACAGAAAATAGAGATTGTTACTGTGTAAGCAATAATACTTTGCACATTTCATGTCTACCTCATCTTACAATATGGTTGGCGCTATTGCATTGCATTGTCTTTGTAATGTTTGTATTGTCTGTTTCCGCACCGTCTGCACTAGGTTGCACACATGCACTTTATGTCTATCCTGTTTAGTGGCTCTTTGTTGTTTTGTGTAGCACCAGGGGGTCCTGGAGAAACGTTATTTCATTTCACCGTGTACTGCATTCTGCTTTACATGGTTGAAATGACAATAAAGCTCCTTGAACTTGAAATGTGTAAAAAATAATCTGAAGATGATGTGTATCTGAAGCCAGGCTTATACTGTGTGATTTTTACTAGTCTTTTGCATAAGAGTGTTTCTCCATGTCACGCTGTAGGATATTAACAATCAGAATGTCACAGTACAATAAGCAAAACACAACGAAAACGCACACACAGGAAGACTGGTGCGGACTTTTAAGTCATCAATCCGTGACGCGTTTCATAACCCCGTTATCTCGCTAAATGGTGGCTAGCAAAAACTAAAATAAATCTGTAGCTGTAATTTTGTTTACGAAATACTTCAATAAAAGTTTAATTTGTCGCTGTTTTGTCCACCGGACTCGTTCCTACTTTTTCCCACCTGGTGGTTTGTATTTGTAGTTTTATATGCGTCGTCAGGTTTGGCGCTCCTATTAGTTCTTGGTTTGACGGTCGTCAAAGAACTTACATTGCACGCAAGTGTGTGAAATCTTCTGACACTGTCAGAATTTCATTTGAGTAAAACTGATCGAAACAGCTGTTAATCGACTGACAGTAAACAAGACAACAGATTTTAGCGTAAAATTTCCAATAACCAAATCATGGCTAAAATCGTACAGTGTAACTCTGGCTTTAAAAGGGTGTGTAAATGTCCATGTTATTTTATGGTTGTTTTTATGCTTTCATTCTGTGAATAAACATGCTATAAACCCAAGCCTGTTTATAAAAGTAGCATGGTTAAGAAAGTAACATTTCAACAGCGCCCCTGAAGCACTGGAGGACTTGTGCACATTCCCTGAAAACAAAATAAGCCATAAACATCACTAAATGAAGAAATAGAGGCAGTGTATAATTCCACACCCCTGATTGTGATACCCTCCTCCGGTGCATGAGGTGGTGCTTTACTAAAATGGAGGACAATCAATGGTCACTGGCTTAAATCAGCCAGTCTGACGCAAAGCAGCAGCTATTTATAGCCACAACGTGAATCTCACTTCTCTGTCTAAATGTCTCTCTTTTGTCTTATCCGTCTTCTCTGTTTTCTCTCCAGTCAGTCTTTCTAACACACCCAATCATCCTCTCACTGCAGTCTCTCTCACCTCCCATCTTATGCAGTCTCATTCACCTCCCATCTATCTATCTAGCCATTCATCTATCCATCCATTCAGCCAACATCTCCTTTATTTCAATTTCTTTTTGCAAATTCTCCATATCTCTTTTATCCCAAGCATTCTGTTATAACCTTTACAGTACTCCCCCCCCCCCTTTCCTTCATAAATATAATGTGTGTGTAGTATAATCACTTCTACTCGTGTGCTGTAAATTGTATTTTTGGACCACAATAAATTAAATTCTTTTGCACCTATTTTCTAGCTTTAGGGTTGCTAAAATCCACTTGTTTAAAATTACACAATTACTCTAAATTATACTTGGAACAGTTTTATAAGAAAATCAGCTACCACATTTTTATGAGCATCATAGAGAAAGTTTTTTTTTAGAAAAAGTTATTTTTTTGCATATGAAACCAGTCATTATACTGTATTTGGACTATTACGTAAAATTACCGCCATACAAACATTTACACTTACATCATTTGGCAGATGTTTTTATTCATGCTTTTGCACAACACTGTTCTTTTTTTATTGAATCCAAAATAAAAAAAATATATAAGTAGTCAAGCCACACCCAAAAATAAAGTACATGGGCAACAATTTGAAGGTGACTGGGGTTTAAATGATTCATTTCAAAACAATTTTATTAACAAAAACAAAAAAAAATGATAGAATCTACCACATGGTTCTAATTAATTTGAATTGGCTGAGCTGCAGGGTTTCTGCTGTTTATTATAAGAGCCCCAAAGTCATGAAGAAAACACGTCGACTCAGCAGTTTCTTGTCAGGCCAGAAGTGTAAATTGATTCACTGTGTTTGTAGCAGATGCCTGCAGATGTACATGGTGTGCGACAAGGACAAGATATACATTTAACAGCATTCTTTCAAGTAGTTGTTAAATAGAAAACAATTTCCAGTGTTTAAACACCAGTGCCCATGATGTTCAGACCACGTGTGATAGAAGGTATTTGGACCATAATAATAATGATGTATTTTCTGATGCAGGACTTCAGCATGAAAAGGTGATGAAATGCTGTCACAACAGCCAGTAGCCTTTTAGACAAATCTAACAGAGACCTAGAAAACTTGCTAAATATGAAGAACTGCAACCTGATTGTAGTCCTATTTTCAACTGCGGTGCATTCTTATTGTTGCCATTTAACCACACCTCATCCAAGATGACATCCCAGTCGACTTCATCCAGGATGATATCCTAGTCGACAAGACATGGTTTTGGGAATGTGCTAGCTGTGTTTCAGCAAAAAATGACCCAAAATCATAGTGTCAACAACATATGATGTAGTGGGAGAATAAATTATATGTGGAAAAGCTCCATTAGTGTGTAATGACAGAATTCTCCATCAGACTAAAGTGGCACCATTACAACACTGAAAAGCCCCACAGTGGCAAAACACACTCTGTAGAGAAGTCGCATTACAAACTCCACCCTCTTTCAAACAAATAAACTCCAACTGAATATTCCTGGCCAAGCGATGGTTAGGAATGAGAACAGTGTGCACGGCTAGAAACACACCACCAAACCAATAGTCTAGTGAACAGCTACTGTACAGCAGACAGGACATCTGTTTTTAATTAGATAGCACACGGAAGACTAGTACGGAAGAAGTAGTAATAAAAAAAAACATTTCTAAATTAAACCAAAACTAAAACGTTGATCATATTCACAGGGGTTTTTTTTTTAATTGTATTTGTAAATCATAATTTTGATGACTGTAAGAAAAAAAACCCCCAGCACAAATTACGCAATCACCAGGTCTGATTTAAGGGACAGCTTAATACATTCTATCCTAAAATTATTTATTCTACAGGAACAAACATCATTTCATTCATTCAATTCTGGACAAAGTAGTTTTCATTTTGATTTTATGTCTTGGACCAAATGCCAATTCTCAAATTCTAAGTACACTATAAAACAAAGCAGTGTTTTCAAAGCATATATAAACTTATGCATGTCTATAACTGCACACTTAATAGTGCCTAGGGTACATACAGTATGTGCACTGCATAGTGTGTCATAAAAGAGTACTATTCTTAAGTATTTTTAGACTAAAACGAGGTTGTAACGTTATTAAATATTCACCCAGCAACCTCAGTGCGTTTATCGTTCAAGGATATTTGCGTGTAATTAAAAAGTAAAGACTAAAGAGTGCTTTAAGTCGTCACTACTCATCACCTGTAAATCGGATCAGACCCCAAAAGGCGAAGGAAGCCTCTGTAGCCTCCTGATTCACTGCAACGATTTATCAGAAGAAAAAAACAACAACACAAGTTTTACCTCGTTCAATCTCTGAAACTATGTACTCCACAGAGCCAGCAGTGGAATGTTCTCCAATCACCACCAGTAAAGAATATTTATCGCTGCTGAAACCGGGATGGGATGAAGTTAAACTCGGCTTTTCCATCGTTTTCACTCCGTCGATGCACTGCGACGCCATGTTGAGAAGTTTTAGTCGGATGAGGTGCAGCAGCCACGCCCCTTATTTAAATCAGGGGCGGGTACGAAATGATAGACAGGCCAGCGGAGCCAATCCAATCCCACAAAAGTAACGCCCGGATTTTGCAGAGCAGTTTTCGTTAATAAGTTGGTGGTTATAAACGATCACTGTAATAATAGTAAAGAAAAAACTTTAGAAGTGTATTGAATATATTTGTTTAATTTTTATGTTTTATCTATTTTAATTAATTTATATTGCACCACATGAAACAGAGCTTTTTCTTTCTTTGCAAAGTCAGAGGTTACTTATATATGGGGTAGTGATACGTGAGTCATTTTTGTCATTAATGTTTAAAGTAATGTATTAAATTCTATAACAATTATCAATATATTATCATGTCTGGAGCGATGCAAAATCCTCAATACCAAGCAGGTAGTAACAAGTATTAACCGTTGTACAAAGTTTACCTCTCTAACAATAAAAAACATATTATGAACTCTATACACGTAAAAACATTAAGCATGTAAGTCAGGAGTGGAATATAAAATAAGTTATCATGAGGAATGTTTACGGTATTTGTAATTTGTACTATTTATCTTTTACTATCATTGAAATTTTATACTTTCAAGCAGGGTCATCGCTAGTAAATTTGGGCCCATTAAAAGAATGGGCTGTTGCATCAAATTTCCCCATAGCAGCAACTCTTACATTTTCCCTTACTACTAATTAAAAACAGTTATTCTCTTTCCCTCGGGGGGCCTCCAACCTGCATGGGCTGTTAGAATCATGCTAAATTTCCCCACCTTACCAATATGGGGATATATTGTATTGTGGAATAGCAGCAAAGATATCCACCTATCTTACCTCTATCTATATGTCCACAGAGTCTCTAGTCCAAGAGTTTTTAGTCTTGTCATGATTGGGGCAGTGCAATTAAATGCTTTATTTGATACCAGCAGCAGAGAGGAGTATATAATGTCCAGATTTATTCTCAATTCTAAATATCTAAAACTAAATTACACAAAGGAATAAAATAGCCCCAGTTTGGTGTTTCAGTGAAGGTTTTCAATCAAAATCTAATCCAGAAATTTCATTAAGAAGATATAGCGATTTCCACCTGTTCAATCATATTGATCTTAACTTTCAATAGAAACATTTACACAATTAGTGTGGATTCTGCTTGGTTTAAATCAAACCCACACTCACACCAGACCTTTCCAGATAAGACTCACAATACTTACTTTACTTCAAGGCAACACCTCGGTCTAAAATCTTAATTTAATCAAAAACTGTATAAAAATTGTAATAATTATTATTTGTTTAAATAAATACATAATTATTATTAGTTTTTAATTTAGAGTTTATGATATAGTTTAAAAGCTAATCACTTTCACCACCTAGTGGTGTCTGTATAAATCAAAATTCCTTTTTAAAGAAATTCTAGTTATTTAAACTCTCGACATGATTTTTTAATGTTATTGTTTGTTTGTAAAGCTCTCAATGACCTTGCTCCACTTTATGTCACTGAAATGCTGTCTTTTCTTCAGCCAAACAGAGTATTGAGGTCAACAAATCAACTTTTGCTGGAAGTCCCGAAGGTCAAGGAATAAACAATGGGGTGACAGGGCTTTTTCTGTGGCTGGGCCACAGAAACAAGCTTGTATATTTTATGTGGACTTGTTATTGTTTTATCCTGCTTTTGTTGGAAAGAACTTTGGTTCACCCTGTGTGTTGTAAAGGGCTGTATAAATAAATGATTGATTGCTTGATTATTCTAGCTTTCCTAAGCCAGGTCTATTGAAACCCCAAACACAAACACCAACAACATAAAAAAAGGGATATTTATAAAATGCATTTATTTTGTTTATGGATGCAACTATTTACAGTTATAAGTAGTGGTGAAAGAGGAAAGTCACACTGTCTCACAAGCATTTTAGGATGGAGAAGCTGCACATGGTTCCACCAGGACAGGTACACACTTTCCCAAAACGAGCACCTTTACGAATGGCACACTGCTCCCCTGCATCACACTGAAACATCAATCAGAGTGACGGTTCAACAGTAAATCCTCACATTACACATGTTAAAGATGTTCTTTCTGTGTGTGTGTGTGTGTGTGTGTGTATGTGTGTACAGTGGCAAATAATTATATGTATTTCTGTGTGTGTATCAGTTCTAGGTGTAGGTGTGGTCATGTGTAGAAACAACTCCGTACAACCAAGTTTTGTATTGAAAAAGTCAGCTGCTTAAAATGTTTATTACATTTTAAATACTTTTATATTCCAAAATATATTTATATACCAAAATTTTCTATCAGTTATCATGTCTGGAGCAATGCAATTGCTAATAACAAGCAGCTACTTACAAGTATTAACCGTTATATAAACTTTACCTATAAAAACAAGCATAATGTGAACTCTATACATGCAAAAACAATATATGTGTGTAAATAAGTAATAAGTAGTGATATTTCTTAGCCTATGTCTAGGTGTTCCCCTATAAACTAGCTCATCTAATGACTTATTACACATCTCAACAGTCTCTTCTTCTCTATTTCAGAAATGTTACCTTGTTAGATGTCATAAACACAAATTTAATCATAAACAGTGGGACAAACATTGACATAAATTAGGTAACACAACAAATGTAACTTTTTTATTTAACTTTTTTGTTAAATATTGTATGCTAATTACAGTTAGAGACACACTGTCTCACAAACATTTTCCCAAAACACATTTTCCCAAAACAATCACCACTACGAATGTTTTATGTAATGTTTTTACTTCTCTCTCTCTCTTTTTCTCTTACACACACACACACACACACACACACTTTGTCTAAAATCTTTTGGATGAAACTTTAAGTAATCCATTTACTCACCGCAGGAACCCAGCCTAACCTCTTCTCAATGGAGGGACTTTGTTTATTTCTCAGTTTTTCAAGGACCTCCTGAAGGGCTTCAATCTGTTACAACATCGAGTTGAGATCTTTTAATTTAAATTTCGATTTTAATAAAGCCTGCACATTCTGAAACACCTCAGTAGCCTACTTTGAAAATGAATCAATCTAATTATAGTTTATTACACTTTAACAAACACTCACCAGCTCTTTTTCCTCCTGTGCCTTGATGTCATCTTCAACCGAACGGATCTCCACTTCTTCGCAGTGTCCAATCAAGACAAAGACATAGCAGGTGAGTGTAAGAATCAGAAAACGCTCGTTAATCATGATGCCGACGATCGCCGGGTCTGGATTTAGTATGAGGAAAAACTAAAGCTGTGTGGGAAGTCACACCAGCTCATTTCTTACTTTTATACCCAATCACATCTGTTCTATTAAAAATTAAAGATGAGATAACAGAAATGCGTCAGGCACAAAAAGGTGAGGTCATGAACTCATCTACACACCTCTGACACATCCTAATAGAGCAAACACCCAAGCTGGGCTATTTTAAGTCCTTTGTGTAAATTTGGTTTGGGGATATGAGGATGACGTCACACACTCCTCTCTGACCTGCAAGTGTCAAAAACAATTATTCAATTATAAAATCCACTTCTGCACATCTCTGCTCCATGACCCTGCTCGTTCATTTCAAGTACTATAACGAACATGAAGCCTGCATATGACAAATCCACGCAGATTTTAAAAGAACAGAATTTTGAACAAACCATAAATGAATATCTGAAATACTCACAGCATCTATTTATTATATTATTTTTGTTAAGAATAATGTGCTACTTTACATTATTGCTCTTACATAGTAATATATTGTAATGTATACAATTCTTAGTTTTACTATATACATAAACATATACATTCAAACACACACCTGTCAGTCAGAGCTCAGAACAGTGTTTAAGTCTGTATAGTCTGAACTATAAACACATAATGTACCTTAATCTGCCATAGAAGTTCATTGAACCATTTTATCAGCACATCATTATTGCTTTATATATGAATTTCACACAGGCTGTGCTGTTCACCAAAAATATTTTAAATTAAATAACGAACAGTGAAATAACAGTTACAAATTTTCTCCCTGATTTGCTAAATATTATTTGGTATACATCCCATGCCATCATCCATGCGCAATCTGCCCATCTTTGCACATCACTGCTTTTGCTTAAGTTTTTCTTCTTTTATCGCATCCTCTAGAAATGAGGATCTAGAATATGTGGGATGCTATAAAATGGACTGGCAACCCAAGTGTGTTGTTCCTTCTAGTTCTCATCCCGATAAAGTTCCTTATAATTTTTTTCACAGCAGTAGCCTTAACGACAGAAATCTGATTTGGTCTGCATGAGGTTTTATTCAGCATCCCAGAAACAGCTATACAGTCTTGTACACAATGTACAGATGTACACAAAACAACAGCAAATAATAATTTACAGAATTCTGAAAATAACAAAAAAAAAAAAAACAGCAGTAAGTTGTTAAACTTAAAACTGTCTGTGTGTTAAAAATGCATTAAGCACTTCAAATCATCCATCACAACCTTAACAACTTTAAACACACCTACACACACACACACACACACACACACACACACACACACACACACACACACACACACACACACACACACACACACACACACACACACACACAATGATTCACTACAAGACGTTGAAAAGAGATATTGTCTTGCTGTTACAGGGAAGAATAAATAGCTTTAAGCTAAAGAAACATGTGCAAAGTTACACAGCTGCATTAAGTATTATGTTAAAATATTTAGTGAAAAACTAAAGCATAAAAACGGCTATAAAATAAATAACAGTGTACAAGTATAGTACATCTTTAAAACCGTTTAGTGTTCTTGTGTTGTAGTTGTTAAGAAAAGAGGATGATTGTCATACAAATGCATTTCTTAATTTTAAAACACCATTGCTAAGAATCTAATTACACAAAAAAAATCTTTCAATTATTTTCCTAATGCTAAATATTCAGATATACTTTCTTTTCAAATTAAAGCAGCTCAAGTAAACTGACATGATTGACTTTACTTAATTAACTTAATCCACCCCTAAAATGTACATTTACTAAAGAATTACAAAAAAAACTATTTCATTTTTAAAAATTAATTAATTAGAAGAGACTTGCAGGTAAGATAAACCTGCTCAGTCTAAGAGACACACAAATATCCCACATGGACCAGTTAGCGTGAAGAGACTGGTATTCATCTCAGTAAATGTCAGGCACTTGGGAGTAATCTCGGTTCCAGTAAGCGGTGGAGAAGAGCCAGTCTGGAGAGTTGGTATGAGGGT
This sequence comes from Bagarius yarrelli, assembly GCA_005784505.1. Taxonomy (NCBI): domain Eukaryota; kingdom Metazoa; phylum Chordata; class Actinopteri; order Siluriformes; family Sisoridae; genus Bagarius; species Bagarius yarrelli. Next base: position 4,145,559 of record VCAZ01000015.1, on the reverse strand, counting down.
TTGGACCCTGATGAAACCACCTGCTCAAAGAAACAGATTAGAGTCACAATCTGCACACAAACACGCACCCGCACACACACTGTACCTTATTGATCGTATATAAATGGTTTTATTAAACGGAACTAAAATTCCAAATATAAGTTTTCATATATATGTATAACTAAAATGCCTATAAAAGGCAAGGCTTATAAAACCAATTAATTGATCAAAAAATAGTAAAAGGGAGCCTTCTTATCATGTGATGAATAACATCTTGCATACAGCTCAATGAATCAAAATTCCAAAAACCCAAAAAGAAAGACAAGAAGCAAGAAAAAATTTAGTTTTGAACATTGAAAACTATTTAGTTTTGAAAATATTCGACATTGAATTAATACAAAAAAATCAAAAGAAATTAGTTTGGAAATGTGTGGAATGACATTTTGTCATGAATATTTTTGAAGTGAATGTCATGATGGGTTTATTCCTCAGGTATTTTCATGCCCTGATTCACATTAGTGTCATCAACAAGCAAAACTACATACAAATCAGCATACAGCATCCGAAGCCCACTTGGGGCCTGAAATAGAGTCTCTAATCACCACAACCGAGCCACAGGACAGATAAAGGGGGATACGATACAAAAAAGACCAGTGTTAGTGCAATAAGTGTGGAAATAAAAAAAACCTCCAGATAATGAACAAAAGCACTTAATTCACTTAAATAATTTACTCTAATAAAAGCGCACAAACCTTTGTGTATAAGAAATTATGATAAAGGTCAACAGGTCTACAGCCTCAGATTTTTTTTAATCACAGTGTTAGCGACCTCTGGATTCTGACTGGTCAGGAGCTGTTGATTTGATTTCATACCCGGAAATTTGCTATGACAAATAAGATCTACTTAAAAATTCGGATTTGAATTTCTCGGCTGTGTCGTGTTGGTTACTGGTTTAAGCAAACATTGTAGTGTTTACAGTGTCCCTGCACTGGACTAACATTCAGTGCACAGATATTAGTTTCACAATGTGATTAAGACTAATGATCACAGTGGTACTGAAAGAAAATAATTAAATAAATAAAATCACACCCACCTTGTCTTACAGTCCTCATCTGACTTGGCTCGGCTTTTACGCGCTGCTCTTTGTTTTTCCTCCAGCCTCTTTTTCTCCTCACTTGCCAAATCTAAGGGGAACAAGAAACAGAAGGTTATAGGTCATTTTTAAGATTGAATAATAATGGTAGATATCTTATTTCAATAATAATAAAATGATTTAATCAATAGATATTCTATACTTTAATATTTTTATTGTTATAAGTTTATGTGTTTTATTAACATTGAATTATAATATGAAGTATTGTAAAAAAAAATTAAAAAAAAAAATTTTTAATTAAATACCAGAGGTTATATTTAGTTATATAATTATTTAGTGACATAGTATTACAAACTGGGATGGTTATTATTATTATTATTATTATTATTAGTGAGCATTTAGTTACTCTGGAGGCAGACATCAAAATAATGATAAATAAAGACAAAGATAAATCTCCTCGGGTTAATAATGACATTAAATGTTTTAAGCAAATTAGGGAAGTCCAAACTTTACCAATGTCTCCATTTTCCATGGCGCGGATGTCGGGTCTCAGTCTGCAGTCGGTTTTGGGAATTACACTTTCAATCGCTTCATCCAGCTCGTTTAGCTGCATGGCGAACGATGTAAAATTATACATCTAAAGCAGAAAACAAAAAACAAACATGGCCCATTTTGTCAGAATCACCTGATAAACAATTAAAAAAATGATTGCATGAGTGTGTGACAGACCTGGGTAGAGTTGGGTGGTCGTGGTTTGATTTTCCAAAGTAACTGGCTGCCTGGAATCTCCTCCAGAGAGTCACCACCTGGTTGTGGGCTTTCTTCAGACTCAGCACTGGACCCCTGAAAAGAACAGCCAGATAACAATTAAATAATAATACAAATCACAACATTATGTCTCCGGGCAGCAACTGTAACTGTAATCTCGAGCTCATTTACACTTATGCATAAATGCATAGCAGGAAAAACAACACTCTCTTTCTCACTCACACACAAGTGTCACCACCATCCGAAAGTTCCTAAGCCAGTGTCTAATAAGATCTAAAACAACAACATGTCCAAAATAAACTATAGGTTTTAAAACAGTACCACTTAAAGTGTTTTATACATTTTACACAGTTTACACATAACTACAAGCTCAATTTTATCAATATGCAACACATCAAATTTTTAAGTTTAATGTTGGATTATGGGCGTTAAATAATTTTTGGCTATTTTATGTCACAGCAGCTATAAGAGTTTAGAGATTATAGATTATATTAATTTATATAAAAAAAGCTTACAAAACACTTACAAATTTAAACACTTACAAATTTGCTTTAAATACTTTAAAGCTGATCTGAGGAGAAAAAAAGAATAACAGCACACCTCTTTACTGCTTTTTTTCCCCTCTGTCACCTTATCGTTCTTCTTGTGAGCCTCAAATATTGCAGGATCCACTGTGTACATGCACTCCGTCCATTTCCCGTACAGAACACTCACTTTCTTTTTGCTGCAAATGAATGAATTTCCATACCAGGATTGGTCAGGATTGTGTTTTTCACATAAAAAGTGTACTAGTGAAATTAAAATTAAAACCAAACCTTTTGTCAAGAATGTAGCCCTCGACTTTGTGCAGCTCTTTTCCAAAAAGCCCACAAGGTTTGAAGCTGAGACAGCACTTCTCTCCAGTTCTGGTAGAAAAACAGGGCAAACGATTTAGAGTGTGCAGTTTACAGGATCATAACATAAAGTATATCATGTGTACCACACCCCAGCTACATATAATCCTCAACATTAAATGAAATCTCATATATTTTGAGTCATAATTTATCAGCTATTTGGGATAGAAACTTTTTTATAAATAAGTATAAATTAATAGTCATCATTATCTACATTTGCATGTTTAAAGTGTCATAACTTTTAATTAGCTGAATGACCAATTCCAGATGAACATAATGTCATGACAGTTCTTGCTAAAGCTAACTTAATTTTAAACTCTAAAAGGCACTGAACAAACTGAAGGTGAAGATATGTGTCCATGGAGAAGGATTAAACTACACTAGCTTTACTGCTTGTAAAATAAACTGGACTAATTTAGGCCACTAATTCCTAAAGACCTTATACAGAATAAACAATTCTAAGAAGTAGATGAAAACAGCTGGTGATTTTATAATCGCCTACCTGTGGTTGATCACCTCCACGTTACCGTACTGTTCAATCCACAGCTGCCCTACGATGATGTTGTGAACGCAGCATGTTGGGTTTGTCCATGTGTACGCCTCATTATACCTAGATATTAAGATTAAAGACTAAATTTATCAGGCTTATGTATGTCTAATACATTTTATCCTGAACGTATTACATAGTATTTACTGTGTATGTAATATGTACAATGTAAAACGCTGATGATATACAGTACTGCATGTGTGTTCTTACTTGGGCAGCTCCAGAGTCATGATGCCTTTCGGCTCAGCCTCCACACTTTTACCCCAAAACTTTAGCTTGGGGTAGATTGACCCGTGGAAAACAAAGTCCTTCTGCAGACCCTCAGCGTGGAAAGCACTAACTGGAGGATGGTGACTCACCTGCTCAGAGATTACCCGAAAACCCAAGTCCTCTCTAAGGAAAAAAACAAGTGGGGCTTTAAATAAAAATCCACATGTGTTCTTAGTAACTGGTTTATTATTATTACTATTATTATTTATTATTATTACTACAATGGGTTTGGCAAATTTTCAGACACCCTTTAGTTTTGGTGCATTTATTTAAGTTATAGATTTAATTTGAAAAAAATTGGCGATTAAACAACAAATAAATAATGTGACTATTTTTAAAGACAGTCAGTGCTGGTGTGTTTTACGTTTACCTGACAAGCTCATATGTTTCCCCCAGCAGGGGATTAAAGGGTTTCCCTGTCCTCTCCCACTGAGATGCCACTGCAGACACGGCGAATGCTGCAACACACTGATACACACACAGCTTACTATTTAAAGCACTATACATGATATTTATATTGAGTAGTATTTAGTCAATATGTACAGGATATTAAACTTTATATAGTAAATGACAGCAGTCAAAAGGGAGCTTATAGGGGTCAGGTGCTTGATTTAAAAATGCAGCTTCTGATTTGTTTTAGTCATTATGTCTTAAAATATTAATATTATGGTAGCTTTAACTATGCCAACTGTATGCAATCAAATTTGAATATAAATGTACACGCTATTTTAATTTTATAGCATCTTGCACAATAGCATACGAATTCAGCAACAAAAATGGACAAAACTAACTAAACTAAAGAAACTAGTGGCATATCTACAAAAGCTAACACAGACTAGTTTTTGGAAAAAAATAAACACCCTGATTATCCTGTTTGTTTAAATTTTTGCCTCGGTTCATGAATTTTACAGTTTAATGTTTGTGTTTTTACCTTCATTCTCTGGATGGAGTCAGTGGAGTCGTTAGCCTGTTGAATGAGATAAGTGTGCTCCATGTATTCTGTGAGTCTCTGTAAGAAGCTGAGTGGCTCGTTAAAGATGACTGGCATGGTGATCTTAGACAGTTCCTAAAGAGACACAAACATCGTTTAGGTTTTTAGTTAGACTATGAAATAATCAGAACAATATAAATCATTACAAACCTCAAAACTATTAACAGTTTTCCAGTATTTTCTATTTTTCGGTTTGTTGTATTGGCAGATGCAGAGCTAAAACTTCTAAACATGGCATTTAATACGGGCCTGAAATAAGATTAAAACAAAAATCGGAGGTATTCCTATTTGTATTCAACTGTTTTGCAATTAATTTAGGTAAATGTGTTTTTAACTGTTATTTTGAGTTTTATACAAGAATCAAACTATTTACAGATATCTAATACCCAATCTTACCCTGTCAATTTTTCTGTCTGAGTTATATAGCTATTTAAATACATAAGCGCTACAAAGCATCACTAATCCCGGTGTTTTTACCATTCCGATGCATTTCCTTAGTATGCTCCAGATGCTGAAGTTGTTTCTGGAAAACATAGGCGCTGGCAAACTTGTCCTGAAAAACATAAACATAAATACACATAATAGGACGTTCTCTGGTTGGTTATTTAGTGTTTCAATCAAAGCTTGTATTAGATTAAACTAGTGTTTTATTACTACCACAGCGCTGCACGACTTATTTCTAAATGAACACACATGTCATTAGAACCTGCAGAACAGAATTCTGCAGTGAGCCCTAAAGTTGCATAGACTTCAGCTCTGTGTAAATGTGCTAATAATTACTGACAATAGTATGATCAAAATGTTTGTTATTAAATAATACTAGCGAGTTTAACATATCATAAGCAGTATTATAGTATTAAGTCGCTTTGATTATTTAGCAATTCATATTGTGTAAATGTAAAATGTAAATGTCTTTATTTTGACACATATACTTTTTACAGCAAAATAAAATTTGTCCCTTCGCATATCCCATCTTAGAAAATTGGGGTCAGGGCACAGGATCAGCTATAAGCTGCCCCCAATATATATAGTGCAATATATATATATATACACAATATAGATTACATTCTGCATTCATAAACATTATAATCATCACTTTTTAACGAGTATGGTGTGGTAACGGTGCTATTCCAAATTCAGGATCTCGAGTAGGAGAGTTTATAGTTGAACCAAGACAAAGCCTAACCAGAAAGTAGCAGATTTTTATCATTTTATTTATTTTTGACTGACAATTATATAATTTTTTGTTCTGAGTTGTTTGGACTGTAGATTCCGAGAAGGATAAACAGGTGAAACGTTAGGTAAACAATTTAATAATGATATCATAAATGCAATATTAAAGCACCAAAAAAGGTTATAAAAAAGATTTGCTTGTCTTCCAGAATTCACCTCAAATTTTCCTGACAATACCTCAGCACAGGCACTTATGTGTTTATAAATTATGAATTTACCAGGCCAGTGATTTCAGTGTGAACCTAAATAGTCTGAACAATAAGATGATAGAATATTTAGTGGATAATTATTTATTTATCATACAGGGGTTGGATTAGGAGGTTGGCTACACTATTTAATTAATACATAAAATCTGTGTACTCAGATACTGTGGTACTGTAAGAAGTACTGTGTAAACTTCAGACCGAAAAAGCTGATCCAGGCTCATTTTTGGATAGTAAAGGTTGAATTTAAGATAAAAAAAAAAACTTTAAATGCCCTCGTGTAGACCTCTACCTATAAGTAATCGATAAGAAGTAATTGATGAGCCATTTTGGCTAAGATGGCAGCGCCCCCACATGAGTGCATTTTATAAATTGGTACACGCTTGGTGTAAAATAATTTTTTTTAATCTTCTGAAATCTTCTGTTTTAAGACAATAATAAATATTATTATTCCATTGTTAAGAAAATGTGCCAATAATTCTAGACTTATAAAGTAAAAAACAAAACACAGATAAAGATATATTGCCCTTGTATCCAGGACAGCTTTGGTTATTCAGAAAAACTGAAAAGTTTTAAATTACTGTCCGATACGTTTGGCTGCTTCATCAATCTTTAACAGTTTTGATGTGAGCTCCTCCTCCATTGCACGCCAACTCAATTATTTATTTTAGTACATGACCAAAACACTGCATAGAGGATATGATGATTAAAAACTATCATAGTTGGTTATACAACATTTTACTTTATATATTTTATTAGCAAAAGAATGTCAATAAAAAAATAAGGAGAAATTTTGGGTTAATAGTTGGAGCTTTTGTTCATGTTATTCTACATTATGGATCTGTTTAACAAGCTTATTACTCACCTGTGTTTTTTGGCTCCACTGGGTTTGGCTCCTTTATCTTCTTCCTCTTCATCACCATGCCAATCCTCCTGGGACATCCTCCCTCCACTAAGACAACTAGCCCAACTAGAACAGCGCTCTGACCTGCCCTTGTCCTGTTCCTCAAACGAGCAACTCAACTCTAGGCAGCTCTGAGAATGCTCTGAGTCCGTCTCTATAGCAAGCACACACACACACACACATAGAACACTCTAAGAAGAGAAACTGCCATCAAGCTACCTGATGAAACCAGAGTAGGGGATCAGGTGGCTTTTAAAGGAGACAGGACGCTAATAAGAATGAAGCTGCATATCAAACACCTGAAGCTTTAAATAAAATGTATTCATTGAATGCAAAGAGAAAAAAAAATCAATTAATTAATTGCTGATCAGTACAAATGAGGTTTAAAAAAATGTAAAAACAGCCAACTCTTCTACAGTAATTCATCAATAATGAAAGCAGAAACAATGGTTGCTGTTCTTTAACGTTCTAATGCAGTATTCAGAGCGTGCAGTTATTACCGTAATCACTGGCACCCTTGAAACAATCAGCAAAAAGTTGTTGACAACGCATGCATTACTGATATTCAACCTCATGGACAAATATCAGTAGCAAATAACATTCCAGTTAATATCTTTTCAATACTTATTTTCAACACGGTAAAGTTATTAGAGACAACGAAGTAAAGCTTGGAAGAAAGAAACAAAGATTGTTGGTGCCTCTGATGAGCATTATTAGCTAATACAGTTAGCAGTTACAGATATTTGTTAATATAATGCAAAAGAAAGCATTAGTATTTAAGCAAAATAACTCCAATTAGTCAATACTGAATAGAATTGAACTCTTTATACCCCCTGGGTCGAAAAAAGGATTTGCGATTATTTCATTGTATAATACTTAAATAAATTCCTTGAAGTATTTCATTGAATTCATGATGTTATCAATCTTTAAAAGAGAGAAAAATTTTTTTACTATTTAAAATACATCTTTGGTATAAAACTAATATAGATCAGTCTTAACAATAACAGTCATTTAGTCTCTGGACTAATAGCTAGAGAACACATGGCATAAGCCTGCCCTAAATAAAGCTTTTGACCAAAATGGATTTCATATTTTCTTCAAGGATTCATATACTTTAAGCCAGTAAAAAACGGAGGCGTCCTTACGGGAAAGCGCATCATAGAAGTCGTCTTCACTAAGAATGACGCTGCGAGGAGATGAACCTAGAACCACAGACCTCTCCAGCTCATGATGCTCTGTGGCCAAAGTCTGCAAAGCTTCTGAAAGAATTTTGTTCTTCTCCACTTCCTGTTCCAGCTTTACACTGCGTGCCTACACACACACACACACATACACACTTATTGAATGCTCCAACCCAATATATATAAAGCCTTTATTTATAACTCGACTAACTGGTGAAAAAACAGCATTTTTGTCACATTTTCATGTTTATTCTTGCTTTATTGGCATTGTCCACACACTCTGTCTTCTAGCTAAAGCTAAAAAAAAGAATCACTCACACTTGTCTTCTAATTGTCTAAAAGAAAAAAGAATCATTGTCTCTAACTGAATTTGTTATCTGCTCATCACTCTACTAACTGACGATATAACTGTGTTTGTTAAATCAGACATGATCTTTGCATCACAAAGGAATTCTAGCAATAAGCTTAAATAAATAACATATCTATTTATTTTTGAGTCTTACTTTTTAATAAAAACATATGACATGTTTTTTAAGGTTGCATGTCACATTAAAGCCAGCATTCAAGTAGGTTTCGGTAAAAATTAAAGAATTTTCAGGATATATTTTCTATGTATAGGACAAGCGACGACTGAGTGCCAGAATGATCTGATCAAACAGGGTTGGACTGTCATGTTCCAGTACACTCGTTTGGAAACACAATCCTCCAGGTATCATGTAACTGGTGGCCCTTTGCAAAAACATGCACTGACAGACCTGATGGACTTTTGGTGTCTCTTACACATAGGGTAATACAAGGACAAGGACGTAAACATTGGTCACCTCCATCTGCATTTTTTTATATTAGTCATATCTCAGTGAACAACCTTCGTTACCTGAATTAAGTTGGCACTTTTTTTATCGCAAGCTTTTTTGATTTAATGTAAAAAAAAAAAAAAATTGAGGACCACACTCATAAACCACCCTCATAAATCTGCAACACAAAAGCTTGCTAGATATTTAATTTTTCAAAATAAAAGACCACCACAACACGCATGCGTTATAGTAATCTTGTGAATGTGCGTCCACAAGGGATGTGGTAGAGACAAAAATGTGGAATAAAGTCTTGCTACTTTTCTTAAATGTGGTAGTTATCTTGCTGTCTATCTAGGGGGCAGGGAGAAAATATCAAAATATGTTACACTGTTTTCTGAATACAAAAGAAGGTCTTACGCTTTTGAAACAACATCGGGGTAAGAAATTATTTGCAGTTTTAAATGTTTGCGTTTTTACTTAAACACAGTTAAAATAGACATGATCACTCCAGTCATTAATACTTTCCTCTGTGTTTATCAGTAAATTAAATGTGTTATGTTGCTTTTTACCCCTTCTTGTTTGGTGAACAAGTCGAGACACTGATGGAGACTCGAACAGGTCTCATTAGAAGCCTCACACACCTCTTTAAGCTTCTGTAGCACCGTCTCTGGGAAGCCTGCCCCTTAACAACACACACACACACACACATACAAATGCACACAAACACACCATAAGGAAAAATACATAAACATGAGAACAGATTTTCTGGAACAAAATATTTTTTAAATAATATGAAAATAAACATATATTATAAAATAAAAATAATCAATATAAAAAATTCAATGAATTAATTTGAAACTTTTAAGAAATAGAGACAAACTTAATAAGTACCATGTAATCTAAACACATAAGATTCTATACTTTTGTTTAAGCGCTTTTTTCAGTTAGATGGCTTTGAATATTTTGATTTTAACTTGTTAGATTGATTCTTTATTTGTTGTCTGTTTGTTATAAAATAAAGATACTTCATTGATAAGGCATTCGTCTTTTTTTACCATTTCATATTTAGGTACAAAATAAGCATTGGTTTGTTTGCCAGTAGGAAGTAATATCGACAGTGTTATAAATAAAAATGCATTTTTACAAGATCAAATCAAAAACAAAGAAAATTTACTTTAAACTGTTATAGAATAAATATATAACAAAGACAGAATTGCTTATAACTAAAACATGTTGTGAGAAAGACATTTAAGCAAATATTATCAGAAAGTAGTGTATTTAGTATTTTATGGTATATTATATAAAATACATTTCTTTATCTACTTCCAGATAATTTTGTTAATTTATTTATGTAAGCATTTATTTATATTTAAAAAAAGCAAAGATTTTGGCTGATTAAGGCAACTTAAAGTTTAAGCCCTAATTTTATGTTGCATAAAACATATAAAAATAGAATGCAATGACCAGCAAATCCTTGTCGAGCCATATTCAACGAAAAACACCACAAAGACAAGTTATACAATGTTTAAACTGACCAACTTTATTGGCTAAATATTTGACAAATCTGATGTCCGGAACACATGACAAAAGAGTTGGGACAGGCGCAACAAAAGACTGGGAAAGTTGGGAAATACTCCAAAAACACCTGCTGAAACATTCCACAGCTAAACAAGTTTATCGGAAACAGCTGATCATCATGACTAGGTATTAGAAAAGGATCCCCGAAAAGCTCAGATATACATAAGCAGGGATAGGCAGCGGGTCAGGACCGTTTTTAGATGAGGCACCCTAGATGTGATTACTACTGTGTAAAATTCTAGATGAAATTATGTGTAATTCTAAATAAAAATAAATAAAATGTGACAATTTCTAAAGATTTTTAACTGCTATTTGCAGAGCACACTACTTTTTTGGTTAACATCTCACACAGCTAAATCTGTGGTAACATCTGAGGTCTGAAAACCAGCATGCAAAATACTGCCATGAAATCTTTAGCTCTGGATACGGCTCTAGGTATGCCATTCTGAACATGAGACTACAGTCACAGGGGGGAATATTTATTTTAACCTGAAAGGAGATACCTTTGTAATAGGAGATTAATAAATAAATAAGTAACAGAGAAACATCTTCGCCCATAATGCAATTCGCTACTGCCTTTTATAATTCATAATAAAAAGATAGATGGATATATCTGTTCTTACCATTACTGAGTGCATCCTCTTTCACTATGGACAGGAGGGACAACACCTCAGACTCCAACTTCCTATGACATGTCTCAGCCTGCTGCAGTGACAGTGGCACCAAATTGTTATAGAGAAAACCAGAGAATTTCGTAAAGAATTTAGAAAACAGTAGATGACTATAAGCAATTCTGGCTATACTTTAGATACTGTATTTATTCCTCTCTCCATATTGTAATCTAACCTGTAGGAATCAGCATAAACATTAAACAGCTTCTTTCTTACCTGCAGGGACTCTGTCAGCTCACCCAGTGATACCACCTCATCTTCATCTTCCTCACTGCCCTGATCCTGTGAGCAGTAATGGGTGCTAAATGCTGAGTGTGCGTCAATAGCTTCCAACCATTTCTGTAACACACAAACCCCCACTTATTAGTATTTAGACCATGTTTTGTGGGTATAAAAAAAATCATTATTTTTTTTAATCTTTTCTCACTTTTCTGGTAGCTTCTGGGTTGCTTTTTGGTGAGACTTTAAAATACTGGACACTGTCATCAAAGCACTTAACTGTAAAGTAGCAGCTGTTTTTGGTCTGTTAAAGCAAACCAACATATTAGAACAGGGACATTATTCAATGGTAGCATATATAAAGTAAGGGATATTTTTATTGTTATTAATGATTGAGCTTACACTACATTGGGCCTGGGTCAGGGCTTTCCAGCCTTTACGCTGACTGTTGGATGCAGCATCAGGCCTTAAAGTAAAAAAAAACACAACAATCAAGGCAGAATTAACATTTTTAATAATAATAATAGAAGTTACACCATTTAAATGATATACACTGCAGTTTGGTATATGTGTCTTTAACTGGTGCAGATGGGACTTTGCTGGAGGTCATTTGCATTTGTGAATAGTTTTAAATATATGAGGTTATATAAAATATATTCTTATGATATTAATTTTCTTACTGCATAACACCGCCCAACTAAAGACTTTCCCTATTTCTGGTCCTCAAGACACAACCACTCAACCAACTAACTATTTCCTCAACTTTTGCTCTTTTAAACGTTCTTTAAAAGTTATTAAAATAATTATTAAACATTATTAAAATAATGTTTATAAAACATTCTCATAACATTTTTATTAGATGTTCTTGTGATGTTGAGTATCAGTACTCTATTAATGTTCTTAGAATGCTGTAAGAAAGTATGCTCAGAAGAATGTTCTTGAAAGTTCTTATGACTATTAGTACTTGTTGAACCATAGAATAACATTCTACCAGCATTAGGCAAACTGGACATTTTCACGTTTTCGGGAACGTTTTAACTTACATTCCCAAAAGCAATTCAGACCGTTTCAATCCAAAAACTTTCTCAAAACATAAATAATAACGATTTGTTCTTCATTATTCTTTAGCCTGAAACTAATACAATGCACATTTTTAAATCCAGTATGTTTGGAAATGTAAAGGGGCAAAAATGTAAAGAGACAAAAAAAAAACCACTCACTGTTTTGAATACCATGACAAAACTCCATCTTGAAGAACAACCCAGCAGGAACGCCAGCCAAAAAATCTGGTGCTCTGGAATGATAAACATGAGAGATTTGAGGGACATTTTTAAAGAGCACTAAGTAGGAAGTTATTGTCTTTGAACCCTCAGTTCAACAAATATTGTCATAGCAACTGCTCAGATTAGTATATACTGAATATAGAAAACCCTAAGATTTAACAAAATACAAAAAGACACAAAAAGGACCTAACTTAAGGTCTTTGTTTTATTACAAACTGTGTATGTTGTTGAAAAAGATAACTTGGTAACACTACATTAAGCTTACATTTGTAGGTGGTTTATAACGGTAACTATCATTAAGTCATTAAATTTTTATTTAAAATGGTTTTAGAGCAGTGGAAACGCCTCACAGAACAGAGGGGTTGTGTGACATTAGGTTTTTTTACACTATTAATAAGAATTTTTAATCAAAATATATTCTAGACTTTTTATTAGGACCCTAAGGAATCATATTAACTCCTTTATTTATTTATAACCTTTAATTTATACAGTATGATACATAACCATTATATTGGCATGCATTATGACAATATACACACATACCTTCCAAAGAGGACCATCAAACATCGGAACGTAACGCCAGGGACCCTGTGAGGAAAAAACATTGTTCAGTACCTGGGTCCTAGTGTAACAAATACTGCTATTCTGAAAAACATCACTACATAAGAAAGTGAAGGCTCCTTCTATAAAACTGTATTTTCTTTAATCTGTTTATGTGGCATGTACACAGTCCTGTAAATAAACTATGACTATAGAAACAACAGCATGCTACAACAAGCTTTAATCAAAAACAGTGTGATATTAAAATAGTAATGTAGTGCTGTAATTACTTTCATTAACTTGCCCTCCAGGATCTGCCTCATCTCTGTATCCTTGGCAAGATCAAACACAGTCTGACCTAAAAACACATCATGGAAAACCTAATAATGTAATAAATTGTGTATAAACGCCACTAACGAAAAATGATATTGTTCATATCAACTTTTAAATTATAGAAAGCGGAATTTAATTCCCAAATTAACCTGGAGAACCTGCTGTAGAATAGCTGATTTATACATCCAGCAACTTGATTGCATTAAGCATTATTTAAAAACAAAATGTAGTTTTTTTGATTTACCAATGTTATTTTAAATTGTAAAAATTAAAACAAATTCATTTAATAAATAAATTATTCAATTAAAAAACAGCTGTATTACTTTACCAATAGTTTAAAAAACTATTAAATGTTTAAACTTTCTTTGTTTGGTTAAAAAATAATCCATGCCCAATGTTCCATTTAAAGTAAAAAATTATAAATAAGCACAATTGAAATATAATTATATGCCAACAAAGTATTGCGTAATATAATGATTTGGGGTTTTTTTTAATGCGTATGATGGTGATGTTAATGATGATGATGTTAATAAGGATGACGAGGGTGATGATAATAAGGGTGATGGTTGTGATGTGATGGTAATGATATTAATAAATGGAAGTGGTAGCGCAGTGGTTAAGGTGTTGGACTACCAACTTGAAGACCAGGGTTCGATTCCCAGTGTCACCAAGCAACCACACTGCAGACACCAAGCTGGGCCCCTGAGCAAGGCCCTTAAACCCCAATTGCTCAGATGTATAACAGGTAATAATGTAAGTCGCTCTGGATAAGGGCGTCTGCTAAATGCTGCAAATGTAAATGTAATGTGATAATGCTGAGCTCTTTAGTTACCGTTTTTGTTCTTGATGTTGGGACTGGCTCCGTTTTGCAGCAGTTTGACTGCACACTGTTTCTGGCCTCTGTATGCAGCGCAGTGTAATGGTGTGTTACCCAGCAGGTCTGTGCAGTTGATGTTTGGAGGCTTCTCCCTGGTCAACTATATCGTAAGAGATAAACAACATTCAACACAGACATAAAGATTTTTTATAACCCTTTAACAATAATGATTTAACCAGCACTTCTTTATTACAGTATGATGAATGTGTGTGGATGTTTTTTACTGTATTAACCAATTGAAATTCTTTATATTGCAGCACTCTTTATTGACTACATCATTGTCTATAGCATTATCAGAATAAAAAGTCATGCTTAACTTCAGTGTGTAGACCGGGTTTCAGTTTTTGGCTTATTTCGTGTAAAAGAAAAAAACGTAACTATAGTTTATAGCTGCTACCCGAACGATTAAACACAACAACATTACAAAAAACACAAACAGGTAAAAATACTCGTTCTGTGGCTAAAAACTACAAGTTAGATGTAGAGGTGGATGTTTTGCTAACAGAAAAAAAGCCAGACAAAATACAAGAAAGCACAGAAAAACATGTAAGAAAGTACTTATACACAAGATAAAAAAAGAGGAAGGAGTTTATGTGTCTGTGTGTCCATAAAGTAGCCACAAACCATTTTTCTTCATTTCAAAACCTCTCTGAGCACATGACCAACAATGGGCAATAAGTTGCTCAACATGTTTGTGATACTGGTTGTTGCACATGATCATGCAGATGATAAGTGGCGGTGCTTGTACCAGTTTCAACAGGGTGACTGTGGCTCCTTCGCGAGCTGCTTCTAACACCTGCTCCTCTAACTTTCTCTCCTCGGTTCGCTCAGCCGCTGATAAAGAAAAACATCTTTAATCAGCATTGAAAAAACAAAGTCAGGAAGCAATGTCATGCTGCTTACAGGGAAAAACACTAAGTACACATTTTCTGCCATGTGAAGATTTTCTACCATAGTGCAGTTTGTACACAAAGCATTTTCTTTCATCACCGGTGTACGTTATACAGTAGGAATTAGAAACGTTTCCTGCCAAACTATATTTCAAAAGATGTCCACCTAAAAAAATTCAGCGAAAATTCAGCACTGGAAAATTATCGCTGTTCTCCATTTTTAAATAAGAAACAAATTAGTGTGTTGGGCACACATTTAAGTAGTAGATGACCGACCCCGCCCACCTAACAACCCTCATTCTTTCATCATGTGATTGGCCATACCCTCCAGCATGCTCCTGATCTCTTCATCATGTGTGACGTCCTTGGGAACCTGAGCTGAGCCGTTAATGACTGAAGGACAGGCACCATACTGAAGCAACAGCATCACCACCTCCTACACAAAAAAAACACAGAACAAGACGAAGACGGTTAACATGTTAGAGGTCGCGGATCGCAGCTCCACCGAGCTGCCACTGTTGGGACCTGAGCAAGACTCTTAACCTTAGATTGCTCAGTTGGGCAAACAAGTAGGAAAAATGTAAATCATTCTGGGTTAGGTCATCTGCCAAATGCTGTACATATAAATGTGGTTGAGGAGATATTTAACCCTTTGAGCATACCTATAGACTAGTGATTATCAACAGGTGTGGTAGCACCCCCAGTGGGCATGCAGACAATGACGGGGGTTTTGAAAATCTGGTGGTGCCTAGTGGGGCCTTTGAACACTAATGGTGGGCACTAAAGAAACAGGTGTGTTAAGTGGTTCTATGTAGAAATTTGCCAAGTGTCCTCAAGACAAAATTCTGCTAATATAACAATGATTATCTTCGGTATGACTTAATTTCTCGTACCTTCATAACCAATTATAAAAAATAGCAGCGAATCAAAAGGCACAGGGCTTTCATTAATCTGCTTACAAACAATCAATCATAACAAATGGGTGTCTGATTAAATGATGATCTTTAAGACAGAAAACATCCAGTTTGAGTGCAAGGGATGTGGGCTGGGACATGTGCAATAGTAAGGGGTTTTAACTTGACTTAGGAGGTTTTTATCCAAGATAGGTTGGAAACACTGCCATGGACAGTCAAATGAAGGCTGTTCACACAATTTCACAATAAAAAAATACAATAATAAAATTAATTTCCAAAACGTTTTCGCTTCAGTCAAATATATTGAATATAATGATAATATTGTGTACCTGTCGTCCTGTGAATGCTGCTTTATGGAGTGGTGTATCTCCAACATTGTTTGTTAGATTTGCATCTGCTCCTGCCTGAAGATTACATTTGGTGAAAACTTTAGCTATTATATTGTTTAAATAATAAAAACAACTTATTTCAAGAACATTTACTTTTAGTAATTCCTCCACCACATTCCTGTGTCCAAAGTAGCAGGACAGATGAAGAGGAGTCCATCCAATATTTGACCTGCTCTTGCCTAAAAGAAAGAAATACTGTTACTGTCAGCATTAAGTACATATAAGAAATAAAACAGAACAGATGTAAAGCGGCATTCCTTTCCCAAACACATGCACAGTGCCCACTGGGGTGACCATATGAAAGGGAAATCATGATAGAGTGTCTAACAAGATGCCCAGATGCCCTAAAGGCTGCTCTTTAAATGGATGTTATACAGTAAGAATTAGAAAAGTTTCCTGCCAAATTATATTTCAAAAGACCTCACCTAAAAAAATTCAGCACTGGAAAACTGAGGCTGATTTTTATCCTAGTTTTTGTTTTACATTTCTAGTATTGCATTTTATCAACTTTTTAATTGCTTGGTAAGACTGTATCCACTTCAACCTTCTTAATAAGTAGATGACCGACTCCGCCCACCTAACAACCCCCATTCTTTTATCATGTGATTGGCCATACCCTCCAGCATAAAGGCTGCTCTTTAAATGAAAAACCATCGTGACCTGCTCGACATCTATTTATCGAACACTATGAACTATAAAATAAGGATAACAAAGCATACCTTTACAGTTGATGTCAAATTTCGCTTGTTCTTTAATTTTGGACATTAAAAGCCTTTGTATTCCTGGAAGATTCCCATTTCTGGCATCCCGGAGAAACTGCTCCTCTGGATCCAGCTCTTCCATGACTTTAGGGAAGAGAAAACTTATTATTATTATTATTGGTCCTAACCTGTGAAAATTACAGAATTACATTACAAGAAACCAGTAAAAAACTATCTAAAAACCAGTTGTTGATCATCCAGGTGACAACACACAGTATTGAGAAGCGAGAAGGTGGAAACTATTGAATTGGTTTATTTGAGTACATTATTTATTATTTAAGTTATTAATTTGTCTTGTGGACTGTATGTAAATATCTATTTAGTAAAAAAGATTAAAAAAAAAAAAAAAAGATTTCCAGAGCAAAACTAAATGAAATCCAAACTGCAATTTATGCCTTTTATTATTTATTTTTAATTGTTAACAGTTTGCAGATCCAGCAGGAGGTAAAGGTAAACGTACGCATGCCCAGTGCATTGCAGAATGTTTCTGTTTATTTCCTCATACTTTTCATTCACGCAGTTTCGATGCAATCACTAGCAAAGTGGAGAAACCACGGTCTTGTGACTTCCCTACTCTGACTAGGAAATTAAAATTGCACATGATGCTGGTTGGTTATACATGACTTTTCACAGAAAAATGTTTGAAATATAGGTTACACAAGGCCAATCATTCTTTCTAATGGGAAAATAGTTTTGTAACTCTTACATATTTGACATTGCATGGAATTGTTACTGAATTTAAAGCATATGGTGAAGGTTCTTATTTAAACAAATAAGTCATCTTAAGTCAATAAATGCATCTATTCTTTCCAATAACAAATGAAACTTAGTTTAGATTTTAACAGAGAGAAACACAGACAATCTGAGAAATTGCAGTTTGTCATGTTACTAACGAACAGAAACATAAACCTCTCTATCGTCCCTGTACTGAAATACACTTACTGACTGTTACTGCCTGTTGAACACACAGCACGATTTCTAAAACCCCCAAATTCAGCTCTAAATGAGAAACAATCCAGCTTTTCTCAGAGCAGCACTGGCAAAACCAATAACATTCCTGGTTGTCCTTTGGGACTGGAACTCTTCAGTTTGAAATGAATTTAAGTAATGTAGTAAATAAAAGAAATGATTATTAATGTAGATTATTGTGGCCTTCAAGGTTTTACTTGTCTTCTGTAAATATGGGTTATTTATTAATAACTATAAAGCTGTCAGCAAATGTGTTCTCTAGAATGAAAAGATCAATTTCATCCCTTCTGCATGTTTCGCTTAAATAAATATCTACTTGATGCTTCGTTGTGTAATTGATTTATCGACTAAGCTTTACAATGGAATAGAACATCAGGATGCGACTAATCCAGATGTGTAAACTAGAGAAACCGGTTTTTCGCACCAAAGTCCACTAGAGAATAATTTCAACTCTAAATAGAATAGAATAGAATAGAATAGTCTTGTTGTCTATTTTATTTAGAATTGAAATTCAAAAGCCCTAAAACATCAGAAATAAACCTTATACTGATCTATAGGCTTATTTTAAGAAAATTATTCGCGCATTTTAGTTCGTTTTGTATATATAATTAGTGCAATTATACTATTTTATTATATAATATTATATATTGGCACCAAGAGATCTAAAAAAAAAAAAGATCAACTTTTATTGAGTAAAAATAGAAAGAATGAAACAACATGCAAAATTAGTTTAGTTAAATATTTGAACTTTACTTACCGGAGTATGTGAATTAACGCATGGCTCTGCTTTCCGACCCAAAGTGATGAATCACATTAAATAATAACATTTAAGTTTCTTTATCTCCACATATAGCCGAGCTGTGTAATTCCCTAAAATGTTTAAATGTTTCTGGTTTGAGTGATTTATAGATATTTACAGACTTCTGTGTACTCTTTTAGAGTATTTTTGTTTTTTGTTGTTGTTGGTTTTTTTGCTGAACAATTTCCCAACGGCATCAAAGCAGAATTACTACAAGCTCTTTAACAGCTGCCCACGGGATAAATACCAAATCCCGCCGAATTTTATACAAAGTGCACTTTACATCATGTTGTGCTGTGTTCTACGTAGTGCACAAAAACAAAGGTAAAGTCTGATTTTGTATTTGGTCTGTCAAAGGCGGTTAATCAGCACTTCCGAGTATAAACTAAAATTCACTAGTCAAAATAAAAGTTTATTGTAACGAATTAGTTAAGAAATGTCACAAGTTTTGGTTGTCAGTCTTTAATAACATGATTATTTCCGTTATTTTTTTTCTTTTTTTAATGGGCGTATTGTCAAAATAATGTTATATTTGTATACTTGTGGTTTAAAAGGTCTTCTGAACCGACCTGATAATAATTTACATTAATGCATACAGGAGACAAGTGCTGGTCGTAAACCCAATTCTCAGAACTATCAATCTGCTATCAACGAACGTATCAGCTTTAGTTTTTAGTATCTTATAACAATTTGTTTGTTTATTGTTTTTTGCGTTTAATATTATGTTAAAACCACTGCTCTTTTATTTTGACACTCCTTGCCTACTGAAACGGAGGTTCCTGGTTAAATCTCAATTTACCTAATAAAAACTACATAGTGCGCTATGTATCGCGTGAAAACTAGTTCCTTCATTCACACGCTAGTGCGCTTGAATAGGAAAGTTAACCGGTATTTTAAATTGTGCCCAAAATGGCGGCGGTCGTGTCAGATGGAGTTTTAGCTCCTTTACCTGGAAGATGTGCTTTTTATGTGGCGAAAAAGAAACGGTACTGCAAAATGGTTGTTGGAAAAGGAAGAACGTTTTGCGGTGAACATGGAACTGCTGTATGTTTTCGTAACACTCGCACTGAAATCTGTTTTCTGTCAAAGTTTTCATGTTTTCTGTTAGCTTAATGAGTGAAGTTGCTAATCTCTTTCACGTGCGTCTTGTTTGTTTTTGTTTGTTTGTTTGTTTGTTTGTTTGTTTGTTTGTTTGTTTGTTTGTTTGTTTGTTTGTTTGTTTGTTTGTTTGTAGGATTCAGACAGTGAGAGGAAACGGATTCCTTGCCCTCTGGACCCAAAGCAGTAAGTTAGATTAAAAAAGACGTGTAAAAAGCTGATGGGATTTCTCTGCACACATTCCTCACTTATCTACAGTTCAATAAAGCTTTGCACTAATTATTGATTATGTAAAACGTGTGTGTGTGTGTGTGGGGGGGGGGGTGGTGTTTAAAAAGCTGTTAGTGTTTTTAAAGCAAATATTGATTGATTTTTTCTGGCAGCACTGTGTTTGAAGACAGTTTGGAGAAACATCTGAAAAAGTGTAATTCAAAAGAAAAGGCCAAACCTGTGAGTATTTTATCTTTACTTTTTTTTTACTTTTCTTATTTTAATTAACAGTTTTTGTTTTTATCTTATATCTTATCTGTCATAAGAAGAAGAAAATTCGAGACAAAATACAAACTTATTGTATTTCCAATAATGTGTAATATATGTGGTTTATACAATTGTATATGTTTTCACACATAAGCTACCCAGAATGCCGTTGAGCTCCCTGCTAAAGAGATCAGCGATCAGTAGTGTTTAGTCTTTTAGTCTGTCCAGCTGTCGTACATCCCCATCTGGACACAGTTTAAACTGATCATCATCTAAAGCTTGAACTTTTACAATAATAACACAGTCCAAACCATCACATGTATATTGCTAACGAGACATATTAATGTGTCTGAAAATGGGAACTGAAGTTCTGGCTCTTTGGTTTTAGGCACTGAGAACAGGAAAAACATGTCCCTGTTTTGTGATCAGTAAATATACAGTAAATTAAAATATATTTCTAATCATGCAAGCTAAAACCCTGTCCCTTGCTAACATCAGAGTGAGAAACAGCCTCTAACTTCCACGTAAATAATGAAAATGCAGCCCCAACCATTAGTTTATCACCAGACTCTCTGAACACATAACACATCATTTTAGTTGAAATAAACTTTATGTCCAATGATCATCCTGTCTCATTTATTATGTAAGGTCTACTATGTGAAAGACATCAATGCTGGGACAATGATCAAAGAGGAAATCGACATAGATGAGGTAAAAACCACTTTCACCTAATTACGTTATGCCTTACTTTTGATATTTTATTAATGATTCGGTAAGCTGCAGTTTGTATTTATTTATTTTTTTGGTTAAAACTTATATGAAATGAATTCTTGAGCACGTACATTACCAGCTGGGGTTCAAAGCTATTTCTTTACCTTCGCGACTGTATGCTTGTAATAATTTGAGCGGTACTGCTAGGTTTTCGCGGCAATTAAGAGCCTGGCGCCCTTTGTCATGGCGTCATTACGCATTGTCTATAAACACGAAGACGTCCCGGCTATATTCCATACTGGAATGTTAATGCTAATGCACACCGAATACAATACTGCAAGAAGCAAAGAAGATCATTCCACAAATAACTGCAATTGCAGGTTTCGAACAGAGATGGTGACAAAAAGACAACTTACAGACTGCAGCTTTAAATAATAATTTTAACATTTAATATAATATCCTAAAATGTAATAAATAGTATTATAATTATCTTATAGAGGCAAACAGTTTTGTAGGTACTCATAAACCATGCAAAGGTGTACAATATTGCATGCAACTGTGTGAGATTTAAAATGCATTTTATTATCTGGAAACGTTATTTGTTAAAGGTGTCCATTGCTGATCGATCTAAAGAGGAGCTGAATCGTCTTATTCAGAAATTGAAAACAGCAGTAAAAGGTTTGTAATAAAAAAAAAATTCTTCTATGATAATACTTTCCAATTTAGTACTTTAATTTCATTGGAACTACATGAAGTGGGTTATAAACGAAACACTTTATTATGTGTATTTATTGTTGATTTTTAGCGTGTTTCTCGGGGTATTGTTTAGCAACCTTTCAACCTCATTGCTTTATTATCCCATTTCTGCATTTTCTCAGGATTAAACACTGAACCGGACACTAGAATTCTCTCTCACACTGCTTTAAATGAGGCTCTTGGCGATCCCAAGAATGGAAACTTTGCTTTTAAACACCTCAAGCAGCAGGTAATCTTCACCAGCCACTCGGCTAAAAAAAGTAAATCTGTTCTTTACGTGAACACACATTGTGTGTTTACCAGGCCTCGATTCTGGGGAATATGGATGCTCTGGGGCTGCTCAGGCCAGACAGGATTTATGTAGAGTTTGGTGCTGGAAAAGGGAAACTCTCCCACTGGATTCATGTTGCCCTTCAGGAAGTCGAGAATGTGCACTTTCTATTGGTAGAAAGATCCAGTACTCGCTTTAAGGTATGTATTTGCAAGAACTACACTATAAACCCAGCTATCTAGGCAACATTGTTAAAATAAAAAAATTCACAAAGGCCAAACCTCCATCACTGAAACCTGGTTACAGAAATCATACCTGTGCTAACAAACCTATAGTGACCACACTCTCCCTAAAACCCAGAAAAAAAGCAGACATCAGTCATCTTTCTGGAATATGTTTACACTATCAGTAATAAATCACTGGTGGTAACTATCACACCACCACACTTTTCAATATTTACCTAACATAGCACAATATAAGGAGTTTAAGAGCGAATAAAATTCCACACTATGCTTGTTTTACATTAAAAATCACTTGTATTGCTGTTTATGGGATTAGGTTACCTTTTTCTTGTCTACTTTTTTTAAATTCCCTTATTCCTCATTTGTTAAGGTAGATGGTAAGCACAAAAACACACACTCGACCTTCGACAGGCTGCAGGTTGACATTCAACACCTTGACTTGAGTAAGTGATGACTTTTTTTCACCTGAAGTAGTACATTGATGTACAATAGTTGTGTGTACTGATATATTTTTTTATTTGCTTTGATGTTCTATAGGCAGAGTTCCATTTTTACAAGAAAAGCATCTTCCTGTAATTGCAGTGGGCAAACATCTGTGTGGTGCAGCAACTGGTAAGTTAATTCTGCTAAATAATGTCTGTTACATCTGTAACTTTTGTCCGTTTGTCAGGTATAACCTGTCTTTTTTCCGTAGATTTGGCTCTGCGGTGTTTATTTGAGCGCAGTGCAAGAGACAAAACCCAAGATCCGCCCACTAAACGTATTAAACTGCAAGAAGGAGTTGAGAAGGTGCTTGATGATTCTGAATGCAGCGAGGAGGTGCTGGTGGTTGGGCTGACTGTTGCGCTCTGCTGCCATCATCGCTGTGAATGGAGGCATTATGTAGGGAAGGACTTTTTCAGAGAGCGAGGGCTTGGAGCCACAGAGTTTTCTGCTTTCCAGCGGATGTCCAGCTGGGCTACATGTGGCATGAGCAGAGTCAAATCCTACCCAAATCCTGAGACATCCTCACAAGAAAACAGCAAAGATGAAGAAGACGATGAAGAGGGTGACCATGGCGGAAGTTCTAAAGAGCTACCTGATCATCTCAATAAGTAAGAGTTTAAAGATTAAAAGAACAGATGCAGTTGTGTGTGTGTGTGTGTGTGTGTTTGTGTTGTGTGTGTGTTTGTGTGTTGTGTGTGTGTGTGTGTGTGTGTGTTTGTGTGTGTGCATGCGCACATAGACAGATGTGGAAATTGAAAGACCATGACAGGAATGTTCTAAGTGTTGGAGAAAAAAACAGATTGATGGGGGAGGCAAAACAGGGGCTGAGAAATGGCTAGATAGATAGAGACTCAGAAGGATTAGGAAAGTTAAAGCTAGAAAGAATAATCAAAAACAGGGAAAGAAACAAGTAGGAGGAGATGGAAGAGGAACAGAGGTAAAGGGTAGAGGGACGCACACAAACACAGATTGACAGTAAGAACAACAGAAAGCAGAGTCTTTTTGCTTATTACTTTTCCAGGAAAAACTGATTAAATGACTTAAATCTTTAAATTAATTACTTACCGAAATGTTATACAAGTCAAGACTTTTTTTTTTTTTTTTTTTTAATATATAAATCTATTCAGCGTTTATTAATTAATGAATGTTCTGGCTCCATTGTGTTCTGCTTATTAACTGTCTGTGTATACTTCCTGTTCCCTGTAGTGCCCTTCCAGCAGAGGAGCGTGAGCATGTTGGCCGATTGTGCAAGATGCTGATCGACCACGGCAGACTGCATTACCTCCAGCAGCGAGGTTTTAAGTCCAGCCTCAGATACTACACCAGCCGAGATGTGTCTTTAGAAAACGTGCTTCTGATTGCACTTCCCAGCTAAAATACTAAATTAAAAAAATTGTTCGGCCAGAGATGTGACAAAAAATGTACAAGATTGTTTTAAGTTTTCTTTCCTTGAGCTTTCGGTCACCGAGGCGGCAGCAGCAGAAAGCAAAACAGCACTCGCTAGACTTCAGCTAGAGAGGTGCAACACATCAGGACGTGCAGGACAGTTGGACAGGACGATGCAAGAGCACGAAGAGCAGCCAGCATGCAGGACTGAATCACACCACTTCCTCTATCAAACCCTCCAGGGTGACATTTAGCACTGATGTGTAAGTCTGGAGTCCTGAAAAATATTTTTGATGGACAGCAGATCATGTACAGGATTTCTTTAATTGTTAGTTTTATTAAAAAAAATTAAATCTCAGCATTTGTGAGCACAGTGCATATTGAGTATGGCATAACCTCTTTTACGGGCTTCATCGATGTAATGATGCATGAATTCTTTGCCGAACATCTCTCTATCATTCTCCTCCTCAGCCACATCCTCTTTTAGGTCAGGAAGAGTCACTTCATACGTCAGAGGGTTGTCTCTAAAATTTACAAACCTGCCCCACACAGCCTGTTATTATTTTTGTCTATTAATCAATACATTGAAGATTGGACAGTTGGTTTTTTTTTATCTAGATAAAGAAAGTAAAAGTAACTACTGCTGAAGCTCTTATTTGACAGTTTCATTTGCCTGCTGTTTTATCTGGAAAAATCTTTTTGTTCTAATGCTCATTAATGCTATTTTAATCCCTAAACCTTACCTGTGTTCACCACTGCACTTATTTATTTATTTCTATTTACAAGAGATTTTACTGTTTTCCCTATCGTTCAAAATCATTGTGTACCTCAGATTGGTCATGCCTTCCATCAGTGGTGGAATGTCTCTCAGTTTGTTCCTGCTGAGCACCAACGTGTCCAGATTGTGCATGCGGCTAATGTTGTCTGGCAGATACTCCAGCTCGTTTCGTTGGAGCCACAGAGTGTGCAGCTTTTCCATCCTGGATGTAAAAAGGAATAGAATATAGCATTTGTCTGTTATTTAATTGAGTTTAGCAAAGGCAACAAGCAGGTCAAGGTTGCTTTCAGAGCTCTGTTCCAAGAGGATGGGCTAAATAAGTCTGAGGTATGGAGCAAATTGTGTGTTTACAGTTTGTGTACCTGTGGATATCATCTGGTAAACTCTCCAGCCTGTTTCCACCCATATCCAACCACTCGAGCGCAGGAAGATTCACCACACACTCTGGAATTGTGCTAAATTGATTCATTGAGAGGTCCAAATGATGTAGTTTCTTCAGATTACTAAACTGGGGAGATTATTAGAGATTTAAAAAAAAAATACCCTTTGGAAACGTTAGAACTAGATTGAGAACCAAAACAAGCAAGGGCGTCTAAATAAGATGCTCTTATTTAGAAAAAGACAGAAAAAAAAGAAAAAGACAGAAAAATTTGCTTGACTAAAGTAAGTAAATTAAACAGGACACTGTGTTGCAACATTGCTTGTTGTGTCAGTGTGTCACTTTGTGCTTTTTATCTTAGCTTAAGAACTGAATAGCTTTTGGACTTGAGTTCAGTCCAGCAGTCTTACTGTCAGTATGCAGGATGTGACTTATTTACTTAGGGCTCATTGTGACTAAAGGCAGCCATTGACGTGTCTTAATGCAAGGTTTCCTTAAATAACAGTGTGAGCTGAGATGACGCTCATATAAAAACTAATATGAGACCTGTTACCTGTTGTGGAAGCTCATCCAGATCCCGGTTCATCGCCAGTTCCAGTCGCTCCAAACACTCACAGCTGCATAACTCCTCAGGTATATGGTTCAGTCTGTTGTAACTTATAAGCAGCTCCTGTAACCTAGTTAGCTTCCCTGGGCAAAATATCATTATCCCGTTATAGAAAGTGAAAGCACAAAATGTAGTCCTCTTAATATGCTTTTGGTTTTGTAATTGTTTTTTTAAAATTATTTTTAGAATAATCAAAAATAAAAAGCAACAAATAATCTGAGCAGGTTACTCCAGAACCGGAACGATCCCATACTAACCAATTTCCTTAGGAATTTCTGTGATTGCGTTGCGGGACAGGTCAAGAACCATAAGGCTCTGAAAGCTGGAGATAAAGCGTGGGATTTTCTGAAGTCCTGTACGGTGAAGCTCCCATTGTTGAATCTGAGAGAGCTGGACCAGTGCTGCAGGAAGTGTCTGCAAATCCACATCTGTAACATTTTATGGTGCAGAAAAGATAAACAAATTTCAATTTTGAGTATCTGGAAGTACCTTCCATTCTTCATTTTCAATGCGTAGGATGACCCTCCCATCCTCCGTCACTATTTTTTCCTTTAACTTGGCCAAAGTGATTCGATCCTCCCAAGCCCCTGTCAACCTGTTTAACAGAAAAAAAATAAACATTACTCAATTTGTCTGATTTTTGTTTAATTTTATTAATTTTAAATAAAAATCTTATTTTTAAGTCATATTTTGGTACTTTATAGCACAAAAGCCTAAATAAACCTGAATGCATTTTCAGATCTAAGTAAATTTAAGCTTAAAGCCACGACTATGAGACCAGGATTTTATTAAATTGGTATTTTTTGCAAACTAATACTTGGTATTTTCTAAAAAATAAAAGTGAGAGTAGTTTTTTTCTATTTTTCTGTGTTTGATTTGTTTTTTATTTTTCAACAGATGCTTTAATTAATGTCTGATTACTTAAAAAATCACTTTCAGAAATGATTTAGAAGTTTAATAAATAAAACACTGCATACACACTAGTACACTTAATGTTTAATTATTTTGTCTGCATTGTTCCTTTGATGTTTAATGAAAACAGAATCAAGAATTTGTTCACGATGCCTTATTAAATAATTATTTTATTTCCAACAGTCAATAAAACAGCAAATATTTTGACTTTCACCTGTCAGGCCCGAAAACTGCTGGTATGTTTAATTGTCCCAATTAACTTGAATTTTTTTCTACTCGAGTTTGTTTTATAATAAAAAGCTTGAATCTTTATTTTCGGGGGATTTTCCCTCACCTTCCCACAGCTGCTCTCTCCCTCTGTGCTTTCTCTTTGGTTAGCTCTTCCTTGTTCTTCTTTATCCTGGTTTCCCATAAAGACTTAATAGAGTTCACTGTCCCAAAACACACAGTCACGCCGGCCATGATGACCCTTCACACACCCCCGGCCTCTCTTATAACCTGGATGTCCCGGTGACTGTAACTCTGGTGGGGGAAACACAAAACCATATGGGAAAGGATAATATTATAACAAATTCTAAGCAGTGCGCTCAATTTATTAACATAAATGAAGTAGAAGTGCTACAGTGAAAACTGACAGCTACAGAATATTACATGCATGAAATATCACAGTATATTTAGAAGCCTATGAAAATAGACTGCACTTACTGCTTTTATCCATTCAGATGGTCACCTTCTACAGCAGCTCTTAACATATTTCAAAATTTGCTCTCACTTGTGTTTTAGATGCTCACCAACCTTGCTTTCTTAAAAATTCCTCAATGTGCACAATATTAAAACGATTCCTGTTTGCTTAAAAACTCATTATCCTGATTGTGTCTGTCACTGGCGTTTCCTCATGAAGTTTAGGTCTGGGAATAATCTAAAATTAGACACAGAGCTGAGAACCAAAGCGTCACATGGCAGAGCTAGTACAAGAGCAGCTGCCTCCTGACACTCAGACGCTGTTATATACAAAGAAATAATGAAATAAACGTTAAACGATGAGTTTCATAAAGAAATATTGTAACATCACGTAAAGGATGCAGTTTATAGTTAGTTATAGGTTTATAGGCTACATAAAGAGTCTTTTACATGATACAAGTGCATCTAAACGCAAATAAACTAAGCTCAATAAACTTTTTTAATCCTCCTCTATCTGGTTGAAACTTAATAAGACTACTTAATTACTTCCTAGTAATTATTGTCAAATCTAGTTTCAAAAACAACAATTATCACTCGTCAATAATTATCACACTATCAACTCGTCTGCTATGTAAACATTTGGCAGCTGCAGTTTTCTTAATCACAGTCACAGCATCTTAAGTCAAGACACAGACAACTTCACAGAGTCCCTGTTCAGAAACCAACAGCAGTTTGCACTGTTTTCTCTTTGCTGTGTACCAACAGGAGGCAGCAGTGGTTCCTGAATTATTGGTATCTTTCAACAAAGTAAACATTACCTGTCAATTAAAACATTTAATAAAGACTAATAAAATCAGATTTTTTTTCTGTTAAAAACTGTACCCAACAATATTGAACCCGGAACTAACATACCAGTAAGCCACAGAGAGCTTCATAGAGTATGTTTCCTTCACCATGTATGAAGATGCTGTAACGCAGTTGTCCTAATTTGCTATGCACAATAATTACACACTCTTTCTCAAAAGAAAAAAATCTATACTTTACAATTAAATATAACAAGACTTTAAGGTAAAGGTGCTTATTTGTCACATTCATTTTCAGGAAGGTTCTGGATACAGCTAAAAAAGCCAAGCTGGATGCACTGGAGATTATTATGGATGAAATATTTTTTATGTCATAGCATAATAGTAAAAAATTGCATTTAAAGCCACATTAAATTAAATCAAAAATAAAATGTGAGAAATGTAAAAGTGGTGAATATGTTTTTGTATTAGTTATTTTATTAAAAAAGTAAGAAGAATGCCACTAATAAATAAATGATCCAGCTAATTAGTTCATAATTACAATTTATTGTTTTTATTAAAACTGTTCCCTTCAGACAAAACAACCAAAAACTGTGCATTTGTAAGCTCCATTCTTTGTAACATGCTTTATAACTGCCTTCACGATTTATTAATTGATTTTTTCTAAAATACAGTAAAAATCTAACACATTAGCAATTATGTCATTTTTTCACCACCAAACGTTCCGTTATGTCAGCCAGGATGTGTGTATGCTCTCAAATGTTAGTTGTGCAATTATCTGCATTCACAAGTGTTCATAGTGTCTGTGAGTTAAATCAGAATCAAACACCCCTAATAATTATTTTTTTACCCAGAGGAAGACACACACACACAAAACAAACACTATATACCAGTCTGTAGGTTGTGCTTTGCAGTCTGTAGGTTGTGCGTATTTACAGAGAAAAAGCAATTGACCTATTGACCTAGCAGCTGAACCTTTGAGTCACATTTCTGAACTGTGTGAATGTCCTTACTGTCCATGGCATGAGAGAAGAAAATAGAGAAAGGTAAAAAAGAGAAACTTCTGGGCTATCAGAATTCAGTAACTAATGTTCAAACACTACTCAGTGTCTGGGTGTGTTATAAAGGCAGGATGATCTACTTTAGGTCCAGTATCATGGAGGCTGGGTTCTCTAGGTAAGACCTCCATAAGTTAGAGAAGCGACACATCGTGGCCCCGTCGATGATTCTGTGATCTGCAGACCAGCTGACGTACATGATGTGCGCTTTCACAACCTCATCCTTGGAGTTGAAGCGGGGTAAAACCTGCATGGAGTAAAAAGAAAAATAATTTAATATTATTCATTCAATACTCAAATCAAAAATTAAAATGATCCAGTTAAAACCATGGCAGGAACCTGGATTTTCCCTAGAGCACCGATTGCAACCTCAGGAGGCAGAATCACTGGCTTTGCATAAGTGCCTCCAATCTGCAACATGAACCAATAGATTGAGCATTACAGTGTGTACAGTATGCTATGGTAAAAGAGTGGTTATGCTGCACAAATATTAGACAAAAAACCCTCTGAAAATTGATTTACCAGTTATTCATTCATTACACAGCATATATTATTTTGAAATTTACAAGTATTACACTTACTGAGCCAATGTTGGAGAGTGTAAATGTTCCTCCAGAAAGGTCTGTAGTTCCAAGTTGCCCAGATGTGCCTGAAGCCTGCAGTCGATTAAGCTCTGCAGCAATTTCCAACAGACTCAGCATCTGTACATTCTTAATGTTGGGCACCAGCAGACCCTGAGGTGTATCCATGGCCAAACCAATGTTGTGTGCAGCCTGAGAAAAAAATATCAACGAATAAAAATCACAGCATCATGAAATGCTGTTTTCGTGTTGTACATGAAACACGAATTATTATTTAAAAAAATCTGACCTTGTAGGTGATATTCTGGCACGCTTCGTCAAGGGAGGCGTTTAAGATTGGGAAATGGTGGAGAGCCAGTGATGCTGCCTAATATAATACAATCTACACTCAATTTACTGGTTAAGACTTCCACAAGCCTAAATTAGTGCATCTCAGAGAAACAGTGGCATCACCTTAATGAAGAATGGCATGTAGCTCAGCTTTACTCCCCGGCGCTCAACCATGTCCTTCAGCTCGACGCGAAGACGCACCAGCTGACTCAGGTCTACTTCATCCTTATAGCCGAAGTGTGGAATCTTCAGAGCCGCCGTCATTGTCTTTACCATTGCTTTGTGAAATCCTAGAGTAAAATGTCAGTATTGGTTCTGACTTATTAAATAGTTATTTGACCTTAACTTATACCCCTAAAATACAAACAGCATCCCACAATGACCAAGTAAATCAAGATCTAAATTTTATTAGGTGTCTCCATAAAAATACTAGCTAGTTCTCAAAAATAGGTTGTATATATTATCCAAGTTACCTAGAGGAGCATTGGAAAGAAGAATTTTGATACAGTTACTGAGGTATCGCCCAAAAGAATAAATATTTGCACTTTGCAATCTCAACTAGGGTCAATCAGGTCATTTGCTTGCCTGACTATTTTAAAGGCATAAACCGACTAACGAGTTTGATAGCCTTCCAACCCTTTCAGTAATTAAACCCCTTATAATGATAGTTAAGAAAAATGTTTTACTAAATTTTGCATCAAATTTAGTTTTGGACTTGCAAATAATTTATATTAGTCACAGGATTGTGATTATTTTCTGTAACAGCCTGGCTGTGATACCACAGATACTAGGGTAAATCACAGGTCTACACCAGAAGGCTAATTCACCTTTAAGCGGCTCAGTGCGGTCCTTTCCTGTAAAAACCGGCCTTGGGACGGCAGGCGTAGGGACGCTCACAGGCTTTTGGTCTTTGGGTTTGGTAGCTGGAGGAGGTGTGGGAGGAGGAGGCTCAATCTCGTGGAAGGGAGTAGGCGGTAGGATGGCTCCTGTCTGCTTAGCGATGTAGTTCAGAATGTCTTCTTTTAGAATGCGCCCATCCTTTCCAGTCCCCACAATTTCACTGAGCTTAATCTAAAAAGACACCAAATTAAATTAAGTAAGACATAATTCAATATAATGTCTGATCAATATCTAATTATTGTCCCGTGTTTTACTTCTTTAACTCTACAACCACTGGTAACCATTAAGACATCCCCATTTAATTAAACTATAAAATACTTTCAGGTTTTAAGAGACATACTTATTCGGCTGAAAATAAAGGTAGACCCACATTCACCCCAACACAGACACACACACACAAAGCAACAAACAAGCAAGCACTGTTGTCATAAGTTATGTCATCAGTTATTATGCAATAAATGACTTAAGTTTTGTCCTCATTTATTGCAGCTGTTCAGTCCACCAGATTCTGAATAAACCTTATTTATATAGGTCTGTAGACAGAAAAATGTTTCACTAACATTTGCAACAAAACCTAAAAACCATATATAGATATATATATATATATATATATATATATATATCTATAGTAAAATATATATATATATATATATATATATATATATATATAAAATAAAAAAACAATTCTGCAATCTGCACTTTGTATAGTTTTGCAGGCCACCATGCCACCATCCTCCTGCAAAGTTTTATAAAATAAACTGTGGTTCTGAAATAGTGTGCCTGAACTCTTATTAAATTAAATAAGATTATTTCATTTAAACTCACATTGTTTTCCATGGCTATGCGTCGCACTGAAGGTGTGGCCTGTGTCTTGTGACCC
Organism: Bagarius yarrelli; assembly: GCA_005784505.1. Lineage (NCBI taxonomy): Eukaryota > Metazoa > Chordata > Actinopteri > Siluriformes > Sisoridae > Bagarius > Bagarius yarrelli. Next base: position 4,113,144 of record VCAZ01000015.1, on the reverse strand, counting down.
TTAATCTCCTGGTGAGTGTGTTCTTCCTGTGACACAGCTGGTGTTTCTAACACATCCTCCTCAGGAGCAACAGCTACAAGATATGAAAGATATAAAACTTATTGATAACAGAGGAGGCTAAATCCGATCAATGCCTATTATTATTAGGTTTAATTGTGTTGCGAGTTAAAACTCAGATTCACTGACAATACTGTTGTAGCGAGTTTATTTATTGTGCCTGTATTCTTACCGTTTCCATCATCAGCTTCAATATCAACTAAAGGCTTGCCCACTAGTGCAACAGAATCGACATCGTAATACAGTTTGCGGATGATTCCGTCATAGCGGCTGGTGATTGTAACCGATGCTTTGTCACTCTGCACTTCACAGATGCTGTCAAACTGAGACACTCGGTCACCTTCTTTCACATACCTTGCACAGGGAAAAAAAAGCCACATTTAACAAACTGCTGCCACCTGCTGGTAGATGCAGGTTTAATAGACATCAGCTAAACCTACCATTCCTTTACAGTCACCTCTCTAATTCCTTCCCCAATGTCCGCCAGCTTGAACTGTAAAATTGGCCCTGCTGAAGCTGAATCAGGAAACAGAATGTAAAACAAAACTGCACATTGAAAAAAAAGAATAATCATGTAAATCACATGCAAAAACACTGACCTAAAATTTTGGAGCATTATTAGAATTTCTAAATGATCTCCTGCACCTACAGCATAATGTTTACCCTGCTCTAGACGGTGAATCTTTGCATCTCTTAAAGGTGAGATTATGCTTCATAATAAATAGTTTAAACCTACCGTAGCTTGTGTGGAGAAACCTTTTCTGATGCAAAATGTTGGAGTATACATAGTGTGTGTGAGATGCAGAAATTGTAGTAACTTTGGAGTAACAGCACCTGTGCATACGCTGGACCGTAACCTGAAACAAAAGAACCAGAACAATAGACAAGACCTTTGCATCTCTTCAGTGTTTATATTTTGAACACGTCTCACGCTATGGTGTATTTGCTTTATATTTAACTCTGTGTCCTGTCCTACAGTGCTGTATTGTTTTGCATCATGACCCTAAAGAAACCATGATTCGTTTTGATGTACACAAGTTACACAAACAAATCGCTTCATCTTACTATTGTTTATATCTTAGAAAAGAGCTAAGCTAATCTAAACAAGCCTCATATACAACCCGAGTTCACTATTACCGGCTAGTCACTAGAAGACTAACCTATTAGCCTGCCTAGCATTTGGTCCTTGACTTTTTTAGTTTGCGTTTAACTTCCTGTCCTACAAAAATGCCCCCTCAAAAATTATATTTACGTCTCGGTTTCGATATGTTTATCAATACATGTGCATGCATTGCAAAATTATTAGTAAAATCACCCACCAAGCGTCTCAAAAACGCAAATGAACCTCTGACTGTAATGAGCGCCGCCATTTTTCTCAAACATGGAAAAGCACTTCTCCGGTAGTGACGCCCAAAAATCGACCAATCAGAAAGCTCCATACGCGGCTATCGAAACGTGATATTTAAATTCGATCTTTATTTCATGCTTTATTTATGAACAACATCCATAAGAGGTTAAATTCAAATAAATTATAGCAATATAAAAACAATATGTAATTAAATATAATAATAATTATAATTGTTGAGTTTAACAACGGTTCAAAGTTTTAAATATTTTAAAATTCGCTAAATGTATTTATATATTTTGTTTCCTACTATGAATATATTTACAAAATTTGAAAAGACCATACAAAAAAATTATAATAAACGGAAATGTTGTACTTATACAGATAAAGACAAAGTTATTTCCAGAAATTGCCAGTACTAAAAATGATCAAACAGCACTTAAAATAACGTATAATTTAGTGCTCTTATAAAACTATGTACAATAATTATTGGTTCCCAAATGCACAGAAATTTGCTTTATATGTTTTGTTTTAAGACAGTTCGGGAATAGACACCTGAGTTAATAACTTCACCTTAATTTAAATGATACTTATACTTTTCTTATATACTTATTTGGATAGGCTTCCTTAACAACGTCTTATTAAGCAGCTGTACAATTTGTGTACTCAGGCCTATCCTGAGTGTCCAACCTGTGACGTTATGCGCTTACATTCATGCATGCGCAGTGGCTTACTGGTAGTTACGTTGTTCGGGAAAAGAGAGCATGCGCAGTAGCGTTCGAACAGTTGAGCGATCCGTTTTGCGCATGCGAACTGGCTTCTCCTGGTTTGCTAGAGACGTCCAGTAATTCAGTAATGCGCACGCGCAGTCATATTCGAGCAGTTTGTGACTTGAGATACTAGTTGTGGGTAATCAGCTAGTCTACATCCACAACAGTATAATTTTATAAACACTTTGTTACAGTTATTCCAGATATTTTTTGTTTATTGTATATGAGTTATTAGCATAGATTTACCTATTGCTAGTTTGCTGTAGGTTCTGTTATCGCTCGGCGCAGTGAGTGTCGGGAAGTTTGGCGGTTTTATTCTCCGCATTGTTTGGGAACCGGCGTTTGTTAGCCTCTAGCTAAGCTAACTTTGGCCACTGACTTAGTTGAGCGAAACTCGTTGTTCTGTGCTTAGCGCATCTCCTGTTTTAAAGAGTTGTTAACTGTTCCACACTAAACTTGGCGAAAAGAAAACATTCGTAGGATTTCTTCAAAAATGGCCGCAACGGCACTCGAGATGGACGGAAGTGTAATGGAAGGGGTGAGCAAACCTAACAGTGTTGTTTTTTTTTTAATTAGACGTGTTTTACTTTGTTACACGTTAACAGTTTTATTTTATTTGAGAAATTCGATTGTTTACTGTTGTTACATCTAAAAGAATCATTAATTCTATGTCTTTCTGGTCCTTTTTCCAGGGAGGACAAATCCTAAGGGTTTCAGCTGCACTCAGTTGCATCCAAGGCTCTTCACTAAAAATCTCCAAAATCCGCGCAGGGAGGAGCACCCCGGGATTAAGGTGATTTCGTATATTTGTGTTATTTTTGTTAAACATACTTAATTCGAAATGATTTTCTGAGACTCGGATCTGAAGACACCCCCCCCCCGAAATGCTGAAACAAAGCCAAGTTTACTTGTTGGAGTCTGATCTCCACCCAGGAGCCTAGCTTTTCTTTCTCTGGTTCCTTTAGGTGACCCAATGATACATTTCTCTGTGTATAACTTCCCCAAACACCTTTTATAGCAATAATATGTTTGGAATAAACCCTGGGCCATAGTGCTGAATGGAGGCCTTTGTTAGATCACCACAGTAGCACATGGCCACATGTCTCAGCACTTTTCTCACATCATCAGAATGAACTTTATTTATTTACCACGAAAGACTAAGCTAGATATCGACTTGAAACCGTATAGCACAAACTATTTACATGCTGGATAATTAAACTTTATTTGTATTCATATCAGACTCTACTAAATGTTTGTTAACCTCTAGACTAACTATTTAGCATCAGACTTTTTACAGGGTTTTTTCTACATTTAATTTTTTCATTTTCTTGTGCTTTATTGTTGTCACTTTTCTATATGCTACTTCAGTGCCACAGAAAACAATTAAAAAAAAATCTGGACAGCTGCTTGATTTCTAAACCTGCAAAGCTTGGTCGGGTATTTTTGTGAGTTTTCTCTTACGTTGGTGATATAAAAATAATTAAGTAATGGTTGTGTTTAGACCCAAGAGGTAAAAAACACAGGAGTTATACAGCCGGCCGGGTATAGCTACATATTTCTATAAATGGCTTCTTCTTGTGGCCTGATGTGAGTTGCACTAAAAGCTTTTTTTTATCTGATCAACTGCTGTGGTTTATGCATCAGTGTCGGCAACATCACTGAAATGCTGTATGCAGTGTTTTTGCTCATTTACCACGATACATAAACAATCGGGTCTTAAACACTAACTTTTTTCATTGTAGTAATAACAAAAGTGGTTTTGTTTTACAATTCTGTACAGACAAATCTGTTTGGTCCAGAATTTTGGCATCCAGTTAACATGCATGACAGTTTATAGGCCAATGTTTAAAACCCCACGCCTTTAAAATCAAGTGTTTTATTTATTTCTCCTTATGCTCTCCACAAAAGTAACAATGGTAACCCCCACTGCTAAAAAGATCTTTATCGAATCCTCATGATATTAACACACACAACTACCTTGCTCAATTTTTTTTTTATATAGTTGCATTTTTTTTTTAAGCCATAACAGGGTCTGTATTTGGAATGAACAAAGCCGAAGATTATATTACAATATTTATGTAAAATTCGTCATATCACAATCTCTATGATACTTCATCAATTGGCAGTGATTTGAATCTTTAGTACACAAACTGAAGATCTTTAGTACACAAACAAAACAGTGTTTTGTGTACATCTTAATGAATACTGTTCAAACTGCTGAAAAACAGCAGTGAGGAACATGAGAAGCCGTTGCTATTGTTTACCGTGTCTCCCCCGTGCCCCTCACCAGACCTCAGCATCTGTCAGGCTTGGAGCTACTGAGGGACATGTGTAGTGGTAATCTGGAGGGAGCCACTGTGGGATCCTCCGAGATCACATTGACGTCTGGGCGGATCAAGTGTGGGAATTACATCGCAGACACACAAACTGCCGGGTAAGAACAGTCTTTCCGAAGCATCTGAAATAAACTGTAGTTGTCGTTCATGTTTACATTAAATACTCCTAGTTGTATAGTAGCGATGATCCTTATAGGATTTCCTCTATATTCTTAAACTACAGCCAGTACTGCCACCATTTTCTGCCCACAGTAACCATTTGTTATTAACCATTAAGTTGTTAAATCTTTTACAAAACAAGAAGACAGTTTCATAACCATTGCCTTCTATACATGAAAAGTTTTTTTCTGTGATTAAAAATTAATAAACAATTTTGCTTTTATTTAATTTTTTCATGTAATTTCATTTTTATTCTGGTAGAATTTAAAATCTTAATTTTTGTTTATACATTTTAGTTGATTAATATTAGGTTCTGTGTCTTGTAGGAGTGTCGGGCTTCTGCTGCAGATCTCACTGCCCTGCGCTTTGTTTGCTGAGGGACCGTCAGAACTATGCTTAAAAGGAGGAACCAATGCTGAGATGGCTCCACAGATTGATTATACACTCAAGGTATCCACTTTTAGAGGTTCTTTGTCATCACTTTATTACCTTGCCTACTGTGAAGTTTTCTTCCTATATATTTCTTTATCTGTGACTACAAATTTAACATCTTCAGCTCCTTAAACCTTTTTGATGTTTTATTTACTACCTCACCTTTATCATATTTCTTGTGTATTTTTTGTCTTGCCTTTTGTATACTTCTCTGTTTTACTTCATTCTTGATTAAACCTCTGTGTGGTAGAAATAAATGCATATATAACATGCCACAAATATTTCTAAAAACTTTATAAATTGCAATTTCTTTAAAAACGTTTACTTTTACACAGGTGTTTAAACCCATTGCGGAAAGATTTGGCGTGCAGTTTGATTGTGATTTAAGAATGAGGTATGTTTGTTTTTTGGTTCATCACCACCGCCCTTTTTCAATATAAATAAACTCTTCTGCAAATAATCAATAACATTTTTTATTTTAGGTTTATTTAATCTATTGTGGCATTATAATGGTATATAGTTAATATTTCTGCACATTGCCACCCATGTCCTTGCATTTACATAAATATTTTGGTATTTATTTGTTTACTTTATATTTACAGAGGTTATTACCCCAAAGGTGGTGGTGAAGTGGTAGTGAAGGTGAACCCTGTAAAAGAGCTGAGTCCCATCAACATGATTGAGAGAGGAAATATTACAAAGATCTATGGCCGGGCCTTCGTGGCTGGAGTGCTTCCTTTTAAAGTACTATATCAACTACTTATCTTTTAGAACGTCTAACAAATAATGCTGCAATACATTTACTACCTAATAAACAATAGTTTGGATGTAATCAGTGCCTTTACTGTGGATATTTATACAAAAATTATGTGACAAAATAATAGTGCTCTAATTGTCTAATTGAGACTGTGTAGTAATTTGCATATGAAACCAATCCAGGTCTCTTCTTTCTGTTTTGTTAAAATTGTAATGTTTATTTTAATTCAGGACATGCAGTGTGCTATTATGTGGTGCCAAAGGCAATGTGACCAAAGGGCATGTGATTGATAAAGATGTTAGAGATTTTAAATTTTAATTAAAATGTGATTGAATAAATATTATTACCTGGGAAAACCAACAGTGAAGCTTCAAAGCTCAGAAGTAGTTTTCAGCATATGATATTAAAACGAATAAAGACAGCTTATTGTTTTCCTGATTGAGACCCCATGTGTTCAAACAGTGCAATTGCACTCGATGTGTAACTAATAGACCTCTGACTTCCAGAATGTGGCTTATAGTTTAGGTGTGTCTTAAAATTTGTATACACTCAATAATACATAATTAATACGTTGTTCTTTTAAGAATTTTATTTTAATCCTTTAACTTTAGACCTTCAGTTTCTAATCAGAGTTTAAAATTGAATGCAAAAATGTTTGTCTATTTCAGAGGTATTATTCTAGGCAAGATAGAAATATCTAATGGCATGTGTTTAATTAGTCTGTTGGTCTAAATTTGGTTCCACCCTCAATTAAACACACCTGAACAAGCTTCTGCGCAGTATACTGAAATCACAGACGTGTGTTCAGGCAAATGGAAGGTAAACTCTGCAGGGCACTAACCCTCCAGGACCGAGTCAGGTGACCCCTGGTCTAATTAACAAGATAACTACCAGTAGTGTGTTCTTTGTTGCATGATGTATTTTTGTATTTTATTTTACATGCCTGTCTTTTTGACAAGTCTGATTTAATTTTTTTTGTTCTTAGTTGGCAAAAGACATGTCCTCTGCAGCTGTGCGTACCATCCGAAAAGAGATAAAGGAGCTTTACATCAACATACAGTCTCTGCAGGAGAAGGAAAAGGCCTGTGGCAACGGGAATGGCATAATGTATGTTTAAAAAGAATATGTAATAGTTAGCACTGCCATTTCCACATGGATTTATGAATTATGATTGTTTTTTGCACCACTTAGAATCATTGCAGAGTCCTCGACTGGCTGCATCTTCGCCGGGTCATCTCTTGGGAAAAAAGGTGAGTAATTATTGCGATTTAAGCCGGTTTTGTTTTCATTAACTATCAGATGAATTATTGACACCAATTATATTTAATTTCAATTATAGTTGATTCTGATTTAATATTATTTGTGATTCATCCTCTCTCAGGTGTTTATGCAGATAAAGTTGGCATCGAGGCAGCTGAGATGCTCCTGAGAAACATCAGACACAATGGCTGCGTTGACGAGTTTTTGCAAGACCAGGTCAGAACTACACACAAACGCACACTATCTTACTGATGCATATGTTCATGGGACTGCTGGACTTTTTAAGTATTAATATCAAATTAATCAAATTTTAAGTATTTGTCAAATATTGAAATCAGAGGTGCCCTAATACGTGGGGCAATAGTATGCGAATTACACCACGCAAAAAGTTTCTGTCTGACCTAATACTCCCGCCTGGATTGTGAAGTATGCGCACAATGGACACTTTATCACATGAGGCTACGGGAGAGACAACTCCCTATGTCTGGAAGTGGCAGAGAGCTGAAATGTGGCACTTGGCATCAAATCGTTTAAGTAGATAAAAAAATTGGAACTAAATTATACCTATTAAACATCATCAAAATTAAAAATGCTCTAACAGCAAATTTGTTTTGCTGTAATGTCGTTTGTCACATGACTATTAAAATGGCGGGTGTGGTGCACCTAAATTTAATTTATACTACCCATAATCATACTATATACTTAAGTGAGTTATTCACTAGCAGACAAAATCTTCTCAAGAAAGATGTGTAATTTGTTGATTAATTTGTTAATTAAACAGGTTTATTCTAAGTAGTTTCTGTCTGAGTTCTCTGGTCTGGCACTCTTACTGAAAATATATTAACACAGTAATGATGCAAAATGCTTATCTGTGGTTTATAAAATTTCATATATTTTCCTGTGTTTCTTTGATGTTCTGTAGTTGATTATCTTCATGGCTTTGGCTAAAGGCACGTCCCGAATGCGCACTGGACCGATCACACTACACACACAGACAGCCATCCATGTGGCAGAGCAGCTCACTAAGGTAACTGTTTTGGAGACTGTCCTTATTTTCGCAAATGAAAATATATCTGTGCATAAGAACGATCCCACTGTACAACCTATTATGTCGGGAATTATAATTCAAAAGTAAAATAAACACTGGACATTGCAAATGCTTTCAAACAGTAGTGAAACCCGTGTACATACAGGGTTAAACATTAACCACCAGGTGTTTGGTAGGATGTAGTCAGAAAAAAGGGTTTACATGCAAATTTTCTTCATTTACTAAAAAAGCACAGTAATCATTACGTTTGCGCTCTTTAAATCCAGACCTACACTGTGCTGTTTTTAATAGTCTTTTGCGATCTGTTGTTTTGTCTGACTGTACTAACATTAACACCACCAGTTAAGACGAGTCATAACCGGACACATACAAGTAAACTTGTCTGGAGTTTTACATGATTAATCTGTGACACCTTCAGTAACCTTTGTTTGCTATATGGTAGCTAGCAGCAAACAAACTGCAGTAATAACGCATCCTTTTCCATGTTGTTTTTTTTCTGTTTTGTCCACCGGGCTCGTTTTGATCTTTTTCGAGCTGGTTTGAAGTTAGGGTTCGATGCTCATGTTGCTTCTTGGTGTGGTGGTCGTTGTAAAAGTAGTCACACTGCAGGAAAGTGTCTGAAATCTTGTGACACTCCATCAGAGAAAAAGGTGTTTAAAACCGCCATATAGGATTCTTTTAGGAATTAACATTTTGTCTCAGGCAACCAAATTGTGACCGAAAGTGTAATCTTGGTTTAAAATAAGTTTTTTTTTGTTCACAACAAACTTCTGGTTCTATACAAACAATCCAGTTTTTTGTAATAGATTTGCTATAATGGGCTTGTACATCTTCTCCCTTTGTCACTATTAGCAATTTTGAAGGTTTTTAGGCTTTGGATTTCAACTTCTTGCTTTCATTTTAGGCCAAGTTCGCGATACACAGAGCAGACGATGAACATGCCAACAATGACACCTACATCATCGAGTGCCAGGGTGTAGGTGCCACCAACTCCAACCTGTGAGCAAAGCGCTGACTGAGGCCACTGGAGGTCATGTAGCAGAAACGCACTACTGTAATCAACAGCATAGCGTGAAGGTTTTCTCGTTTTGGCATTCCTTTTTACGCTTCCCCACAAAAAGGTTGCTTCTTTAGCCTTTAATCTGACCCTGTGTCGGTCTGCTGTTTCCATGCTTTTATAATAATCCCAATTCTGGAATGACTTTTGTTACTCAGGGTATTGCCTTACACTGTAACCAATCGTCATCTGTCCCGAAGCCTTTTTCTTTTTCTTCTTTTTCCTTTTTCTTTATTTGCATCAGTGATAAATTGATTAGAATTTTTTGCAGTATTTAACCAACTCATCTGCTAAACACAAGACTTAAAAACAATTTTACAATCACAATCACAATTTGAACCTGTATCATGTGCATGGAACTAGGAAGATGTCTGTCTGCCACCAGTAATTATAGTGCACTGTGTGTACATGGAGCTAAACAAAATGGTCCCTGAGAAAAAAAAACGAGTTTATGTAACTGCTATGTGTCGGGTTTTTTTTGTAAATTATTTAAGTTGATGTATTAAATTTTTTTTTTTTTTTTTTTTTTTCCCACGAGCAGCTCATTGTTTAGCTTTGTGTTTGCAAGGTGGTGGGCTTTGTGGTATCCCTTAAAAATTATCATATTTTTCATGCGTAGTTCTTACTACATTATTTATGAGAAGGGATACGTTTGCCATTTTCTTTCTTCTTTTTTTTTTTGCTTCACTATAGGTGACGATGACCTGTTCATTTTCTTTAAAATATTTTTGAAAAAGAGATGTTCAAAATAAAATCGTTACGAATATAATTAACAAGTGTTGTTCTATTTGATGCTAAAAGGGACAATGCTGTAATAGAACAGGGGTGATTAGTTTATGCGATAAACATATTAGACTTAAGACCCAGGAAGTCTCTTATTTTAATGTTTAAAGTTGTTTAATTTTGTGGAAAGTCTTTGCAGCAGATTAGTTTCTGTTCTCACAGCAGCTACATATGGTCATGCCATCATCAAACTTTTTTCCCTTTTCTGTTCAATCTAATAAGATAAAAACAGACCCTGGGAATGTGCTGTTACTATAGAAATGATGTATTGGAGCAAGTGCATAAATATCAACCTTTTGATTAACAGTGACACTACTGTCAAAGCTGCTGTTCTAGAAATCTCACCAATTAGAATTCAGAAAGCGGTGATCCTTTTGTTGGAGCTAGGTTTATGTGACACTGGAAGCTTTTGCTTAAACCCCAGGCCTGTTTGCACTTTGGTGGGGTAGATAGTGCAGTTACCCCCAGCAGATGGAAGAACAATGGTGTGAACACAAGAAAGGAATAAATTTGCATAGAGCCCTCGGGTCTGGGAAAAGAGCATCTGTGATTGTCTGGGTGAGAGTATGCTCAGGGGGGGCCAGCGTAAAGGTCTTTGCACACTAGCAACCTCTACACCATATATATATTATATATATACTGTGGGAAATAAGAATTGTGTTTTATGGATAATTATAATTCTGAGAGAAAATCAAAACACTACTTCTAGATAGTTCTTAAAAATCTTTCATTTTTTGGTGTTTTTTTTTCTACTATTTGCTCCTATTCAGTGTAGAACAGGATTGAAGCAGGGGGTGGGGTGGAGCCAGAGTCTGACCCCGGTTGTCTGGAGCAGAGCAGCGCCACTGTGTGTTGGTGCTTAAACCTACTACACTACAGCCAACTTTTATGAACTGTGTGTGCTAACTTGTACACACTGATATTTACACCACTGATTTTTTTTTTTGTTTAAAGGTAATTTTACACAATTTCTACACAGATAGTCAAACTGTTAAATTTTGTTAAGGGTTTATTTGCAAGGTATGCCATAATAAGGTGAAATGCATCTTTACATGTTTTGATCACCTGAGAAACATGTATGATTGCTGTGATGATGTATAGTTATATTAATATCGGTGGCCTTTTCCCCTTGTAGTTTTCCCTTAAAATGTGCATTTACAGTAATTTTGGTGTACATAGTATAAAGTGGAAATGGAATCAGATTTGGTTTTAAAAATCAAGTTTTTAAGGTACACCACATGCACCTTCTTACACCTTCTAAAAGCAGGACTAGCATTTTTTTTTTACCTGCTCATTTTTTTTAGTGTCAGTCCCTCTTACTGCAGCACTCATTTTTATGGTTTGAAATTAGCAATAGACATTGTCTCAAAAGGGTTTATGGAAAAACTTTCATTTAAAAATAAAATATTGATACTAAATACTCATTTTATAATTAAATTTATATTATTCCTGTGCGTAAACCTGCAGCAATAACTCCCTGAAATAATATTGGTGTCCGCACTGTAAGATTCTTTGTAATTGTTCAGTGAAGGGATGCAAAATTTATTGTTTCAGCATCGACGTGTCAATGTGTGGATCTGCAATAGTCACAATACAGGATGTGGGTGTCAAGTGGGGATTATAGTTGACTGCACCACAGTTCCGAAGTTTAATAAGGGAGTAATAATTGTTACTGTGTAAACATGTCAGGCTGCAAGTATAAAAAAAACTGTTTTTGCTTTAACAAAGATTAATTGTACTTAATTTATAGAGTAAAGACTACAGTGGGTTTTACATTTAATGATTCAATTACTGTGTCTATATCTATATAAATATATATATATAAAAGTATAAACCACTGTTTATTTCATTTACATCTGTTCTATTGTATTTATGCTTATAATTGGTGTATTCTATTTTATACAGATGCACTTTCTAATAAAATCACACTTGAATCGATCTAAAATATTAAATTCTTTCCAAATAGAGCTTCAGTGTATTTCCCAGTCTTAATAATGCTGCCAAAATACTAACATTTCATTGGTTGATTTTTTTTTCATATTTTAATATATGAATCATGGTGCAGCATGGTGGCTTAGTGGTTAGCACTGTTGCCTCACAGATTCCTGGGAAGGGGCCTTTCTGTGTGGAGTTTGCATGTTCTCCCTGGGTACTCCAGTTTTCTCCCATAGTCCAATAAACATGTATGTTGGGTTGAGTGGTGATTCTAAATTGCCCACAGGTGTGTGTGTGTGCGGCCCTGTGATGGCCTGGCGACCTGTCCAGGGTGTTTCCCTCCTGCCCTTTTAGAGACGGCTGGAAAATGTTATAGCAGATCCCTATGATCCCGAATTAGGGAATAAGCGGGTATAAAAGATGAATTAATGAATAGATATAAATCACAGAAAAACTAAATATCTCAATGTCAGTTTTTCAATATTGTTTATCCCTAAATTAGTGTTTTTCTGTCTGACACAACTGAGCCATTTGTATCACTACTTTGTGTGTTGCTATTTATCTAACTGTAATGTTCTAACAGTGCATAATTCACACTGTACATGTTGGTACTGTGGGGTTTAGAACACTGATAAGCCACGATTAAGCACAATGTGAAGAGCCTTAATGTGTCTTAGGTGCCACAACAAGAACAAGGGATGGTTCAGGTCTTTTTTGGGTAGTTTAAGAGTGGTTTACTCGCATTTACTGATAGTAAACTTGTCCAGTAGATTCCAAACGAATATCTCCCACTGAGCAGCAGACACTTTGGCTTGTCTGTGAGTTTTCCATGATGTCAGAGTTCCACAGTATCAAATCGTCTCTGAAACACACAAGCAAGCATTAACAACAAAAGCGTTACACATTGCCAGAAATGTGCTCAGAATTTCAGGACCTAAACCAAACATGAAGGAAAAAAAATCTTAATAAACATTGCTCATGGATTGAATCTGCACCTGAAGATCGATCCAGACACCAAACAATGCCTGAAAGTCACACCTCACCACCTCCACATGCGTAACCTGAACCACATGTAAGGAAACCTGAGCGGCTCATGTGACACAAATCCCCACTGTTCTGTTCCACTGGGTCACAACATGACCCCACAGAACCAGTCTAGAACCGTCTGCTGTGTCTCAGCCAGATCAGGATTCCAGGAACTGAAAGTCCCACAGTCCTCTCTATTTCTGCTGACCTTTAATGTAGGCATGTCTGACGCTGCATCCTGGAGAGCCCAGGAGAACAGAGAGTGGAATCAGGAAACACCTGGTGTGCACAAGATCTGGATTTCCTTAATATCAGGTAAATTCTTATTTATTTTATACTGTTTTATACTGTGCATCATAGTAATAATGCGGGCATTTAAAAGTTTAAATATTATCGATAAAGGGTGCCAATTGCATATAAATATGATCGATTGGTCTACTAATACAAATTTAATTACATTAAAAACATTTAGAAAATTACTGTTATATATAATAAACGTATAAACGTTTATAGTTTGTAATGCAGCTAGCGGCGATTTACGTTGACGCAATGTTTTCTGTGTTTTTATTGGTCAGTTTAGTGTGCTTTGCGCTGTGATTGGACAGAGGGGTGCCACGTGACGCCCCTTTAACGGCAGCGCAAATATTTTTTCCCACCCTTGTGGGACGAGCGGGAGTGAGCGAGAAAAAAAAAAAAAAAAAAAGAGAGAGAGAGAGAAAGAGAGAGAGAGAGAGAGAGAGAGAGAGAGAGAGAGAGAGAGAGAGAGAGATTTAAACGAACATCCCGGCTTAGTTTGGAATACTGAAGAAAAATGTCCGGACTTATGTAATGCACTGGATTTTATCGAAGTTTTAGGAACTAGTTTTGTTTTTTTACACTTTTTGCAGGATTGTGGATTTTAAAGTGGACGACGCGCGCGCTCAATTTTATTAACGTTCAGTCTAAGGACAGATTTAGCATGTTAGCATCGCAGCTCGTAGGAGTAAACAAATAGTATGTGAAAGAAAAAAAGTGTTTGAGTTTGGTCTTGGTTTTATTTTTTACTACTGGTTCTTAAATTAAAAATGACGTATATCGTGAAATAAGGTTTAAAAAAAAGTAATAAGTTTTTGTGCACTGAGGAAACGGCTTGTGTCGCTGCAGGATCTTAAGACGGTTCAGTTTTCTTTTCTACGCACAACTTTTTGGAGCAGTTTTACTCTTATGACTTTAGAATCCCGCCAACACTCCGACATTTTTTTATCTTTGTCTGAAATGGATGAAGATAATGATTTAATAGGAGCTTCTGAGTTTATAAAAGGTATGTTGAAGTTTTTGAATGCATAGTTATTATTGTGGGTGGTGGGAGGAGGAAACCTGTATAAACATCTTGGCAGCGGAAATGTTTGGTTTCTCTGTCTCCGCTTAATGTTTCATTAGATGAGGTCATGTAAAATTGTAAAAATTCCAAATATAATTTATTACATCATGTGTAATCTAATACTTTTGAAATATTTTTAAATAGAAAGCTGAAGTACTCGGACCTCATCCACATTATCTTCATAAAACTTTACCATAAAACTTAAATATAATCTCCATATAAATACAATCTAAATTTAATAATTTCATGCTTGTCTTTTCTTTCCAGATCGGTTATATTTTGCGACACTGAGAAGCAAGCCGAAGAGCACAGCAAACACACACTATTTCTGCACAGATGATGAGTTTGTGTATGAAAAGTAAGAGCCACCAGTCATACCAATCTGACACTTACTCCTTCATTCTCTGTGATTAAATATGAGGTTGTGATATTGGAAATATATTTTTTTTCAGACACAAAGTGGTGTTTTGTAAGATCCTGCAGTGGTTAAGGTGTTTTAGTGCTAATTGGAAGATCAGAGTTTGATTCCCAGCACCAATAAGTTGCCACTGGTGGGCCTCTGAGCAAGGCCCCTAACCATTAATTGCTTAATTGTATAAAAGAAACAACCCCAACTTAAACTGAAACAGATAACTTGTTTGATTATATTTGGTAAAATAGAACATTTACATTTTTTTGGAATTTGGCTTGCAATTGTACCCAGGCTGATTTTATTCCGTTTTGTATTCAACTATACAGTTAAGGGTTTCACCTTGGAGCTGGTGCTGGGAATTGAACCCACAATCTTCTGATCAGCAGTCCAAAACCCTAAACACTGCGTTACCTTTTTGCCCATCCAAACCAACTACATTGGTTTGAATGTTGCTGGTCCAGATTTTGCTGTCAAATAGAAGTGGGTTAAACTGATTTAAGCGTTGTGTTAAAGTGCAAAATTGGCCAGACTTGCTGTATTTGGCATGTTTGGACAAATTTTCTTTGGCAGGTACACTATTAATAAAATTATAGTTTTAACTTGAATGATATCATAATGTTTTTTTTTTTTATTAAGCTGTAGTTTAAACATAACTAAAAATTCATGTTTGTGTTTTGTTTTAGCTTTTATGCAGATTTCGGACCTCTCAATCTTGCCATGCTGTATAGGTACTGCTGTAAACTTAACAAAAAGTTAAAGGTAAGAGATCAGCATGTTTGTTTGTTTGTTTTCCCTCACAAAGCTTTTCCTAAGAAGAATGTGTTGTATGTACTAGGAAAATAAAAGCACTGTGGGTTTCCCACTTACCCTGTGTGACATTATGTGCTGGTATTATCAGGATAAGAAGGCAACATTTATTATAAGTTGTAGTATTATTATTATTATTAGATATAAATACAGTGGTGCATTGAGTAAAAAAAGCTCATAACTCAAATTACTCGTATGTCAAATCAATTCTCCCAGTTGAAAGGAATTGAAATGCCGTTAATCCATTCCGGGTCCCCAAAAAACACTGCAATTTTTTTGTTACATGTTTTCAAATAAGAAAAATAAACGTATAAATAACGAATGTTGTCTAAAAACAATAGATTGGAATGTCTCTGCCTCACCTGGCTTAAATCTGCGCTGACATTTTTGTTTTTTTAGACAGAACACTTGTCTCAGGAATTTTGGGACACGCTTGTTTAAAGGTCTCGTTGTTACTCAGCACTTTTTCTAGAATAAACTAAACATAGAAGTCACAATTTTCACAAAAGTCTTAAAACCCCAGCTCAGACTGCAGCTTATGCTTTAATGGGTGATAACTGTAAAGTCTCTGGATCTCTCTCGAGGTCCTAATTCATTAGTTAAATGCTTTTATTTTTCCCTTTTTTTTAGTTTGGACTGTTAAATTATTATTATTGATATGACTTGAAACCATTACAAAGGTAAAAACAAAAGGTCACACTTGTGCTCATTTCCTGATACTTATAGAAATAGGGTTTGGATTATAAAAGGCCTTATATTTAATTTAAAAATGTACTTTTTTAATTTTAATATTATAAAACTTTCTATTTATTTCTAATTTTTAATTTAGTTCCCTGTAGGCTTTCTGCGATAATCTGTGTTGGCGGTGTTTCTGAAGTTAAGTCACACCGCCAGTTATATGGCATGCCCACTGCAGCACCGCCCCCACTGTCCTTTACATTTTTAAAAGTATTTGTTTTTTATTTAATATTTATTTAAAGTAAGTAAAAATCATTTCATTCAGAGGGGAACTTTTTCCCTGGTTTGTTGTCCATTCGAGCAGTTGACTATTGCCAATTGCTGCTAATTCGGAAGTGGAAGTGAAATGTGCAGAGGCATTTACAGCTTATTAAAGGCAAGAAAAAAGGGAAACTCTTTGTGAAGTTTGTAGCTTTTATTAACAACAGTAAAACTCTATTTAAAATGGTAAAATTAGTGTCACATGCCATGTCCCAAGGGACCAAGTGTATGTTTACGCAATGCATTGGGCAACATTGCCACCTCACAGCTTTAGGGGCCCAGGTAGCTCATTGTTTAAGTACCAGACTGCTGATCACCCAAACTGAGCTGCCACCGTTGGGCCCCTGAGCATGGCCCTCAACTCTCAACTGCTCAGTTGAAAATAAAAACTGAGATAAATGTTATTTGCTCTGAACAAGGAAATCTGCCAATAAAACTAGCAATGTAAAAATATAAATATTGATTTCCATAATTTTATTAAAGTTTTATCCATCCCTGATTTAAGCTTTAAAACTACCAGCTGCTTTCTTTCTCCATCATCTACCAACTGCTCAAAAGCAGAGGTGAAAAATAATAATTCATGTTGTGTCTCTGTTTTGTTCTGTTTCTGAAGCTGGCCAGGTGTAGTTATCTCATGTGTTCATGTTTTGGAATGTTGAAGGTAAAGTGCTTTGGAAGTTGCATGAATCTTTTGTCATTTAAAAAAAGTAATAATTCTCTTACCCTGCACCCTACCCATCTGACACATGTTTAAGCCCCTGCCTCGTGTTTGTAGCATTTACTCCGTGTCGCTATAGGGACAGCATACTTGGTGAACCGTTGCTAGTTTTAACCTGCATGTGGAATGAAAACACGGCAGTGGCGGAGAGTTTTACTGTACTGTAAGGAAAAGTATGCGCCATTTTATTAGGTCCACATACCCTATAGGTCACTTTGTAGATATGTAGATACTATTGTTATCTACTGAACCCTACACTTTTCTGACACAGAAAATGGTTATGTTCACACCCGTCTAAAGCAGTGTTTTTTTTCATGCTACGTAATTAAAATAAATAGTTAAATTGTACCATTAATGTTTCAAATAAAAGAGTATAAAATTAAAAAATTCTTTCTACAAGGTGTGATATGTTAAAAAAAAATTAATATATAAAACAAGAATCAACAATGTGATGTGAGCAATCTGTTATTGTTATCCCTGTGAATGAGCTGTTAGTATAGACAGTGTATTTATTGTAAATAAACCTGTTCTCTGCAGCTGCACTGTTGACAGTGCTGCTTTCTGTTCAGTAAATATTTATCAACACCTTTTCACAGAACAAATATATTTTTGTTTTTATTATTTTTAAAAGCTAACAAAAGCTTATGCTAATCAGTCAGACAATAATGATAAATATGTGTTTACATATTTACATGTGCATTCAGGTAATGGTGATAGTTAAAAAGTAGGTAATTGATAGAAGGTACATGCTTTTTTTTTTTTTTTATTTGAGATGTAAACCAGTACAAATAAGAGTAAGGATTAACAGCCTTGCCGAGGAAACCTTGCTGTGGCAGCCTTGTGGTACTGGGATTTAAACCCACAACCCTCAAATCAGTAGTCCAAACAGCACACAAAGTATACAAATAAGACCGTTTAGTGTATAAACTGTATAAATTCTTTGCCCTTTTGTTTTTTATCTTCAGTTGTGTCACACCCTTCCTTCCACATGCTTACAGCCACGCCTTGTTGGGGAAATTATGTTTGAGACACTTTTGTCTTTAATCTGAATCTTTGAGTTTAAATCTTACTCTGTGATTAGTTACCAAAGATCTAAGAAGTGCATTAGCACAAGGTGTGTTTTTTTTTTTTATCTTACTCTAAGATAGAGAGATAAAAGAAACAGGTGCAGAATTACTGTTTCAATAGTTGCCAAAATCTAAGAACAGAAAATAACTTCCTCTAATTTAATGATAAATGTATAAAACATTAACAGTATAACGGTATCTAGTTAATCTGATAATAGTAACTCTACATCGCATTTTCCTTATTTCTTTCTACAAGTCTTTAGTTTGAATTCTTAGTTATGATGTCAAATAAATATAAAAGTCAGATAAAAAATATATTCGTGAAAAATGTAGCCCATATCATATTGTGAAATCACTACCAATCTCGGAGTTAAATATTTACTCGGCCTGCCTTTTTTTGCATATTTATTTGCCTCATATGCTGCACTGCAAGAACAGATGCTCTGAGAGCGTTTCGGGTTTAAGTTTGTACAGATTATCCCAGTGCTTTTGCCTCAACCTGTTCGATCGTTGCATGATCTGGCTCCCTTTCTGGCATTAGAATGCAAGCTGCGTGTCTAGCTCTTGATCACCTGCAGCTCACCTGCGCAGCTTTGCCTCCTCCCTTGTTAATTTACCACCAATGCAAGAGGTTGACAACTGCAGGCAGGTGCTCGAGCATTTGTACCTTTTCTATGCATATGCCAGAGGCTGTACAGATGCATAACTGGTCTGCAAAGTATCTGTGTAGAATTCTTAGAACATAACAGTAAATAAATATATTTATAATAAATCATTAGAAAGAAAATGTCAGCAGTATGAAACATGTATAGATACCTTTGTTATTATGATTGGTTGTCTTGTTAACAATGTACTTATCAGGTACAATAAGCTGAAGATTTGTTACTAACAATCATAAATATTTTGTTGGCACAAAATTGTAAAGTGCAAGTCTAAATAAGAGAATATTTTTAAAAAAAAAACATTTTCTTGCTTACACGTCCGTTACGCATAATGAAATAATAATAATATTAATATTAATAATAATAATCTTTCCTGTTTGCAGTGAGATCTACAGTTATTTTTATACTAACTCTTGTCTTTAACCAATTTTTTTAGTTTTTGATTTTTGTCAAAAATATTTTTGCTCTGTTGTGATAATTTGTTTAAAACAACTTTATTGCAACTTTATTCCCAACTTAATTTTACATTTTTCTTGCTGCTTTACAGTCTTTTACACTGACCAGGAAGCGGATTGTGCACTACACCAACTTCGACCAGCGCAAGAGGGCGAATGCTGCTTTTCTCATTGGTGCCTACTCGGTGAGTTTTTTTGCTTCTATTAATTCCACTTTTCTCTTGCCTTATTCTACTTCTTAGATCCTTAACAGATACCAGATAAGCTTTAATGAACATAGACTTATAGACAGTTGCTTGTGTTTAAACCCCTTTAATATTAACCTCATAATAGCTCCACTCCAATGAGTCATTTTGTATCTGTTGTGTTTAAGTCCATGCCCTCTTTCCGACCGTTTTCTGGTAAATAACTATGATTCGTCATTTTAGTTTTTTAGTTTTAAAATATTTAGTTAAGATATATACAAGTTAGCTGTAACTATCAGTGATGCAACTTGGGGGGGAAAAAAGAGAAGTAAATTAGGAAAAACATAAAATGGGTTTATAATGGTTGTATCTATCAGTTTACAAATAACTTTAACGAGGATAATTCCTAGAGATGACTAATTTTGCTATACCTGGTAAAACAGTAGCTAGAAGAGTTCCAGGCTTGTGGTGAAAACTAGTGTGGTTTAGTAAAAAAAGGTTGAGACAATTGACAGACACTCTTATTAGAGTCTAGTCTCTGATATGAGACAGGCTTTTATTAAATGTTATTTAGGCTCATGTATGTACTGAATAGTTTTTTACTGAAAATAACTGTTTAATTGTATACAGGAAAGAGAGTAAACATAAACATCCCATATGAGCTGTCAGAGGAGCTTTTTATCTGTTGAAATGGTAGAGTTGGGGTGTTTAGGGGGTATATCATCATTATGCTGATGGAATCGTTTTGTAATGCAACGAGTGTGTCTATACTGGCACAGCAGCTAATCCCAGTCCCTCACAGTGGGACACTCAAACAGTGGAGGATTTAAATGGCTTTCCGTTGAAGAGGCACCATTGACGGATGCTTGTGTGTGACTGGTACTTGGCAAAGAGGGGGGCCTTTATGGATGCCCTTCAATGGGACACACTGGCATGCCAACGCTGTCGAGGTCACGGTTATTGTATTTGCACAATGCGGGGGACTATCTGGCTTTCAGCGGCCGGGTTTCATTAGTCTGAGGGAAACAGGACAGGCGTGTGGGTGGAAGATGAAACACAGCTGAGACTGTCAGACAGACAAAAGGGTAGTACAGCTGTGCACTGCAGTAATGAGTTTTAAACCCAGCTGCATGCCTGGCTTTAATGCTTCAAACTGCTGAGAAAAGTTTTAAAGGAACAGTTTATTTTAATTCGCTGACTGCAGTCGAGTCAAATCATGGTCATCCTCATTGGCTCCTGAGTGAGGCCTAAACCCACAAATCCAAATAACAGTGTTGTGTCCATCTTATTAGACTAAACCTGTGACTGTCTATATAAAAATATCCCTTAGACTTGCTGAGGTGGTGAATGCTTTTTGAGTGTGAAGCTCACAGCCTGTGACATGTTGGTGCCGCTGGGGCTTGTATGCGATGATTGCTACTCTAGTTTCCTGCAGTAGTTTCGCTGCAGTGTGTGGGAGTGTGAAGTGCTGAAATGTAAATGAAGAATATAAAGGAAACGGAGGCACAGACGACCCATCCTCACACTGTCCCTGACCTTTTGGAGGTGTGTTTGTCGACATAGCTTAACGAGGGTACAGTGTGTTTGCATGTACAGGCCGAATATACTGCTTATGTATCTGATTACTTTCACACCCGTCGGCTGTAATTTAAAAAGGTTTATATATAGTTACTCTGGAGTCTATTGTATTGAACCAAAACGTTTATTCAACGTTACAGGGCGAGTTTCCAATGTCATCATCTGTAATAATCTAAAGTAAAACTACAATCCGTATTTCTTTTATTTTTTTTTTCAAATTTGAATGAATTGCAAACTAAAAGACTACAAGTCACTTAAGCCAATATTTTATTCACAGTAGAACATGGATGCTTTAAACAAATATTTAAACTAGGAAATTTTACATTTTTATCTACTATATAAAAGGCCTTGCAAATGCTATTTTTACAGTGCCTAACATCATCAAAACTGAAGAAATCTCAGTGCGTAAGGGCCAAGGCCAAAGGAATTTGTTGCATGCCCGTGGTCTTCAGGCCCTCGGACGACACTGCATACCTCATCTGCATGATTCTGTGTTTGACATTGCTAAATGAGACTGGGAATACTTCCAAAAACCACTGTTGGTTAACACAATCCAGTGTGCCATCTTCAGGTGCCAACTAAAGCTCTGTCATGCAAAAAGAGAGCCATATGTGAGCATGGTCCAGAACTGCTGTCGTGTCCTGAAATAGACTGACTGAAAGTTGAAAAGTGTCCTATGAGTCCAAATTTGAAATCACAGACGCCTGGTCCTCTGGGCTAGAGTGAAGAAAGACCTTTGAGTGTGTTATAAGTGTTTGGTTCAGTTTTTAAACCAGCATCTCTGATGGTATAGGGGTACATGAAGGCATACGGCATTGGCAGCCTGCATGGTTTGGAAGGCACTATAAATGCTGTTAGGTATATTAAGTTTTTAGAGCGACATATGCTTCCATCCCGATGAGGTTTATTTTGGAAAGAACCTTGCGTATTTCAGCAGGACAATGCAAAACCACATACTGCAGCTATTACAACAGCATGGCTTTGTAGTAGAAGATTCCGGGTGTTTAATTGTCCTGCTTGCAGTCCAGATCTTTCACCTATAATAAACATTTGGCACATCATTAAACAAAATAGGTCAAGGACGACCACAAACACTGGAACACAGCAGCTGGAAACCTGTATTAGGCAAGAATGGTGTAGACCAAATTCCTACACCAAAACTTGATGTAGAAACTCATAACCACAATACCCAGACAGCTTCATAAATCCACGTAACTTAAAACATATAAACATATAAACATAAAAAAAATAAAACAATTAATTGTTAACAATTTGCCATTTTTGATGAGGAATAACACTCTTGGGGATATGATGGTATAATCGGTTTTAAAAGGAAGACAGTAGCATAGAGCAACCGTAGGGCAAGCACCTGAAAGGAATTGACCCTAAATTATGCTCCTATGCACTCATGGAATTTTATCTCGGTGGTCTAATAGAGGGTGACATCAGCTACGAAAATATTAACACTCTTAAAAAATTTTCATGCACTTCAATATCCGAAAATACACAACTGGAAAAGGACAGCAGCCTATCGTCAGTGTTCACACAAAAACACGAGGTCTGACATTTCTGTACGTGCTAAAACTAATTATGTGTCATAGAGTGTCACATTAAAGCCACTCTCTCAGGGATATGCGCACACTGCCTGTTGGGCTAAATGTAGCCTGAACTCTGAACCTGGTCTTAAATTAGCATTGGGCTTTATTTTAGAATTGCTGGTAGGATCTTTTGTTCATTAACTTAGTGCTGACAAACTGAATATAAATATAAAAAAAATCATTGGTTACATTTGCATGTTTCTAGATTCTGGTAAGCTTAGTTCGTTAAGTTAATTTGTTGATTTTATTGGTGTGATGTAGTGAATATAGCCTCAGTTTTTAGCACTTGACTGTTGTGATGCATAGCAGTTGTGAAGTGTGTATCCGAGTTTCTCTAGCTTTACTGTGAGCTCGAATCAGTCTGGCATTTCTCATGTAAACTTCACAAACAACCAGTAGTGCAAAGAGTACTGAAAATTTCCACTTAGGAAATGATTCAATGTGCAAATTCTGAATCGTCTTTTATGTCCTATGCTTAAACAGCAAGCATAAATCATCATTTCAGAAAAAATGGGACTTAATCAGAAACTAAAGTGTCACTGGATGTCTTTCTAGAAAACAGCTATTATAAAGACGTGCCGTGTCCTGTTCTAACAGTAGCCTGCTGAGCTGCTTAGCAGATTTACTTAATGGAAATCTCATTATGTTCTTATCACTCTTTTTCCCTGTCTCTCTGGCTTTTATATCTCTGTTATTCTCTGGACTCTTTTATTTTTAATTTGTCTCTCTCTGGCCCTCTCGCTCTCTCTCTCTCTCTCTCTCTCTCTCTCTCTCTCTCTCTCTCTCTCTCTCTCTCTCTCTCTCTCAAGATGGAAAGGTTGTGGGATGACAAATATGCACAATCGTATTGACAAAGGGTACAGGGTTATAGAACAAAAAAAAAGTGACTACAGAAATAAAGGGAAGATAAGGAGAATTTTCTTCTCTATTTCTCTCGCTCTCTCTCTCTCTCTTTATCTTTTTTTCCCAATCTTGCTCAAGAGCTGTCTCTCACTCTCTCCACCATGCTCTATTTTTATCATTTTTCATCTCTTACATCCTCTTTTCTCTAGTTGTCTTTTTCTGTCTCTCTCTTTTACCAAGTTCTTCTCTGTGTGTGTGTGTGTGTGTGTGTGTATACTTGTGACGTCAATGTATAATCAGAGTGGTTCAGGTTGGAGAAGAGCACTTCTCTGTACTCAATCACAGGTCTTTGACACATTTCTCCCCACCGCATCTTCTCTCCAATTAGTACATCAGTGACAGAGTTTACTCTGCGTGTGTAATAATCCTGCGTGTGCTAAAACCTGTGCACAAAATCATATGAAGCCAGATGGAGAAACAGATTCTGTTTGTCAGCCCTTATGTCTGAATGTCGTTTTTCCTTTCTTTCCTATACTTTGAGGTGACACAGTAAGAGTTGTTTATAAGTTATAATAGGTGTTTATTATGCAGAATTAATATCCTAGTGTTAAATTATGTACATGCTAATGCTTGCCATTTTCTCTCCCAGGTGATTTACCTGAAGAAAACTCCAGAGGAAGCGTACAGAACTTTAATATCTGGCTCTAATGCCTCTTACCTGCCATTCAGGTGAGAAATGTCAGGGCTGTTTCTTACATGCTATAGCCAGTGCAGCACTGCTGTGTTTGTGTATTTTTGTAGGTCTAAAAAAGAGATTGTAAGAGAAAAATTACTCCCAAAAAGGTAAATTACTCCTGAAGTGTCTTTCTTTTCACCCTGTGTGGGTGTGTTACTCTCTCGGGCTCTTAGTGTTTTTTTTTTTATTACCCTGCATAAAGATTAGCTTCAGATTTCAATTGTTTGAATTATAGTATCAGATTTGATTATGTTTAATCCTCTAGGCTTGTCTGAGCTTGCAGTGGCGCAAATATTTATCTTGCCTTCAGGTTTTTCACGGACACGCTACTCAGAACCACAATCACATTTTATTATCCAGCTATAAACCTCTGACCTTTTTAATGGTTATTTTGGCAAGTTTTTGCGTCACTGCCATGTTTTATAGTCTACGCTAAAATTCCTGATTTGTTTATGGTCAATACTTTGTTGTATCACTTAAAGTGCAAGTCATATGTAGCCCCTAACAGTATGTTTGCATTGTAGTGGGTTTGATGGACACCTCATGTGTGTCCTTTTTTTCCATCATTCATTTTTCTATTCATCGCTCTTGAATGGCCCCTTGTCTAATCACAAAGACATCCTTGTTACAGACTGAAATTCTGTTCTGGTAATAAAAAGAAAGCCAATGTCAAAGCGTTCTCTGGTAGCCATGGTGCCTCTGAAGAAATCTGCTTATGTAATCTTCTACAGTAACTACAGGAAGTAAATACACTGGTGTTTGTAATCTATTGATAAGTTAACAACAATTTAAATATTTTTTTTAAACCAACCAACACTAAGTGGAAAGGCGGAAATGATGGTGATCTACCACCTGTTTATTAGGGGGGAGGCCTGTGGGTTTGATTCCAAGTTACCACTGCTGGGCCCCCGAGCGAAGTACTAAACCCCTGATTGTTCAGTTGTATAAATTAGTTAAAAAAATATGAATCACTCTTCAAAAGGATGTCTGCTAAATGCCAAAAATGTGTATTGTTTCTAGCCTTTTTTTTAGACACTGGTTACCGTGTTCAAAGTACAGACTGTCTGAAGGGTTATATAAAATAATACTTGTAAAACTACATAAAGGTTTTTTTATCATCATATTGTAGGTATATGACTTTGTGTATTATCAAATATGTGATGGTAAAGATGTTTGTACCAGTAAAGAAGAACATGAAGGGAGTGACTGTAAGACCTGTTGTGTTTTTCTAATTGTGTTTTATTTTTAGCAGCTGAAACATGTTAACTATCCAGTTCTGGGTTCCCTTGACAGACCTTTCCATGAGTCTGACACTCTGATATACTTATATGGTTTGTTCTTGTTGGTGGGTGAGACAGCAGCTGTGGAAATCTTGGCAGGATGCAGATATAAACAAGATTAAGGAAAATAGCTTTCAAATTAAACTACTTGTGTCTTAACAGAAATAAGAGTGTAACTTTAAACTCTAGTAATCTATTAATTTTTATTTCTCAATACAGATTTATAGAGTGTTTTGAGTTATGTATGAACAACCTTCCGGTATAGTGCATGTTAATCAGACCCGATGGTCTAGATGAAAGATTTCCACACCCAGTTTTCTGAGAAGCAGGGTGGGTATTAGGCTGAAATGTTGCTCCTTTCTGGTTTCATTTCCTCCTGAAGCCACATCATTGTTGCCAAATACTGCTCTTGCATTAACTTCAGACTTGCACTGTATCTGTATTAATTAATTAATTAGGCTCTCATCTGGTCGGCCTTGTTTACTTGTAGAGCTTTGAAGCTCCTTGTTTGGCAGATCAATGCCCCGTGCTTTACAACTAAGCTTGGATTTTACTCATCTTGTGCCCTCCCTGCATTCTGTACGCTCTGATTTAAATGGGTTTATTTGTAGACACTCTATACAAGATCATTTTTACTGGGTTCAAATTAGAAGGGGATTTATTAATGATGGGGTTTAGAACAGTACAGTGTCTGAAAAATATATACGTTTTAACAGTAAAGAATGATTATTGTTTTAAAAACATTAAAATGATTTATTGTTGAGATTAATGCATATGCACATGTAAAAATTACATCACTGATTTTAAAAAGGAGGTCTGCAGAGATCGTATGGTACTAATCCCAAAACATCACTTGACTACTTAATTACTCAACTAGTTCAGTCTAAATTAGTCATTTATGAAAAGATTTACAAAACCCTGGCCATCGCAGATGCTGAGAGCTCCGCAGCCACTCGCTCATTGAGTAATTTCAAGTGTCGTGATACTTTTTTGAGCTGTACTGTTAGGTTTTTAAAGTTTGATGCTCTGTTTATCAGCATGGAGCCAGAACGAAATTTGCATGATGTAAAACATTTGGATCTTCAGCCAGCATCAAGATGCCATCCAAGGAATAACATTATCATGAATCAGCCTTGAATGTCTGTAATTATAATTTTAAATGAACAAGTGTCATGCTGATTTCATAGTGAAATTTCTTAAAGCATTCACACACATGCCTTCTGGCAGTCGAAGCGTAAAAATTGGCAGGAGGTGCGCGGGCGAGTGCAGGAATCCCAGCAGAGTCCTGAGCAAATCTACGCTCAGGCACACACACTTAGAACACCCTAAAAACTCACTAACGCAGACATCAGTTAACAAATTCTTTTTGGACCTTTTCCCCCCCTTATCACCTTTCTCCCACTTAAATACCAGAACATCTGTATTTTTACATGCATTCTAATTCATCCCTGGTTTTTGTAATATTTGTGTTGTGCTGATGATTAGGGTCTGAAAAACTGCACACAAATGCCCATGAGGAAACTCAGAATGTTTCTGTGGGTCTGTAATGGTGCTGGTTTGCTTTTATTATGAAATGTTTTCAGTAATAATAAGAACTTTTTTTTTGTTTTGCTTTAGATTTGGGGCCAAGACAATGTGTGCTAAGTGACTGAAAAAACTGCATTAATAAACATCTTTCTTTCTGCTGTGTGCTTTAATGCTAATTAATTGTTTTTTTTCTCATAGGGTTTGTCATAATCAACTCTTAATTATTAAAGAAAACATTTTGATCTGTTTATAGCTACGTGGATTTAGACACTAACAGTCCAAAACCCAATTCCTGTTTACTTAAATGTGCACTTTCTTTTTTTTAATTTTCTTTTTAGGGATGCATCGTTTGGAAATTGTACATACAACCTGACTGTTCTTGACTGTTTGCAAGGAATCAGGAAGGTAATAATGATGAAACTCAGAAATTTGAATAATAGTGTGTACACACACACACACAATGGGCATGGTGCATTTTAAGGAGCCACACCTTAGATTTAAACAAGTAGCAATGTATACAGACTGGTTTTCTCTAAAAGTATGCAGAATGTGTTTGCTCTGCTCCTCTTCCTGCATTTTTTACAGGAACCTACCTGCAGTAACCTCGGCTGTAGGAGGCTTCCACTTCTTCTTTAGAGAGAGATTTCATTGTACAATTTTCCACTTAGTTAATTCCAGACTGACTGTTGGAGCATCAGAGAGAGCTTTAGAATGAAGGTGATTGGGAGAGAGATGAAGCTATTGATCAGTAAAGAGAGAGATAATAATCTGGAGTGAAAGATGGGATAGGAGAAAGATGTAATTTGAGACCAGTAGAAACTGATGAATGGGGATGAAGAACTAGTGAGACTGTCTGCTAAAGAGAAAGAGTGAGTTATGTAATAATATGGATAAGAGCTATAGATATATAAATAATAGAGATAAAGAGATGGTGATCTGACGCAACAGAGATTAATTAAAATCTATAAAGATAAAGCTACTATTGAAGTTAAGTGATGGAGATGGAGTAGGAAAGCTGTAAAGTAAGGCTCGGTCTAAAACAGCAAGCTAAATTACAACAAACTTCCCGACCATTTAAAAAGGTGTTTTCTATATAGTATGTCTTCAGCTTGTATCAATGAAATTCAGACGTGCTACATCCGCCATGTTGATATGAACACATGACATACAACATCACAGCAGTGCAAATATAAAGTGGTTTAATATTTAACCTTAATGTTGTTAAATGAGTGCAATTTAACTTCAAGAAACAATGTTTTCATTTTTCTAAAGCCCTCAGAAAGTGTTGCGTTATTGCTGTTTAACACTTCCGCATATGACGAGTCGTTTCTCTCATGGTCTCATGGGATAGTAAAGTGTACATCGTATGCATATTTCAAAATCTGAGAGAAAGCAGTAGATTATCTAGGAACTTGCCTTGCATACTCAGTTTCAGTTAAAAATCTTATGGCAAAAAAAATTTTTATACAAGGGGGAATCAAAAAGTTTTAGGTCATGTCGAAAGATGGCAGCGCAATGCTGCACGCACAGTCATAGCGAGCACAGCCTTGTGTTGCGATCTGTTGGGGTGTCTTAGAACTTTTTGATACCCTTTCATAGATTAAAGCTCAGCTTTAAGCTAATCAAACAGTGCAAAGATTACTCAGTCAGAGTCTGGCTGAAAAACAACAAAAATCCTTTAGAGATTTTTTTTTTTCGTATCACAGCATCACTCCTACTTGAAAAATCAACTCTACCTTAAAGACAAACAAATCTTCATTTATTTTGGTCTCCCTTGTCTCATATATCTCCTCCTCCAGCTTGGCTTTATTAAAACATGCCACACTTATTGACTTTAGTGGATGTTCCTGATGAGGAGCTGATTGTGACTGAGCCTTTGTTTTGAGATTTAATTAACAGGCAGTAAATAAGCCTGCATAATGCAGTGTTCAGCAGTGTTCACCAAACTCTGTCATGGAGGGACGTTTTGCTGCAGAGTTTAGCCTC
This sequence comes from Bagarius yarrelli, assembly GCA_005784505.1. Lineage (NCBI taxonomy): Eukaryota > Metazoa > Chordata > Actinopteri > Siluriformes > Sisoridae > Bagarius > Bagarius yarrelli. The sequence goes on along the minus strand of VCAZ01000015.1, from coordinate 4,083,966 downwards.
CAACCCAAATCAAACACACCTGAACTAGCTAATTAATGTCTTGCTAGCTATACTTGAACCTTACAGGCAGGTGGTTTGATGAAAAACTCGGCAGGAGTTAAACTCTGCAGGACCGAGTTTGGTGGACCCCGCATAATGGCATGGTAATGTATTATCCAAAGCTGCCTGTATTTTTCGGAGGATGAAGCAGTGCCTCTAATTTACTGCTTTGATACATCAAACCATTTCACAACAGAATTCATGAACGTGTCATTGCTATAGCTGAGAGGAAACAAGAGCAACTGTACACTTGGATTCGATGATGGCAGACAGCCAGCCAGATTGACAGATAAATGGATAGAGGGACGGATGAGTAAAGGAATAGATGCATAAATTAATAAAAGGATTGATAGGTGGCTAAATAAATCAAAAATATATTGGCAGAGATTGATATTTTGACAGCTGTATAGATGAATTGGTAGATGGAGAAAGGGTGTATAGAGGGATGGTAGACCGTTGTACAGAGATGTTTGATAAGACATGACGTAAACATGTTTTGCTGAGCACAGTTACCATTACTCTATCTTAATATTTATATTGACTAAAAGCGCCATAGTTAACATATCTTTTGTGCGTGTCTGTCTGCCAGATGAACATGCTAATCAATGCCATTATCTTAAGTGCCCTTTTAACCTGGTACTTATCCCACTGCCAGAACAAAGAGGTATTTTTTGTGGCTTTACATCTTAGGCTAGATTGTTATGGTATTGAAATGAATTGTAGATTTTTTGCGTTTAATGAATATTGGCCTGCTTCTGAAGATTCACACTGACTTATAAGCTTGTTCTATTTTATATATGAAATGGATAATGTTAAATGTGTGTGTGTGTGTGTATGTGTTTTAGGCCCTGCAGCACGGCTTCTTGAACTTTGAGACTTTTGATGTGACCGAGTATGAGCACTATGAGGTTAGTGTGATAGCGTTACACTGTCAGGGTTCAATATTTGCACTGTTTGTGCTTTGTTTCATGCTTTAATTTTAAAAGCGGTCTATGGCGTTTTAGCTGAACTTTTCTACCATATTCTGTGAATTAGTTTGATATAATGTCTCTTAACAACCCTCTGCGTTTACCTCTTATCTGCAGCGTGTAGAGAACGGAGACTTCAACTGGATCGTCCCTGGAAAATTCCTGGCTTTCAGCGGGCCTCATCCAAAGAGTAAAGTAGAAAACGGTGAGCTATTTTCACAGCACTCCCATCCCATGATCCATAGACATGCGTGTCTAAAAGATTCATACATGTTGTGGTGGTGTTAACACAATAGTAGTATTTTCTGTTGCTCTGTGTTACCAGGTGCATTAAAAGAAAAATGATTAGTGAAACTATTGTGGTATTTACCAGGTGTTTATATTGTTTTTTGTTAGTAATGACACCCTAGACTCTCTTTGCCACAATGAGGTCATAAAACGCGTTGACCAGGACTGGGTGGTATGACTGTATACATCATTATCGCAAAATCAATTGTCAACCGAAATAGATTTTTTTTTAAATTCTATGTAAAATATGTGGGCCTGAGCAAGATGCTGCATGTGAGTTATTTAAGTGGTATTTATCTTACATCTGTTAGGAGATGTTAATTGGGGAAAGTTTATAATAACGTTTGTCCACACAAGTGGTAGTGGGGAGATGGTAGCGCAGTGGTTAAGTTGTTGGACTACCAACTTGAGGAACCGGGTTCAATTCCCAGCCACACCACTGCTGAGCAAGGCCCAATTGCTGAGTTGTATAACAAGGAATATTGTAAAGCATTGTCTGCCAAATGCTCCAAATGGAAAAATGAAACTGTGAAATGTAACATACAGAGAAAATTTGTTGTCATATTAATATTTATTCATCTAAGATATTTAGGTTTATTGTAAAAGCCCTTTTTATTGGGTTTTTCCCCCAAATAACTACCCATTAAAAACATTTATCATATCAAAACATTTATCAGTATATAATGATTCATGATGTAAAATTAATCAAAAAAAAATTGAATAGGTTTAAATGTGACAATTTTTTTTAATTAATATCCTGTTGCAAAATTTAATTGTACTTAAATTGTACTTTTTTTTGTTAAATGAGGTTATCCTCTCCATGCCCCTGAGGCCTACTTTCCATACTTCCGCAGACACAACATCACTACCGTCGTTCGGCTCACCAAGAAGATCTACGATTCCAAGCGCTTTACAGATGCTGGCTTTGATCACTATGACCTGGTTTTTGTGGATGGCAGCACGCCCAGCGATGCCATCATGCGCCGCTTCCTGCATATTTGCGAGAGCGCGGATGGTGCCATGGCTGTTCACTGCAAGGGTGAGCAGATTTATTAAAACTCTGCCTTTTAGTATGTGATTAGTTTTCTTTAAGGGACATGACATGGCCACTTGATGGTGCTGTTGTTTCAGAGCTGTACAAAGCTGGTTAGGGGAAGGACGTGCCCTTCTGATTTCAAATAGCTGGCTTATTATCTGGTGACACTGGTTCTGAACTTGAGCTAAGGTTTTATTTTGTTACATTTTGTGGGTGTTTAAAAAAAAAAACTTTTTTGGAAGATTTAATGTTTTATTCATGCTCAGTGTGTACCAGAAGCATCGTCAGTAGATACAAAGGTTCAGAACAGATACAGCTGTTGGGAGAATTAACAATATAGTGGCATTATAAAACCGTCGAACTCTACACATGTAAAGTTATTTATATTTGTCAAATTGATAAGCATTGCACAGGTGAATTACTGTAGATGTACAAAAGGATGTGCAAGATGGCTTTATATCTATTTTTGCACTAATACATAAATGTGATTTTGTCTAATAGCTGTTTGATACTAAATGCTTTAAGCAAAAGTGTATTCTATTTTATTTCTGTCAACATTCATTTTCAGTAGTTCCAGTGTTCACACACTTATCTGTAGTCTCTCAAGCCTTTTTTACAACCCGCCATCGCTGGTAATAAGTTATTGAAAATTTGGTTGTTCCTTTTTACTGATGGAACATAGCTGTAATATTAGTGTGTCATGAGTTTGTGTAGGCTGCTAATGTATGACAAACCATTTGAAACACAATGTCATTCTTTGGCACATCACTTACAAATCCAGACGTTTACTGCTTTTGCTCCACAGTCGGGTATTACATTAAGCTATATGCATTTTGTTCGTTTTACAGCCGGTCTGGGCAGGACAGGCACTCTGATTGGCTGCTACCTGATGAAACACTATCGATTTTCGGCAGCTGAAGTTATCGCCTGGATCCGTATCTGCAGGCCCGGCTCTATCATTGGACCCCAGCAACACTTTCTGGAGGAGTAAGTAACATGCTGGGGAATCTTGTTTGAGTTACCTTTCAAGGATACAAGATTTTTATTTTTAGTCTTCTGGCAGTTTGTTTGTAAATCCATTAAGAGCGGGAACATAAGTGGTATTATTTAAATGAGCCTGTAGTCTTTATGTACATATGAAGGATTAAAAGAGGCAACCTTAGAATAGAACATTATGAGCATGAGTGTTTTTCTGATTGTTTAATGGCCATTTCAACTCAAAAGGCGTAACCTGTAAACTGAAATATCTGGTTCTCCAAAAAGGTGTTTTAGTAATGACAAAATCAACATGAAATGTTTTTTTGTATAATAAAAATCAGTTAGTTCTAGTAGTCAGTAACAATCCTGAACAATAGTTTTAAGCCTCAGCACTATTTTGTAAGTCTGTCACAAGCACCGCGCCCTAAAGCTATACTGGCCCCGCTGTTTACAATGCCATTGCACTACTCAGACATATTCTGGTCATTTATATGAACCTGCAAGCAATTCTCCAAATGACTTTAAAATGCATCTATCAGCATGAAAAATCCTGCCCTTATTGCATTTTAGAACTTTCTCAGTCATTTTTTTTTTTTTATGTTAAAGTCCCAATTGTAACTCAGAGAGAAAGAGAGACCGTCTATACAGAGACTGCTATAAAGAGACTGCTATAGTAAAATAAATTGTCAAAGGTAGAAAGTTGAAACATTGTGGCTATATATAATAAAAAAGATATTAAAACAAATATAAAAATGTCTTTTCAGCTAACTGCAATAAGGTATATTTACACAAACTGTATTCTCTGTGCTATAGCTTTATATAGATTTAGCAAGCACTGTGCGATACATAGAACGATACAATGGGTCACAATTTATTGCAATACTATACATAATTCAATACATACGGCAAAACTTCAATAAAAATAAAACATGCAAACCAAATAGTTTAAAATATAAGAAGTACAAAGCCAGAGGCACACCCTTATTCCTTCTGCTATTCTTGCGTCTGAGACTTGTGATGGCAGTATATGTCAGAAGAAACTACAGGAGTGAAGGAGGAAGTTGTTTGACACGGGCTGAGGGGTTTAATGAAATATTAACATAAAGGTAAATTATTTAACATAACCTTTAAAACAATATGCATAAATATATATCGATCCTAAATGTTAGAATATCGATACACTATTTAAAAATATTGCTAATATTAATATATTTACACAGCCCCAACACTTGATCTCCAAATTTTCATATAAATGGTAGCAAATGCGATACAATAGCTGATCTAAGTTACTTGGGGATTATGTGCAAAACACCTTCAACGAGCAGTCATTTTCTGGTTTGTTATGCTTAAATGCATGACTTCTATACATGACTAAACATTTAGGAACAAATATCTTGTTTCTTATTTGTTTTTAGGTAAAACGAGTCAAGGCTACAGAAAAACTGAGGTTATGCGTAAAGCTCAGCAAAGTGGAATGCACCCAGGGTGTTCTTATAAACTTATATCTTTCAATGTCAAGGTCTGACCCTTGGCTTTGGTCCTGCTTTCTGCCAGGAAAGGCTCTTAAGCAAGTTTTATAGGAGAATAGACTCCCCTATGGAGGACAGGAGGAAGCAACACAGATATGGCATGCATGCTGTGGGTGAGATGAAGTGAAATCACACTTAGACCGGATGATTAATCAGTGAATGTTTTTTAAATATGTTGGACTCTGAATCCAGCAAAAACCTAAAAAAGAGTGTGTGTTTTGTTCATACTATCACACACAGCCACATACGTGCATACTTATGTCAGTGCCTGTCAGAGATTAGACAGACCCCTTGTATAAAACCAGTTCTGTTAAGCATTCTATAGTGACAGAGATGTGAACAGTATCTGCTTGAGGTCAATGCTTCTTCTAATACGTTATTGATCCTATACTACCAGCTCATTAAAAGAGATACATAATCATTATTATGTAGTTTTCTTTAAAGTGACACTTAATATAAGGTGTTTTTATTGTTTGTAAGAGAGGTAAAGCTAAAACTGGTTTCTCAGAAACATAAGATGTGTTTGATGATAAGTTTTTGTTTTAATGATTATTATTATTATTATTATTGCACTGGTGGGATTGCAGTAAATGCGCTGAATTAAATCCCTGATTATTTTACTATACAATCACAACACTGCGTGCTTATTGCTCACTTATCACACTTATATAAAATGTTGTCTTTGTTCTTCTTCCATCTTTCTTTGTCTTCCTTTGTTCTGTTGTGTAGGAAGCAGACGAATCTGTGGGCTCAGGGAGATGCGCTTCGCTCGAAGCGAATTTATGAGGAAAGAAATGTTTCGAACCTTATTTCTAGCATGGATGACTTGACCGTCCGCAGCAGCTTCAACAGATCTGCCAGCATGGAAGAGGTGAGAAGAAATAATGGAGACAATGCATTTATTTATACAAATGCATGTGATTTCACCTTGGATGCTTTTTCTTTGTGCTTATTACATTTTGAGGAAATAATCAAAGAACAGAAAGCCAAGATTTTGTATTTCTGTTATGAAGTATCATGTACACACTACCAGGATATCAGTCACAATTGCTGCAAACTCCTAATGTTCAGCATATAATTGGGGTGAAACAAAATCAATATTTTGGATAAAGGTGTTTTGAAGATCATAATTGTACAGGGTATGTCTGACTCATTTTGCAGAATGGAGAATACAGTGAAAACGGTCTTGTCATGACTCAAGGAGATAAACTACGTGCCTTAAAGGGCCGGAGGCAGCCCAGATTATCCACCTCCTCAGCTCTGAGGTAGGAACAGTCTAACAAAATTGAGATTATCGAGGTTCTTAAAGGTCTTTTATCTCAACGATGGTATAAACCCAAGATGATTTAATCAGTATTATTTGGAAAATATTGTATATAATGTGCGCGCTATTGGAAGCAGTTTGCTGTATCTAATGTTTTTTTTTTTTATTATTTTAAAAGCATTTGTTCTAACCTATTAGTGAAAAAGTACTACCAGAAGAAGGTATGTGTTCCTGTTCCTCTCAGACAAAAGCTGTAGAACTAAAGTAATTACACCAGAGCCAGATGCCGGGTGTGTGGTTGCTATAGCAACATGCAGTCACTTTCTCTCAAAGATGGTGTGGTTTTTTTTGTTGTTTTTTTTAACACAACGTGATTCTAAAACATTCCATTTAAATATGTTGTAATTTATAAGATATTTGTGTTTTTTCTGTTTGATAAAAAATACCAAGAGGTTTTTTTTTTTTTTTTTATTGGATGGTGAGAAATGATTTATTGTTAAATGCTAACAATTTCAGATGCTGTTTAAAAGGTTTTTGAGAGTTGCTGGAAAGTAATGAACCCATCCCTTAATAATAATGTGATTTCCTTTGTTTGTTTTTTTTTTTTTTTTTGCCTTAGCAAATTTTCCCTGACTAATATTTACTATTTAATTACTTAAAGAATTATTTTCCCCCACCTTCAAGCACACATTATGCAGAACAGGGCACTTACCTCCCTTCTCAAGACCAATAGCTAAAAAACTCTTAAAGCATCTGCCAGAACAAACACATGCAGATATCAATGACGCTCACGATGATGCACATAATGATGTGCATAGCCTGCTTTTTAGCACTTTGTGAAGAAATTAATTAGGGGCTGCACACTTGTTTAAAAAGAGGTTGTTGAATTAACATTAGTGTCCCGCGAGTGGTCAGAGAACAGGCCTCTCACACCAGAATAGTCCTCCTATTATTTACTGTGCTGGGCAATAAATACAACGTTATGCAGAAACACTCAGATTAATGAAAGACGGCTACGCAGATGTCTTCCGCTCAAAAAGTGCGAAATGACCAAGTCTGAATAAAAGAGGTGGATAAAGATAGAATGAAAGCACTCTGCAGCTGCTTTTGTAAAACCCCATTCATCTGTTTTTTTTCTCCTTTAAGGGAAAGAGAGGGAGCTCTTAATGATGAAAAGCTGCAGAAGACTGAGTAGTAGCAGAACACAGTGCTTTATCTCCTTTTCCTCCACCTTGACCCTGTTGCTAATACTAGTGCCTCCTTATTGTTCCTCCCAAGCTATTTCTGGATCTTTCATAACTCCTTTCTGAGCCCAAGTAGGGCCCAAATAAAAATTTTTAACATCAAGATGATTAATGCCAAATTCGCATAAAGTTTGAAGAGGTTACTTGTGCTTTTTTGTTAGGAGAAAATTTGCTGTTTTGTACATGATTCATTTAACTGTATAACCAGTTAAATAAAAAGGAGGTTGGAATTATTCCCTGATTGATATCTGGTGGTGCCACATGTTATGCACCATATAACTGGAAGTTTACAAAACTAACTCCACATTGATTGGTAAATATTTTCATTGATAATGTCTTTACTTCAAAGATTCACAACCTGGATATGACATCATGTATTAATTCTTGTGTCTTATCAGTTTATCCCAAGTGACTGAACTTTAAAAATTATCACAGACTATCCGGATGGCAAGAAAGTCGAGAGGAAAACTATTAGTATGTCTGATTTCTTAGTATGTGGATTTTAGTAAGTTCCCGGATGAGCTACTCCTGTTTGGATTTTGAAGTACAAATATGATGCATTTTACTATCCTATGAGCCCACAGGAGAGGCTACGCCATATGTGGAAGTGGTGAACAGTGCTAAAGGAAAAATTGTATCTTGTAGTTGAATTTCACTTGTTTAAAACTATTTAATTAAACATTATCCAACATCAAATCCACACTGCAGTGATTCACGTGTCTATTAAAATTGTGGATATAGTATGTCCGAATTTTATTCATGCTAGCCATAACCATACTATTAGTATGTACTTTTTTTAACGATTGGGAAGTTCATGCTTAATGAAATCTAGTACATACTAAATGTAGTAATCTAGTATGTAATTTTGGACAAAGCCTATAAACTTCTCTTAGCTAACAGATTTACATAAAAAAAATTAATGATTTTATCAAAAATAAATAAACATACTGAGCGGCAAGTTTGAGGGCGGCAGGTGCAGTGTGATTTATAAATGACGCCTATGTTTAAATAGGTGTGAGTTAATAAAACTCTCTTTCCATTTGATCAAAATGACTTACATAATTTACAGCATATAATTGTTTTATTGATCGGAGTCAAATCATACTTTATTTAGGTGGTGTTTTCTACATTACATTCAATAATGCTATAAATTATAAATATTACAAATTATGTTTTGAATTTAAAAAACCATAATATAATTTGTTCTTTAATCAATGTTTGTTTTAGCTTCTCTAAACGTGTGTACATGTCTCTTACTAGACTGACTGGCTCCAGTACTTCAGGTCCTGGTTCCCCCCTTAAAGCCTCAAAATTGCCCTCCTCTTCCACCCCTACCTCTTCCTCAGCCAAGAGAATCAGCCGAATCTCTTCTTCCTCAACCAGTCTAAATAAGTGAGTTGCATAGTTCTTTTATCTCCTTTTATTTCTTCTCTGTCCTTTACTTGTACATTGAGTAGACTGCACTGCTTTTCCTAACTTTCCCTATCTTAGCGACATCTATTTTCCTTTGTGCTTGTCTGATTATAGAAATCTCCATTTCTTCCTTTCTTTCTTTTCCCCCTCTTGTCTTGTATTTCCCTTCACAGCCCCCTGGTGGTGTTTTTTCCTCTCTGTGACTCCTCTATATGCTGATGTGGAAGAACAGCTAGATTACTTAAAGAAGTGGCCTATTCTTTTGTAAAAGGATAGAATGGCATTCCCTAGTTTTCTTATTTTGTTTTTACAGAGTAGCTGTGACAGACCATGTTGACCTCTATGGCAGCTTGGCCCAAAAAAAGCGATAACCTGAGCTACTTTTTTGCCTGTCGTGATGTGTAGAACCATGTTGTTGAATGTGTTGCAGTGATAAGTCCACCACCCTGTCCCCAATCTATGTACCTTTCCTTACCACAACACCCCCCTCCCCTGTCCACCTTTCAGCTCCTGTCTAAACTCCAGATTGGCCACTTCATTGGGCAACCTGTACGCCATCACCAGAGACTCTGTGAATAACCCTCAACCTACGTTTGCAACCTCTTCTCCGTTCTCGTCTCCATCCTACCCTGTCCCCCGTGCCACATTTGCCAGCATCTCTACTTTGGCTACAAACAGTTTTCAAAATGAAGTCAACAACAACAGTAATCTCTATAGCGCCTCCAATGGCAATACCAAGATCTCGGCTTTCAGCAACCACAACCGCAGCAGTCTGGGTAAAACCTCTATTCCTGGGAGGCTTGGCTTGGAGGAGCCAAATCACAATCCATTGACCGCAGGTCTGAGCAGGCCCTCCGCCCGCTACCTCAGTCGCTCCATTCCTGTAAGTGAGCACACCCTTGCACACGCAACAGCAGCATTTCTACTGACAACTATCACGCTCCTTATTTCTTTTGTTTAGATTTTATCCTACTAATCCTACTCATGTCTTTATTTCAGCCAGTGTAGAAGGGATGGTACAGAGAAAAAGATACAGATAGTAAACTAATGTAGCTTTTGAGTAGTTAAAGTCTGTGTTACCCAAAATCTTTCCTATATATGCACGCCTTTAGGATTGATTAAAGGAATGGTATCTGGATACCAGATTATACTTTAGTTGGAATGATTATAATCAGTCTGATATTTTTTAAATCATTACTTGGATTGCTGTTTTGGGGTAACCTATACCATTAAAAAAATACTGTATTATACAGTAGATCTTAGCTGAGGAGATATATAGAGTGAACATTTTGGTTCTAATGTTTTTTTTCTCTGAACAATTCAGTTCATCTAGTGTAGAACTTTATGCATAACATATTACCAACGGAACTTATTAATATAGGAATAATTAGTTTATTTTTAATAACATTGTTTTGTAAGTGTGTGTGAGAGAATAAGAGAGATGTAGAGCAAGAGTGAGCGAGAGAGAAAAGAATATTCTCATATACTGCTTTAAGCTTACAAGATATCCAAGTTTGCATCTGATTATCTCCATTGTCTAATAAATCTCATATTAAGGCCTTTAAATATACCCTAATTGCTGCTGTGGGGGCTTTAATTAATTGTGATGCTGAAGTTAATTTTCAAGCAGCACTTAAAAACACTTTACCTTTTAACTCATTTGCTTCATTTCACTTGTATTCCTACTACTTACTTATTAAACCATAAAAAACGTATTAATCTCAGTGACAGCTAATGTTATTATCTATCTGCAACAACGGTTCTTACTGCTTTGTACAGATGTTTGTCTAATTCTTCCTTCAGCACTTACAAAACAACTTGTGCCTCCTTTCATGCTGCTGTTCGATGCACTGGGATTTTTATAGACTGCACAAAAGTGATTTTTAAGGCACTATGACCACAATCCTGCTTTGCTCCATGTAAAACAGTCCATGGGACTTCATAAAACCTTAATGCCGTTTAACAGCAAAGTTTTAATTTAAGAAAACCAAAGATTGTCTTACAAATTATACTTACTGATTTAAGATATTTCTTTATATATTTTTTAATATTGAAAAACCCCCCAGTAATTTAAGTCTTTGCCCGTATTTCTGCTCATTCACAGAGACTTGTATAGCTGTCGTTAGAGAAATCTGTACCTGTGGGTTTTATCCACATCTTCAAAGTGATTGCCTTTAATTTGCATTCTTTTTAATTTATATTCTTATTACAAACAGTTTCTAAATCTATATTTTATTCATCTTAAATTAGGTGCTGGATTTACTATACAAAGCCCTGTGTTTGAATTCTGAGTATAGTAATGATAAGTTAACATTAATATACAAGTATTAACATTAGTATTACTATTACTGCCACATTTATTACAGCAGTGGTTCCCAAACATTTTTTGCCAGGCTGCTTTGGCAGAATAAGACACAAATATTTCTGTGGCATAACCCACCAGGTCAATTAAATCAGCGTTTGTTAACAGCAGGATGCAGGATAACTGTACACCTGCTTTTGAACTAATGGATTTTAAACCAATTCATGCCTACATGCTGACAGCATGAACATGCCCCCTGGGGTACTATATAATAATAATACATTAGAGCAGTGCTGCTTTCTCACAGATCTTTTTTATGTCCCTTTCCATTAGTTACACATAATGATTTCGACCAGGTAACTCAAGTTGTAAAAGGAGCAGCAGAACCCTTTTTGGGTTATTTCCCCAACTTTCACTGCAAACTGATCATTTTTGTTTAAAATTATTTATCTAGAGCTAGTTCTCACCCACACTTCCTTGTATGAAATTAACCTCTATCCTGAGGTACATGGAAATGCCTACCGTAGTCTTGGCTCGCTTTTATCGAAACATTTCGTCAGCCAACCATCACAGATTATAAGATTTAGGCATGAGGAGCATAAGCTGGAGTGAGATCAAAACACCCACATGCTTTAGCATTGGAAAAAAAACAACAACAAATCCTTTAGCATCCTGTTTATCTGGTCGGTTCCCTGTTGCTTTTTTTTTTTTTTTTTTTTTTTTTTTTTTTGTTTTTTTTTTTTTTTTTTTTTTTTTTTTTTTTTTTTTTTCTATTCTTTTGTGATCGTTATTTTGCCAAGACCTACATACCCAATTCTTCTTTTTTGCATATGAAATACCTTGAAATAAGCCTGGGTAATGTGTACATACAACATCAATACTGTAGAGTAACCTTATCCTAACATGATATTGATCATTGACCACCACTTGAAATGTCCATTGGCCAATTTTTAGTATTAATATAAATTAATTAGCATTTATTTGAAATCGATGTTTACACTTAAAAACAATAAAAAGCAAGTCATTGCTGATTCACCTAAACAATGGTTGCAATTTCCAGACCATCATTCTGGTCCATTTCATTCCATCATTTGCAGAATTATGCTGCAAAACCAAGCCTAGTCTTTGATTTAGTTTAAAGATAAGTCTACAGGTATAGCTTTCAAAGAAAACACTATGATTCTTATGTGGAATAAAGTACAACAGCACCACCACAGCTTGTATGAAGATGCTTTTTTTTTTTGCTCTTTCAGACTGTATACATCAGTGACAGTTGTGTCTATGCAATACTGCACAACCCCTAGCTTTGATTTCTGTTAGCTTTGCAAACGCCTTAACAACGTGCCATCAGCAATAATTTGGAGATTGCATGTAGAAAATCAAGTCACAGGTGTTTAAACATGAACAAAGTGGTTGTAATCTCTTTTGGAGGAAAAATTTTAAATACATCGATTGAATGTTGTAGTCTGTGCTGTAAAAAAATTCCATTTCTCCAGCAAACAGAACCCTACCTGACACATTAAAGCTGTTAATGGATGGGTTATTTTAGCTTTCATGTAAGCAGGTATCTGCTGTTTTAGTTTCTAAGTCAATGGAGGTTAACATGAGGGTAAACTCCAGTATCCAGTCATTTTTACAGAAGATAAATAAAAAAATACAAAATCCAAAAAATTTCATTTTCTCTAAATCTCTTATCATCTTTAATGTGTTTAGCGCTTTATTTTCTTCACGTCCTTTTTTTTTTTATAATAAAGTGCACAGATTGGCACTCGATAATGCATGTGCCACATCTATATTTAGTAACTTTTTCTATTACTTGGCCCTAATGTTGTTTCCTGTCTATTATAGAGAGAGCGTGCAACTGAGCAAGCGTAATTTTCACATATTTAATGCAAATTAAATTTTCCTGTCCACGCTGACTCCCACCCCTCCTTCTCTTCCTTTCTCCCATTTTATTTTTTTATAATATTAAGCCTCAAAGCTTAAATGTTTAGTCCTACCATTTATCCATGGGTCATATGTCATTTTCTGTTCAGTGTGTTAATGGCTTTGTTTCTTATTTTCTTACAGTCCCTTCAGTCGGAGTGTGTTCGGTATTAAATCGGCAACGTTGCACTGATCCTGACCTGTCCTCCTGGCTTGCCATTCTTCTCTCTACTTGCTGATCTCCAGCCTGCTATATGTAAGCACAAAAGGAACTGAATAAGTGCTGGAACCGGGTCTGTAGATCCAGTGTTAAAATGTTCTGCAGGAAACTGCTTTGAAGTAGATGTGCTCTCTCTCTCTTTCTCTCTCTCTCTCTCTCTCCTCATCGCTCTCTCTCTCTCTCTCTCCCTTGTGATTTTTATATTTTATTTTTATTTTTATATATTATATATATATATATATATATATATATATATATATATATATATATATATATATATATATATATATATATATATATATATATAAAAAATGGATGGATAGAAATATATGTGCAGATGTACTACGGAAGAAGATTATTTTTAGAACAGAAATTATTTTTTTCTATTTGTCTACACTTTTTGATGTATGATCTTTATCTTAGGCTTGTCACATATGTGACGTGTACACATTTTTCTGGTTTTAAGAAATTTGCTTCAAAATAACTTTTTTTTTTTTTTTTTTTAAAGAATGAATGACTTTTCAGACCAACAGTATGAGGGCTACAAATGATAAATCTGAATGGATTAGCTGTATTAATCAAGCTTAGTTTTAACATATCCATGTATGCAGTGCTCACAAAGAAATACTGGCACAAATTTGAGACAATTTCATATGGACATTTGCCAGAAATATGTTAAACATGAAATCACGAGATAATTTGTATATCTTTTTTCGATTTTATTTTCCATTTTATTTTATCAAACCAAGATCAACAACATAAATTTTACACAGTGACATGTTTTGCTTCAGGTTTCACTTCAAATAAGGCAAAAGAAATTTACACAGTGAATGCAAAACAAACGAGTTTCTAGTGCTTTCTAGTTGCTGCTTCAACAATGTTGGCACACCATGTAATGTTGCTGTATTTTTGATAGTTTCTTACCAGCCCCAGTCCTACATTCCGTTTTTGGTTAATTCAATAAAAAAAAGCAGATGAACCAAACTGATCAATTCCAGCTTAGCATAAATCCGATGCATCAGATTTGTTTTAAAGTTGTGTTGTAAAGCATTAGTGTCATGATTTTGGGTGACATTTTAAAAATCGACAGATTTGCATTAGTTTCCACTACAGTTCTCTGATTCATTAGTCTAATTTATAAACCAAAATCTTTATGGATTTACTAAAGATTCTTACAAGATCAGACCATAAAAGCGACACGGATATCGTGTTTTTGTTGTCTAGTGTGACATCATTACGGTTTGCTGTGTAAGTGTACTTTTACTAAATAATCAGTGGCCTAAATTTACTTTATCCGGAACTTGAACAATGTCCGTTATTATCAGAGTAATTTTGCACGACGACTCATCTTTTGAGGGTTGGAAAAAGCATGTGAGCTGGTACTGTTCCCAACACACACTGTAGCTTTACAGCATGATTCTAATTTTGTACTAGCTTTAGTCCTGGTTGCTTCAGGGAATGTATTTCACCTCCTACACAGATGTAGATGAGCATAAGCAATCTTTATTCTGTTTAGGAACTGTTAATGTACCAAAGTATCTGTAACATATGGTACCATTGACATGTTAATGCTGAAGGGAAGTTTATTTAGTTATTATATATATATATATATATATATATATATTATATATATATATATATATATATATATATATATATATATATATAGTATATATATATATGAATTTAAAGTAACCAACAGAACCAATAACAAATAATTTTAAGCTGAGTGTTGCTGATACGTATCTACTGACAGTTTGCATTTGCGTTTTCACTGATTTACATGTTCAAAAAAATGTTTTGGTAAATATTTTATCCTGTTGTTTTGAAGGTGTGTATTAGCCTTATTGATGTCCTGAATGAGGTGTTGCCTCATTAACTCTGTAGCATCACTTTCTACATTCCAGACGATGTAGTGCTTTTCTACATTTATACAATATTTGTCAGTTTAAGTATTCTACCTCTTATACACAGATAACAGATATACAGAGTATGGCTGTACACAGTTGTCCTGCATTTACAGGATGTATGTGTATCATTTTGCTTTTCTTAAGTTGTGAATAGACAAAATAAAATGCAAAACACTGTGTTGCTTCGAAAATAATAAATTGCTAATTCTTTGGGCATTTGATGCAAAAATGTTGTTGTTTTTTTTTTGTTTTTGTTTTTTTTTCCTTGTGTGAAGATGTACACACTTGTACAAAGAAAATGAAGGTATGGTATTAGTTCCATACAAGAGCTTTTATCTATTTGCACAAGCAGATGGATCAATTAAAAAAAAAAATAGAAATTTAATAAGCACTTATCTGCATGACCTGCAGAAGCGCAAATACAATTGCAGCGCTTTAATAGAGCAGAGGTTTGGAGCTTTGTCCTCATCTCTTTTCACAGCAAGATGAAGCTAAAGATGGAAGCGTTTCCACGCATTGGGCTTTTAAAAGTGCTAATTGCATTCTCTTGTAATTGATCATGTTACAGGCTGCTCTTTTGTTGAAGTTTTTTTTGTGGATGATTGATCACTTCAATTCACCCCATTGATTTATTTCCTATCCAGGTGAAGGGAATTATAAATTAAGACAATGCCAAGCTTTTATTAGGGACGTGCACATACACATGTAAGGAATTGGTATCTACAAACTTTTGTCAGAAAAATGTGAGTTTTAATGATGAACACTTGCTTGTTCATGATGCACCACTAAATCTCACTTGGCTAATCGACTTTGCTCTTATAGGTCAATGTTACTGCATGCAATTTTAGCACCCTGTAAAAACAACAAAATATTAAAAAAAAAAATACTTGCATTTACATTTATGGCATGGTAGGTATTTTAAAGATATAAAACGTAAGCAGTTATAACGTGACAAAGTTTGCAAACTGTTGTAGTCTCTGAACTTAATAACAATTATTTTAATTATGCATAAATTAGGATTATCAAAATTTGTCAGCAAAAAAAGTCAGAGTGGAAAGTTATAGTTCAATGGTTTAGGTGTTGAACTGCTGACTGTAAGATTGTGGCTTCCATTCCCAGTGCCACTAAGCTGTTGCTGGTGGGCCCTTGAGAAAGGCCCTTAGCCCTCATCTGCTTAGCTGGATGAAAATGGAAATAAATGAAAGTCGTTCTGAATAAAGGATGCCTGCTGTGAATGTCAATGATTTTTGAAACTTTGCCCTAATTACCACTAGTCATGGGCTCCTCAAAGCAGCCAACTAACGATTTGATAAGGAAAGCTGTAAAAATATATTGATTTGCTTAGTCTTTTAGTGTTTGCTTTTAGTTCGAGTTTAGTGTCTGCAATGATAAGATGTATAAATCAGTGAAAGGTCCTTACAGTTCTTTTCAGATCTGCATAAAGGCTTTAGTGACACGAGTGATAGTGTACAAATCTAATCTGTCTGGAATCTTTAAAGTGAAAAATGTATGTTTAATTATATCCATCTGACATGCAAACCAATATTCTGATAAGACACGAATTTGGGAGGAACCTTTTACCCACAATTACTGGAAATACTGGGAAATTTGGGAGATTTGTGATTATGTAGCAGTAATTGCAACACTGTTAGTTGGGAAAATTAAGCTGAAATGAAAGTGGCTTCTAGAAGACAATAATTTACACCATAACCTTAAATGCCTCCATATTATTAAAACCAATGCTTTTAAAATTAAGCTTTGAAAACCTGTCTGTAAAACCTGCAGGTAAAATCATGTACGGTATCCATGCAGTCCTCTTCCTGGTTGCCAGGAGTGGAGTACCATGTGGTCTTTATAGCTAGTGGAGTCCGTCCAACTCAAGGTGTGACGTTTTGCTTGCTGAGATGTTTTCTGCTCACCACAATTATAAAGAGTGTCTAATTTGGCAGAGAACTGATCTGGTCATTCATATTAGTGAGGCTGTTTTTATACACCAAATTTTTAATAGCAACATTCTGTGTTTCCAGGAGACTGGCAGTTTCTGAAATACTCATACCAGCTTGTATTAACATCTAATGTCCAATGTCAGAGCTCAGTTTTTTCTTTTACTTGATTCTGAAGTTTGGTGCAAAACACCAAATGAAGTTTTTGACTTGTAGCTGTAGGATTATATGCATTGTGCAGGTGCCACATGATTGGCTGACTAGGGATCTGCATTAATGAGCAGATGTTCCTAATAAAGTGGACGGTAAGTGTGTGTGTGTGTGTGTGTGTCTAGTGCATAGCTCATATACACGATCTTCTTCTTTTTCTTTTTTTTCTTATTATACCGCATCCTTTATTCCTTTGTGTGAATGCGCTGCTGAGTAAAATCTAACCGCTGTTCTATTACTCGGTAGCGTGCGCTAGAGGACGGAGGATGAAGAGGGAGGATGAAGAAAGGAAGCAAAGGACGCGCACACACAGACGCACAAACACAGCCGTACGTACAAAAGCGCAGCTGCAGCATCAGCAGCAGGGAAGACGGATGGATACAGCGATGGAGTGATGCTGGTGCACTTCCTTACTTCACCCAGACAATGAGCCGTGATGTGATGTCCACGTGAGGCTCGTGAGCGGTCATGCAGAACAGCACGGCGGTGCAGTGCGACACCGGAGACGCGGAGCGCATCACAATCACGGCGCTGTTCTCCGTCATGTGTCCTCTTGGCACTGTTCTCAACCTGTTGGTCATCGGTCTGGTGTTGAGCTTTAAGAAGCTGCGCACAGCGAGCAACGCGTTCATCGTTAACGGCTGCACGGCAGACTTGCTGGTGTGCGCCTTCTGGATGCCGCACGAGGCTGCAGTGGCGGCGTCAGTACCATCCCCACTGTTCGGTGTCGCACCACGAGACGCGCTGCTTCTTCTCGGCGCCACCGTGTCGCTTCTGTCACACTCGCTGATCGCCGTGAACCGCTACGTATTGATTACCAAACCACCAGCTGCCTACCATGCACTCTACCAACGAAGGCGCGCGCAAGCCATGATCGCCGCGTCATGGCTCATCGCGCTCGCGTGCCTGTTGCCACCTTGGCTCGTGGTGGCTCGTCGCCCGGCGTTTGCATGCGGACTGATGCTCCTGATGCTGCTTTCTGAACCCTGCGCCGCCGCCACCCTCGCGCTAACCATTCTCGGCCAGACTGCGGTTGTAACATACTGTTACTTCAAGATCTTCCGGCGCGTGCAGATAAGTGCTAAACGCGTGAGCGTGCTGCACTTTCAACTCGTCAACAATCTTCCGTACTCGTTCCCGAGGAAGGACAAACGGCTCGGCGTGCACGTGCTGGCAGTGTGCCTGGTGTTCGTGTTGACCACCGAGCCCGTGCTGTGGACCCTGACCGCGAGCCTGTTCGCCCCTGTACCGGCGGCGTTGCGCACGTGCTCCTGGCTTCTATTTTGCTCCGTCTTTGTGTCGGATCCGTTTCTGTACACGTGGAAGAACGAGGAGTTCAGGAAGGCGTTCAGGTCCGTCCTGAGAGGAGATTTTTGGCGCGGCTCCACCGTGGCCGCTGAGCCGGTTACCGTCAGCACCGTCGCGCACGTGTTTCCCCGACAGAACAGCCGCAGAGCGTTTTTAGCCGAGATGAGCTAGGAGTGGTTTTATATAAAGCACTTACAGTTTTTGCAAATGACTTCGTTTTTACAAACGGTTACTGAATGTTCCATGTCACAGTGGTGGTACCGTCAATCAATTCTAATGGATCATTTATACTGATTTAAATGACAGCTTATAACACCTTTCTGTGTAATCGATCTCAGACTGCAAGGAAACTTTGAATGCATATAAGTTTTTGTTACATTTATGCTTTTCTTAAATATACATTTTAGCATGAAAATGTTAAAATGTAAAATAATAATATACACAATTTTTCTCTCACTTTTTTTCCTTAGTGGGCCAGACATGTGACAGCGAAGGCCAGGCCCACCTCAGCTACCCCACAGAGCTGGGCCCAATTTACATTGCACATCAATATTCTATATGATTTCCTATATGAATATACTTTTATTTAAAAAAAAAAAAACGCAGAATAAATAGAGAATAAAATAAATTGTACGCTTAAAGGTACCACTCAAATACAAATAAAAAGTGGTGTAAATTTGAATCCGGTTTAGCATATTGCTGCTCTTTACACTTCTTAAAAAAACATTGATAAATTTGACTATAAACCACAAGAACAAAAGGTTACGACACACTGCAACTTCCAAAAGAAAAACAATCTGACTGACAAACTGTTTTTCTGCATCTCAGATGTCTCATCTACAGACTTAAAAAGACTAAAATTGAGCATGCTAAAAGTGAACATGCTATGTAACCATGTGATCCATTCCTAACTCTATATGGTTTCCTCTTATTGAACACACAAAGCCATCAGGAAAACCCAGTCTGCTACACACTGCTTTACTCTTATGCTTGTGCTGGGGTTTGATCCACTACAGTACAGTGTGTTCTCACCCACCCGATCCAGCTATGGTGCACACACTCCACACGCTCCTGTGCCATGATACCATGTCCCTGGAGCAGGAAGGGTTAAGGGCCTTTGCTAAGGGGCCCAACAATGGCAGCTTGGCAGTATTGGGGCTTGAATCTTGATCTGCCAATCAACAATCCAGAGCCTTAATTGTATAATGCTATCACTGCCCTGTATGTAAATAGGATTACTCTGAAATATCGGAATTGTTTCGTTTTTTATATCTTGCACAAAAATGAGGAAAAAGTACGTCATGAATTTGATTACGAACCTGAAGTATGATTATGAACGGTTTATAACTTTATTAACTTAAAAGTGTGTGAAAGATTCACACGAAAGTGTTGTAGATTTACTAAATATTCGGCAAATTCTTAATTTGGCCAGACTTTAATTGCAGAGTTGTATTTGGTGTGCTATAAGATGGAAAATCGTTTATTTCTGCACTAACTAAAGAGCGTTCATGCTAAATGCATGCCTTTTGCTGAAGTGTTGAGGACGAGGCGTGTTTTTCATATCGTTATTGTTTACTTGTTTACTTACAAAAATCGTTTTTGTTTACTAGTGAGGACTTTTTTGCTGCTCGGTTTACACACAGCTGCTGCTTTTTACAGTCAAATTTGCATTTGTATGATGTTGTTGAAAAAAAACGTAATAAACTGTTCACTGCTTCTTCTGGGGAGTATATTTATCTCTTTACCATTCGTATCCTGGGGAGTTGCTATGGATACGTCTGATATGTAATATTATTAGATATGGTTACACTCCAATTGTTTAAGCAGAAGCGTGGAAATCGGATAAGTGTGTGACGGCTGAATAATACACACCCAGACAGTTCTGCCTTAATTCATTCTATTTTCAGCTATTTTTGACATAAACTATAAACTCCATAATACAACTGTATTCTGAAACGTCTACAAAACAAATAAGCTTAAAGATTAATAACAACAATCAGAACGAATCACTTATGCTATAGGCTGCTACAGACACTTTACAGAAAAAGAACCTGCTGTCATCCAGCCTAACATTTACAGCATTTGGCAGACGCTCTTATGCAGAGCGACTTATATTCATCTCATTTACACGACTGAACAATTGGGGGTTAAGGGCCTTGCTCAGGGGCCCAACAGTGATGGCTTGGTGGAGCTGGGAATCAAACCCACAATCTTTGGGTTGGTAGGCCAACACCATAACCATGAGCCACCACCTCCCCTCATGGCTTGTTTTACACCAGATGGTGTGGTGTAACCCTGTGTTTGAGATTATGCCATTAACAGGTTTACTTATTTCAGCCTAACTACATTAAAAAAACACAAACAAGATGTAAAAACTAGCTAAAAAAAAATTCCCCAAAAACAAACAAACCCAAAGACACTGTTCTTTTCCTCAGATATTGCATGGGAGGACAAGCTCACACATTTCTCATACACAGGCATTACTCATGTTGATATACAATCTATTTTACAATAGAACGCTGTGTACTTCATGGACATTCCATCTGTACTAGACTGTATTTTAAGAATGTGTTTGATTTAATGACAATTATTTGCCATAAAACAAGATCTTGATGACCACTGAATGCTTATAAACTGGAACTATTTGATGTAAATACATTGATGTTAGATGTCCTCATCACTGCTCACCCGGAGAAGTAAAGCTGTAGTAAGAATCTCCTTTCTCAAGTCAAATCAAACATTAACCAAGCCAAAATGAAAAGAGAAGTAAATTAGTTCTACAGTGTTACTAAGCATCCTTGTTTCTGTTGTTGGACAAATCTGAAATGGAGAGTGACTTTTCTTTGGTCATTAACTAACCTCAATTAATACTCAGGGGAATCGAATATAACTTGTGTTTATTATATACTTAATACAATTTTGAGATGTATGCAAAGTAATTCCCACAGCCGTGCTGTACCATCTGAAGAGAGGCATCTTGAAAGTATTTTACTATTCATATTATCGAGTTACACCGATTAGTTCAATGTCAAAATCAGTAAAGGCATGACATATAGGCATAGCTATACACAGTGAGGACTTTATTAGACATGTTATCTCAAAATTAGGGTGGGATCTTCATGGTCAGTCTCAGTTCTTTATGGCGTGATGGATTCCACAAGGTGCTGACAACATTTCTCTGAGAGTGTTGACATGAATGTATAACAAAATTCACCTTCACACATTCGATTGCACTTTCATGCAGTGAATCCCCATTCTAACTCACTCTAGTGATTCACCCTAGCAACTCTAACTCTAACCCTAGTGGCAATTCAGTGAGATCTGGCGGTGGGGTTTACCTCTATCTATTTTCTTTCATCTATTCTCCATCGATTCTCCATTCTCCGATTCTTCCCTCACCCCTCTAGCCAGAGTATTACGATGTTCAGAGTGAGATACTGCTTTTGTAAAATCTGATTCGTTTGATTAGGATTCTTATCTTGTATATGAATCATTTTGTTTCTGATTAGTAATGATTTTGATTCTACTAATAATTTTGAATTTAGCTCGATTCTAATTCTAACTCTTAATCACTTTGATGGTTCCAATAATGAAAGGATTTGCAACGAAGTTATTTATGCCGTTTGTTAAAATCTACCCGGGATCTTACTTTAAAGCATCTAATTGCATACTTTCTTTTATTTTTTTCCCAAATAATCCAGTTTTCTTTGGATATGTGACAGCTTGGTTTTAGGTAAAGGGAACAGTCTGACCTGTAGGTATTTATTTATTTTACCGGTGGAACAGCTGACAGTGCACTGACTTAGAGGAAAAAGTGATCTGCACACAAGAGGAAGAACATTTAATATTATTTTAGTTCAAATTGACCCTAATAATGACAGAAATACAACTACGTTTTGAGAAAAGAACATTAAAAAAGACAAGGCAAAATAGGAAATAAAAAAAATAATAAAAATGTAAATGTCTTGCAGTTGAATGTATTGGTTTGTGTTATCGGCTATGTTGAAAAAGCGGTGGACGTTAGTTTAAACATTTGTAAACATGCACATATCCATATATGGATTTAAACATTCATCTTATTTCTAAATTAATAAAATGCATTTTTTTGTCAGTTAAAGAGCACATATTTAAAGATCCTGTATGTCTTCATACTGATGTGCTAACATTTCTTAAATCCCCAAAGTAGCCTTAAATAGACCTTCACCAGGACCAAGTGGTTCTGAAAATGAATCTGTTTTATCTCTATTTAAAAAAGAATGAACATCATACCGACATTCTGATTTCTGACATTATGTTGTCTTTTGTCTCTGTTTTGCATTAAGAGCAGCTTCAAGAAAATTCCTTCTAGGAATAATAAAAAAGACTATAATAATGTTATGTCTTACAAAGACTTACTTCTATTCACATTAGAATTCCAGTCATTGTTTTGAAGTTTTGGCCTCAGCAGGCATGTCCCTTATCTGTGTATAAAAAGGCGTCCCGTGCGCTCAGATTGATAACTCACCAGTGACTGGGTTAGGCTGCATGGACAAATTACCCTCTCAAACTTTTTTATTTAAACCGAGACCCCTACACTGTACCGTGCACCATGGACACAGGTTCTATTACAATTAAACAGTCTTAAATGTAGACTTCAGTTAACAGAATTAGAAAGTTTAACACTGAGACTGAATGTTTTTTTTTATATTTCTCATAAAAGCTTCCTGAGCTGATTGTCCTGTTATATTGCCTTTGGCTGATATTCCAGTTTCTCATCAACTCGGGATTTCTGGGAAATACTACAATGGGAATCCAACTGTTAAATACTGTGGGCTTTTCCAGAATGATTTTACTGAGCTTTTACTTTCTCTTTCTTTCTGCAATTCCGGGAAATTTTCTAGTCTGTAGATTGCTAAACATGATAATAATTAAAGCAGATTTTCTAAATGATGGTGATTCATTAGACAGCGAGGATTATGGATTAGCATATAAAAATAGTAAAACTCTTTTTAAAATAGCTTAAAACATAAATAATAAATACATAAATAATTGGGATGCCAAATTGGAAATTTCCTAACAATATTAAGGTTATTTTTACTATAGCAATCAGACAAAATACCATTTAACCCACTTAGTTAATTATAGTAAAGTTCAATTGTACCAATTAAAATTTCATGTGATTAATAATCACTTATCACGTGATTACCTACATTTCTAAAACAAAAAAAAAATACAAAGAAATTTATTAAATCAACAAAACCCTGCAATATATAATAAAGTGCTTAGAATGTATAATAATAATGTATAATAAAGTGTTTCGGATGTATAATAATAATGTATAATCAAGTGATTCAGATGTATTTTGCATCATCCCATCGTCACAAAAATTATTTAAACTTGTTTGAGATATTTTGCAAGGTGGAAATAAAAACAATATGACATAAAAATAGAAATTGTCCTGTAACTGTAAGTACTGAGTATGTCTACTAAAGTAAAAGTTATAGCTAAACAAGTTTAAATTAGTTTTAAGTTAAATCACTGCTGTCTCAAATTTTGCGTTACAAAATACTACCAAGACACATTTGCGTCCCGTATATTTGTAATTAACGTTCATTATGATTTCAACCACTAGGCGGCAGCAGCTCAGACGGCATTTACAGCACGTAGTTTGCCTCCAAGATAATCTAATCAGTAGGAAGTGTTATGGCGCATGCGCAAATTAGGCCCTGTTCCAATTCGCACACTCGCCGTAAGGTCAACCACAAAGTGTGCAAAAAAAAAAATGTAAGTGCGCAGTGGTAGACGTGCGTTGACGAGAAGACAGTTAAAACATTTTAAGACGTCTGCGTGAAACGTCATCACACGTCATCGTCGCGATAAAATAATGGCGCTGCCGGTAGGTCGCGCGGTACGTAATATTACTGCTAAAAATAATAATTACTTCAACAAACTTGTACGTAAACTTAACGTTCCTATCCTTGTCCATTTTTCTCGCGCTCTTTCCACACCACCAGGATCAATTCTGGATAATATCTTTAAGAAAAGTCTGCTTGGACCCGCACTTATAGTAAGTGTGCATTAAGTGCACAAGTGGGCAGGGCGGAGAAGCTTACGCGCAAATAAAGGGAACAAGGGTGCAAGTGCGGGTATTGGGACAGGGCGGGTATTTGTCACATATACAGCCTATTAGTCAGTCAGCAACTCTAATTACTGCTAGCACAACCTATAGGAATAATATAATACACAGTGTAAAGGTTAGAAAAACAAACTTCAGTTAGTATAAAAATGACCCCAACATCCACGTACTATTTTTAGTTTGATGTGTTTATTTTTTATATGTGGTTTAGAAGTAAAGTGAAAGTGTACATTGTTGCACTGTGGACTGAGATTAAGCTAATGGAAAATGAATAGGGGGAGTTTCACAGACTGCCACCACCTCCGCTCTGGGAATTTTAAGCAGGAAGTGTGTGTGTGTGTGTGTGTGTGTGTGTGTGTGTGTGTGCGCGCGCGCGTGCGCGCTACTGCTCCATCCTTTCTCTTCTGACCCAAATACCACCCCTCTTCTTAGACCCTATAAAGCTGCTCATAATGAGAGGACTCTGTAGTTCTTTGTAGATCTGCACAGATTCACTGGTTTAGTACTTACAAGTGGATTTAAAGTTTCAGCATGACTCCAGCTACATGTGCTTTTCTGCAGCTCATCCTCTGCTACACGGCAGGTACATTATTTAATTAATTTCTGGCATAATAAACAACAAAAAACACTAGAAGGTTTAATAGATTTTTTTCCAGTGTATGTTTGCTTCTTTACCAGTTGCAGGTAATTGTTTTTTTTTTAAATTAAATCATTATAAATCCTAGTTCTGTTAGTTTATATCATTTAGGTTCTAATCCTTGTATCGATTCTGGTTATTATACTTAAATCTATTTTTTTAAGGTTCTAGATGATTTATGAGTCTGGTTCTAGTTTATTTGTATTACAATTTTAATTTTGCATTTTAGTTGTGGTCATAATTACAAATTTGCTAAATAATTTTAATTTCTCCCCAAAGTTTCCTCTTACAAAGTGGAGCTTTATCCCAAAAGGCCACTGTTTCGAGTGGGAGACTGTCGAGAGCTTGTATGTCGAATGAAAGGGTGCTCTGGGACAATAACCTTCTCCTGGGGCAGTGTGGAGGACCGGCCTCTTTATGCTGAACCCCATACCAACCTATCTGAATCAACGCTGGTCTTTAAGAATGTTCAAGGAAACAGTGAAAATACAATTGTATGCACAGCAACCTGCCAGGGCAAGAAAATGCAATCATCAGTGAAAATCAAGGTGTACTGTAAGTTCATTTATTAATCAGTGATGCAATTGATTAAACATGTAGCCTTTAGAGCAGAGTTACATCTAACTGCTTGCTGTATTAATTTTCAGCCTTTCCAAATGATCCGGTTGTCTCTGGACATGATAGCTTGGTTTCAGGGCAGGAGAATACCCTGACCTGCACGGTTTCAGACATTTACCCAGCAGAACGCATAACAGTGGAATGGCTTAGGGAAGGAAAAGTGATCCACACACAGGAAGGAGAACTTGGCAACCAGTCTCTTCAGTCCTACTACACTTTCAAACCACAACCCAATCACACTGAAGAGTTAATAACGTGTCGAGCCACACTCAGTCTCGATGGTTTGCCCCAGGAGGAGAGGATCAGGGAGACCTCAGTGTCCTTGGCTGTACTTTGTAAGTTTTATATCTCCGCTATCTATATTTTTTGTGTTTCTGAAACAGCATGTCTACATTCACTACACAGGGAAAGCAGGATTTAATGAAAAACTGTACTTGGTAATGCTCAAAAGTGATTTAAGACCCGTAGTAATTCTACAATCCTAGATAAAGTAATCTATTATTGTTTTAGCACTATGAGATTTATTATATAATCTAACTTCCCTGGGAAGAGAAAACAAAACAGACCATAATTTACATTCCAGGGATGTCTTATTATCAGCATAATGAGCCACTAATAAAAAGATGAGATTTATTCTACCACATGTTTCTCACAGCCAGTTTTATCATTTCAGCTTATCCCCTAGAGGTGTCCTTACAGCCAGATTTAAGCTTTATCCCAGTAAAGCAAGGTTCCTCTATGATGCTGTCCTGTACCAGTTCAGGCTGTCCTCACGCTCGTATCACCTGGCAAAATGTGACGCATCAACCACATCTGAGCAAGATTGACACCCAGACGTTCATGTCTCAACTAGGCCCATGGACCGTAGGTCTGGAGGATAACCGAACATTTATATGTAAAGTTGAATGTGGCTCCCTTGTAAAGTCCAAACGCACAGAGCTGAGAGTTTTCTGTAAGTGTTACTTACTGTCTCTTTACTTATAACAATTATTTATTTGTACAAAAAATGAAATGAGATAAAAATGAGAGAAATAGATGCTGTAATTTTAAATTTGGTTAACTGTATATTTATAATACGTAATATTAGATAAATATGTCTGTATTCAGAACATTTAATAAATGTCTCCTAAATTAGGGTGCTTTTTGCACCCTGTTCCAGATCTTGGTACCCTCTATATTAAAATAAACAAGAAAAACTAGACATATGCAGTATAATCAATATTATATCATAACCCAATGCTGCATTTTACAATACTAGTTATATATCATGATATCTGTAGTTTTGCTAACCAACTACAGTTGATTTATTTTTCGTTATCAGCAACAGCTAGTGTATAATGAGGGGGTAACATTGATGAAACAGGAGAAATGATAGTGTCCCCTGCAAAGGAGATTAAATCATACCCTGGTAAAGAGATCTCTCAATATCAAGCCAAGCATTAAATTTAAGTGTTGTGTAATGCCTTACATAGACAATAAAGCGCCTGATGAAATCCAAATACAGTTAGAGGCAGCTCTAATAAGAAGCAGCCACTGATTCAGTGATTTGGGAGGATGAGAAGGAGCAGGCATGATAAAACAGCTCTTCATTTATTAAAATGGGAGTATCTTTGAGCTCCGCTTAATTGAAGCATTTTTACTGCTGACATCATTCTTTCTTAGATGCCTGTCAGAAGTCTTGCTTCATTTTAAAACAATAATGTACATTTGAAAGTGTAGTGATCTTGCTTACCAGACTGATGTTTCAACCTCATGATTTTAACACGTTTTTTTTTTCATTAGCTTTTTCCTCAGATCCCACCATTGAAATTTCTGGACCTTTACTGGAAGGTAAACTGACTAACCTGACCTGTACAGTTCACGATGTCCTCCCAGTCAACAGCTTTTATATCCAGTGGCTGTATGGAGATGTTGAGCTGCAATTAGTGCGTGGAAATTTCTCAGACAAGCTGCAAAACCTTAGCCTGACTATCCCCATCAAGCCCAAAGACAGTGACCAAAATAAGACGTTCACCTGTAAGGTATCACTAAAGATGGAGGGTGTATTTACACAGAAGACATCATCCACCACACTTGCAGTTCACTGTAAGTAAAAGTGCTCTGATGAAATTGGAGCTATGATCTCCAATAAATAAATATATTATTTTTGCTTCAAATAACTTTGTATTATTGTTGTGGTTTCACAGATTCCCCCAAGCATACCACTATTGATGTAAGACCCCAGGAAAACTTGAATGAAGGAGAGAATGTGACTATATCTTGCCAGACCAACAGTGTTCCAGAGGGACATGTGACTTTAAGCAGGGTGGTGAATGAAGAAGAGACTGAAATAGTTTCCAGTAATGGGACCCAAACTTTGTTTAGCATACCTTTTATTAATGTCTCACACTCTGGCATCTATGTGTGTGAAGCTGTTAATAGATATGGCAGCCAGAGGGAAATCGTACAGATAACTGTACAAGGTAAGAATTGTATCTCCCTCTCTTCACCCTGACCTATAGACATGAGTTTTGTAGTCCCACTTAAAATATTTAAACAGTGGCTTTGCTTTTTGGAGGGATGTTGTCCCTAGCAAAGCAGATTAATTCATAGCCTGATAAACAGATATCTCAATACCCAGCCAAGCATTACACTCGAGTGCTGTGTAATTTCTGACTTAGACAATAAAGCGCCTGATAAATTCCAAAAGCAGTTAGAGGCAGCTCTAATAAAAAGCAGCCACTGATTCGGTAATTCAGGAGGATGAGAAGGAGCAGACGTGATAAAACAACTCTTCATTTATTAAAATGGGAGTATGTTTGAGCTCTGCTACCTTGCAGCATTTTTACTGCTGACGTTATTCCAAATAAATCTACTTACTAAGATATTGTCAGAATTTGTAGTTATATATATTGGAAGTAGTGTATATATATATTGCAGTATATGATAGTGATCCATGCATCATGATATTTATTGCATCACAAAGCCTTTTTGCCAATCCACAGTTCTAGTTAACATAGTAAATAGTAAACACTGATAACATTAACAGGGATATACAATATTGTATAGAGTATATATAAGAAAATGGTATAAATTGGATATGGATATGATATAGTTAATTGGTACTGTTGGCTGAAGTGCAAAAAAAAAGTTTCATATCCTTTTTGTTGCTTTATTCTTTCTGCTATTTACAACAAAATGAACTTTTCTGAACTGCCTTTGACATTTTTTTTCTTGTTTTCCAACAACAGCTCCTCCAGTGAATGTCAGCTTGACATCAAAAGGGGTTCAGGAGGGTGAAACTGCCACAGTCTGCTGTCCTTTTACGAGCTTCCCACCATCCGACATCACCTTAACGAAACTGGACAATGGAACTGACATCTTCTCTAATGGAACCCTCCTGCTTGTCAACATCACTGCCAATGACTCAGGCCTGAACCAGGTCAACACCACCAATGTCCTGGGTTCAAATGTAATAAGTAAGAAAAAAGATGGGAATTTATACACGGCTGTGTTAAAACGACTTCAGTCAATAGATTTTATAATGCCAGTCACTGGAATGGGAGCTGTGGCTATAGTTATCAGCACCCTGAACTACATAAGAAGGGCAAAAAGGAAAGGCTTCTATGAGCTGACTGAGGGTATACCATAAACTGTGTGTAGACTGCATGGACAAAAAAAACAAGTTCAACCAAGTCTCTTGTACTTAACTAAAGCCGAGTTTACTCAAGCTCATCCTTCACATTCTGCTGAACTGAATCAAATACTGTTGAACTGAATCTATTCAAACTCAAAGCTTGACTGATATAGACTCTGCTTAACTGAATTCCAGACTGGAGAACTGATTCACCATAAGACTGAATAATCTTACTGTAAATGAATCACAAGCCACTGAACTGAATCACACTTCAGTAAACAAACTCTGGTAAACTGATTTGCACTCTGATGAACTGAATTGTATTCCAGTAAACTGAATCGAACTGTGCTAAAGTGAATCTCATACTGGTGAGCTAAATCGCAGTCCACCAGTATGATCGAGTCAAACTGCTATTATTATGGTTTATAAGCCTCTGTAGCATTCATGTGTGTGTGTAATCCTGGTGCATTTGTATATTTTTGCAAAATGTATTTTTTATACAGCTGTCTCATGTGTACTACATTCGCTCCAGCTAGTGAATGCTTTTTTTTTTCGGTAAAGTAGTTGCACAAAAGTTATATGATTGAGTGCAGTTTTCCTCTGCCATGTTATCTTTTTTTATTTAAACAATTTGTTTTGTCTCACAGTATTTGGTCCTGTCCTAGAAAAGTCTTCTCTCATATGCGACATCAGAAATAGTGTAAAGCATTTTAAGAAGCCATTTGTGTCTGTTTAGTGATTTGTACAAAAATGTCGATTCCACTCTGTTTAGAATTTACAATTATTTTTTTACAAAGGTTGTTTAAAAATATATTTGTTTCATATAAAGTGTCCCCGTGATGTGAAAACATGACGAGAGGTGGAATTTGTATCCAAATTTCCTTTTAGTTTTCCTATTTTTAGCATTACAATGTTTAAAGATTGGCATCATTTTAGTGTTTTGTTTCTTGACAAAACAGGAAACTTTTTTATATAAATAAATGTCACATAAATACTGAATGTTGAAACTTCCAATATCCTGGCCTGCTTTTTTTCCCGTTCTGATGACACAGCGTGTTGATTACCTCCATATAAATCTGTGTGGATAATTACATTTGTGCATGAACACTTATTTGTTCATGCCAAAATTATTCAAATTAAAATTGTAAATATACTTATATCTAATATTAAGAAGTTTAACATCCATTGGATTTTTTTTGTTGCCTGTAACTGACAAAATGTAAAGTCAGATAGCAAAATTTGGTGCTGCTGCATTAAATAAAGAAAATGAAATTTGCTAGGGGGCAAATCTTCAGGGCAAGAGAATGGATACCGTTCTAAACAACAACAGTTTCAGCCATTATAATTACACACACAGTGTTGTACTGATATAAAATCCATGATAGAGATAGTGCTATCATTAAAATGAGCTCTTATTACCCCCCAAGTTAAATATTATCCCACAATAGTCTGGAAACGGTTGCATTTTAATTAACCACACCACATTTAATTGTAGATCCATTTATCCACTCGTATCATAATTCTATAAAATGTTGTAAAAACAAAATAGTATCTGATCTCGCTTAATTTCTGGCGGTTTTTAACAATAATTCCCTCACCAGCCTTTTTTTTCTTCCTCTATACTAAGCCAAATTATTATATTTATTTATATATATATATATATATATATCAGATCTAGATAGCATAAGCAGCACAGGGGCTTAGTGGTTAGTATGGTTGCCTCAAAGCAAGAAGGTTCTGGGTTCGATTCCCAGGCAGGGGTCTTTCTTTGTGGCGTTTGCATGTTTTCCCTGTGCTTGCGTGGGTTTACTCCGGGTACTCCAGTCCAAAAACATGTATGTTATGTTGACTGGTGATTCTAAATTGCCCATAAGAGTGTAAGTGTGTGTGGCCCTGTAATAAACTGGTGATCTGACCAGGATGTACCCCTCCTGCCTTTCGCCCTTTCAGAGACAGCTGGGCTCCCTGTGACCCCGAATTAGAGAATAAGCGGGTATAGAAGATGAATGGATGAACTCTTTTCAATCGTCTGTTTTATATACTTATTATTATGAATAACATACTTAGTTGTTATTATATGGAAATGATATAACAAACTTAATAATATTTGTTATTATAAAAAAGTGATCTTTATCTTCTTAGCAGTCAGAATCTAAAGTAGCTTGAAAGAGAGCCAAACAGAAGAGAACATTATGCTGCTTTGTCTAAGTAATTATTTGACTATGTTCCAGGGTCTGTTCCAGTTTCCCAAGAGAGGTTATTTAACTCCAGGATATAACCATGATCTAATGTTCCTTCCTGAAAGAAAAGTCTCAAGAATAAATAACAGTTTTATTTACCACTGTTGTCTGAACTTTTCAGTTTTCTGTGACTGGACACAGGACCTAATGAGATATTTCAGATGTGCTTACTAAGATCACTGGGATCAAGTCAGTTAGACATACCAATGGTTTACTCTAAACAAGGTGAATCTGCTTTTAGTTATTATGCAGCTTGCAATTGGAACTATCTTTCAGAAGAGATCAGATGTTCTAAATCAGAACATTAAAGTAGCCATCTTTAGATCCAGACTCAAAACACATCTGTTTGGTTCTGCATTTAGAGAACGAGAACTGTGATACATCTGAACATACTATAATCATTTTATATTCTTAACTTTTCTCATTCATTTTAAAGCAATTCTTAAATCGTTGATTTTATTTAATTTCTCATATTTTACTGTTGTGCTTTTTAATTGTATTTTTTATTCACTTTTTAAATAATAATTGTTATTTCTTTTAATTAAAGAACTTGGAATTACTACTATGAAATGTGCCATATGAATAAGCTTGCTCTGCCTTTGTGTGCTTATGATGTTAATTTCTCTCTGGTGCCTCCTGAAACTGTGACATGTCTCAGATGCAGATATTGTTGCTTTTTACTTCTGTGGGTTCATCATTAACACATACTATACGTCACACTTCATCTTCATTTTGAAATGGCAAAAGAAAGATTTCTAACAGGCCTGGTTTGAGTCGCTCGCTCCTTTTTGAAGTGTCTATTGATTATCGTCTCTCACTGATGGTGCTATACCAGGCAGTTGTCATGGAGACAGGCTCAATCCCTTGCGCACACCCAGAGGGAAAAGACGAGGCGGATCAACAGAGGTGCAAATCACAATCTTTCCTACTGAAGAAGATGAAATAAGCTAGAAGACGCTGGCCTTTTCACCTGTCTGAAGTGAAACCTGGCATTTATGAGGAATATTCTTACGTCACTGAATCATTGTCTCGATGTCCCTTATTCTGTTTTGTGATTTTGTCATATATATATAATGTAAGGGGTGATAAGATATTTCCTGAGGATGCAAAGAGCCGATATCTTTCTCTGTTTGGGACTGTCATGAACTCTATCATTTAGATAATGTAAAAACACATGTACATGCTTTATCTCGAGGAACCTACAATGTGTTTTATACTATAAGTCAAAGGGAATGATGTCTGTGCAAACCCATAACTGTGTTTACTTTTATATTATTTTTTAATGTTTAATCATGATGTGCTTACAACTTAGAGCATTAAAGTGTTAAACATCAACAAAGCAGTCTTTTGTTAGGGAGGCAGACAGAATGTTAAGAGGGTCTCATCTTTTGCTTTATGAACTCAGTACAAACAGATAGATCCAGCTAGATCTATGCTTGTTTAACAATCTCACTCCCACAGACACTCCTGCCCAATCCGCTCTAATGGTTATCATTCAGCCTGCAATATTTTAAGCACACTTATTTCCCAAACTATAATAACAATCATCACTCAGTTTGTCTATGGTAATTTATCCATCTGGTAAGTACATTTGACATTTCTTACGTTTTTTATAAATTAATTAATAGCACATTCCAATTTTGATTATTTTAATTCTTATTTTTAATGCCATGGAATGCAAAGAAACAGGTACGGAAATTCCATTACTTGAATACGACAAAGCAAAAACGACTGTGTCCAGAATATGCTATACCAAAATATATATACTCAATATATACTCAAAGCAGTGACGCTGGACACCTCTTCTATAAATATTTAATAAACACTGCCCTATGAAATTTATAATCATATAACCAATTTTCATGGCACTTTATTAATCTGTTTATTATTATCCAACCTACAGTTCCCTCTGTATAAAATGGTACAATAAAAACTAAAATGTATTAGAATAACAGCATTAACATACTCTTGTGATTTTGAGCTAAAGTATTTTTTTTTCTAACAGAAAATTAATGAATACCTTTATAAGAATCAGAAAAAAGAATTCAGCAGCACTGTTTTTTTTATTTTATATTGATTTGTATTGTGTGTTTTATTATTATATTTTATATATATCTTATTTGGTTTGCAGTTATGTAACCCTTCGGGACTGAACTCCTGTACCATGGCCCACTCTCCGGTTTAAATATATTGAAGAGTTTATGGTGGATCGTGAAAGGGTCATAGCGCTTCAGTGCTCAGATATAGAAAGAAAAAACATGTTTTTCACTCTTAATTATGAGTGCGAATGAGGGTCCTTAGCGGCTACACAGCAATGATTTATGCTTTCATGTTAAAAGCCTTTTATGAATTGCTGGACAGCAAAACCTTACTGACCTCTGAACAAGTTCTCTGCTTAGCAGAAGAAGGTCATCTCCTACTCAGAGGTTATGATTTGTGCACAAACCTGCCATGTTTAACTGCTTACAGCTGTTGGCATTTCCTGGTTCTTGGTGGCGGTGAAGACACTGTCCTGTCCTTCGGAGGAGTCCGGATCATGTGGCGGCCTCCTCTGAGCATAGCTGTTTGATTGCTGGCTGAACAATAGTGGAATATTTATAGAGGAGTAGAAGCCTGAGGTTCAGCAGATGGAGTTTGACCCAGGAACACTACACTCATGCTGAGTGTTCTCTGCTTTAGAGCAATGACTATTTCACCATGCTATCCGCAGTGCTCAGCAGATTTTTCAGTACTCATTTTTCATTGTAATTTAATGATGGTTATGTTATGAGTATGAAGTGTTGTAAAAGATGTTTTCAACGTCAGGGTAAGAAAGCTGACAGACCCCTGACCGGGATGTTTGTCCTTCCTGTTGTTCATCATCAGATTCCTTGTACAATTCGTATGACTTAAACGCAGCTCTATATTCCAGTCTGGGTCACTAATACAACACTTAAACACAAAAACAGCATTAAAAATCATATTATATTGCTCTATTAAAAAAAAGGCTTTGTTGGGCTATATGTGCTTGTGTACAAGATGCCCCAAGCTATTTACATTTTGTTTACCAGTTAAGCATGCATTTTTTGCTAGTTTTTTTCACACCAGATGTTCCAATGCAACAACAGAAGCCTCAGCCTTTTTGTACTGAATTTTAGACACCTGAACATACAAGACACCTGTGTCACTTCTCCCCATCTATGCTTTTTACCCTTTCAGGCAACCCATGCATTTGACTAACCCTTGGTGAAACATAGTTAACTTAAAATCCCTCAAGAGCATTATTATATTGTAACATACTTTTTGTGTTGAGATTCAGATATTCAGATATTCTCTTCTAAACCTGATTTTTTTTTTTGCTCTATGGGGATATTATGTACTCTGTCCTGGCTGTGCCCAAAGAAGATTTGTCTTTGTGATAACTGAACACACATCCTCAAGCAGCTTTAGAAAACCTGGGAAACAAAAATATGTCTGAAAAGTTATCTGTTATTACAGGTTTTCTGGACTGTAAAAATATTTGCCCTTAAAACCTCAGACATAATTTTAAAATAATTAACCCTATAGTTTTGTAGTTAGGACATGTAAACAACATATGACTTAGATTACACTGATATGATTGACATCTATCACACATGTCCTCTAAGATAGAATATATTTTAGACAGCCCTGCCTTTGAAAAATGACTTTTATGTTAAATGTTGAATAGTATGAGGCTCGAGCTCTTAAAACTGTCACAGGGATCTGCTAGAGGCTATCCCAGCAATCTCTGAAAGGGCGAAAGGCAGTAGGGGTTACACCCTGGACAGGTCTGTCCACGACTATTTACACAATTATAACATAGCTTTTTGAGGCCATATTTTTTTAATACAAAACTCTGTATTTATTTTAGAAATTTATTTCAGAAAAGTAAGATTTGAGAAAAATGCAATAGATTGTTCTGGATTATTCTGATATATTTACAAGTGAAGCATGACTTAAAAACTTCTCTTAACTTCTAAGTGTTGTGTTGTACAGTTGCTTATCCTGTCCAAAAAACACAGGACTTTAAGATTCCATAGGAATACCACAGGATATGCAAGGTCATATGCTTTGTTAGCAGATTAGATTTTAGTGCAGCTTGACCTCCCATTTGACTCTCATCATCCTCTTACTGCATCTTAGACAAAAAACATGCAGAGAACATTTAAGAACATGTTGCTGTCCTCAGCAGAACTCTGTATGGTACAAAAAGTTTTATTATGAGTCAGAGTTTGATTTTGGAAGTCATGTTCCCCCGTGTTACCTCCCACACGTTCTTTCAAGCTAATGTTTATTTCTTCAGCAGAACTAGCACTAGTATTCCTTAGGTAGATGTTATATAGATGATATATATATATATATATATATATATATATATATATATATATATATATATATATATATATATATATATATATATATAGATGATATATATAAACCAAAGTTAATGTTGCCACTATAAATTTATAAATGTCTTTTACAGCATAGTAATTTTTAATTAACATACCATTCTAATCATTTATATGCAATTAATGTTATTGAATAGCTTCAAATATAAGTTTAAACTAAAAAGTCAAACTGTTACTAATGCAGGGCTGTAAATGTTGAAGCCAATGTTAAAGATAAATCATTACTGCTTGTTACAAATGCAACAAATTCACCATAATCTGTAGTTAAGTATTTAAGATAATCTTTCAAATGATCCAGCCTAAACTTAACTCGTAGCAGCCGCTTGCCAAGCAGTGTTTCCTAAGTCTCGCAGGACAATAATTATTTAAAAAAATATATCATATTTATGATCATTTGACAGTAATGCTGCCAAATGTAACAAGGTAAAAGTAAAGTTTTTCACTAAAAACTAAAACTTGGGTACTCAAGTAAATGTAACAAAATAAATGTAATACTAATGTTGTCCACTCGAAAGCGATAACAATAAAAAAAAAAGACATACAAACAATAAAAGACATCACTTCCAGTTGAGCAGGCACGAGACTCATTGACAACGATACAATCACATGAGGCCAAAAATATAAAAACAATATCGATTAGCTAACAATAAAAAAAAAGGGGTTGGGGATGGTCAAGGCACAAATTGAGGACGTTTTTAAAACAAGCCAATTAGAGCTCACCCTCATATCACAAGTTTAAGGACCTACATACACACCTTTTTGTCCGGCACTACGCACACAAGAGCTAAACACAGTTTTAATTTTGTGTTTTTAATAAATGATTATATGACTAATGGTGAAATAGTACAAATAGATGTTTTTATTTCGATATTAATTTGCAACATAGTATGTAGCTTTCTTCTCTGAAGGGACACCCCAACACCCCCTATTGACTGACTGCCACTGCTCTATTTCCAGATTATTCATTTATTTTTATGTAATTTTTTTACACAAATAATGTATATTTTTATCGTATATGTCCTAAGGATTTAATAAACAGCATAGAAAAACCTATACCATATTTGCACTGTTTGCACAAAAAAAACCACACCATCCTGTTTTGTCACTTTTAGTAAAAAAGTGCTCCAAGTTGCATGGAAACCAGATATATTGTCTCGTGTGAAAGACATGATCCTCTGTAAAACCCTGTCAGAAAATCAGCTTGCATGTTTTTCTTGTGTGTGTGTTATCAAGTGTGCACATGTTTTCACCCAGGCAAATCTTATGTAGGCTAAACCAGGACTGGATAGTATTGTTGCTTATGCTTATGTGTGTGCAAATTAAAACATTCTAAATCGTCCAGAGGCAGCACTCACTCAGCAGACTCTCAGAAAGTGCTTTAGCTGGCCAGAACAAACAGAATGGTGGGTTTAGTTATGCAAGCTAGATAAGAAATCTGTTAGGGATAACAGCACACTACAGGATTTTGTTTTCCGCATCGGAAATGAAAGTATTCCACTCATGTGTGTGATAATGAAATGTTTGCCTCTGCTATGTAAATATCACAGTATTAAATTGTACATATGGTTAAAAAGTTGTTTATTTCCATATAGTTTAAATACAACCGACAAAGCAAAAGATAAAGGGTTAATATATACTTACACATAAATAAAAGTTATAACATCTACACTGGGCAGCACGGTGGCTTAAGGGTTAGCACTGTTGCCTCACAGCAAAAATTGCCCGGCCTTTCTGTGCGGAGTTTGCATGTTCTCCCTGTGCTTCCGAGCTCCCACAGTCTAATAACATGCATGTTAGGTTGATTGGTGATTCTAAATTGCCCATAGAAGTGAGTGTGTTATGGACTATCTCAGCCGTCCCTTTCAGAGACAGCTGGGATAGGCTCCAGCAGATCCCAGTGACCCTGAATAAGGGAATAAGTGGGTATAGAAGATGAATGAATGAATAAATGAACAGCAACTTGTTACTTGATCACTCGTCAATTTTTATTTTATTTGTAGCAAAACCTAAGTCTTTGTTCTTCACTTAGAAATGAAATGAACTTGAATAAAAATGATTCAGATTTGCAAGATAGACTCGAAAAGAAGAATAAATAAGACAAATACACCTTCACAAATATATTAAATGATTTTAATAGTGTGCACTCATGGGTAATTCTATAGCCGAGTATGATATCTGGAATAGTGAGAGCAATTGCAGCTATTATAAGAAGTTATTTTAAGAGCTGGCTGTGTGTTCAGTAATATTGTAAGCCTTGCAAAACCCTGGTATTATTATTAGAACATCCATTTGATTACTGATTGAAGAGATTTCTCTTAAGTCAATTGTCCAATAAAGCATGTTTTTTAATGCCTGCTATTACTGCCCAAATTACCCATAATATGAAACCTGTGATATTATAATGATTAAGCTTTGCACAGTATAGTGTATTTCCTTTGCATGTGAAGTTCACAATGAACTGTTGGGCACTGCCTTTATAACAACAAAAGGTGGGTCAAAGGTTATACATCTTGAAAGATGTCTTGGAAGAAACCCACAAAATGTTGTTTGTATTGCAGTACAAGAATATATGTATTATGTTAATTGAGTTTATTAAAAATGGATGTAATATAACATAGTGTAAGAATAAGTATTGAGGTATTTTGTAGTACTGTAGAATGTTAAATGGTATAATGTAGGAAAGTGGAATATAGTAAAGTTGTAAAAATGCAGTATAGTAAGCTAGTAAAATAGCATGCAGTAGAAAAATCGGTATTCAGGGGAAATTACGTATGCAATGGGTTTAGGACACCTGACAATTACATCCAAGTAAATTACAAAGTTTTAGGTCCATGTTTACTCCTATAAGAACCTCCACACATCTGGAAAGGCTTCCTCGACTGTGAAGTATGGAACTGAAAATTTAGCTAGTCAGCCAGAAAATGATTATCGACATCAGTTACTAATGTTGGGTGAGGAGGTCTGGGCTGTAGTCAGTGTTACAGTTTATCCTAAAGCTGTTTAGTGGGTTTAAGGTTAGGTCTTTCACTCCAACCAGAACACACCATCTCTTCATGGAGCTTCTGGACTTTGTGCACATAGACTATCATCATGCAGGAACAATGTTTAAATCTCATCGATTAGTCTAGTAAAGACTTTTTAATGCTACTGAATGATGGGACATTCCAGACAATTGTGTGTTTCCAACTTGGTTGCAACAGTTTAGGGGAAGCACTAAAAAGTGTGCTAAAAAGTGTCCACTAATCTCCAGCCATAGTGTGTAATGCAGTGCTGTAGAATAAAGAATACCGTCATTTAATGGAGAAGTGGTAGCGCAGTGGTTAGGGTGATGGACTACTAATTGGAAGGTCATGGTTCGATTTCCAGCACCACCAAGTTGCTACTGCTGGACATCTGAGCAAGGGGCTTAACCCGCAAATGCTTAGTTGTATAAAGGGATAAATGTCCCTCTGGATTAGGGCGTCTGCCAAATGCAGTAAATGTAAGTGTAAGAAAGTTAAATGTAGCCAGGTATTATTCATTATGGCAGAATGTGCTATAGTAAAATGTAGAACAGAATAAATAGTGTAAATGTTTTTTTTTTATTTACCTGACTTACTTAATATATTCAGGGAACATTTCAGGAGCTGGTTGTGTCTCTTTCACACTTAGTGATCCTTCAGCTGACCCATACTGAGTTGGCGGTTCTAGGCGGCTCACTGGCTTTGCTCGTCTTCTGTTGCTAAACAGTTTCCATGGTAACTTTAGTTCAGATTGTGTGAATTATTTGTTCTTTTCTACTTTAAAGTGTTTAAAATGCAGCTCGCACACTGTTTGCTTTACCGCTTAAAGCTTAGGTTTCTTATTATACCAGACAGGAGGTTCATTATTTTTCTCTTACATGTTTCTGCCCTACTGATTTAGGGCCCTACTATTGTCTTTTTTGACCCCTTTTTTTATACTTTTCTTTAAAAATAAATATATATTTTTCAAATATTCTAAATTATAATAAGTATGTGCCTGAAGCTTTGTTTAATAAAAATGTGAAATTATATGTACATACCATTTTAATTTCATATACACTGTACGAGCACGTTGTATGATTCGGTTTCAATGGCAAAGACGTGTTTAACCAAGTGCGAAGTCTGACATCTGCTGGACGAAACTATTTAAAGCTTTAATCTTTAAAAATGTATTTTATAACAATTGTATTTATTAAATCTGTGGTGTGTGTGTGTGTGTGTGTGTGTATATATATACACACACACACACACATATATATATATTAATTATGCAGTTGGTAGTATGGATAGATATGTAGGCTGTGGACTATGTAGACTTTATACTGTCGTGCAGTAGAGTATGATATATTAATATTTAGGATTGTTAATATTAATTAGAGTGTATGGTATGATGTAGTAAAGTCTGTATGTAGCCTTGTGATACACAAGTGACCTGTCACCTGCCTTTTGCCCAATGACAGCTGGGATGGACTCCACCAGATCCCCGAGAATCTGATTAGAAATGAGGGGGTATAAACAATGGATGCATGGATGGGTGGATGAATGGATGGATGGATAGTATGATGTAGTGAGGTAAGTAATGTTTAATGTCCTAAAAAGTAGTTGACTAGATTGTAGTACAGTAAGTTTAATACTGTAGGGGCTCTAGGAGAGGGCCTATGTGGCCAGGACCACCCTGTCAGGTGGCTAAAGCAGAAAGTGAGAGAGAAAATGCGTAAATGTATGTATATATTTCATATTTTAACTTTTACATATTTTAAGCCCATAA
The DNA here is from genome assembly GCA_005784505.1 of Bagarius yarrelli. Classification (NCBI taxonomy): domain Eukaryota; kingdom Metazoa; phylum Chordata; class Actinopteri; order Siluriformes; family Sisoridae; genus Bagarius; species Bagarius yarrelli. The sequence continues at coordinate 4,042,983 of VCAZ01000015.1, read as the reverse complement.
TTTTTAGTGTTACAAAGACCTGAGTGTAAGATATGAAACAGCAGAATATTTTACAGTGCGGGCGTAATACTGTATTTAAAATAACAAAATGTGGTACCTGTCGTTGTAAATGACCGCTTCACACACGGACGTCAGCGTGATGACGTCACCCCATCGCGCCACTAATAACAGTTGAAGGAACCCGGAGCTGCAGGTGTTGGTGCTGCTTAAACTAAGATGTTACCTTTATCTGTTAAAGATGACGAATACAAACCTGCAAAGTTCAATCTGTTCCTCAAACTCTCCGGATGGTTCAGGTAATCACTGTTTGTTCTCTTAGATGGACATCTGCTTTGGTGTATGGAACCGAGAAGCTAAGTGGCTAAACACTTAGCACGCCTATTCACCCGGCTGAAAGCAAAATGCAGTGCTACAGTTCTCCAAAACATTTTATTCAACTTAACATTGTTTTACAAAAGTGTAATAAATAGCAGTATTTAATTCCTGGTTAAAACAGCTAAGTTACAGAGCGATCTAACTTCGCTATGCTGAACGCTAGCTTTGCTAACTAGCCATTTAAACACTAGGATTTTGCCTAACATTACTAACCCCGGGTAGCGTTTTTTATTTAATTTTTATTGTTTATGCAAATAATAAGTACTGTAATTCAGCCGTGTTTGGCTTGATTATCTGCTGTAAAGTAAACTAAATGAACTGTCACACTTCACCAACACGCTTATTATTATTATTATTATTATTATTTTTTTTTTTTTTACCGCTTTAGATCAATTCTGGCTGACAAGACATCGCGGAATTTATTTTTCTTCCTGTGCCTGAATTTGTCCTTTGCCTTTGTGGAGTTATTGTACGGCATATGGAGTAACAGGTAAGCGGTGTAAAGGGAGATTTGGGCTAATGCTAACAGCTAACAGTTTAGCTGAGTAGAAAACGTCACTCTTAGCTCAGATATGCCACGTAGGTCCAGCGGTCCATGTTCATTTCCAGCTTCTCTTACTGACTTTCAAAAAAACTATAGATATTAAAGAATATATCTGTTTATTTCAAAAGAAAACACCCGAGTGTGATGTTCTGCTTGTTAGAAACGCTATGTTTATAAACAAATCCGAGAAAGATAAGACGACAGCCTTGGTAATGGTTTCGCCGGAAATGACACGTTTCTGAACTTCAAAAGCGCAAAATAATTGTTCCCTTAAAACCGTACAGTTTTCAGCACTATTTTAAAGACCACATCCACAGATGTGGAAGATTCTAAATAACATCTGGACTAATGGGTTCTACGTTGCATATTCACTTTTTGGCTCGTTAGAACCTCTCTAAAAGTTTACTTCTCATAGAAAGAAGTTTTCTTGAATAGTAGTCCAGCGGTTAACGTGTTGGACTACCGATCGAAAGATCATGGGTTAAATCTCCAACACTACCAGTCGTCCACTGCTGGGCCCCTAAGTGAGGCCCTTAAACCTCAGTTGTATAAGAAATTAGGTAAATGTGTCAGAATTAAAGTTGGCTGTCCTCCAATGTCTGTGCCAAAATGTTGGAAAAGAGAGTGAGACGGAGGTTAAGAAGAGTCGAGTAATCCTGTTTCTCACAGTCCGCCGAACAGGTGGCTTTTGTCGTCAAAATCCAGAAGTCCACTTCACGAGGTCTCTCACCACAGTGTGCTGCACGTTAATACGGCTCAAACAATCGCTTCACAATTTAGTGTCTAACGTTTCCAAGTGCTGATTAAAGATTGCTGGTTAGATTCTGTGCCCGTCGACCCCTGCCTCTCTGTCCTACCTAAACCTGTGATGTGTATTTACTCAAGTTTTCATGTGACGTTGATCGTTTTTGTTGATTTATCATCCCAGTGTCCCTTTTAACTATTATTATGCTGTATATTGATTAGGTTCCCGTAAAGCCTAATTTTCTTATTATTACCTCCCACTGCGTCGTTTTTTCTAGCCATCACTACACAATCCTTATTTGCTAGTTATTATTGCGCAATCTTAATTCCCTTAAAACTTAGTTCCTTATTACACTGTCATGACGTATCGCTTTCTTTATCTCATTCATTAACCAAATTCCCCTTAAAACCTGATTGCCCTTTTAAATGATCATTTCACGATGCATACTGATTTATCTTTTCATAATGCGCAATACTTTTTTCCACAGTTGCTTTGGATAAGGGTGTCTGCTGTATACCACAAATGTAATGTTCTTAAGAACACAGGGATAAAATAGGGCTGTGGTACTATAATATTAGGAAATAAACACAAATTAAATGATTATATGGAGAATCTCGCTTTTCTTCTTATAATTATGAAGGAAGATACTCGTATCGAAATGATGAGTAATAGTGGATGGGAATGATGATGAACAGTAATTGGAACATTCTTATTTGTAGTTAGTTTCTAAAAATGATTATCTCTGATTGGTCATTGGGAAACAGTGGTAGCGAAGTAAACCTACTCAACTTGTACAACGCACTGCTGTGAAGAGAAATAAAATAGTTGTACCAAAGGTATAAATAATGATCAACTTCAGTGATGTAAATATTGAATGCTCTCTTTAGTTTAGACTACAGATTTCCAGTAGGGTTAAAATTCTTGATTAAAATCGTATGCTTTAAAAATTGCTTCATGTCACTGCGTTACACTTGTCAAGAGCTGCGTAAAGTGCTGCTTGAAACCATTCCAAAACATCACTGCTCTATATTTCACAATGTGCCTAGGCGAGTAGTTTTGGTATGCACCCTCTACAGAGAAATTAAAGTTCTTTCTAAAAAATGTCTATGACCTAAAAGGATTTCCTTTGCTCATATATTGTATATAGATTTTGTAAGTACTCATCAGTGTGTTGCTGTCTGTCTCTCCTCCATATCAGTTTAGGGCTGATCTCAGATTCCTTTCACATGTTTTTTGACTGCACAGCCCTTCTGGCAGGTCTTGCAGCATCAGTCATCTCACGATGGAGATCCAATGACTGCTTCTCATACGGGTAAGACTCACTGTACCTTTTGTGCTGTAAACACTGACTGGCTTTGTTTCTGTTTAAAGCATCAAATCTGTTTAATTAGTTGGGTTAAATCTTTACATCTTTTACATCATGATAGTAAATAATTATCTATCCATGTGATATGAAAGCATTTCATTCCTTGTTGTGTGAAAAGCTGTTTCTACAGTGTGTTATTACTGCCTTTTACTAGTATTGCCTGTTACAAGTAGCATACTAGATCCTGATTACAGACTAAGATGATTACATAATGATTTTTTTAAATCGCTGATTATAGTATAATAAAAATCCTCTAAATGTAGACGCATGGTTTAAGAAAATGTCCATGTTCTGCTCATGTCGTTAATCAGCACATGCCAATTTGGAAATAAGCTTGTGTAGAAAACAGGCATGTTTAAGCCGAAAGGATTGAAAGTGGCTTAGAGAAAAAAAAAACGTAATCACCAAGAAAAGCTTCTTTTGTTGCTGTTTGTGGCTAAGAGAAAGAAGACAGCATTGAAAACCCGTATTTTTTAAAGCACATTAATAATAAACAAAGAAAATCTTTATCCACAACCTGTGGTAGCTTCATATTTTAAAGTGATCGGGGGTGCAGGCTGGTTACAAAGTATATTACAAAGTATTGTAATAAATTAACATCAACAATTCAGCATTTTAATGCGAATTAGTAGCTTAAATGTCTAGGATGCCATACTTGGACGTTCACAGCGTTACTGAAATAATTTTGTGGCACTGTTTTGTAGGCATTACGATTTCAATAACCTCTTAAAGTTATTTTAAAAGTCATTAGAATGTAAAAAAAAGATGCAATTAATTTAAATAAAAACAACGAAACCCTACTGTGTAGTTAATGGTTTTTTAAACTATATTGTGATAATTATTGTGTATCATAGAAATGAAAGCACCATTCAAGCATTGAGGAATGGTGTGATATCACCCACCCTAACTTGGAACCCTACAAAAACCTTTTTTGTCAGAACATATTAGCATTTGTGTCTTTATCTTATCCTGCATCTGTGTAAATCTCTGCACTGCGCTGTCTTTAGATTGCAGTATAAACACATCATTGAGCAGTGGTCTAGTTTTGTAATATATTAGTGATCATGTGCTCTTTCTTCCTTTGCAGTTATGTGAGAGCAGAAGTGCTGGCGGGTTTCGTCAATGGCCTCTTCCTCATCTTTACTGCTTTTTTTATTTTCTCTGAAGGAGTAGAGGTGGGAGGAGGACCTGTTTGAATAACTCTCTCACTATGAATTACCAGTACCGATTTTTCAGTTCGTTTTTTTTTTCTCTAACCTCAGAGAGCATTAGAACCTCCAGATGTGCATCATGAGCGCCTGCTGCCCGTGTCCATTGCAGGACTTCTCGTCAACCTCGTCGGCATCTTTGTGTTCCAGCACGGAGGGCATGGACACTCTCATGGTGGAGAAGGTAGTTTGTTTGTTTTTGTTTGTTTGTCCTCATAACAGGCAGTGTTAAAATTGGAATTTTATGTTTTAGTACAAATGTTAATTATAAATGATAATTTGTTGTTTTGAGAACGCAAACGGTTTATAGCAGCTTCAACATGCATTCTGCAGTCTGTAATTTATTAATCAGCGGACAAACATGTAGATCTTTAAGTACAAAAAATAAAAACATCTAATTGTTGGCTAATTGCTGTGATTTTAGGAGAAGTAAAAAATTTCAGAACATGTTTTTATTATTATTTTTTTTTTTTTATGACTGATGTACCCAGAGTTTTGTTAATTACTGCAACCTGCCAACAAGGACTACTATACTAAATTATCCTTTTATTCATGGAGCATTAATTTACATTACATGGATTGCATTTTTATTCAGATTTTTAACAAATTCTAATTGATTGAAATTTAAGTTGAATTGAGAGGAGTGGAATAAACCTTTTCCTGACCCAATCCCTAGCCCTAATGTAAACAACATTAGTTTCCCAGGAAATCACCAGTGTCTCACACAAGTTGTTTTCATTCTAAAGGCAGGAAATTTCAGTAGCAGAACCTTCATCAACCTTTATCACAAACTTCTATTAAACTTCCTACAGGGCAGGAAACTCAATAGTTCGTAGTATAGCACCACTACAGAAAAGCCTGTTCTTTCATAAGCTTTCAGCAACAGCATGTACTTACACCACATTGCATACTTAAGAGCTAAACAGTAACCATAACTATCGATATTGAAATAAAAAACATGGGAAATAATACAATTTTTGCACGTCACAAAATTAACTCGTCGACATGTAAATACCAGTTCAGAATAGATCACGTCTCATGTAAACAGTCAACCACAATATTTTAATTGGGATGATCTCAGTCAGAATGACAAAGTGTGCATGTAAACAGGGCAGGTCATTGATTTTCCATACATCTCCCATGTCTATGCAATTCATCATCAGTTTAATTAAACTTGATTTTATTCGTTTTTATATTAATATATTATCCAAGGAAGGGTTTAACTCCCAGCACTACCAGTAGGACCACTACTCCTACTGGAACCCTAAGAAAAGCCCCAAACCTTATTTTCTCAGTTGTATAAAAGTAAGACATGCATGCCTGAAATGTAGATGTAAAACACATTAGTAAGAAGCTTTACAGAAGTGAAAGTAAGTTATTCCTGAAAAGCAATCCAGAGTTAGGAGTGTTTAAGGATAAAACTCTGTATCGGAAACCTCGATCCAGACTATAAAGGGAACCAACTGAGTGACATCAGACAATGTGATTTATAAAAATTGTTTCTTTTAAACTTTATAGTGAAAAGGTGCAGTTATGTAGAAGACATAAGCATTGCACTATTTTGTATCTGATATGACTGCATGAAAATCTAATGTTGTATTTATGTCGACTGCAGTAGCATGTCTGGGTTTGTCTCTCTGTAGGCCATGGACACAGCCACGCTCTTTTTAACGGCAGTGTGGGCCATGGACACAGCCATGGGGGACATGGGCACAGCCATGATTCTAAACATGGGCATGGCCACGGGCATGGGCATGGGCACGGACACAGTCATGGTCACGATCATGGACACGATCACGGACATGGGCATTCACACGAGGAGTCTCACTGCCATGGTAAAATTTGGAGATGTTCATGATAACAATATTTCACTTTTTTAAATGTCTTTTTCTATGCAGTTTTAATGAAGATCTTAATTCCTACAGATGTCTTATAATTTTTAAATATTTATTTCTGTCTGGCACAGTAGGGGAAGGCTGCAAAACATATGGTCACAGTATTAACTTTTTAAATTAATATTGCAGATGCTTTAGAATAGACCACAGTGTGGTCTACAAATGGAGCGTGAAAATTGTTTTATTTAACAGCACAGTTATATAGGTGAAAAGCGTTAGTTGGAAGATAAAAACTGATCGCATCTATTTACAAAAAAGCTACAGGTTTACTTGTATTTTGAAAAAACTAATACAGTATAAAAACTAATACTTTAATACAAAATATGGCAAGTCTTCAGTTAAATGTGACATTATTTAAATTTTATTTAGATATAAGCCTTAGGTTTTTTTTTTTTTTTTTTTTTTTTTTTTTTTTTTTAAGTAATGTTTTGTTTTGTTTTTATTTGTTTTCTGTAGATGATCTCAGACCGGAAACAGGTTCCAGCAAACAGATTTTACAAGGTAAAAATCTAAAGACTGCTATTATTCTTCCGACCACTAGATGGCGTGATGGTCCTATTTGTAACTTGTTACTGTACTGTTCAGTGTGGCGCTTTTTTCCTGTATGAAAATATTTGCGTTTCTAACGGTCGTGTCTGGGACAGTAGTGTTGATTGTTTTGGTACTTTAGAGGGGTAAAAACAGGGCCGCAAAAAAACCAAAACAATGCGTAATCATGTGACGTTCGTTATCGCCAGACCTGGTTAGTTGGTGGAGTTTTATTTGTGGTAAGGTGATGGGTCAGTCCATCCCTTAGACTGACCTTTAAATCCATGACTAACCAGGTTAAGTGACATCTCGGAGAAAGCAAAAAGTGCTGTCGCTTTAGGGCTCTTTGTTAAAGCCTGTGTGGGAAAAGTGAGCGATGTAGAGCAAGTGAGTGCATCCCTTTTACCCAGACGCGCACACACACACACACACACACACACACAGAGAATGGGTCCTGTAAGAGGCCCGCTCAGGGGAGAAACAGAGAGGGAGGAGGTGACAGTGCAAAAGGTTACCCAGTTTTCAGGCTCGGAGACCTTTTCACCCTTTCACATCTCTGCTCTTGTGATGAATCAACTCTCAGAGCCTCTTCACCATTCTTTGTGGGTGTCACTTAGGGCTGGGCGATATGATTTAAAATTAAAACCTTATTGAATTAAACATTTTGGGCCAATTATGATTAATGAAAGGCTTCTTTTTCATTAGTTTTGCCTTTTATAGTTTTTCAGTGGCACAAGCTCCTCCTGTTACTTGCTTTTAAGGGGAATAAATAAAATAAAATAAAATAACTATATTGGTTATTACATCTGTCAGAGGTCCTAAATTTCGATTTACTCTTCGATTAATCGTCCAGTCCTAGTGTCACTGCTTGTTTTTTAAGGGCTTTAGTTTCTCTTTTTTTTTTCCCTGGTTGTGCTCTCACTGCACTTGGATAAGTTTTCCACCTAATTTAGGGTTGTGTGGTTGCACATTCTGGGAACTCGAAAGCGCTCTCAGTCATGATGTGTTCGGCTCAAGGGAAACTTTTTTAAAAGAGAGGTTATTGTATTATCACAACCAGCTCCTTCTTTTACCACACACTTCTACTGTTTATTTGCCGTGTGCGCTGCTGCACGTGGCCCTCTTCCTGCCTGCGAGGTGTCTGAATGACTGCCGTTTTTGGTGCTGCTGATGCAAACCCTTCACCTGACATCGTCTGACCCTGTTTATTTTTAAAAGTTAAAATCCTGACCCTTGGCTTTCATTCTGCGTCACAGTTCTCTAAACAAACATCCACTTTACTGTAGCCACAGCCAAAATTAACTGCTGTTTTGTATGAGAACCGGTTTAAATTCGGCACCGTCTTTCGAAGTACATTGGTGTGTGTGTGTGTGTGTGTGTGTGTGTGTGTCTGAGAGGGATGAGAGTGATTTTAGATGTGTGTAATGTGAAGCAGCTGTGTTTAACCTCCCGCAGGAGTTTTTCTCCACATTGTCGCTGATACACTGGGAAGCATCGGCGTCATTATCTCAGCCCTCCTGATGCAGAAGTACGACCTGATGATTGCTGACCCAATCTGCTCCATGCTCATCTCAATTCTCATAGGTGTCAGGTATGAACACACACATGTGCGCACAAACATACAAATGCACAGTGTCTGAGACCCTTAGACGCAAACAAGCATACACACTCATTGCTGCCACATAAAAAAAAAGATAGATGCAGAAGTGAACAAAGACGGGGAGAGAGCAAGCGAGAGAGAGAGAGAGAGAGAGAGAGAGAGAGAGACAGATTTTAAATTTGTCCAATTCTCTCTCTCTCTCGGACACAAACACACACACAGCTGAATTAGTATTGTCCATGTGGTGGAGACCAGGGTTTTTATGTGGTTAAAAACCAGCAGCTGTCTCGTGTGCTATTTCGTAGCTTCAACTGCTGATGGAAACCAAAGTACCTGCTGAACTTTAAACTGCATAAAGTTGTAGAGTATTACACACTCTGGTAGCACTATAAATCTAATGTTTGGATAAAGCTTGTGAGACTATTTGGATCATTAAGTTTTATTTCTTTACAAAAATGTCTGACACCCTGCTTATCTCTGCATTCATTATTCTCCATCGTTATTTTTGGAGATCTTTGGGTTTGCATGCTTACTAACCCTAGGTGTGAAGTTTATTTGAGTGCGTCACTGAGTGCTGGTTGAAGAACTGTACAATCTTAGTAGATGAATAAAACTGCTTGGAAGATTGTGGTATGTCATCTTTTGTGAATCATGTTATTTCCAGTAACTTTTAATATGATGCAACTTCTGGCCAATTTTGGTTCATATTTAAACAGATATTGGGTGTAGTTGTACAGATACAGGTGTTAACCTTGAACCTTTTATACAAAAAAACTTTTCATTTATGTGATGAAGGAGAGCAAAAGGGCCTTAAATGACAAACTGGCAGTAAACTCCCTCCCGCATCTCTCTTTTCTTCCGTCTCCCCATGTTTGTGGCTTTTCTTCTCTTAGGAATGTAGCTATGATCTGTGACTGTTACTTTAAAAATGTGAGAACAAAGACATCTTTTGAAGATGGATTTTCTCTCCTTCTTTCTTTATCACAAAAGATGGGGGGAGTGCCTGTATCGTTCAGCCCCAGCCTTTTTCTTTCTTTCTTTCTTTCTTTCTTTCTTTCTGAAGTTCCTCTCTCTTCAGCCACAGTGCTGAATGCTGTAAATGCAAAGAATTGAACCGATCTGTGGTTAGAGAATACAGACAAAGCTTCCAGTCTGTCCTGCTGTTCCTGAACACTTGGAGGTGAATGAGAGAGACATTTCAATACAGTTTCAGTGTTAACAGAGGGGTGGGGTCCAGGCACAGAAGTTCACACAACCTGAACTAGCAATCAAAACTTGGCTCTCTGAGAAGAGTCCACCACAGATTTTCTCTGTAGACTCGGTGAGAGATAATTCTCCACCCTAGAGCCGTGTGCGTATGTAGAGTTGCAGTGAAGTGCTATTCGTTTGCTGTGGGATTTGGGTGGAGTTGGGAGAGGACGGACACACAGCCGTATGTGTATTGTACGCAGGGATGGAGACCGGAGTTCCCTCACATATGTTAAAACCAGCAGCTGTCTTGTGTATTATTCTTTTAGCTACAACTGCTGATGGAAACCATATACCGGCAGGATAAATGATATAAGGCAATAATACACATTTAATATAGATTTCATTTTGTGAATAAAATAGCACTGATTTTAATAGTGTTGCATCGTTGCTTGAGAAGCATAATAGTAGTAACCTGAATTAGTCACATGATTTAGGCTTTATTAGCGATTCTCTTAGCAACCACAGGTTCTTAATCATTCTAAACAAACAAGTTTACAAAGCTTTTATACAACCTGAGCTTGCAAAACTCCATAACAAGAAACAGGTGCATAGTTTCTTAATGAGCCATATTAAAATAAGAGAGGGTTAACACAGTCTGCTGTGAAACGTGCTTTAAGGTTTTAGGAGCTAATCTGTTCCCCAGTCATCTTTGGTAAACATTTTTAAAGTTATAACAGTCTAATGCAATATTTTGCATACTGGATGTCATCATTCTTTAAATTCTTTGCAATACATTGTAATACTTTAAAAATACTTAAAAAATACAAAGCCCAATGTGACTCAGGAGCTTATGATTGCCCCTCAGACAATGGCCATATTTGTCAGCGATAACTACGTAAGCATTATGTAAGCATTAATATATATATTGATACTAAAGGTTAGTATATCGATAGACTATTGTAAAAAAAAATATTGCGACAGTTAGCTGTAACAATGTTTTTGCACAGCCCTATTAAAGACTAACCTTTTCTTTACAGTGTCATTTAAAACCGCAGTGGATGTTTTTTTTTTTTTGCACATGTTGGTGCAATAAGCACAGCTTTAAGTCAGGTATTACCAGCGTTGGAAAGATAACTTTCAAAAACAGGCAAAGCATCAAATTATCCTAGGATTTTAAGAAAATATTCAGATGTAACCTTATTCATAATCTTTAAATTACAGTTACTTAAAAAATGTTTTATGTGCACATTTCTTTCTAAGTAACTGTAACTGTTGCATTTCTTTTGTAATAAATTAGTGTGATACCGTTACATGTAACTATTTACTTACCAACAGTAAGCATAAAATTATTTCTGTGTTATCACTGTAATGCATGTTCTACATTTGCTTTTCATTTCTGAATGAAATGAATATAATTTCATGGCACATTTAAAAGCAAAGTCTCTTAATGGGAAGCTGTAAAATAGGAAGAGTGTATGGATCTACAACCACAAATATCGGTGTATCAGTGACACTCTGCAAAGCTTTATGCAAACTCATTTGGACTTGAAACACGCGTCTGTCATCATACAAGGGGCTTTAGCTGTTTTTGTTAATCTCGTTAAACTTAAAATTGTTTAAAAGTCCAGGAAAAATGTTGAAATTCGTTATGGAGTGTTTAGGAATAAAGTATGGTGTCTTTCTGCATCTCATCCCATTAGCTTGACTTGCATTTGGCGACTTGTTCGTCTGGCATCATTTGACGTTCTCGTTTCCGTAGGTCATGCACTGTAGCGGTTCGAGGGGAATGCCTGTGGTTTTTGTAGTTGGACTGTAAGATGGACCCTCTGATGATTAAAAAGCTGAAGCATGCATTTTCCACTTCCAGGAGAACACTATGTACGAGTTTTATTTTTTATTACGACCTCTTAGAATTTTAGCTGTGATCAGCTCATAAATAAATAAATATTAGCTCACATTTAACCAACGATATAAAGTGTCTGGAGGGTGTCTTTGGGATGTGTATAGCAGAAGCTTGGTGGTAAAGGTATTTGACTGTTTAATGGAAGATCAATGGTTCGATTCCCAGCATCGCCACTGCTGAGCCCCTGAGCAAGGCCCTTAACCTGCATCTGTTGAGTTGGATAAAAAGTCATTCTGTATAAAGGTGTCTGCCAAATGCCGGAAATGTAAATGTTAGCTGGACTTGTGCAGAAAGCTTCTGCTGTTATATGTAAAAAATTCAGCTTAATCACTTTAAGCCATTGGACACTGCCAGGGGGTTGGCCTGAGGGAGGAATATTGATTTGATATAAATGAACATTTTGAGTTTGGTCATAAAAAAGTTATTTTTTTTTCTTGTGTTCAAAGGTAAAAGTTTTTTAGCGGTGGCTTGGTTAGTTAAGGTGTTAATGTGTAATATATATATATTTTTTAACTGGAACGCTTAACAGGCCATGCTTTGAGGAGTCGGAAAGGCTTAAATGAATGAAGTTACCACACAAGTTTGAGGACCTGTTGCAAAGAATACACCTCTTTCACACAGTAAGATTTACACACAGACATACTGGATGTTTACAGCCCGCTTGCATGAGCGTTGGGCGGGTCTGGATTCGAATGTTGCGGAAAGTGTTCTTGGTCAGACCAGATAGGCACACGCCACACTCCACTTGGTGCCAGCAGCAGCTCCGGTTTCTCTAATGACAGCCTTCTCAGCTGGATCTTTTGAGAGGTTTCAGTTTCCAGCTTAGTCAGATTTAGTTAATGACTATGTTTAAGGCTGCACTTGTAATCTCCTGATCTCCCTCCTTAAAAAAATGGTAAGACCTCCTTTTCAGAGGTTTCACAGAAGAAGCCTTTATTTTTAGTCGCTCAGTATATTGGACATTTTTGGAGGAGTAACTACAAAATTAAGGCCACAGTTCTAAAGCAGTGAACACTTAACTATGCCTTCAGCAATTTGTATAAGTAAATCAGTCTTTCATGCAAAATAGTTGTAGAAATATCACATGATCTTTTTTTAATGCTATTATTCAGTGTATTCGGAATAAAATGAAAAGATTAACATTGATAAAGAAGTTTACAGGAATATTTTGATCAAGACTGAATCTTTTGATGTATTGTATAAATCTGTTTAATGTAGTCTTGGAACTGTTTGTTAGTCCGTCTGAGTAACATGCCTTAAATGTAATTCTTAACCGTGACTCATCCATAAGCGCAGGAAGTCTGGAACAATACTTTGAAGTCAGAACTCTGACGTCCCCTCATGTAGCGCTTTCCTGTTTTCACTTTTAAAGCCAAATCATTAAGATGGTGCAGCTGAAGTAATGCGCTAACCCTCTCCTTTAAACATTACACTTTTTAGTCATAGTGAAATGATCAGTGATGGAGTGGACTTTTAATTCACTAGTTAAACTTTGGCCTTCAGTAATAACATTTTTTATATTTATTTTTTAGTTTTTAGTTGCACTAGTTTGTTTTTGCTTCTTTTCTTATGTTTAAATAGCTTTAATAATTTGTTATTTATTACTAGCTCGATTTCCCACTATTCTTTTATACAAAATAGATTTGGCAAAAATCTGAAGTAAACAAAAGTTTGAAACATTTAATGCATATATTATTTTTTGGGGCATTTTTTGCTTTCGTTGATAGGACAGAAGGATGAAATGAAGGAGACAGAGAAAGAGGCGGGACTGGAAAGAGCCAGAGCCAGAATCGAACCCAGGTCGCCGGAGCTTAGTGGGCGCTGGAGCTGGGGTGTGGAGGGTTGAGACGCTGGGTTGAGGCAAACCGGGTTCGATTCTGGCTTTTTTTACCCAAATAATAGGCATGTAAATGTGTACAGTAAAATCTGTGCATGTTTTGTCCTATTACTTTAAAAAAATAGAATATTATAAATCATCTTATATAAAGTGTGATGATAGATTTTGCCTTCCTGCCCACCCCTTTTTAACTCTACTAGGGTAGTCTAAAACGGAATGCTGGCTTGTGCAAAAAAATTTCAATTTACCACAGAGAGGTTCTTAGAAAGAACTGTTGAGATCGTGAGGTCTTATCGATTACATAAAAAGCTGCGTGACCGCTAATGCTTACAGAGCTGGTTTAAGATTGAGGACCATTAGCTGAAGTCAGTCAGCATGAGTCCGGCGTGTACCTCGAGTTTCGGGAAGCTCTTAGCTCTACGGGATGTTGAGAAATGACAGATGATAAACATTGATTTAATTAGGTACATATTTTTTATTTACTTCAGATTTGTTCCAGGACTAGTTCCATTTATTACATTAGAAATGTTGATGATGAAGATGATGATGATGTTAAAGTAGATCAGTGGTACTGGGTGACTGTTCAGGCTAAAAGCAAGACCTAGCCTGACTGGAGTTTAAAGGTATAATAGGAGATTTGTGAAAAACCTGCATCCCGATAGCAATCATTTAATTAAGTGGTCTAAAATGTTTATTTATATAAATACATTTGATATATTCTGCTGAAGGTGCGGACGAACGAAGAAATGTTTGCCAAATCAAAATGTTCGGGTCTGAATGGGATGATGGGCTTCCCTACCTGCCTGTTAACATATATATACATACTGTGGGGGAGACGGGGTGGATCAAGTAATTCTACGCTGCAGTCAACTACAGGAGTCAAAGGGGGTAAAAGATGGTTGCCGTAATTTATTTGAACTAGAAGGAATATAGTGTGATTGGATTTTGTTGTGTTTTGGTAGTAACTCAGCTTATGTAGTTTGAACTTTTATGAATAAGCTATACTACAGCAGCAGCGTGTAATTAGGTACTATTTTTATGTCTGGTATTTAAGTACTGCTACTATCTGTACCATAATGTTTTTTTTTTACCAGTGAGTGACATGCAATGTATTGTAGTAATGTTGTTTTTGGTCGTCTAGTCTGTGCTGTTTAGGAGTCGTGGGTTTGGACGGTGATTTGTACGGAGGGAGTTAGTTCTATTAGGATGCAGTTAGCATTTTCAGGATATCCTACTGCACATTTAAGTAAAAAGGCGTAAAGCAGAAATGATTGGGAGAGCAAAAAGTGTGCCAAAGCCCCAAAAACCTATAATGGCTGCCATATGCGTCCGTGGTCGAGGGTTGAGGGTTTGGGAAGGGGTGAGCGATGATCACGCTGCAGTAGATGATCTCCACAGAGCTCAGACATTAAAGCGGGGTAGTGTGTGGTTAGCATAAAGCTGCCACGCCAGCTGTGAGGTCACACGCTAGCTATGTTAGCCACGTCACAATCGGCCGCGTGGACTGCAATCGGTATCAGTCAGCGCTCATCTGTTTCTTGCTAATTATTGTCTAATTTTGATGCTCTTACTGCCTGCTATTTGCTGTTACTATTGTTTATTCTGCAATTGAAACAAGGTCAGTTCTTTATGTGTAAAATAAAAGCTGGAATGAGGCAGTGTTATTACAGCCAAAGTATTCTTACACCACACATTGTGTACATTGTGATTTTTATTTGTTGTAGTTGCACTGAATGCCATGAAAAATCCTCAAAACAAGTTAATTCCTCTTGTGACTTTATTATAGCAGCTACAAAAAGACATTCTTTTACCAAGATACACACTTTTGTCTTGTTACTGTTCAACCGCAAGCATACAACATTCCTCTATCCTTAACTCTTAGCACGTCTCAGCGAGTGTTCACACTGATCTCCTTCTCAAAAATGCTATTTTTCTATATGTTTGCGTAAATTGTCAAAACAGTATGCGTTTCTGACCTAAAAACATGTTCCTGAGAGTTTGTGTACACCTCACCATCCTTCTCATCACACTCCAGTGTGCTTGTTTAAAATCCCATTTCAGAATTAGTCTTCCTTTGCTTTCCTCTCGATTTCTTGGCTTTTCTCTCTATTCTGGAGCCTCACTGTAGGGATTCAGTAGCGAGAGCATTAGTGCCATCACTGCTGTTACTCCAGTTCTTCTGCTCTAATCTTACACTGCAAACCCGTTTGAGCCCCTTATCGACACTTAATGACTCACTTTCAGGCTCATAATCGGTTTTCTATGTACTTTTGATTGTGTTTTGTTAAAGTATGTCATTTCTTTTCCAAAATATAGATTATCTTAAAATAAATAATAAATAAGTCATTGCTTATATTTGTAGTAGAAAAACAAAGGATCATCTAATGAGCACAAGAAGTATAATCCCCTGATGAGGTGTACATCAACTCTGATCTGCCAAATGATTCAAATGTTTAATGTCTAGACAACTTATTGTCATTGTTTTTAACAATCTGTGTTGATTTATACTTTTTATCCTTGTAGATTTTTTTTGTTGCTAGTTTTGTTAGATTATTACAACTTCCAACAACCCGGAAAATGAATGAAATCATATGCCAGAGAATCAACAGAAATCTGTACCTTTACAGTGTGGTTCCTCTGCTGAGGGAGTCCATCGGTATCCTGATGCAGCGAACCCCCCCTGCTCTTGACCACACCCTTCCTGAATGCTACCAGAGGGTGAGTGCTGCCCTGTTTTTCTTCTGAGAATTTTAAGAATTGCAGAATGGGCTGGCAGGGCTTCGACCTCAGCGTGACCAGAACAGCTGCATGATTTAACTCCACTGCTGATTTTTCTGGTACCTCGTAATCGTTAGCTATGGTTTTTTTGTGGTTCTCTGTGCAGGTGCAGCAGCTGCAGGGTGTGTATAACTTGCAGGAGACTCACTTCTGGACGCTGTGCACTGACGTCTACATCGGCACACTGAAACTTCTCGTGGCTCCAGATGCTGATTCCAGATGGATCCTCAGTCAAACGCACAACATTTTTACACAGGTGAGGAAGAATGTGATGATGAGTATAATAACTAATTTAACAGCTGTACTAAAAAATGGGAAATGTATGAATGAAGCACTGTTTATTTAAAATCCTGTTAATTTTTTGATATGATCAGGATTTCATTTCGGAATTATTTAGTTAAACCTTACATCTGTAAATATAAAGGGAAAAAAATCTATAAATAGTTTGTGTAAATTTTACTCAATTTTTCAGACATCCTGGTAAATAAAACTAATATTGAAAGAAAAGGAAAAGACCAATTGTTCTTGCCTGGAGATTTATTTTTATGAAATTTTGTATCGATTAATGCTGCACAATATATCGAAATTATCGAAAGGATGCTTATCATGTCCAATAAGGCAGGACTGAATTAAAGCTGAAGGGATTTTAGCACAATCGTGTGCTATGCTGAAAAACTGAGGTGCTGTAATGTTAATTAGCATAAGGATTTTAATCTGGAAAAGAAGGATGAATATAAAGATGGATTTTAATCAAGTGTTTTAGGTGACTGCATTGAGTCTTATGCTCTGAAATAAAGCAACTCTACACTGGCATAGTTTATAGTATTGTGTCTTTCAAATCACATGCATCCAAAGTTTACCCTTTTTACTTGTGCGTTTGTTCCTCCAGGTGGGAGTACGGCAGCTGTATGTTCAGATCGAAGTGGCAGCCATGTAGGAGTCACCCTAATGCAGGAGACCTGGGACCAAAGCCCTCTGTGCTGCTACTTGAAGCTCATTACCAAACCCTGGCCCCTCTTTTTCCGCTTCTCTAAATTTCTCTGGGTTTCTTAATGGGGCCGTTACCTAGTCGGACCAATCTTCACCGGCCGCAGTACAGTACAATGACTTTTTCCAGGAAAACCAAACATCATGAAGACTTCATTGGAGCTCCTGGTCAACAGCTGTCTGTGTTGGGTTTTTTTAATATTCGTCAGACTTTTCAATCTGTATTCAGTGTCCTGTCCTTGTTATGGTTTGTTTAGGAATGAAAACCCCCGAACAGTATGTGAAGTGAATTATGGCTGGTATTTTCTCAGTGCTTTAATGTTTAATGTCAGCAGCAGACGTCAGTCACTCAGCATCACTCTTTCATCTCTCAAGTGCCTTCCCCAAATCCGGTGGATTATTCGGGCAATCTCACACACCTCCTTTATCCAACATATCAAAAAACTTGAGTTTATTGCATAAAAATTTATTTAGGCCAGATTTAACAGTCGTTGCTTTGATCAGTATCATGCGCTCTGATTGGTTGATTCGTTCTCAGATCTCTGCTCATGTCAAACTGAATGAAACACCAGCCTTATTCAGCCATAAAAGGAGCTTATGAGCCACTTAAATGTGAGAAGTCTAAAAATTTAAATACCCCATGTTAATTTTTTTATATGGAAACACGTCTGTGCCACAGGCCAGTACAATTGTGCAATTCAATAAATTATGTTGCCATCTCTGATTTGTACTTATTTGTATTTCATAGAATAAATTCATGATTATTCATACACTGATTAAACGTTTTTATGTTGGCTAGATTGAAACACATTTACCTATATAGTGTGTACACTACTGAATAAACAGCCCTTATCATAGCTGCTATTTCTAAAATATACACATTCAACCATTTACCATTAGCTCGTCCTAATTAATGATTGTTTTGGGAAGTGGAGAGGTGGTGGTACTCAAAGAAATGCTACAAGAAATCGAATAGAAGCATGATCCAATAAACACATTTACACTTTGTTTAGCCAAACTGGATTGTATTAAATTTACTGCATCAGCCTGCAATTCACTTACAAAATTGTTTTTTTTTTTTGTTTTATTCCTGACTTGCTTTTAAATACATCAGTAAAATAAAAACTGATAGAGACTTTTTGTTAAGGTTTTATAGGATCTCAGATCTACCTATACAAAACTAATTAGCAAACCTTAGGAATATATTTATTATGAAAGCGTATGTTATGTTCCAACAGATTTTTAAAAATGATTTAATTCTTAACGTTGGTACAGTAAGACAGACATGATTCAGTTTGAAGCTCACATCCCAAAGCCTTAGCTGAGGTTTGTTAGATTGGAACTTCATGAAACCAAGTT